>CAWUFW010000353.1:2400000-3600000 GCA_963921515.1 Calotriton arnoldi | reverse complement strand
TAGTGGGAGGAGTAATCCCCTGACTCTGAATAGGACTGTGCCCAGGCTGTACAATACTGGCTCCGCCCCCTGTGGTGTGTCTGATCACTAAGCCCCCACCTGACAAAGGGAAGAGGAGCTTGGCAAAACAAAGTGCTCCAAATCCCCCCTAAACCAGTTCTGACTGGTATCCCCAAGCCCTGTGCTGTGACACAAAGGAAAAGGGTGTATAAAAGAAGGGGCTGTGACCCCATGTTTGCTGTTCAGTTCTTGTTCTGGTGTGCTGTTCCTGACTGAGGTGGCGTGCTGCTGCTGGGGCCCAGGAGGAACCGCCATGGGGGCTTACCTCCCTGCTGGAGAACCCTGTGTGCTGTGCCTACCCCTCATTGTCCGCTTTACGTTTATCTATTGAGCGGGAGCCCACCCCGCGTTTCACCGCCGTGGCCCGAGTGAATAATGGCCGCCGACCCGGAAGCCAGGCAAAGTTCGCCTGCCTCTGGGCGGGGCCGGCGGCAGGACCGGAAGTTGTGCCCGTGTCGATGCGGGGCTCCCGTGAGCCGATGGGAGCCCCGGTGTGCAGAGAGGGAGAACGGGAGCCTACCCCGCCTCCCGGAGCACCAAAGAGAAGTCCCAGGTCCCAGGAGGGGGCCCGGGTGAAGTGTGGGCGGAAAGGAGAACCGTCCGGAGCCCTGCGTGCTCCACATCGAAGTCCCGGGTCCCAGGAGGGGGCCCGGGTGAAGTGCAGAGAGGTGGCCGAGGCCAACGTTGGCAGCGCGGGGCTCCTGTGACCGAGGGAAGCCCCGCGTGCAGACAGAAGGCTGGTGCTGATCGGCGGGGCTCTCATAGCGAAGAGAGAGAGCCCCGCATCTTGCAGAATGCCGGTCCCGAGTCCTGCGAAGAAGGAGACCCGAGGAGTCCTGCGTCGTGGCAGAGGACCCGGTGAGTGGCCACCGCCTGCTGGGTGTTGGCGCCTTTCGAGGCACGTTGCCGGTGCTTGGGGGCATTTTCTTGGCACAGCTGGTTGGCGCCGATGAGGCCCCAGTGCCTGTTTCCCATGAGCGGACCCGCCGCACCGGGTCGCTCCAACGTTGGGCATGGTTGCTCCAGAGCCCGTGTGGCTCCAATGGGGGGGCACAGTCGTTTTGGGGCCCCAGTGGGGGTCCCGAGGGCCGGTGGTGCCCGTGCCTGCTCTTTGGTTACTTGCAGCTGCCCCACCTAACAGTGGGCAGCTGCAACAGTTTGCGCAGATGTTTTGGAAATCCCGGAGTGAGGCGAGAGAGGGCACAGTGAGTGCCAGGCCGCCATTTGGTTTCCACAGCTGCGCAGCAATTAGTGCCAGCTGCGCCGTTTAGGCCATTCTTTCTTTGGGGGCATGCCTTATGAGATAGGAGTGAGATGCACTCCTCTGCCCCAGTACTTTCACAGCTGCGCATCACTTAGTGCCAGCTGCTACGTTTAGGCCTGCGCAAAGTGCGCACCCTTGACTTATGCTGCATTGGCAGCAGCCCTGACTCTTGGACATAGGGCATTTGAGCCCCTTTTGAGATGGTCAGTTGGCCAGGGCGTCTGTTGGGTTTATAGGGCGCCAGGCCCTAATGTGATATTGTGGTGCTAGGAAATGTGATTCCAGTATTGTGATTTACGCACCCTGATTAATGCCTCTAGATGTGGTTTTATGACATGAGGCTTTGCATAATGTAGTTATGCTAGTGAGATCATTCTCTACTGTGTTTTATGCCCCTAATGTGAGTGATACTTAGGAGGTTAGGGCCTAAGATGTTAGACTGATGAGGTTGGCGTACAATAGATTTGGCGCCTATGTGATACTGTGCATAATGTGGTTTATGTTACAGGCTGATGCTGAGTACAGTGGTTACCAGTGATTACTGGTTGTACGTTTGTGATGTGTGCTACATTTATTATAAGTGCTACAGTTACTAAGTTTGCTTTGTGCTGGTTCTGACAGTGGTCCAGTTGGCCCTGTCAGGTGTAAATAATCCCTTGTAAATATGACCACGTGCCAGGTGGCACGATGTATATTATGTGAGTACTATTCTAATGTGTTTTATGATAATACAAAGGCTATTTTTGATATAACCTTGTGTGGAGTTCCTTTTTGTAGTGTGCCTGGTATGTTGTTGCTGTGTGCGTGCGCAAACGCTTTACACATGGCCTCCGGGATAAGCCTGACTGCTCGTGCCAAGCTACCAAGGGGGTGAGCAGGGGTTATCTTTGGCGTGTAACTCCCTCGCCCTGACTAGAGTGGTGGTCTCTGCCTGGCTTTGGCGCAAGCCTTAGCCAACCAGAGATCCCATTTCTAACAGCCCCCTTGGATCCCATCCCCCAAGGCTGAATTCCAGTAAAAAGGGGAGGGGGGCTGCACCGCCTCTCTCCCCAAGCCATACTAGGCCCTAAAGACCACATCCCTTGCGGCCGCATGTCATTATAAAGGGGAAGGGGGGCCACGTGGCCCCCCTCCCAAAGCCTATTGTGGCCTCAGGGACCCAATCCCTTGGGGCCTCTGTAAATTAGGGGTTGGTGCCCCCGGTGGCCACTTGGGCATCCATCAAGCATCCCACTGGGAGCCACAAGAGGAGCCCCAGGGGCCCATGGCCCTAGCCTGCTCCCTGCATATATGGGAGCCTGCTTTTCTCCCGCCCGGAGGTAGCAGCTGCTTATGCTTGTTCTCACCAGGTGGGAGAAATATCTATTTCCATGCCACATCAGTGTGGGCATGGAAACAGAAGTTCGCTCCCACCCTGTGAGAGCATTTTTAAACCACCGCGAGCAGACATGCTTTTCCTGCCGACACTACTGCAGGCAGGGAAGGTATGTTTGCTTTCGCCTGGCAGGAGGTTTAAAAATGCTCGGCCAGTCAGGAGCAAACATATGTCTCCCTTTCCCATCATTGGGGGCAAGGAAACTACTGTGTCCCAGGTTTGGGCTCCCTGGGACAGAGTACTTGAGCCGGCCCAGGGAAATGGGGTCCCTGGGGCCGTTAAAAGGCTCAGGGAGGTGGGGGGGCACCTGGCTCTGCTCACCTTGTAAGGACAGTACAGCTTCGGGGGATGGGGTCACTTGGGCCTTTAGAGGCTCGGGTAGGGGGGCTGTGAGGCCCCAGTCCCCTTTTTAATGCATTTCAGCCCCGGCGGATGGGGTCACCGGGGCCTAATAAGACTCCAGGAGGGGCGGCCATGTGGCTCCCTCACTCCATTTGCTACATGGGCCCCAGGGGATGGTGTCCCCAGGGCTTCACCAATGCCACCAATATGGTCAATGACAGCGTGCACATTAAGTTGGTGCTGGCGTTGGGGACAGACCAGGCTTCGAATATCTTGATCACCAAAAGGATTATACGCCGCACTCCAGGAGGGTAATGTGTCAAATTCAATTTATTAGTGAACCATGTGACCCAATTTATTGGTGACCCATGCAACATGGGTCACCAATAAATTAAATTTAACACATTACCCTCCTGGAGTGCGGCGTATAATCCTTTGGGTGATCTATATATATATATATTTTTTTTTATTTTTTATTATGCTACAAGGTGACTGCCACTGGCTAATATATACATATATATATATATATATATATATATATATATATATATATATATATATATGTATAAATATATATGTATGTATGTATATATATTACCTACTGCTCGTCGCCATTAGGTAGTTATAGTTAGGACCTAGTTTCCATAGGAAAAGCATTTTTTGACTTGCCTATAACTTTAGCATCAATTGACCAATCTTCATGAACTTTTCCAAAAAAAGTGTCAAAGTAGGTTCTGTGTCTTGAGAAGTTTGGGGGTGATCTGTACAGTGGGGACCAAGAAATAGGGGTGTGAAATAAGGGTGCGTTTGTAATGTTAATTCCCATAGGAACATGTTGTCAAACCTACAGCCCGAACTGCTGGATGGAATTACACCAAATCTGGCAGAAAGGTAGATGTTGTCACGCAGATTATGCTTTTTGTCATTTGGTGCAAATCCGTTCAGTAATT
This sequence comes from Calotriton arnoldi, assembly GCA_963921515.1. NCBI lineage: Eukaryota > Metazoa > Chordata > Amphibia > Caudata > Salamandridae > Calotriton > Calotriton arnoldi. The sequence goes on along the minus strand of CAWUFW010000353.1, from coordinate 3,596,009 downwards.
TTTGCGAAATTAAAACTGAACAATATAGTGGCTGCGGATATTTCGTGGCTATTTCGCCATGGTCGAGGATATTTTGCAGTGACATCACAGTAGATCGCGAGGGGCACGCAAACGTGAATGCTCTGATTGGCTGGGCACAAACTGAACAGTTGCGGCTGCTATTTTTTCAATCAAGAACGGTTCCCAGGGCTGAAGATTTCTGTGAAAGCTAACATAAGGAGTCAGATTGCAGGTACTCTGACCCCATGCTTGAGAAATGAGGGGTGTTAATGACACAAGATATGTGTCCAAAATAGATTTTTACAATAACACACAATATTCGTGATGATGCTGTGACCGCCAGCGTGGCTCCAAGTGTACCATCGTGGGGATGTCGTGACTATCGTGACGTAATAGCGAATATTGGCGGAAATATAAAACACAAAGTATCTACATCTATATATACACCCTAACTGGTCATAGTCTCAGACTCATGTACGCACTCACAAACTCACTCAGACACTTATACACCCAGTCACATACCCACTCACACACTTATACATCCAGTCACATACCCACTCAGATACTCATGCACCCACCCACATACCCATTCAGGTACTCATGGACCCACTTACAGACTCACTTGGAGAGTGACGCACCTATGTACAGACCTACTCAGAGACTCATGCACCTACTTAGTGACCCACTCCTAGACTTATGCGCACAGTCTCATACCCACTTAGTGACTCTTATACCCACTCACAGACCCACCTAGGCACTCAAGCACCCACTCACAGATCCACTCAGACACTCATGCACCCACTTACAGACTCACTCGGAGAGTCAAGCACCCATGTACAGACCCACTCAGCGACTCATGCACCCACTTACAGGCCCATTCACATGCTCATGTATGTACTCACAGTCCCACTTGTACTGTAGCTCCTATTTCCCTAATAGGCTCTGCGCATTGGAATAATATATCCTATAGGTTTGACATAGGACTAAGGTCAGTATGTCCCTATCGAGTATATTAAACTTAATTACTTGTGCCAGCTAGCTCAGAGGCCACTAGAAACTCCTTGACAACAAGAAGGGAGTAGTTTCTGGCAGCCGCAAAACATGACCACTTTTTTTCCCTTTAGAATCAGAACGTGTCCCAGAGTCGTGGAAACAATAGATAACTATTTCACTCAGCTCAATCGTGCATGCTTAGTTTTCTCCAAGTTACACAGAAAGAAATAGATGGGCGTTTCAATAAAAGATTTATTGAACAGTCTTGTTTCTGGTGTAAGTAAAATGTGCTGTTACGATCACAAGACAGTATGCGAGATAAATCATGTATAGTGTGAGCAGTAGAAATAAATAATACTGCGAGAGCATTATCTTTTAGTACATATGCTTTTACATAAATAACACAGACTAAAAATGCGAGTACTCATACGATGCGTTTCTAATCTAGTTCTACCCCAATGTACCTAACCTGACCTAGGTGTAGGGAGAGGTAAGAAGTAGGTGAAGTATTCCTTACTATGGTATACTAAGAGTATGTTAAGCCTAGTATGCCTAGTATGCCAAGAGTCTCTCTAGGTTCTTGTCAGCTCCATACCTGAAGAATGAGAGAGGTAGGAATCTCTTTGCCAGACTCGAACTCCAACACCCCGCAAGGGAAGTCAGATCACTGGAAGCTGGACTCTCTGCGTGCAGGGATGACAGCGTCTTCTCAGTGCGTCAGGCCGGGAAACGGGCTCCTCTGAAGTCGAGGTCTCCTCTGGTTTACAGGGGCTAGGGAAGGTATATTTATACCTGAGAGCACCTAAGAATGTTAGTATTGACGTGAGTCGGACAGCGAAAGACGTCATGAATGAACCCCTAAGGAATAATGGTTCATGCATAATATGAGTCCTTGAAGAAATCAATAGTCCTGGACTAGGGAAACTCCCGCAGCCTAAGGGTCTGTTCTTCATGAACTCGTTGTGATGTTAGGGTGGACGGATGTCAGAGACCATGCCTGTATTTGGAGTGCACGGTTTAATGCCTAAATAAGGGCTGGGATTTTATGCCTATATAAGGGCAGGACGAATTGTGCCTATATAAGGACATGATACTGGAAAGCCCGTTTGTGGACACCCTAAGAGGAATACAACACCCACTCCACTTTCGTGTGTACGATAATACTAAAATGCTAAACATTTAAAATGCTAAACATTAAATGGAGTACCGCATATTTAAAAATATTTCTTAAAAGCATTAAAAAACATAGTAAAAAATGCAAAAGGTACTGTACATTTGAAGCAAATGCTTTTCATTTCAGGCATAAATTTAAAATAAAATGCAATATGAATGAAAGAAGCAGTAATATTTACATGTGACAGAAAATGATCGATAAGTTGTTCAGAAATCAAAGTCATTTCATGTCATAAAAATTAATGAACTGTTTTAGACACACAAGATGACTAAGTGTCCGTGGAAGTACCTTGAAGTCTGTATTATAAGGCTAGTTCTACTTTAAGCAGATTGAAGTGCCATTTTCGTTCGAAAAAATGGGAAAAAGTTCAATTTTGGTAGAGTTCCAAGTTGTTTTGAAAATGAAGGCCAAATTGTTACTGCATCTCTGGAACACTGTATGCCGAATCAGAGTCAGTTTACGGGTCTGGTGTAAACATGAGATCATCTATTTCTATAGACAAAACATCATCCACTGTAGTTGGTGTCAGTTGGAACACCTCGTGTAGTAGATTAATTGCACAGAGATGAGAAGCATCGCTTCCAGCATAGGTTGCCTCAACAATGTTCGCGTCCGTTGTTACCTGTGTGCCTGTAGATCTTTCTCGTACCTCAGCAGCAGCCGGAAGCGTCTGTGAGATCTCAATGAATGCTGACATCAGGATTGGTAGCCTCTGGGGACAACACAGAGCATGGGCCGTTATCGGGACCAGCAGAGTATCGACATCCGTTGGCGTTGCTGATGGAAATGTTAGACAGGTGTCCAACACGCATTCTTCACCGCATAGCAGGCAGCGTAGAACAGGTAAGATGCAATCTTGCCAGATTGGTCTGAATGACAGGAACCACGTGGTATTAAGTTCCCGTAGACGAGTCATGCCCAAAGTTGTACTATTCGCTCACGGCACTTTCGTTCAAGGAGAGCTTTCTCCATTTCGCTCGGAGTGATGTCTGCGAATAGGCTGGCCATGGCGCAATAGCAGGAAGAGAAATAGAATTCCGGCAACAAGTGCTAGAATTAATGGTATGCCACCAAACACCGAATGTGCAAAGTTCGGGATGATTCCGAGTATTGCCTGGAAAGGTGCTAACAGACCGGAGCAGATGCTCTTAAATACATGTACAATTCCGGTTGTATCAGACATATTAAAGATACGTCCTATCATTTCTACGAAATGTATAGGGCAGTTTGTACGTATTAAAGTCTGTATCTCAGCCGAAGTCCTTGCTACTTGTAGATCATAGGTTTCTTTGGCCGAGGTCAAAGGCACTATTTGCTGTAAAAGCATGGCTTTCATTCTGCTCAAAGTATCAAATCTTATAAAAGAGACGTTCAGCGAAGGCCATAGAGGTGACTCCCTTACTGTGTCTATTGGGGCAAACTATACTTGCATACAGCAAGTGACCCTGGAGTTGACCGTTACTAGATATGGGATGCCTGGCAGCATGCCGCAGCAACTCTGATCATTCAACATGAGGTAACTCCCATTAGAAAGTTGTCCAAACGTTGGATTAATCACAGCAGCTGGTGTACCCTGCTGATGGCAAGACAAATTTGCCACAGAACCATTACAAGCCCCTTGTAAAGAAATGTCCTGACATATAAGTGAACCGCTCAGTGCACGTTTACAGTGTGTACCGCTCAAAAACACTTCACGATCCCCACTCCAACATCTATATGTATACGGTAAATCCCAAGATGTCTTAATGTATTCCTTACCCAACCTTTCATATTTGCCTGCTTGCATTTGTCTGAGGCAATACTGAAACTGAAAAGTAGTCACAGGTAATGTTATTTTGCCATGAATAAGCCATTCTGTAGCTGGTTTTTCTGCCACTGTGAATGGTAACTTTTCCAGTTTTTCAATGCTCAGCACTGTATACCTTGCTCCTCTTTGTGCCAATTCGATCTGTTTATCAGTGAGATTGTATTCTGCAAACAGAGCCGATGTGTTGATGAAACGCCAAGGCACATAGCCCGCTCGCAAAGATTGCAGCGTCCAGCTTAATAACACAATAGAACGTAATTGAGATTGGCCTTGTTGTAACATCGCCAAATCTTGTTCTAGTATGTCGATAGCAGAGGATACAATGCCATCCAATGAATATATTCTGGAGGACAAAGTTGTTAACCCATTGTCGACCACAGAGAGTGTTTTCTCTAAATTAATACGATCAAGTTCACGTATTCGTTCTGCAGCCTCCATCTGTGATACTTTCCATGCTTCATTATAGGCAGCATAAATGCCGGCATATATGAAACGTTTTTGACGCGGTTTTCTTGGTCCAAGCAAGAATTCCCTAAGGTCTGCGTCCTTTTTAAGTAAGGTTAAGTGTTGTTTCACATCCTGTAGTGTAGACTTATGCAGCCAATCGAGGCATAATTTCCCTACACTGTATGTTGTTACTACCCCGGATGTTGTCTTTGGACGTATCTTGGGTCTGGCCTATTAATAGTAAAGCCCTGAGTTTTATTCAGGAATCTTTCCTGACAGTTATTCGTGTCTGTGGGCCAGATCAACCATTTTTTCCAATCAGGATTAGATCTGTTGAGTTGTAGTATATTGTCAACTGTCACCACTGCCTGTGTATCGTTATCACTTGCAGGTGCTGGTACAGAAGGTGTGTTCATCTCTTTGATCTTGGCTAATCCAAGACAAGATGTTTGTTGGATGGTTTCATTCAAAAACATTATTTGTTCAGGGATGATACAGGCTCTAAATAAAGCTTCTATCCCCTGCACTTGCCAATCTTTAGTACCCCAGACAGTTTTTGTGTCTATTGTGTCTTTCCAAAAGTCGAAACCCTGTCTAGACAGTTGGGCATTAAATAATGCAGAATAAATCTGTTTTGTATTTGTTAACATAATTTTCAGTCCTGTCTTGTTTACATTTTTATAGTAAAACATTTCTGGATCAGATGCATTGTAACCTGAAAAATATGGAAACTTACTAGCAAATGTTTTTGAACTACCTTTAGGTGGTGTAGGACAATGTTCCCATTGGTTAAACATAAACACATTTCTTGGATATGCAGATTTATGCAAATAATGATGACCATAGTGGTTATAACAATACAGTTGTTCATAGTCTGATGAACCCTCTAAATATTCATTTTTAGAAAATGCAGCAGATTTTTCTAGGTCAAACATTATGTCATTAACAGTCTCAAAGTCCCAATCATCAGATTAGGTACTGGACGAAATTAGATCACTTAGTGAAATTTTAAACAAATGTGGAATGTTCAATTGTTCCGACGGGCCGAAGATGTCAAAATCTGTTTTGTCCCACACTATACCATCCAGTATAGGAACAGCTGTGATGTTCACTGATGACAAGTCTCTTGCTTCACGATGGGAAGATTTATGAGGTTTCAAAAGTACGTTCACGTCTTTTCCTTCAGTAGTCACATGGATGTATCTGCCACTTATAAGCACGCTCACAGTTGTTACCAAAGCTAGCCAGAGCAGAAAAACAAAAAGTCCAGATATAATCCAGAGTTCAATCCATGGAGAAACCAAATAAGTCTTTTTCAGAAAGTGAAGAAAGTCTTGTACTTGCTCCTTGAATTTCAATGATGCTGGCGTCGTTTCAGGTTCACTCGGATCTTCTGAGAACGTATCAAAGTTAATGAAATAGCCAGAAGCAGTTCTGTCAATTGTTGGAATTGCATCAGGATTTGTAGAAATCACTGGAACCAGTTCATCACTTGCTACATTGGTGTAGACAGGTGTATTTGGACGAACTGTTACTTGGTGTTCAAGAGGGATGAGTTCCATAGCGTTGTTGCTTAGTCCTCCATCAGTTACAGCTGAATTCTCGATTGTTATCAGTCTTTCAGTCTGAACCTCTTGGATAGTAGCGAGAGGAGTGCGTCTGCTACTAGGTCGGAGTCCACGAGGCCTACTATTTAGTATTGGCCACATACTGTGGTTTGATCAGGTCGATGGACACAAATCTTTTCTCCTTTCTTCCAGCAAGGGGCGGCAGAAGTACTGTTCTTGTTCCTTGAACTGCTAGGACAGGTACTGGTTGTCTGTAAGAAGGTCCAAATTCCTTCTTGTCTGCAATTTTTTCTCTGACTAGATCCCCAACTTTTGGAATCCAGACAGGCCTTGCTGGGACCGCCGATTTTCCCCAGTGGTGGTTGGCTGTAGGAATACGTTGCTTTGTTTCGTTCTTAACTCATTGAGTTCCTGTAAAACAGCCAAACGATCTTTGATATCAAACGGTTTATTTTCCACCACTGTGCCTACGTGTTCAAGGTCTGGTACCCACATTCTTGTCCCAAATAGGACCTCATATGGAGTGACCCCCCCCTAGAGAACTTCTTGGCAGATTATTCAATGAGCGTTGGACCCCATTAAGGTGTTTGACCCACCCATCACCCGCACCTAATACCCTAGCTGTTATAGACTGCTTTATGTCCCGGTTTTTCCATTCCACAACCGAATTTCCCTCAGGATGGAATGGAGAGGAGTACCGCAATGCAACGCCCAGACTGGCCATGGCTTCTTTGTAAGCCCGAGAGCTAAACGCAGGACCCTGGTCAGAATGTAGCGTGCCTATTGCGTATGTGCCGATAAAGACTCGCAAATCTTTTATAACAGTTCAAGCGTCAGCTGAGCGCTGAGGCCATAACCATAGGAACCTAAATTCAGTATTTGTGGGAATGCCTTTGTCCAGTAGGACGCAGGCGCGTAGATAGTCTAATGCTGTCTAACAGTTGTGTCTGTACTGGGTTGCCGCATTCGCAGCATGGTATCTGGTGGCTCTCTCGCTGTAATTTACAGTCTAAGCAGTTGTTGATGAATATGTGAATTTCTGTATTCATTCCAGGCCACCAGTACATCTCTTTTAACGTCAAAATTGTTTTAGAGATCCCTTGATGTGACAGACCCTCCCCCAAATGTGTTTCATAAATCAAGGCTGCTCTACGATCCATGTTTGGAATTACCCTATCCCCCACTCCAGGGATTCGAGCAAAAGGAACGTTGTTCGCATCAATTACATAAGAGTACTTGAGTGGAAACTTTTTTGGTAACGCTGCACTGCTGCCTTTGCTTGAAGCATTGACAGCCAACATTATCTCACCGTCTATTTTTGTTTTTGAACGAGTGATCGCAGCTACGGAAGCCGTCTGAACAGCCCCCTTTGCGGCTTCATCAGCCAATGAATTCCCTGCAACGTGAACGCCATCACGTTGATGACTCAGTGTGTGGATCACGTGAGCCTTTGGTAGTTCGTTTTCAACTGCACTACTTGTTCCCAAAGCATTTTGTGCTTTATTGTGCCACCTTTCGCATCTTTGAAACCATTTTCAAGCCAGTTTTGTATATATTCATTATACGACTGAACACAGTAAAAGGAATCGCACACTATTAGTGTGGGGAATTCTCGATCTGTACTTTCAAGTGCCAGTTTGAATGCTTGTAGTTCAGCTCGCTGAGCTGTACAATCTCCTAGAGATTGTGTTTTAGTGACCATAGGTCTGAAGATGCCATTTCGCATGCGACCTTTAACGATTGCACACGCTGCACTGTAAGCTTGCTTACTCCCTGTTGCGGGCTGTGCGGATCCGTCAGTGTAAATTATGAATTCGTACTGATCGAGAGGCAGAATTTCAGTAGGCAGAGGACATTCATGTTCATATTGCAGGAATGCTTGTGTTTTTAAATCTGGATCAAAAACATATTCAACACCTGTTGCAGCAGGAGAATTAACCCATTGTATCCATCTTGGATGTAATGCTTTAGCATTTGGAATGCTAGCTTTTGTGACCGCTTCTAAAGCTGGTACCGGGGTTACGACAATAATGCGTTTCCCTTGGGCTAAGGCTCTTTCTTTTGCTACAGCGGTTTGAACTGCTGTTAGAATTTTTTCAGTTGAACTGAAGCGCATTTCCGCTTGTGTGTACAAATGAGATTTGTATGCTATTGGTATCTTCTCACCCTCATTGAAGGTTAAGTAGGTGAATCCGCATTGACCCGAAATTATTCGGATCACCAAATTGCGTTGACTTACGCGTGTTTGTAAGTGATTTGTTGCTAACATGTTAGCCTGGAGTGAACGCAAGATTTCTGTGTGTTCGTTTGTCCAGTTTCTGATCGAAAAATCAGGTTTGATTAATGCGTAGAGAGGTTTAACCCTTTCTGCGTAATTTAGAATGTATGTTCTTCCAAAGTTTAGGAAACCCAGGATGGATTGTAAGTTTTTTAGCGTTTTTGGAGGTTGGAGCAGCGCACACTTTTCTAAAAAGTTAGCTGCCAAGCCCTTGCCTTCACTTGAAAGCTCATACCCTAGAAATAGGACATTGAGATGGGCAATTCGGGACTTTTTAAAGTTGAACTTGTAGCCCTCAGAGGCGAAACCCAGTATAATGGTGCTCACCCTGTTCAAGTGTTTTTCCAAGTCATCGTCCGTCAGATATATGTCATCGACATAGGACAATGCCTCATTGTCATAAATTTGTAGTAACTCAGTTACCCTCGCTGAGAATAAACCTGGGCTGTTCTTGAACCCTTGTGGGAGTCGACAAAAGTGACGCTGGGTCCCCATTATGGAGAATGCTGTTAAGTACCTGCTTTCAGGTGCTATGTTTTGACAAAAGAAACCATTCGAGATGTCTAATGTTGTTTTATATTTTTTACGCACAATGTTATTCATTAATGCTGTGCTATGTGCATTTTGCACTGCAAAAGTTTTAGAACAAGTGTTTAGGTGTCTGTAGTCCAAAACTAGACGATATGTATTGTCTGGTTTGGAGACAGGAAACAAAGGATTGTTCATTGAGGAGGTGCATGTTTCAATCACCCCTTGATATTCAAGTTGATCTAAGATCTCCCTGACCTGTTTTTTAGCTTCTTGCTTTATTGGGTACTGCCATTGTGCAGTTTGTTCATGTTTCAGACGTATTTTATGTTGAGGTGAGTCCTCATCCCATCCTACATGATTTTTATATAATGCTGGGGCCTGGGCCAGTGCCCATTTCCTGGCATATGTATATCTTAGGTGAATTGGAATATGGTTGGAGAAGGCAGGCATAATAATGTCCTCGCCATGTGGGCACTCCCTGACAAATTGTGGTGGCCAGTCCTTTTCTGCTAGAAGTATGTCATAGCCCTTTGATAGTCTTTCCCAAAAAAGTGCTTTCACCTGTCTAGGTTTGTCTCCCTCCATCCGGAGAGTTATTTCATATAACGTTTGTGGAGTACTAACCCTGGTGTCTACAGTCTTGACTGTAATGTACTCATTCAAGTCCACTATCTCCAGAAGTTCCTTCAGGTTCTGGCGAACTATTGTGACTTCTGCTGCACTGTCCAGCATTGTCTGAGCCCATTCTCCGTTCTTGAGTTGTGTTCTCAGTATTCTCGGCATGTCTGATTTTCAGACCTGCTACTTTCTTTTGGAGAATTGAGGTTTTGCTTTAGTTTTTGGAGCGTGTTTGTCGTCTTTCGATTTCACGCGTTCTTCTCTATGTTCCGATCGTCCTCTTCTTTCCGAAGTCTGTGATGAGATCTGAAAGGGACGAGAGGAACGTGTATCAGTATCTTGATACCTGTCAGGTTTTCTCAAATTATCCCTATTCCTGAGGTTATACCTCCTTTCAGAGGGCTCCTTTTGAGGAGACCTACCTCGGGATTGAGAACGTTTCTCGTTTGATTTTTGTTTATTAGTCTCCCACTTCTTTTTAGAAGATGTAGGAGTTTGTTTAATAGAGTCCTTCTCAGGACTTTCAGATAGCTTCGGCTTCACTGGTCTTCCACCCAAACTATCTCTGCCTAATTCTGCATAAGATTGTTCTATAATTCTGGGTAGCTCTGTTTGATGTTCTGTAACATCAAATTCCCTTAATTTTTGGCGGATCGCACTGCTGCTGCCTCCCCTTTAATATTAGATAATATTATTGTTGAGACCTGGTCGAAATTTTTCAGTAATTTCATACCTAAATTTAGAGCAGGCTCTGCCCCGTATTCGTTTTGAATTTGTTTCAGGACATCAGGTATTACCGCAATTGACGGAATGCCATGTGTTTTGGTATAGGTGGCAGCAAAGACTGAGCCCCAAGTGGTGCAGTCTTCCAGTTGTGGTGTGATCCCCATTGGTAAACTGATTGTCAGCATTCTGTGTTTCTCATACGGGCTAGTATTTGAAAATTCTGCTTCGATTTGAGTAATTTTTTGAGCTATCCAGAATGGAATTTGCTCACGTTTTGTGGGCATTTTACCCATGACTGTGTATAGAGTCTGTGGTGTAATTTTTAGTGTATTCCCCTGTTGGGGAGTTGGATTTGGAAGTGTTAATGGTTGCTGGACTGTAAAAGTTCGCATGACATATTGGACCAATTGTCTGTAGATTTTTATTAACTCTGTGAGTTGAGTAAGTAAATCCTCGTCTGACATCTCTTCAATGTCAGGATGAGGTGTTAGCCGGCTATAATCGGCCATGTTGCTCCTGGTCTACCTAGTGGACCGAGCCTAGTAATGTTTTTGTGATGTTTTAGGGCGCCTTTAAACCTGAGCTGATGCTCCTGGTATGTTAATGGAATTTCTATATCCTCGAAAGGAATGTATTCCTCTGGTGGATCATCTTCTTTGTAGAAGTGAAACATGTGTGTTACTGGATTGGATTCAGGAAATATTACCCATGAATAGAATACCTCTGTCTGAAAGGATTCATGTGCCTCTATCACGTAAACTGCTGTACCGCCTCTTGGTGGTAGGCCATGTTTTATAAGTTTTAGAGTGATGGCTCTTCTTAAGTTTGGAGCGATGTCTATGACACCCTCCTCGGTTTCATTTAAACCTGTAATGTTAAAAACTGCTGCTTGGGCTGGATCAGCCGTAGCTCCACAGTTTCTGGCAGCATTGTCCCCGTTTAAGGCCATTTTGTTTTGTGAAAAATGTAGAACAAGTTTCAAGGAAACAAAGATTAGGTGCACAATATTTTGGAACACTGTATCCTTCAACGTTGAGCAAACCAAAACAGCTAATATATAGGGTACTACCCTATGTAGCCTTGGTGGATACTTAACCCTGCCCACTCCAGACGTCTTTTGGAGTATATGGGTAGGGGTCTCTTGAGAGAAAAAGCACGGCTGAGTTACTCAGTATCTAACGTTGAGTTACCGCCTTACCAAACCGTTGGGCACCATGTAGTGTAGCTCCTATTTCCCTAATAGGCTCTGCGCATTGGAATAATATATCCTATAGGTTTGACATAGGACTAAGGTCAGTATGTTCCTATCGAGTATATTAAACTTAATTACTTGTGCCAGCTAGCTCAGAGGCCACTAGAAACTCCTTGACAACAAGAAGGGAGTAGTTTCTGGCAGCCGCAAAACATGACCACTTTGTTTCCCTTTAGAATCAGAATGTGTCCCAGAGTCGTGGAAACAATAGATAACTATTTCACTCAGCTCAATCGTGCATGCTTAGTTTTCTCCAAGTTACACAGAAAGAAATAGACGGGCGTTTCAATAAAAGATTTATTGAACAGTCTTGTTTCTGGTGTAAGTAAAATGTGCTGTTACGATCACAAGACAGTATGCGAGATAAATAATGTACAGTGTGAGCAGTAGAAATAAATAATACTGCGAGAGCATTATCTTTTAGTACATATGCTTTTGCATAAATAACACAGACTAAAAATGCGAGTACTCATACGATGCGTTTCTAATCTAGTTCTACCCCAATGTACCTAACCTGACCTAGGTGTAGGGAGAGGTAGGAAGTAGGTGAAGTATTCCTTACTATGGTATACTAAGAGTATGTTAAGCCTAGTATGCCTAGTATGCCAAGAGTCTCTCTAGGTTCTTGTCAGCTCCATATCTGAAGAATGAGAGAGGTAGGAATCTCTTTGCCAGACTCGAACTCCAACACCCCGCAAGGGAAGTCAGATCACTGGAAGCTGGACTCTCTGCGAGCAGGGATGACAGCGTCTTCTCAGTGCGTCAGGCCGGGAAACGGGCTCCTCTGAAGTCGAGGTCTCCTCTGGTTTACAGGGGCTAGGGAAGGTATATTTATACCTGAGAACACCTAAGAATGTTAGTATTGACGTGAGTCGGACAGCGAAAGACGTCATGAATGAACCCCTAAGGAATAATGGTTCATGCATAATATATGAGTCCTTGAAGAAATCAATAGTCCTGGACTAGGGAAACTCCTGCAGCCTAAGGGTCTGTTCTTCATGAACTCGTTGTGACGTTAGGGTGGACGGATATCAGAGACCATGCCTGTATTTGGAGTGCACGGTTTAATGCCTAAATAAGGGCTGGGATTTTATGCCTATATAAGGGCAGGACGAATTGTGCCTATATAAGGACATGATACTGGAAAGCCCGTTTGTGGACACCCTAAGAGGAATACAACACACTGAGATAGTCATACACCCAATCAGACACTTATACACCCTCTCACACACCCATACAGTCACTCACACATTCAGTCACAGACCCTCTTAGAGACTTATGCACTCAGTCACTCTATCATACACTCAGAGACTCACACACCCACTCACAGACTTACTCAGATATACATGCACCCACTCAAAGACTCATGCATCAACTCACAGACCCACCCAAACACTCGCCCTCCCAGTCACAGACCCACTAAGACACACATGCATGCATGCACCCATTCACTCACCCACTCAGAGACTTATGCTCTCACTCACAGATCCATTGAGACACTCATACACCCACTCACGGATCCACTCAGGCACTCATATACCCACTCACAGACCCACTCACACACCCATACAGTCACTCACACACCCACTCACAGACCTACTCAGAGACTTGTTCAATATATAATTATAGAAAACAAATACAAGGACGTTATAGTTATGAAATAGAATTTAAAAAACTTAGAAATTCACTGACAAAACCAAAGGTTACAGGGATGTTATAGTTAGGAAATAGATTTTGAAAAACCATAGAAATTCACTGAAAATAACAAAGCTTACAGGGACGTTATAGTTAGGCTGACATTTCACTCATACAAAACCAGAGAAATTCAGCAGTTATAGTAAGCTGAGCTAACTATAACTTGCACCCCACAATGCACTGCTTATGACCTCACATATTACATCACTCATGACATGGTCAGTGACATCACTGATGACATCACTGGTGGCATCTCAAATGACATCACTGATGAGCACGGAAATTATTTCACACATTTACTGCGTGTGACACATGTAAAATTACTTCTCATGTCCTTTTCACAACTGTCTTCAGCCAGCGGCACCAAACATGGGTGTATGAGCACATATTATCAATTTTTATAGATGCGAGTGAAGAAAATACCTCCTTCAAACTTATGTTCCAAATTTGTATTTTGCAGAAGTGCTAAAAATGGTAACTTCCACACAAAAACAAATTAATTTTTAAGGCAGAGCACGTGCAGCAGAAGGTTGCCACGGCTGTTCCGTAATCCAAATGCCAGATATAAGTCCAAAATCAAAAAGAATTGGGGATTATCCTCCAAAAAAGCTGGATTTTATATAATGCTATCAGCAAACTGGAGGCATACCAGGCTATTCAACTCAATCAGATCAAAGAGGTTTTTTAATAGACCTTCTATATGTTTGATAAGCGATTAATTTACATAGTTATATTACTATGGACAATGGCAGATGAAGATGACCTCCTAAACAATTATCTGTGTGTCATTAGCATATACTGGAATATTGTGCAGAATTTCGAATAGAAAGGCCAGATAAATATTAAATAATGCTAATGACAATGTGGGACTCCAAGGGACCCTCAGAGAGAATGTCCGCCCATGAAGAGGGACAGACCTAATGCACATGTTTTGAGATGGTCCTTCATAGCCCTAAGGTGCTTACAGACTTTGCTCATGCTGATGTTAGATATTTATACCTGGTTCAATGAGATAAGTAGACTGGTGTTATTCATACTGTTAATCTCCCCCTACATATATGTAAGACACAATAGGGCAGTTTACCAGTTTTCACAACCAGATGTGGTGCTCTTCTAGGATCGCCCAAGTCAGTTATTCCATTGGTATATAATTTTCATATTACTTAGTGCAATAGTGATTTCATGAGTCCTTTATTAGATTGTATGGTCTAATGCCAGAAAACATCCACCCACAGCATTCGCAATGAGGATCCGTAACAATGGAATGATCTACATCATGCTACTGTAGTGATTCTGATAAGATTGTGGCCCCGAAGAGGCAACATGGTAGTGGTGAAACACGTGTCGGCCTTTTCAGTGATACATTAATTTCATTAAAGGAAATGAACTTCAGAACTGGACAGGGTCTTCTGAACCCTCATTTCTGTTGTTCACATATTTATAACAATATGCATAACAGGAGGCAGTCTAATGCTTTGCCTTCTCACCACAGGCCTTTTTGCGTCAGAAAGGAATCTCAAGTGTTGCAGTAAGAGCTTGAGTCGCAATTAGACTAATTCATTCTGGCAAACCTTATTTAGTTTGTGCAAAAGACACCTTAATGGAGTGTAAGGGGTCACACATTTCAATATCGTCCAAGACACCATTTTGATAGAGGAGGCAGGGTAAGCAGGACTGAGAATGCGATATCTGAATACGCACAATCCTAAGGACATTGCACTTTGCAAATTGTTATTTTAGTTTTTATTCCAGATTAACCCAAAATAAATTTCTTAGATGTGTTTCTTTACATGACACCACTGTGAGCCACTTATAATCAACCAGGATATTACACCACCCTCCCCAGGGAAACCGCTCTAGCTGACTTGTGATGTTAGCCCATAATACTGAGTTAAGCACCAAAATATATTAATTTTATCGAAATGAAAAGATTGTGCCATGCTTTCTTTCCACACCTTGAGTACTGAGAAGGCAAAGCATTCTACAAGTATATATAGGTAATGATTAGATAACTGAGTAAGAAATGTAGATTGCCTACATAGCAATTAGAAATAAAGAGTACATAAAATAATACTTAATACAAAAGAAATGTATTTTAGAATTCATTAATATATAAATGTCAAGTAAAATAAAATTGCGGGAAATGGGCACACACACACCCTCCCACCACCCATTATGACTTGGATTGAAAAAGATAGAAAGGGAGGGTCTGTATGGATAAAAAGTAAATATTATCAACAGAAGACATATGTTATCTCAACATTATTGAATTATCTATCCTCCATAATTACATGAAGGTCTGATATAATGGGGTGATTATGATTTGTTCTTTGTAATTCAATATTTTGTGAAACAGGTATTTAAATGCTTATCATTGCAAATGCAAATTGCGTTGCAAATGCATTACCTGTGAATAATGTCCAATCAAAGGTGAGCCATGACCACTGTCTTGTACAACGTTCCATGAACCACCAACCTGCAGAGTAACACAGCAGGGATGTTAATACTCTTTAATCTGGTGCTAGTTTTATTTGATTTTTGAGAAATACAGCAGATGCAAAGAAAGGCAAGTGTTTCCTACGACAGGGGGTTAATGTTGAAGTAAATCTTAATTATTCCTACTCTTTGGAGAAATCCACTTAATTAGAGACTTGGAGACAGCAGTTGTTGCCATGTTTATCTAAGGAAGAATTGATGAAGGCTTAATCCTTTTATGCCTGCTCAAAAATATTAAAGAATCATAGAAACGTGTCAGCTGATGAACAAACCCATATTGATGCACAGGCTGTTAAATGTGATCAAACTCCCCGTGCTCTATGTATTATGTGTCCTAGTTGTGACTGATCTGTTTGGATGCTGCAGCCAATTAATTTTGAATTTGCATTCTACAGCATATTATTACAAAATGACTCTACCACTCAAAGTAGTCCAGTGTCTGCTAATAAAAAGTTCAAAACGTGACTAGTTTCCAGAGTAGGGGCAGATTGGAAATACTTTCAATGAAAATAGAAAATAGATGCATTTGATATGAAAACACTGATAGAAAGTGTTGTGTTGCGTTTGAGAACCTCAGTGTTCTCAGTTTTATAACACACTGCCATACTCTGATCTTTTTCATGAAAACTAGTTTATTCCTTTTCACAACAATTGGATATAGAAGAGTGAAAAGTAACAAGGCTTTTTCTCTCCCAAACATCCTGTCATTTCTGAGAATAGAGTAATTACTACCCCTACTTCCTGAAGTTTTCTGTACGTGGATTTTCTTGTTAAACTCAGGAATGTTGCACCTCTTTTTAGTTTTTTTCAAGAAAACACAGATTGACAACATCTATCTAGTTTCGAAGTTGTGAGGACAAAGGTTTATAAGTTACTTCACAAGAAAATGTCACATCCATTTTCAGCATTAGTTAGCACTAAACTGGCCAGGGTGAAGACATAGGAAAAGCCGAAAACTTTGAAAGCTATAGTTTAGTGAATAATCTGGATACAAGTAAGATTTAGCATATGTAATAAACATTTGTACACCGCTCAATTGGAATTTCAGCAGAACATTAAAAAGTGACTTTATCACAAAAAAAAAGACAAAAAAAAATAAGTGACTTTATCACTGTGGACCTACAGTCCACCCCTGCCCTCCCACCTCTTGCTACTGTCATTTCAACCAACCCAGAGGGACTGTACCGAAAGAAAAGACATGGGGCCTCGTTTATGAGGCCCTACCAGCACTTTTGCGCCGCCAGAACATGACTTTTTTGACGTTCCAGTGGCGCAATGTGCCACTGGCATATTTATAAGGCCACGTAAAGCCAAGTTACGTGACTTTTCATGGCCTTATAAATATATGCCCCTTTCATGCAGAAAACTGCATGAAAGGGGCGTTCCATGGGTGTTGCTGGGGGTGTTCCCAGCAACATCCATGGTTTTTTGACACTGCCCCAGATTTACATGAAATCGTAAGTGTGAGGCAGCGACAAAATCTTACGCCTCCCCTGGAAGGCACAACGAGGAGAAATATCTTTATTTCTCCCCGTTTTTCCTCTATGTGTGCTGCATTGTGCAGCACACATAGAAAGAGGAAAAAGCCTCTCATGATTGTTTTTGTCCAGGAAGGTTTCCCTTCCTGCACAAAAATAATCATCCCTGCAATGCAGGCACCCTTGCACGGCATCCCATTGTGCGCCAGCGCAGGGAAAAAGGACAGGAATGCGCCGTATTTAACAGATACGGCGCATTCCTGCCCTTTTCTTTGGCCATAGGGCAGCACAGCAGCAAGGTCTGCTGCGCGGCCCTACGGGAAAAAACCCATAAATGAGACCCATGGTTCTTAAGGGAAGCTATATGACGCTTCACCCATGTACAGTCATCATGAACCCCAAAACAGAATGCTCTGAAACATTCACAATGTCATGTAATCAGAGGGGTGTTTGTGGTGTGACACCCCATCCCCACAATTAAATACATTCTTGGTTTGGTAGTTGGGTCTGTGAGCCCTGACTGTGTACACTTTTCCTGACGTGGTCCAAGAATAAAAGCCATAACAGTGACCATTGATGTAAAACAGGGGAAAGAGAGGCACAGAGAACTACATCTGGTGGCTGAATTTCAAAATGTGATACCAGATAACTTGGAATATATACAAGTTTCCCTGCTTGTCCAAATGGTGTGATCCTTGCAAACATTTTATTTCACAAATCCTCCATTTTGTTTATTATCACTTATGAGAGCATCATTAGAGAATTGAGTTCAGAATGTGAGCTGCACAAGAACTTCTTTTGTTTGATTTAAAACTCTGTAATGTTGCTCCATGAATATTAACAATGCAGACCACGTTTAGGGTATACATGACTTCAGATTTGCCTCTTAGTTCACTACTGGTGTTGTTGGGGGCGAGCCATAAATGTTTCTGAGTTCACGTTTAAAAACTATAACTTTCAATAAACGTCTGTCTATGCAAGGATATAATCTGATGTACTAAGGTGAAACTTCCACATGTTAAAAGAAGTACACCTTTTTGAATGTTGAAGTGATTGTATCATATTTTTACATCAAGTTTGTTGCATGATATACATGCTAAACATTTTCATGACTTGGCTTGTGCATGGACTCTTAGAGCCAAGCCAGGTCCTTGGCTCAGCTCTGACTCGGTTTGCCCTATTAATTTGCTAGCATGCCCACCTCTGTTTGGGAGGTGGGCTTAGTACATAGGCAATCAGTCAGTTGATAAAAGGATTTGTAAAAGGCAAGGACTGGAAACATGCAGCACTGCCTACATGCACCAATCCGACTACCATTCGGAACCTTTCCGACCAACATCGTAATGAGGCCCTTAGAGTGTAGTCAATAGCATCATCTCTAGATAGGCGTAAAACTGGGGCCTGCTGGGTCCACCCTGTATAGAGTCTCAAAAGGATCACTTGATTTACATGATTGCCTGCTTACAAGTAGAGAAAGGAAGGGAAACCAAGAACTCCCTCCGTCAACGCGGACATGTAAACGTGCCATCCGTATCTAGCTCCAATAATCGAGCACCAAGTTTAATGAAAGGAGACTCCTACTTGTCACACTATTCCAACAACGCAGAGAGAGCACTGTCTCTTTTGCATCGTGAGGACGATGTCGACGTGGCAATCTTATCTACCGTGATCTCTTTATCAATGCTGGAGTGCTAACCCACCAGCCATCTTAGATGATCTTGAATGACCACTGGTATTTTTAAATTTGATATAATAAACAACAACGTATCCTGTTGAAACAATGACTTTTCAGCTTTGTTCTCCTATAAGCAGTCACTCTAGTTAGGAAGATATTGTAGGTGATTTTCTTTACTACCCCTGTTCCAATAAGGTTACAGGGTTCTCCCTTTGTCTATTGCTAGTTCATGCTGGAGAAATCTGGTTCTCATGGGGAGATGTTGGAAACAAATGCCTCAGGCTGTACTATACTGAACATATTGGTGGGGAATCGGAGTATTAAGTTAGAAGAGCAAGAAAGACAACAGTTTTGAAATGAACTGTGGCTGAGCTCCCACTAGGTCCAAACAATCTGACCCACTCATTTGTTGTGGACTCATAACCCTTTTGTAGTTTGGTACAACCAGCAAGGCCTTCCACAGAGAAAATCTATATTCAATATATTCACGAACACGAAAGTAATATTGTTAAAAACTAAAGAACTTGAAAGGTCCAAAACAAGTAAAAAATCTAAGGATCAAATATAATGAACACAAAAAACACACCCGTAGAAAATCACTGGACAAAAGTGTTCCATGTTCACTTCTAAGAAATGTCAAAAAAAGGTGGCAAAGTCCAAGTGTCTTCGATGCTGTTGCCTTTCGTGGCCAGCCCATGAATGACCGATGGTTGTTCCTGCTGAAAATTCAGACTTTGAAAATGTTTTGATGTTAAAGATCTTCAGGAGGTAAGCCTTGAGGCTGTAGCTGAAATGGGCCTCACGAGACCAGATTGTAATTGTAATTGTAATTTGCATTTATCAAGCGCGTTATCACCAGCAGGTCTCTAAGCGCTACCAGAGGGACACATAACCTAGTGAGTGGTGAAATGGCAGGGGTTAAATGATGCATTAAGTACGACATATCCTTGAACGGTCTGCTAAAAGCATCATTGAGGAAAGAAACTCAAAGAACCCAACATACCCCTTATTTTAGGTAACTTTGGCGGAATGTACTGGTCCTCCAGGAATGACATTTTTTCTTTGTCCAAAAATGTAACTTTATAGTTAGGTGAATATGTCAGTGACAGCATTAACGTTTTGAACAAAAAGAAAACACAGAAATTCACAAGCTATAGTTAGCAGAGCTAACTATAACTTGTGCCCCACTGTGCACTGCTTATAACCTTATATGCTTATTTTACATCACTCATGACATGTTCTATGACATCATTTATGACATAACTGATGACATCTCAGATGACCTTGATGACATCATTCAATGAGAGTGTTAATTTGTTTTATATTTTACATTGTGGCGATAAGCTACCATATTACTTTTCTCCCTAATTTTGGACAGCCTGTGTCCAGCTAATGGGTGTAAGTGTTTCCAAAATTAATTCATAGGTGTGTAGATGTATTACACACGTTATAGATCTTTGTCTAGAAGAGTAACTCAGATTGCAGGTGAAAGTTGATGACTTGTATTCAGCATGTTCCACACACATGTTTTGGTTCTGTAGAAAAAGTTTCCAACAGGGCAAAGATTCTAAGTATCGTAAGCAGCCTTGAGTTATTAATCAGATTTGTCTCAGCATGACAAATTCTACATAACTTAATGTTAGCATAGACTGTGTGCACCAGGTACAAATCTATGTACATGTGCTCCTTTTGCTGCAGAAGATGGGCTATCTGTAAAGCTTCCACTACTGTATGAAGGCTGCAGGTAGTATAATCTTTAGCACATTCATACCATGGTTATTTTAAGCGAATAGCGTCTTTTTTGACAAGTGTTGCATACAGTATATACTTTTCTTAGTAGGTACTTTTTAATACTCTGTGGTGTATTTCACATGTGTTTCAATGTCTGTAAACAGTGTGGTACAGAGTAAACTCTCTCCATAGAGTAACCACTTTTTACAGTACCCACTTTTCTACCCATATCAACTTCATTTCTCAATGTAGGTTCTGTGACTGCGAGGGGTTTGATACAGATGAAAGCTGTCTATAGTAGGGCATTAATTTTAGAACAGAACTTGGCTTTCTCTGAACAGTTGTTTACATATTGAACACTGTGCGCAATGAGGGTTTCCCATACATCCTTGGTTGACTGGTAATGTGAACTAGGCTACCCCTGAAGTGTATGGTATACGGCCAATGTTGCATATAACACATGCTTGCTACATCCAAGGGCATTGTCTCTGTGATGGCATTAATGATGCTTTATATTATTCTGAGCTATTTTGTACTTACTTTCAGGCCTCTAATGTCATACTAATTTATGGAGTAATGTGTACAAAAGAAGCTTGTATGATGTTGTCAGTGATGTCATCAGTGATGTCATTTGAGATGTGATCAGTGATGTAATAAATTATGTCACAGAACATGTCATGAGTTATGCAGTATGTGAGGTCATAAGCAGTGCATGGCTGGGGTGTAAGTTATAGTGAGCTCTGCTAACTATAACTGGTGAATTTCTGTGTTTTTTTTAGTTTAAAACATTAATGTTGTCCTTGACATGTTCACCTAACTATAATTTATCCTTTGTTTTTTCTGTGAATTTCGAAGTCTTTTTTTTTTAAACAAAGATACATCTTTTTATCACACCTAACTATAACTTTATTTTAACTTTTGTTTTTTTCAGTGAATTTCTAGAGTTTTTTAACGTAAAGGCCCTGCGGCAAACCCCACACTGGCAGGCAACCCCACACTGTGCATGGCCGTTGGCCACACAATGCAGGGAGTTGGCCACTGAGCCTAGCCTGCGGCCAGGCCCTGTGGCCAGCCCACCCAGAGCCAGCATCATTACTTACTACTAACGTGGAAGGGGCGGGGCCAAACAGGCAGAGCTTGTAGGTGATTTGGTTCCTTTACATACTCTGCAACAATTAAAAGGGAGAACCGTGGTCTCTGCCGTCAGACCAGGAGATGAGAAGAAAGATCCCACTCGTCTAGGACAGTCACTACAGAAGAGATTGTGCTCCAGTAAATCAACAATGCATTCACCTCGATCAAGGATTTCAGATCATTTTTCAACGTGCAATTGTAGAAAAAACACCCTGTCCATTAGCCTAAAAATAGTGGGAACACTGTTGATTGCAACTAATGTGGAAGGGGTGGGGCCAAACGGGCGGAGCTTGTAGGTGATTTGGCTACTCTTTTTTTTAAAGGGGAGGAGGGCCGCGCAGCCTCCCTCCCCAAGCTGTTAAAAGGCCCTGAGGAGCCCTACCCCCAAAGCCATAGTTTGTTTCCATGCCCGCATCAGATCAAACAGATCAAAAGTCTGCTCCCAGCTGGCGGGAGCATTTTTAAAGCTCCCACCTGCTGGGAGCAGACTTTGTGTTTGCTCCCGTTTGGCAGGAGTTTTAAAAATGCTCTTGCCAGGCGGGAGCAAACACAAGTTTCCCTGCCCAGGCCGGTGCAGACAGGGAAAGTGCTGTGTCCCGGGGGTGGGCTCACCAGGACACAGCAAGTGAGCAGGCCTCACTTGGGGTCCTCGGGCCATTAATGGCTTGTGCTGGGGCCGCGCTGCCCCCTCCCTTTTTTAAAGCAGCGCCACGGTAGATGGAACCCACAGGGTCTTTTAAAGGCCTTTTTGGAACCTGTGGCCCGGTGGTGGGCTTCTCGGGGTGCATAATGGCTCATGAAGGGAGGGTTGCACACGCCCCTCCCCTTATGAAATGCGGCCCTGAGGATGGGGTCCCCGGGGCCTAAAATGGCTTGGGGAGAGTGACTGCGTGCTCCCCGCCCCTTAATTTACCAATGTCGCCCTGTGCTACCATTTTATTTATTTTTTTTATGATTCCCCTGGAGGGGCAAACATTGCTGTTTTTTTTTTTTACAACTTTGGCACCAGAGGCTGTCATTTCATTAAGCAGTGTTTGCTGTAGCCCTTCTTAAAGAAATCTATGGAAAATGCATGGGGATTTTGTGTTTTGGGAGCCCCCTTTTCTCTCGGTCCCTGCTTGACAGATCACCCCAAAACTTTCCAAGCACAAACTAGTTTGTGCAGATTCGTCAAATGGGGCCAAAGTTGATAGAAACACATAAGATAGCTTATCCGTTTATAAAACCTGCTGCAGAGTTCCTTGTGTGTCCACCAGGTTTGAGGCAACAATAAGAATGTCAAGATAATGCTGGTGATTAATGTTCCTGCTGACACGAGATTGGAGTTTTGTCTAGTGGCAATTTCCATTCATGATAAAGTTGCTCAGAGAGGTAATATGCCTGCTGCAAAGAATATTTACCATTGCAGATCATAGAGCTGATTTTGGGTGGCAAGCTCAGTGGGTTACTGTTTAGAAGGGGAGGGTGGGGAGAATTCGACCTGGTGCCACCGGTGCTAAACCCCACCCTGATGGGGGGGGCTCAGCCCCCCTCCCCGGGCCAACTTCCGCTCCGGGGACCCCAACCCTCAGGGTCCAGCTTTAATGCAATGGGGGAGGAGGGCCACATGGCCCACCTCCCCAGTCCGATTTCAGCTGTTGGGACCCCATCCCCTGGGTCCGGCCATGTGTCTCTGGGTGTCCTGGTCCTAGCCAGGGCACCCAGTGTGAAGGATGGGGACTGAAGAGGGAGCCTCATGGCCACCACGGTCCCAGCCGGCTCCCTGCTTCATACAGGAGCCGGCATTGATGCTGCACGCAGGGAGCTGCTGGAAATGCAGCTCCCTCCATGCAGGAGCAATACGTTCATCTCTTACCCTGCCCGCATGTCTGCGGGCAGGGAAAACGATGAAAACTCTGCTTCCAGCAGACAGGAGCACTTTGACAGCTCCCGCCCGCTGAAATCAGAGTGGTTGCTTTTGCTTGGGGGGAGCTGTCAAAAGCAAATAGCTGTGTCCCCAGGGTGGCCACCCCAGGACATAGCAGGAGCCGGCCCGGGGGGGCCGAGGTCCCCAGGGCCATGCATGGCTCCAGGAGGGGGCCGCACTGCCCACCTCCTTCGAATTTCAAAGGCCTTCCCCGGGGAGGTGGTGGTCCCTGGGACTTAGAACGGCCTGGGCGGGTGACTCCCAGTATTTTAAGTGATTTGGTCTGGGGCCAGGGGACCGCGTGGACCCCATTCTCAATCTTTATGATACCCCCAGGGCGGTTATAGTACCCCGGGTTGGGGAGGTCCTTCGGGCTCCCTCTATTCTTTTATTTTTAGTCCCAGGGAGTTGAGGGGCCCCGGCGACCAGGGGGTGAGAGCCCATGTCCCACAATAATTCATTCATAAGCCCCGGGGAGGTGGTAGTCCCGGGGCATAAAAAAGGAGGGGGGACCCGTGCGCCCCCTCTGTTTTAAAAAATAAATGTGTGCACATGCCCCTAGGACCTGGAATTTCATGAATTTATTGCAAAAATAAAAATAAAAATGCTCTTTTGCCTTGCCGGGGTCCCTCTGGGACCCAAAGACCAAGGCTTGGGGGTCAGGGTATTCCTACCATGCCCCCTTTTCCTTTTTTTACTGAGTCCCAAGATGGCTGCCAACACTTCCTGGTTGAAGTATTGGCAGCTAATCAGAGCTCTGCAGTACTCTGCTCATGCTTGTTATTATTCGTGAATTAGCCACGATCACAGATATCTAAATTTGGATTTCATTAAATTTCTCAACAACTACTGAATGGATTTTTTCAAATAACAAAAAGCACAGTTTGCGGACAAAAAGCTAGCTTTTGCCCAAATATGGTGTAATTCTGTTCAACACTTTGGTTTGCAACCCTGTCTAAAGAGTCTATGGGAATCAACATGGGAAACGCTCTTCCTATGGAAACATGGACCTAACTATAACTACCTACTGCCCCACCAGTAGGTAATATATATATATATATATATATATATATATATATATATATATATTCACTGAAAAAACCATAGGTTTTAGGGACAGTTATAGTTAGTTGGACATTTCACTCGTACAAAACCATAGAAATTCCCCGTTATAGTTAGTTCAGCTAACTATAACTCGCGCCCCCTCAATGCACTGCTGATGACGTCACATATTACATCACTCATGACATGGTCAGTGACATCACTGATGACATCACTGATGACATCTCAAATGACATCACTGATGACATCACTGATGACATCATCCAGTGACTGTGTGTTTCTGTAAAGTTTAAATATGTTTAATATATATAGGGAAAGGCGTATTGAAGAATGAGTGGGTGTATAAGTGTCTGAATGGATGATTTAGTACGTGCGTGACTGACTCTACAAGTGAGTGATTAAACGTATCTTACTGAATGCATGGGTTAGTGACTAAACTGTGTGAATGTCTGTATCTGTCTGTCTGTTGGTGTGTAAGTGGATGCATGGATTTGCGAATAGCTACATGAGTGTCTATATGGGTTATTGATTGGTTCTCTGAGTATCTGTATGGGTGCCTGAGTGTTTGTGTGGGTGGGGTGTGTTTGACTCTGTACATAGATGTGTGAGTGGGTGATTCACTGGGTGCATGATTTCAAGAGTGCATCTGTGATGGACTGCTTGGGTGGGTGAGTGTGTGTGTATGGGTGTGTTAGTGAGTGAATGTATATCTCAGTGGTACATGTGCGAGTAACTACATATGTAAAAGGCAGTATATATGTGTGTTAGAGTATTTAAATGGCTATAAGTGAGAGTGTGTGATTGTGAGAGTGGCTGTATGGATGTGTGTGTGCTTGTATCAGTTATTGTATAAGAGCGTAAGAATGTGTTAGTATTTGTATGAGTAAGTGAGCTGTTGTGTGTATAACTGTATAGGTGAGTAAATGGGTGTGTGATTAATTTTTTGCATGACTGACTAGGTGTGTGAGTACCTCTATGGATGAGTGGCGGTGTGTGAGTGTTTATATAGGTGTATGAGTGCATATGATAGTCCTGTACTGAGTGACTGTAAGTATGAGTGACTGTACGGGTGAGTGAGTAGATGTGTGTGTGTAGACCTAAGAATCAGTGAGTGGGTATGTAGTTATTGCTATTGGAGTGTGTATGGTTTTGAGAATGGCAGTCTGTAATTTAGAGTGGGTGTATCAAAAGTTATATTAGGGTGTGAGAAGATGCATGAAATTATGACATGGATGATGTCATCAGTGATGTCATCAGTGATGTCATTTGAGATGTCATCAGTGATGTCACTGACCATGTCATGAGTGATGTAATATGTGACGTCATCAGCAGTGCATTGCGGGAGCGCGAGTTATAGTTAGCTGAACTAACTATAACAGGGGAATTGCTATGGTTTTGTACGAGTGAAATGTCCAACTAACTATAACTGTCCCTAAAACCTATGGTTTTTCAGTGAATTTCAAAGGTTTTTTAAATGCTAATTTCTAACTATAACGTGTCTGAAACCTATGGTTTTTTCAGTGAATTTCAAAGGTTTTTAAATGCTAATTTCTAACTATAACGTGCCTGAAACCTATGGTTTTTAAGTGAATTTCAAAGGTTTTTAAATGCTAGTTTCTAACTATGCCTACAGAGGTAGGCCATGTGAAGAAAGAAGAAAAAACGCACAGAAAGAACCAAAAGAAATGCAGAAAGAAGCAACAGAAGTCCACAAAGACGAAGAAAAGTGCAGGAAGAAGCAAAAGATGTGCAGAAAGAACCAACAGAGGAGCAGAAAGAGGCCTTGTTGCAAAATCATCCTGTGCCCACAACGTTTTCAGACGGGTACTGGTGGTAACTGACTCTGACTAACCAGAGCCAGTGCTATGCTAAAAGACATTTAGAATACAGTGAAAACACCTACATACACTAGGGAACACTATGCGTTGGGGTACCCCTGTGATTAGCATGACCTCCTCTGTAAGTCCCTAGTACATAATAGGGCAGGGGGATTAAAACTACCTCTTAAAACGCGCTACAGGGCGCATTTGCACAGTGGTGAAGGGAGGGGGGCCTGAGGTGACATATGTGAAAACGCGCCCCGTGGCGCGTTTTAAGTTGCAGGATTAAGTCCCCTTGAATCCTGAGGGTCCCTGGGGTCTTTTATTTTTTGTTATTTTTAAGAAGGGGGGCTGTGTGGCCCCCCTTCTGTTTGTAATTTATTTGCCCTGGGGACCCCATCCCCCAGGGCCTGCCCGCTATTTTTTATTTTTTTTTAAATTGGAAGGGGGCCGCGTGGCGCCCCTCCCGAGGCCTTAATCGGCCCCGGGGACCCCATCCCCCGGGGCATGGCCTTTATTTTTAAAAAAATTGTTTTGGAGGGGGCTGCGTTGCCCCCTCCTCAGGCCACTTATGGCCCTGGGGACCCAATCCCCGGGGCCGGCCTTTGTTTTTCTTTTTTTTTTATTTTGGGGAAGGGGGCCGCGTGGCTGGCCCTCTCCGTTGGGGACCGTGGGGGGTCCCCAATCCCCCACGGTCCCGCCGGCTCCCCGCGTCCCTCGGGAGCCGGCATTGCTTTTCCACATGGGGAGCTGCTAAGATGCAGCTCCCCGTGTGGAAAAGCAATTTGCTTTGAATTTTGGAAGAGAGAGCAGGTTTCCTGCCAAAATTCAAAGCAAGTTTGCTATGACAGGACGGGAGCCGTGAGGCTCCACGCCCTGTCATAGCAAACAGCAGTGTCCCGGGGTGGGCACCCCGGGACACTGCAGGAGCCGGCCCTGGGGGTGGTAGTCCCCAGGGCCATCACAGGCTCCAGGAGGGGGCCGCGCGGCCCCCTCCCAACATGTTCAAAGCCCCGGGGAGGTGGTGGTCCCCGGGGCTTCGGAGGTCCGAAACGGACCCCCAATTTAAAATTCTTAGTGCCCCGGGGAGGTGGCGGTCCCCGGGGCGTGTGGGGGGCTCGAGCCCCCCCACACAGGTATCTAAATTTTAAAATCAAAGCCCCGGGGCTTGGGGGGGCCTTAGAGGCCCCCCCCAAAATTATGAATAAACCCCTGCATGCCCCCTGGACTTTGCCCATCCGGGTGCCAAATAACAACAAAGCGCGTGAGCCCGCGCTTCGTTTTTTTTTTTCACGGCGGGATCCACGCATCCTAAAAGCATCCCGCCGATTTTAAAAAAAAAATGCTTTTTTTGGCCCTGGGGGTCCTTGTGGGACCCCCTGAGCAGGCCTAGGGGGTCAGGGTGTTTCTACCCTGCCCCCTTTTTACGTTTTGCGCACTTGTTTCTACTGTTTTCTTGTGACTCGGTTCTACCGAGTCACAAGATGGCTGCCAACACTTCCTGGTTTGGAGTGTTGACAGCCAATTAGCATACAGCTCGTGATCGGGAGGGTGCTCGGATCCTCCGCTGCCATAGATATATATGTGTTTTTACTTTTGATTTTCTCAGCAACTACTGAACGGATTTACACCATTTAACAAAAAGGGTTCTTTCTGAACCAATAACTACCTCTTTGCCAAATTTGGTGTAATTCCGTTCAGCAGTTCGGGCTGTAGCCGTGTCTAAAGTTTCCTATGGAAAATTGCATGGGGAAAACACGTTTTGGGACCCCCCTTTTTTCTCGGCCCCCGCTTGCCGAATCACCCCAAAACTTTCAAGATAGGAGCGGACCGGAGCGGGCCATAAGTTTTGAAAATTTCGCGAAGATTCGTCAACCGGCGCGAAAGGTATTGGAAATAGAATGTTGCGAATTTCCTATGGATAATAGGTCCTAACTATAACTATCTACTGGCGACCGCCAGTAGATAATATATATATATATATATATATATATATATATATACTTCACCTGCTAGCTGGAAATTTTGGGGTAATCCGTCAAGCGGGGACCAAGGACAAAGGGGGGGTCCCAAAACGCATTATCCCCATGTTAATTTCCATAGGGACTTTAGACATGACTACAGCCCAAACCTTTGGACGGAATTACACTAAATTTGGCAGAAAGGTAGATTTCGGTCCAGAATAGTGCCTTTGGTAGTTTGGTATAACTCCGTTCATTAGTTTTAGAGATATTAACCAAAATCCAAATTTGTATATCTGGGGGCGCGGATCCTCTGAGGATGAGACAGTCCCTGTGCTGTAATCTGATTGGCTGCCAACACTTCACTAGAAAGTGTTGGCAGCTATCTTGATACTCAGCTTCAGCCTAGTCCCAGAATTTTCTTTTACAAATATAGAAAAGGGGCAGGGTAGGAATACCCAGGCCCCCAAGATGTGGTTGTTTTTTCCACTTTGCTGCAAAATCACAGGTGAATCTGAGGCAAAATTGGAAAAGAAACCAAGCGCAGTCTCCCGTGCTTGTTTTTAAATCAGCCCCCGGGTGGGCCTGGTCCTGGGTGCATTTTTTAAATAAAGGAGAAGGGGCCCCCCAACTAAGGCTCTTAGAGCCCCGGGGACCACCACCTCTCTGGGGCTTTATTTACATAATAGAGAAGGCCGCGCAGACCCCCCTCCTGGGCTTCCTTGGTGCCCCGGGGACCACCACCTCCCCGGGGTTTCATTATAACTATGGAAGGGGGTCCCGCGGACCCCTTTCCTGGGCTTTTTACAAGCCACGGAGACCACGACCTCCCCGGGGCAATGAGCAGAAAGAGGCAAAATAAAGGTCAGAAATTAGCAGAAAGAGGCAAAATAAAGATTTGAAACTAGCAGAAAGAGGCAAAATAAAGGAGGGAAACAAGCAGAAAGAGGCAGAATAGAGGTTGGAAATGAGCAGAAAGAGGCAGACTAGAGGTCAGTAATGAGTATCAAGAGGCAGAATAAAGGTAAGAACCCAAGAAGAAGAAAAGAGATCATAAATGATCGGAAAGAGGCAAAATAGAGATCAGAAACGAGTAGAAAGAGGCAAAATAAAGGTCAGAAAAGAGCATAAAGAGGAAAAATAGAATCAGATACAAGCAGAAAGAGGCAAAATAGAGATCAGAAATTATCGGAAAGAGGCAAAATAGAGCTCAGAAATGAGTAGAAAGAGGCAAAATAAAGGTCAGAAACGAGCATAAAGAGGCAAAATAGAAATCAGAAACGAGCAGAAAGAGGCAAAATAAAGTTCAGAAACTAGCAAAAAGAGGCAAATAGAGATCAGAAAAGATCAGAAACAAATGAGAAAGAGGCAAATTAAAGGTTAGAAACAAGCAAAAAGAAGCAAAGTAGAGACCAGAAATGAGCAAGAAGAGGAAAAATAGAGATCAGAAATAAACAGAAAGAGGCAAAATAAAGGTCATAAACAATAGAGATCAGAAACGAGCAGAAAAAGGCAAAATATAAAGCTCAAACAAACAGAAAGAGGCAAAATAAAGGTCAGAAAACATCAGAAATGAGGAGAAAAAGGCAAAATAAAGGTTAGAAACTAGCAAAAAGAAGCAAAGTAGAGACCAGAAATGAGCAGGAAGAGGGAAAATAGGGATCAGAAATAAACAGAAAGAGGCAAAATAAAGGTCAGAAACAAGCAAAAAGAGGCAAAATAGAGATCAGAAACAAGCAGAAAAGGCAAAATACAAAGCTCAGAAACAAGCAGAGAGAGGCAAAATAAAGGTCTGAAACAAGCAAAAAGAGGCAAAATAGAGACCAGAAAGAGGCAAAATAGAGAACAGAAATGAGCAGAAAAGTCAAACTATAAAGCTCAGAAAAGAGCAGAAAGAGGCAAAATAGAGATCAGAAATTAACAGAAGAGGCAAAATAAAGGTCAGAAACAAGCAGAAAGAGACAAAATAGAGGTCAGAAATGAGCAGAAAAGTCAAAATATAAAGCTAAATAGGCAAAATAAATGTGAGAAGCGAGTAGGAAGAGGAAAAATAAAGCTCAGCAACAAGCAGAAAAAGTTAAAATAAAGATCAAAAGTGAGGAGATAAAAGGCAGAAAATGAGCTGAACTGACTCAGACACTCGCACACCTACTCATAGAACAACTCAGACACTCTCACAGCCACTCACAGACCCATTCACTCATGCACCCACTCACAGATGAACCCAGACATGTACACCCACTCACAGACACTTATTCACCCACTTACAGAATCACTCATACTCTTTTTCACCCACTCACAGATCTACTCAGAGAGTCACACACCAACTTAAAGACCCTCTCAGACTCACACACCCATTCACAGGCCTACTCACTCATATACCCACTTACAGCCTCACTCATTCTCTCTCACACCAACTTATAAACCTACTTAGACACTCAAAAACACCGACTGAGACACTCATGCACTCAGTGTCAAAGGTTAGTGGTTACAGTTAGGAAAGAAAATGTTAAAAAGCTTACAAATTCACTGAAAAAAACACAGGTTACACGGACATTATAGTTAGGAAATAGAATTAAACAAAACCTTAGAAATTCACTGAAAGAAAATGAAGGTTACAGGTTAGGTTCAGATTTCACTCATACAAAACCAGTGAAATTCAGCAGTCATAGTTACCTGGGCTAACCAAAACATACGCCCCCTGCAATGCACTGCTTATGGCCTCACGTATTACATCACTGATGACATGGTCAGTGACATCACTGATGGCATCTCAAATGAAATCACTGACGACATCATCTACAGAATTACTCACACACCAACTCATACCCCCATACAACCTCTCATACATACACTCACACACCCACTCACACACCCATGCAACCACTCACATGCCCATTCACAAACCCATACAAGAACTTACACAACCACTCACTTATCCATAGAGCCATTCACTTACCCACTCACTCACTCATAGAGCCTGATCATACAACCAGTTACTCACCCATATAGCCCAGCCACTTGCACAGTCACCCATACAGCTACTGACACACCCAGTTATTCACCTATACAGCCACTCACACATCCATGCACTCACCCATACAGCCTCTCAACAGAGCCACTCACTCACCCACACAAGCATTCACTCACACACCCACATAACCACTTACATATCAATTCACACATCCATGCAACCACTGACACACCCAATCACTCACCCCAACAGCCAATCCCACAGACACACTCACTCATCTATACAGCTGCTCACACACCAACTCACTTAACCGAACACTCACTCAAACAGCCACTCAATCATCCATACAGCCACTTACACACCCCAGTCACTCACTCATACAACCGTTCAGACACCCACTCACTTATCCATACAGGTATTGGCACACCCACTCCCCCACCCACCCATACAACCACTCTCACCGCCACTCGCTCGCCCACCCATACAGCCACTGACACTCACTCACTCACCAATACAGCCAATCACACTGCCACTAAGTCACCCACACAGCTACTCATGCACCCACTTATATACCCATACAGCCACTCAGACACCCACTCACACACCTGTACAGCCACTCAAACACCCACTCACACATGATGCACACAGTCAGACAGCAACTCACATAAGCTATGTTAAAAAAATTAATCACTCATTAGTAGTACACAAAGTATTCTAATTTAGATTTTGTGGTACCTTAGTATATGCATTTAACACATAAAAACTTTTTGAAAATACTCACAATCACTGGATGATGTCATCAGTGATGTCATCAGTGATGTTTTCAGTGATGTCACTGACCATGTCATGAGTAATGTGATATGTGAGGCAATAAGCAGTGCATTGCGGGGGCGTAAGTTATAATTAGCTCAGGTAACTATAACTGCTGAATTTCACTGGTTTTGTACGAGTGAAATCTGAGCCTAGCTATAATGTCCCTACAACCTCTGTTTTTTTCAGTGAATATATATATATATTTATTTATATATGTGTGTGTGTCTTATAGCTAATAAATATTTACCTCTTTCAATTGTATTTCGCTATACAGTCCCCTCTAATTTTGTCCCACAATTCAAAGTTTTTCTCTGTTTCACAACATTCTGCACTCTCCAGCAATAGCAGTACATTTCCATATGACCAAGCAGGATAAATGTCCAGTTCCATATGGTTCACTGCAGTTTTACGAGGGAGGTAACCACTTCTGCTGTTTTCAGGAAGATCTGCATGCCGCAGCCAGAGGAGCCAAACCTCTACTCTCCCTTTCCTGTAGGTCTGTCATGCTTATCTCACACCTCCGCCAGGATGTATAAAATCTCAAGAGCCTTATTTAGAGTTTGGCACTCTGGTTACCCCATCAAAACCTGCCAGATATCCGATATCTGTAATACAAGTGCCATAGGCTAAAATATACATGAACTATGGAGGACGGGCATTCCGCCACATATGTGACACAGTATCCCATCTGCCAAAATCTAAATAAGGCCCTTAGTCTTTTGCCTACAATGCAGACCACACACTTTCTCTTTCCCTCAGCCCTTCACATCTGAATGAAATATATAGCTGGACACCCACCATTTCCCCCACTTATGCTCTACATAGGGGAAGCAAAGTACCCCCTAATGGACATTAGTACAATCAAATACATAAAATGCTTTGCCATCAACCACACCAGCTAAAACTACCATGACCCTTATCAGATTCTAGATTCCCTCCGGAATAGTTTATGGCAGGACATAAGAATAAAACCCCAACAACTGTGTCTATAGATGGTCTAAAGTAAATGTAATAATTACCTCTGGCGCATATTTAGTTACAGACCAATTATCTGGTATAATTTGTTCTTTCAGACATTGATTTAATTGCCTAATGTTTTTTATTTTTAGTACAGTACACATAATTTCTGGAAGTGTATTCTCCTAAGGCCAGTAAATAGGTTTCCTTGACGACAAGATGTCAAATGCATGACTTGGCTGCCTGCCAGAACAAAATAGAATGTTCTGTCACAGAACAATGTGGAGTCTTAATTTGCCAAGGGAAACAGTGAATAATCAAGCACCCTGTGGCTTGTTTCGATAGGTGTCAGCCTTTCTGAAATCCCAAATCTGAGCCAGGACTTCGCCAGATCAGAGCATTACGTTTAATGCACATCATGGATCAGATTTACAAATACGCAACGCAGCAATTAAAGTTGCCGTACTGCATTGCATGAATGGGAGAGAGCAGAACAGTGCCATATCTACAAAGATGTGGCAGTGTTCTGCTCTCTCCATGTGCCGGCACACTTTATGCTGCCTTGTGCCAATGCTGACACCCTTGTACTATAGTGCAAGTGTGTTTGCGTTGTGGTCAATACTTGTTGTGCAGGAAGGTGTCCCTTCATGCACAAAAACTATCCTACAATGTTCTCCTTGTATGTGTGCTGCAGGGCTTCTTGGCACTGCAAAGATGTATTAACTTGAAATGTAATTCACTCAGACCTAAAATTCGATTTACCACTATATCCTGATTTTGTGTTCACTGCTCCATACAAGAGTGTGGTCTTTTAAAGCATGATATTTTCAGTGGGCTCATGTTGAATAAGCCTTTATTGAATCATTAATAAGGTATATTGAATTTGCTAAGTTACTGGCAATCAGTGGAAGGATAAGATGGGTGGAAATATTGGACTCCTCTGCCCCAACTTTACTCTCTTCTGTACTGAGGATCCCGTGCTTCTGCTGCTCCTCTCACAGGCCACCCATCCCTATTCCCCACTCTTCCCTTCCTCCCTTTATGCACACATCCACAGGTCAACTCTCCTGCAACTGATTATTTCTGTGCCATTTATCACTCCCACAATGGTAAAGCACTCTGCTATTTTGTAGCTGTGTTCTCACCATATACATCCACATAGATACAAAATACAAATGGCCCTATTAGTTAAAGCGCTCAATAACAGAATAAAAAGTACGTCCAGGTCGTGGAGTCATGCTGAATATGAATTAATAAGTAACCAAACAGTCTATTTTTTTATGTCATAAACATTAGTAACTACAGAAGAATTACGATACCATCTACAAACTACAAACCTACCAAGAAACTAAGGGCCCCATTAAAATGCCGGTCGTCCGACCGACATCGTCTCGGAAACGGGACAATAGGAAATATGCACTTTTTAAACATCCATGCATGTGTGGCAGGCACCATGCGGTTCCTGCCATATGATGCATGGATGTTTGGGGGGACACCACAGGTGCCCCCAGGCCTCACAGCGGTGGCCGTAGAGGACGGGGCCCTGTTGCTGACAGCCTGTCTATGGCGGTCGGACCACCATAGAAAGGCTGTGGGAAACGTGCATCGTAATCCCCACAGCGGTGCCTGAGCAGGCACTGCCTCCATTCTGGGGATTGCGATCCGCCCTCCGCCCCGACAGGCTCTGTGAGCCCATCTGACCGCCATTATCGTAATACGGCGGTCGGACGGAAACCTCTGATGTCGGGCGGAAAGACTCCGACGAGCTGTCGGATGGCTTTCCGCCCGACATCATAATGAGGCCCTAAGTAAACAAATACCTAGAAAAAAGCACATAAAGAGTAAGTGAGTAAGAACAGTTCTAAATATCAAGTCACCTTAAATGCAAAATATAAAACTAAAATCCCCCAGCCCCTACTACCTACAAACAATTAAGGGGCCGATTCCGATCTCGGCCGGTAGGGCTCCGAATCGGATTCGGCTTAACCGGATCCGATTCGGAGCCCTATTTCCCGACCGATTCGTACGCGCGTCCGGGCGAGCGAGTACGATGCGAAATCGCCGACCGACTCGTCCGGGCGTACCACCCGCTCCGACCGACTCGTTCCCGGGTCTTACCGCACCGACCGACTCGCTCGGACTCGACTCGCACCGCGCAATGGAGACGTTCCCCGGCCGGGTAAGTACGATGCGCGCCGCGAGCAGTCCGACCGAGCCGCGCACTCCGGCTCGAAAGAGCAGTCGGAGCCGTACTTTGGGGGTCCGTGTCGGACCCCCTGTACGCGTAGCCGTGTGAGTCGCACACAGGGGGACCCATGGGTCCCCCTACCTGTGCGTGTACGGCGCGAGTCACTTCGCCACGTACACGCTGTAGGGGGCGCCCTTGTCCGCCTCGCACCCATTGAGTCAATTGGAGCCCGCGTACGCGTTGTACGACCGGCTCCCATTGACTTCAATGGGAGTCCGACCGAATCGAGTCCGATGGCATACGTGCGCATCGTACTCGGTCGGTCGGGCTGCACGGGTCCGATTCGGTCGGAAATCTCTCCGGGTCTGGCTCGGTCGGAGAGATTTCCTGCCCGAATCGGAATCGGCCCCTAAATGTTTACAAAAAAAATAAAACTACTTTTTTCCCCATCACATCACAGAAAGACAAAATATTACTCTTGCACATTGGCTACACTTACAGCCAAGAAAGTACAAGCACCGCAAATATTTATCGGAAATGTACAAAATATTACTACAAAGAATGATGCTGTTATTAATGTGAGAGAATGCAGCCATCCACTAATTGTCACCAAAATCGAAGTAAGGCATGTACAACAAGATTTAAGAGAGGCAAGCAATAGTTTCCAAGAGCCCACTAGTAACATACTAAAAGATATACTCCCTAAAGTAACTGAGTACATCACGGGCCAGCTAGACCCACCTTGAAACGCTCAAATGCATGAACTAAAAAAGTTGCCAGTGGTACTCCTCCTCCCCATAGAAGGT
The DNA here is from genome assembly GCA_963921515.1 of Calotriton arnoldi. Lineage (NCBI taxonomy): Eukaryota > Metazoa > Chordata > Amphibia > Caudata > Salamandridae > Calotriton > Calotriton arnoldi. The sequence continues at coordinate 3,559,919 of CAWUFW010000353.1, read as the reverse complement.
ACCAAGATATCCTAATTCCTGAACACTTAACCACCACACATAATGAATAACCCTTCCTGCTAAATGACAACCTTAACAATAAGAAAAACATTATTATATTTGCTACAACAGATAACTTATTAAAACTCAGCCAATGTCGAACATGGATGATAGATGGGACATTCAACATGTGCCCAAAACTAGATACTCAGATATACACCATACATGGTGAATATCAAAACACTAATATACCACACCTTGCTATCTAATAAGCAAAGTAGCACTTGCTACGAACTACTAAACCAAATTAGAATTAAAACAAACAACTGCTCCCCACATAAAATAATAATCAACTTTGAACAAGGGATGATACAAACAATACTATACCCGCACACAGCCATACAAGGTTATTATGACCATTTTAACCAAAGCATTTGGAGACACCTCCAACAATCTGCACTAATTGTAGCATACCTATTTTGCCTTTAAAATAAAAAAAAATTATTGCACTAGCCCATGTCCCCGTAACAGAAGTAGCTAACCCAAATTCAAAATATCATTGCGGCATGTCTACAACAGCACCCAGTCTCCTGAAACTAAAACCAACAACGCAGTAGAAGGATGTCACAATGTCTTCCAATCTACACTAGGGAGAACCCAACCTGCACTATACAAATTCCTAGAAGCCGTACAAAAAAAACAAAGCTACCACCAACTAAAAATGGAGCAATCAGTAAGCCAAATTAAACCAAAAAATTTGAAAACAAACCAATAGAATGTAAAACAGGCTACAATGTAGCGTAAAACTCTTTATTAACAACAAAGGAGTACACTACTTAGAATCAAAAGCAAAACCCCATTACAAAAAAACAAACAAAACACTAACCAATAAACCTTAACAAAGGTGAACACCTTAATAACTTAAATATGTTAACCTAAATATTAAACAAATGTATCTTTATACATCAGTCAAAACAACATACAAGTAAACTAACAAAAAAGACTGAAACATAAAAATATGTTTATTTAGTTAACAACAAGCAAATCACCAACCACAAAGCTCAAATACAAAATAACACCTAACAATGGCATCAAATACACATACATTATAAAATGTAACATATCTCACGGCAAAATAATTACATAAATAAACCATACTATTCTGTAGCTGTCAATATCCATGTTGTAAAAATATAATCCACCGAAAATGGGAAAAATAAATGCAGAAAGCCCCCCAAAAAAACTAAAATGAAACAGGCCTATTTTTACATCCAATGTCATAGGGAACCGTAACAAAAAAAATATACAAAAGTAACGCTATAGGGAATCAAAATTTAAAATAATAGTTTACTAGAAACCAAAATAATATCCACAAAAAAATGGCAAATTTGAAAGTCCATACAATAACTTCAGATCTGTAATCCTGTAAAATAAAAACATAGAATACCCACCCCCAGAAAACACTATTTTCAAACATAATATAAATGTTACATTAAAACTATGCAAAACACATCGCATACCATTAGATCAAATACTGCTACGGTACTACCAAACTCCACCTAGGCCTAACACAGAACATTATAAAACAAAATAACACAAAGAGCCTCATTCCGAGTTTGGCGGTCCTCCAGCGGCCAAAGCCGTGGTGCGCCCGCCTGCCGGATTACGACAGTAATCCAGGGGGCGGGCGGTGTTGCAGCGGTCTCACAGCAGTGGTAGGTTAGGCTCATAGGAGAGCCAAACATGCAGACCACCACTGTGAGAGCGCCGACTGCACATTCCGGCATAGTATGCATCATGTTGTGCATGCCACTCCATGCAGGAAAGGGCGTGCAATTCCACGGGGGCACAGAATGTACTCCCCCGCATGCACCCACAGGCCCAGGCTGGCAGGGGGCCCTGTTAGTGCACCCTTACTTGCCTCTCTGCTACACTTTTCATGGCAGGCTCACCCCCATGAAACGGGCGATGGATAGGCAACTTGCAGTATGCTTGGCGGTGCTGCTGCGGAACCGCCAGCATATTCCTGCCTCTGACCGTTGCGCCACCGCTGCGGGATCCTGGATCCCCAGCGAACGCAGTGTTCCTGTGGCGGTCCACCGCCACACTCGTAATACTGCAGGCAGGCCCACATTGTGCTTTGGTCAAACAACCACCACGAGCACGGCGGTCCTAAGGATTGCTGTACTCATAATAAGGCCTTATTACAAATTTTAAAAAATTAGAATGGTGTTTGGAAAGGCTCCGAACGGGATTCGGATTCAGCGAATCCGATTCAGAACCTATGTTTCCGACCGAATCGGATACATGTCCGACCGACCGATTACGATGCAAGGAAACTGTTCGGGCTGTCCGAATCGGTTCCAATCGCGGTCGGACAGACCGAGCCGTTCTGAGCCAAATCGTACAGCTCTACGGACACTGCTTCTGACCAAACGATTACGATGTCCGAATCTGACAGCCGTTCCGAATCGGTTTGCCAGACACGAAACGGCTGTCGAATTTGGGGGCCTGTAGCAGGCCCCCCCTTCACCCATAGGCCTCTGTTTAGGGCCCGTGGGGGTACCCATGGGACCCCTCTTTACAACCATGCACAGTGTGGCATGCACCATAGGGTACCCGTCACAGGGTGCAAGGTTTTCCTCAAACCCCCCTTTTTTCAATGGGAGCCTCTGTTCTCGTTCGGAACACAGGCTCCCATTGAAGTCAATGTGAGTCCGACTAAACGATGTTCGGAAGCATCGTAATCGGTCGTTCGGACTTGCAGAACCCGCTTCGGTCGGAAACGATTCTGAAACCGATTCGGTCTGAAGAGTTTCCGAACGACATCGTAATCGACTCCTTAGACTACCACTATCTAGTTCTATCTACACCTCCCTACCCCAAAACCCTATAGAAAACCTTAACAAAAGGTCTTACCTTACTGGACGAGCAGCAGTACCCTACTGCCACCATTGACAAATGACACAAATAGACTACAAAAATAGTTAAATGTAAAAAAGTTGCTGCTAAATGAAAACAAAAAAAGATTATCTCCTTATAGAATAAAATGAGATATTAAATAAAAATGGTAACATATGTTTAAAAATGTTATAAAAATGTAAAACAAGTCAATAAATGTTCAATAATAATATGAAACAGTTATGTTGTCTGAAAGAATATGTAACTTGTGTTTTATGTTTTATTAAAATGTTGTTAAAAATAACAATAAAAGTTGTTTTTTATGTATAAAAATATATATGTATTAAAAGATTTATGCATATACATCCAATAATGTTGAAAAAATAAAAATAAAATTACATACTCTGTCATGTACCTTAATTAATAAAACAAAATGCAAATATAAATCTAAACCATTTAGTGGAAGGCGTTGGACACTAAAGGAGTGACATTTACTATTCCTACAGCAATCAAACCCGATTAGGTGAAGGCGTTGCACACTAAAGGGGTAATATTTACTATTCTAACTCTATCTAAACCATTTAAGGCAAGATGTTAGACACTAAAGGGGTTATGTATACTAATTCCACTGCAATCTAGGGCCCTAATTAATTTGGTTGTCCTATGGACCGCCAAACTCGTGGTGGCGGTCCAACCGCCGTGTTATGATTATGGTGGTCGGACCGCCATAGGACAGCCGCAACTACTGGGGATCCACGATCCCTCGGCGGTGGCGTGGCAGTCTGGCGAAGCAATATGCATTTTCTGAGTTCCCAGACCTCCACGTGGGAGCGGGGCGCTGGCGTGGTGACCCGCTCCCACACCGCCAAACTCGTAATCAGGCCCTAAGTCATTTAGGTGAAGGCGTTGGATACTAACCAGAAGTATTGACTGTTTCCACCCCAATCTAAGCCATTTAGGGGAAGGTGTTGGACACTCAAGAGGTAAGATTTACTATTCCCACTCCAGGCTAAACCGCTTAGAGGAAGGTGTTGAACACTCCAGAGGTAAGATTTAGTATTCCCACTCCAGTCTAAACCACTTAGGGGAAAGTGGTGCTCACTAAAGAAGTAAGGTTTACTATTCCCACTCAAGTTTAAGCCATTTAGGGCAATATTTTAGGCACTAAAGGGGTACGATGTACTATTCCTACTCCAATCTAAATAAATTAGGGGGAGGGGCTGGACACTAAAGGGGGAGTATTTACTACTCCCACTGCAATCTAAATCATTTAGGGGAAGGTGTTGGATACTAAAGAGGTAAGAATAGCTATTCCCACTCCAACTTAACGACTTAGGAGATGGTGTTGGAGACTAAAGGGGTCAAATTTACTATTGTCACATCAAAATAAGGCATTTTAGAGACGGCGTTTAAGTGTAAAGGGGTGAAATTAATTTAACCCACTCCCACATAATAAATCTTTTTAACATAATTAACATTAAAATATATTAAAACATAAGGAAAAAAATTGTTATGTTAAAAATTAAAATATTGTTAATATTTATAACAAATGAATACAAAAATATGTACTACACAAAAGAACACATTAACATAAACTCATAAATGACTAAACAACATACATTAATAATAAATTATAGATTTAAAATAAAATGCAGTAATTATAATACATATAAAATATATAATCATTCTTACCTACACACATAAATCCATTTATTTATTACAAAATTATGTAAATAAACATAATACAAACACATGAATTTATACATTTTAAAAATAATTAAATATTAACCAAAAACTATAATACTATACATTATTTAATAAAAACATAATTGTCATTTTATACGTCATAATTACATACACAATCTATTAAGTAGTCATATAAAAAATACATTTAAAATTAATGATATCAAATTTATATTTACCAATTAAAAAGTATGTAATAGAATATTACATTATTATTTATCAGTACAACTAAAGCATAATTGACTATTGAAGGTCTTTAATGAAACCCACTCAAAAAGGGCCGGTCTTATGCGGCTCTAAGATCGTGGGTACACAAAATGTAATATATTATCCGTGGCAAAAAACATGTTCATTAGGTACCTTTTCACACTTCCACAGAGCACCCCTTTGATCCCACTGTATCTTGACACAGCCTTTAGCCAGATCTCTAGAAAAGCTCAGATCAGGCCATTGCAATATTGGCACAGGCTTTGGACTTCTTCCGCCCTAGGTGTCTACTGTGAACCTGTAAGGGAGCTTATGTCCTCCCAAGCTGGTCATAAAATCACTTGGTTAACATTTGTCAGGTCGCCACTAAGGAAATTGGGGCTTGAAAGGTTCTGGGCCTGCCCGCAGGAACTTGGCTGTTTGTCAAAAATGAATCTTAAAACAATGTATTGGGAGTCTGTCACAATTGATATTATTTGGGGAGACAGAGGCATTTTAACTACAGAATTTATAAATTTGAAACCATTACCTGCATATGAGAAGACAATTTATGAAATTTGGCCGCCCTTAGCTTGCAAACTGTATCTGCAGCTTAGGTATCAGACTCTTCCAACTTGAGTATTTTGTGCTAAATGGGCACTAGCTCATCCCAGAGGGGAAAATTGTCCAGCCTGCAACAGCCCCCAAGAAGACATTCCTCACGTCCTTTTCTTCTGCCCAGCTTATGGCCTCCAGAGGAAGAAATGGCTGTTGCCGCTGTGCAGAGAATAGGGTGTTCGGAGGTACTTGGACGTAACCAAGAATATAAGAACTGACTTTACCAGGACGGTGGCTTTTTCAGTGGCTTAATATCTTATGTCTGTCTCGTTAGGGTGACGAAGTGTATCCTTGCAGAAGAGCAGAAGCCACAATAATCCAATAATACTACACGTAAATAATGGGTGGGCCATGGAATCGTTGTTTTTATATGACTGGATCCTTTTATGTGTTCTTTTAGTTCTTATTCTCTGTTTATGTGATTATATTCTAAAATCTAGGGGCCAGATGTACGACCCTAAATTGCATGCGCAAACGGGTTTGCGACCCGTTTGCGCGTGCAAAATGGCCCAGGGCCGTGTACAATTCCTAAATAGCGAGTCGCAATTTATTTGCAACTCGCTATTTAGGAATTGCGAGCCGCAATTAGGAAGCGGCGTTCCCTTCCTAATTGCGTCTGCAAAGCAATGTAGGAATGTTTTGTGACCGCAATTGCGGTCACAAAACACTCACAAATTACCACCCTCTTCAAGAGGGTGGTAATGCAGTCGCAATTTGGAAGGGGTCCCCAGGGGACCCCTTCCACTTTGTGACTGTCTCTAAAAATATTTTTTAAGGGCAGGCAGTGGTCCCAGGGACAACTATTTGCCCTTACAAAATGAAACGAAAAAGTTGCATTTTTCTTTTTTTTTTTAAACTGCTTTATTTAAAAGCAGTCCCAGACATGGTGGTCTGCTGAGCCCAGCAGGCCACCATCCCTGCGAGGGCCTGTCATTCCCAATGGGGTCGCAAATTGCGAGAGGCTCATTAATATTCATGAGCCTCGCAATTTGCGACCCCATTGGGAATCGCAAACAGTGTTAAACACACTGTTATACATGCCAAATAGCGCCTCGCAATTTGCGAGGCGCTATTTTGCAGGTCGTACATCTGGCCCCTAGGATATTTATGCTTGCTAAAAGAAATTTGCACTTTATTGCAAAAATTTGTACTGATGTCTTGTCTGTTATGAAACATTTTGCATTGTTGGGGTAGTCTTAAGGGAATTAATAGGGCTAATCAGCTTGTTTAAATGGAGCCGGAGTGTTGTCGAATGCAGAGACACTGACTAAACTGCCCAAGTTTTTAACCCCACTGCTTTTATTCTGTATGGTCTTTTATGACGTCACGATTGTTTCTTTTATGTTGTTTTAATGTACTTTTATGATCTTGATGATGTAATAACGTTATATGATGATGATATTTTATTTTGCAATTAAAATGTTATATAAAATAAAAAAGAATATATAAATTACCAAATAAACAAATTAAACACAAAATTATTTTTGTAAAACATAAAGACATACAATTAAAATTAAATGATTTAAAAATATTATTTTGTATAACAGTACATAAAATACAAAATTTTAAAATATACCGAAATAATGTTAAATGTATTATACATAAATAGACATATTATATAGAACTTATAACAAAAATTTATTAAATATAATACATTTCATACAAATTTAAATACCAAATGAAAAAATATGTATAATACATATATTAGGAAAACCAAAGGGAGAGCGAGGAATAATGGGGTACATCCTTATCCCCAAATCAATAATCAAACAACAATCAAACTAGGCTGAAACATGTAGACCGCTATTTTGGATACTAAAGACCATTATAGTCCTTACCAGTATCCACCGTTTTCCTTTTTAACCTTGCCCTAGGACCTCAAGATTAAAGCTGTTCTACCTCAAAGGAGGATCCTGGAGGCAATTTTATCCTACACTTTGTTCTCACTTACTTCACAAAAACCACCTGCTCCACTGTAATCAGGCGTCGTAGCACACCTGGGTTGCATTTGGCAGCCCAGGTGGGAACCCAATGATGAAGCATGCCAACAACTAGGTTGGTGGGTGAGGGTTCTTTTTAAAACCTAATGTTTTTTCTTTCCCATTTCCCTTGCCACTGTGTTGCAGTGTTCTAGATTTCCCTGTTGGGTCTGTCCCTTTTGTTGTTTGATAATAAATAAATTAACAATTTGTACTACATATATTATTTTATTTCACAATTAAAGTTTTATATAAAATAAAAAAATATATACATTTCTAAATGAACAAATTAAACACGCAATTATTTTTGTAAAACATAAAGACAAAAAACTAAATTACATGTTTAAAAAAATATTATTTGGCTTAACAATAAATAAAATTCAAAATTAAATAAATTACCAAAATAACTTTACATTTATCATACATATATTGTCATAATTTATATATTTATAACAAACATTTGTACAAATTTAAATAATGAATACATTTTTATAATAAATAAATTACCAATTTGTACAATTAATTTTTCATTTTTTTAAAAACAAAAATAAATATTTAAATAATGTATTTGATTGATTGATTGATTGATTGATTTAAGCTTTATTCAACAGAAATGTCATAAAAGCTATAGATAAAAAAGAATACAGATATGCAACATTTTCAATTTACATAACAGTAATACAGCAAAGTGATCGGTTAAGCCCTTAGTGCAATAATGCATATATCGTATTCAAATTGGTAAAAAGCAAAATAAAAATGACAAATACACAGTTTAGTTTGTCAATTGCATATCTACAATAAAAGCAGAATATAAACGGTCAGTACTTCATCGTGGTAGTGAAGCCTTGGTATACTAAAAAGTTGTTACATTTTCCCTAACATAGCAGCGGAGATTTGACAAATAAAGTGCTTGTGCATGAAAGTTCAAACAAATTTATGTTGTGGCCTGAGATTCCCACTATCCTGATTTCAATTAAAACTATGCCATTCTTGCAAGGGCTTTCCACCTTATGAGCCATGCTTGTCCCAAAAATTTGCTACACAGCATGCAAAAAACGGCCTGGGGTCGGACCTGAGGATACGCAGTGCTGTATGGTGGTCCCGTGTGCCCAAATGCTGACAAAGCAGTTTCAGCCATTTAGCCCATGATGTTTTATATGCCAGGCAAGCAAACATTAAATGGGCAATACTTTCTGTCGGGGCGTTACAGCATGAGCAGTTTTTTCCATTGCTTGTGCACCTTTTTGCTGTCACCTCACGAACGGGAAGAGTTCCGAACCTAAAGTGCATATACAGCATTCTATCTCTCGGTGCCTTAATTATATCAAGGAAGGGCTCACAATATCTAATTTGTTTGTGGGAAAAGAATTCTATTGTTAGTTTGCCCACGTTGGGATTGCAATTATCCCGTTGGTCCACCCATTCCCAATATAGGCGTTTAAGTTCCTCTCTCCTCGAGGGTTCCTGGCTGGCCCAAGAGGCAAGAAGTCCTATGGCTGTCAACGTTTTTTTAATGTCAGAAATCCAGCCTATTTTACAGCCGGTGTCTATGCGGATAATCTCAGTAAGGGCTTCTGCATAGGAAACAAGCTCGGGAGTCCGCCTAATGCGAGCCCAAAAAAGGACAGGGCATAGCCTAGCTACATCTCCTATCGACCGCCTGCCCATATCCAGCTGTAGAGGGGTAAGGGGGTCATATTTGGGTGCCATAACCAGGTCTCTTAATAATTTGTGTTCCGATCTGCAGAGCTCATCGAGTTTGTCAAAACCCCAAACTTCTGCTCCGTAGAGAGCAGAGCTAACTGCTTTTGCGTCATATACTTGGAGGGCGGGAGCTACAGGTCTAGTGTGTGAAAGGCGGTGTTCTTTCCCTATTACTCCAGCCACTCACTTATGTCCCATCAGCATCTTTGCTAGGTGTGGTCTCCAAGACATTTTATCAGAAAGTCTTACACCTAGGTAGTCAAAGGTGTCTACCTTTTCGAGGGGTAATTTATTGAAAAAACATAAAGGTACAAATACATTATTATTCACAAATGTTAATAATCTCCCCATCCTTTTCCCCTATAAACTCAGCATCCCACTCCTATACTAAATATTTATAATTATTCAAAATAACAAAAAAAATAACTCTAAATATTAACATTAAGATTAACATACAACACTAATAAAATACCAAATAATATGAACTTAATAAATAACCCATAAAAATTATATTATAAACAGCGATATTTTACAAAACAATATTTTTGACAACAATAATAAAAGCAAGATTTAAAACAATATTCTTACCTACGATATTCCTTCCCACTATATTTTTGACATCACAATATTCTTGACACAATATTTATGTATCAAAATATTGCTCACCACTGCAAGATCATTTTTTGGCAGAATTACCTGTAACATATCAGTCAAAAACATTGCCTCAGACACACCAACTATCCCCAAAAATGGTAATCTAATTATATACAGAAATATCTCCAACCTGACAGACTCTGACAAGTGAAAATAGAAAGGAGGTGCCAGATGGGCGCATTAACAAGGCCATACTCTGGAAGTAAATTTAATCTTGAAAATCTAGGTCTCCAGTCTGTTTAAATCATATTTGAGATGGGGAGGAAAGGAATAACTGACCAGAATCAAATGTTCTGGACCTACAGAAATCCCCCTTGCCCCCACACTGACCAATTCATAATGAGGCACCTAGTCCTACAAAAGATTGCAAAAAATAATTGCACTGCACATTGCCTATCAATATGCATGTGAACAAGTATGTTTTAAGCAGTTCTAGATATTGTCAATTTAAAAACTTTATGAATATTGATGGTCTCAGTCGAGGAGGCTCTTCTCCTCTGCTACTTTTCTCCAGAACAAATTATATGTGCATTTTTTTCAGCATGGTGTACATCCCTGACCTACATAAGGTGTATGTTATGTACTTCTGCCGAGGTTTGCATGGCACAACCACTGTATCTCAGTAATATCGCACCCTTTCTTTTTCGGGCCAACTGTAATCGGGATCAGAGTTACCAATTCACTGACCTGAGCAGTAACCCAGTTCTTTAAGAGTAGGTATGAAGCACATGTTCTGCCCTTGCACGGATTCTGCCCTTACAGCTCATCTGCCATGATCACAGGTACAAGACAGGAAGATCTCTTAGAACTTTATATATCTCATCAACACTTAACACATAAGTGACATCACATTGACTCACTACACAAACCCAAACTGTGTTTCAATTGCAAGCCTACTATCCATGTCATGTTTTTAAGGACACCAGCAATTGAAAGCATTTCCTTTTACGTGAAAACTTAAAGCACCTCTGTGAACCTCAGGCACCTCACATACTATTCCCATGTTAGACACACTCGATCCATGCACCCCCACGAGCTAGTTATCCAAGCCATGCCTGCAGCAACCAGTTCAGGCTAGTGGGTGCTGAGGAGCCACACCAGTGGCAACAGTGTGTTGTCCAAAAACAATTGCATAACATACAATATTTTTGCAGTTATTTCCATATCACCTTCTCAGTGTAACCGTTAACTTCTAACCCTCCAAAATCAGAATAGCAATATTCTTAGTTGAGAGACACTCTGAACAGCCCCTCACTTTTAATATACACTAATTCTTATATGGATGCTGGATGTTTTATTATGTTTTTGAGTTGTTAGACTATGACAATGACCTATAGAGTTAAATGTTAATAGAACATGTTCACGTGTTTGTGCTGGGAGTATTGCGGGTTCACAGAGTAAAGGAAGAAAAAATATGATACAGGAGTTACTGTATGTGTTCAGACAAGAGCATACAGTTCACTTCACATCTCTAATGTGAAATGGTACCAGCATATGCAGTCATTGAGTACAAGTATTTTATGTGTCTCCACTACTTTGCCTAAAGTTGCTTCATACAAGAGTCTGAGGAAGGAAACACCTGCACATAGAAACAGTTTTACCATGTCAAGGCTTCATTTCCACCACACCTCCCATAAAATATGTAGGTGTTGGTCTACATTTCCAAATACTTCTTGAAGGAAACATGGATGACAATAGCGGCTCCATTTAGAGAGCAAGGCAGCAATAAAAATGGCTGACATTGGGGTTGGTGTGCTTTATAGTGCTGCATCAATTAAGGGCCTCATAATGTGTAGCCATTAAAATGGTCAATATTTCCACACCCTCCGAATTACCTGTTCCGGGGGTATCAATGACTTTGGGGGTTGGAAAAATCCAACTCATTAGAAGTTGGACGCTGGGGGTTCACTAAGAAATGGGAAATTACTGGGGGGATCTGTAATTCTGGGTTCAATTCCCCAGTTAATTCCTCATTTTCCCTTGGACTTTCACCCAGAGATTTCACCTGTTTTCAGCACCTCTGGGTAAAAGTAAAGAGATCCACGGTGTTGCCACAGATCTCATAGTTCCGATGGGGCTTATAGCTGCTGTTACTAGCCCCACCTGAATGAAGAGGCGATTCGTAATTAGGGCCTAAGAGATAAAAGGTAATTCTGCTCACTTCAATTTTGCACCTAGTGTTAACAACAGCGATAAGCTGATGTGAACACCCAGAATAGTATGATGAAATAGCATGGCATTGAAGAACGCGGTGGTTGATAATTCACTTTTTGTGAGTCATTCCCAATGTTTCCAGCAAATTTTAGCTGTAAACAAATATTATTTAAACTGGGATGTTTTTTCCCATTCTAAAATCATTATGGTTTCAGGACATTGAAGATGTGTAAAACATGTATTTTCTTTGTTACATTTTAATGGAAAGAGTTTTCCCTAAATATTTTTTCCTTCCACTGGAAAAAGAGAATTTAGGTGCACTCTTCATACACTTGCTACACCATTATTTCTGATTCATCCAAGTGTAAGACAGATTCTAGAACTGTATATTTGTTTTCTACAGTGCATTCTAAGCACAACAGATATGCCCAAACATGGGTCCCGTGCTCACTGTGCCATATTTCTCAAGCATCGCCCCACTGACAAGGCCCAAATAGGCTGAAACCAGTCTGGAGTAGCATGTGTTCCTGTTCAGAGGAAACATGACCTGGAAGTTTGGGCTTGACTGTTCCCATTGGAGCAAGACCAAAACATGTTTGCATATGGCAGGGTGGGCAAACAAAACATGGACTGGATGGTGGCCCAGAGTAATTACCAGTGGCTGAAATTAACTCAAACAATCCACCCATTCATTTTTTTCCCCTAGGACTTTTGGAATGCATAACAAATGAGTAACACTAGCTACAAACGGGCTGATTTAGAGTTTGAGGGAGAGGGTACTCTGTTTCAACACCAACAGAGAACCCTGTTCACCAGACTTACAGTCTGTCCACCCGATTTAGAGGCAGGAGGTCCAAATGTGTGTCAACGATGGAGCCTTTTCTCGCTCTATCGCCAACATACTCCTCTGATGGCTTGACTGAGAATGGGCCGTCGAAAGCTAGCCATCTGACCACCTGTCCAATTTAGAGTGGGCGATCAGATGGATTTTTATTCTTATCTCTCTGTCATCGTGAGGTAAAACCTGGCTCTAAGGGATAGTAAAAATAAAATGGCCGTGACATCATGGGAGAAAACTCCCCTGGTGTAAGGGTCATTTGTTTTTCGTTCTTCAGAAACAAACTCCAGCTTCGGGAGCTAGTTTTAGAAAATGAAAAACAGTGTGAAATTTTGACAGACAGCCATCTTATTTGTTGAATTCATTTCTAAAATGCTTAAAAAGCTTATTTCCATTTTTTTATTCACTTTATTAAATACATACAATGTTGTAGCTCATCTGGACTTTTTTCTGAAGATAAATTGTTTTACTTCTCAATTCCTCCTGGAGAGATTGTGGGTGGGTTTAACAAATAATGGGTAATGATCCATTGCAATAAGCATGCTTTACAAGTATGTGAGGAGAGGGTATTGCACACTATAGGAAGTGGACTGGTCCTCATAGTGATAGTTTGATTGGACTAGACAAGCACCATCTTTGAGAGATCTAGGTGCACTATTGGGACTGGCCTCATAATGTTTTTTCTCATTTTTAAGTATTTTAAAGATGTAGGTTTATAAATGTTTTAAAGTAGAAACCTTTGCTTTGGTCCTCTGCACAACATACCTCAGTCTCCAAGGGACCTCACAACTAAAGCATACATCTTTTACATTTTACATGTACCTTTGCATGATATATATATAGAAATGGATCTATTTGTTGAAATTGCAAAAACTGAAGCAATTTTCACCCAGTTTTCTCAATAAAATGTGGTAAACAGGTTGAAATACCCACAAACAACTACACGGCATCGAAAACATCAAGCTCTTTGGCTCTTATTGGGCATTATTAGGATGCTCTAAACCCTGATATTGCATGCACTAATTACTGAACCTGGTATGCCATACTATAGGGAATTACGGTACTTGTATTACTGTAAATGCTGTAATGAGAAGCTCAAATCCCATATACATGTGTTTTTTAAAAACGCACCACAAACAAAAAGAATTTCTTAGATGGTCCCACACCGCCAACTCTCCCTATAAAACTAAAATTATAATTTAAATACTACTATTACATGGTATATAGCAATCCTTTAGATACTCCAAATACGGAACTGGATTTGTAAATTTGTTTTTACAAGTATTTAGATTGATGCCATCTCCTGCAATGACTAGAATTATAGGTTCTTCAATCAATTGATCAATCGAAAAAAAGGTTTGTTCGAGCGATACAAAAATGCAATAAAAGTACAACCAACAATCACATCAAAAAGCACAACAATTTAAGACACAAATTTAAGAAATCTGAAATTAGAAGCATCAAATACAATAAAACAACAACAATATATGGTACCAAACAACACATTTCAAAAATGAGAATTTTCTCCTCGGGATGAACAACAGTTGATATTTATAACTCCAGGCTGAATGAGTTCTGCAAAAAAATGTACATATGAACTCAAGGTTTAGGAAGCTTGGAAGCCTTGCGTGAGCTGATACAATTTTCAAGAAAATGCTGCCTAACTCTGTTTTTATTTAACTTGCTGATGAGCTCAGCGTAAGAGAACAGAGACAATTTGTTAAGGATGCTGTAAGAAGATTTAATAAATTTCAACCAAAGAATTGTAAGTGCAGGAGAGCTAAGACAATCAATGATAATGGCCCTATTAAGAGAGGCTTTATGGTAAGACTAAAGAGACAGCTGTAGGTAATGCCTCTTTTTGCATAATCACCACCATTAATTTGTACTGATGCTGCTGTTTTTTTTCGTTCGCACCTTGGGACTCCGCTAACCAGGCCCCAGCGCATGTGTTCTGTCCCCTAACACATGTTGAAATTGACTATACTTCTAATTGGTATAGTTAACTTCAGTGTGCAGCTAGACCTTTGGCCGCCCAGTGCGGCCATGGCGTTTGCCGCCCGCTTGTAAGAGTGGGGGGGATGCTGACGGATTCCTGCAACTGCCGGGAGGGGGATGGGGGTGATGGCGATTCCCACTCGTCTACCGTCCCACGCCATGACGGCCGCAGCTTACGACCTGGGATAGGGGGAGGCCGCCGCCCCCAGAACTCATGTTGCCCGGGGCGGTCCACCCCCCCTTCTCCCCTTGCTACGCCACTGGTTAACTTACCTCTAAGTCCCTAGTATTTGGTACAAAGTGTACCAGGGCCTGTAAGTTAAATGTCACTAGTGCAGAACATGACTGTAGGCCTTCAACTGTAGCCGGGGTGGACAGTGTTAAAACAAGAATTTCGACCTGTCAAAATAAACCCTTGTGGCAAGCCTAATTCCTCCTTTTAAATGTTAATAAGTCATCCCTAAGTACGCCGGAATGCCCAATAAGGCAGGGTGCACAGTATTTAAAAGTAGGGCATGTAAAAGTTTATTGTAAAACATGTCCTTTTAGTGACCTGTTTAACAATAAACAGCAGGATTAGCTGCTTCACAGGAAAGTATTGGGATACAATATTAATATTAAATACTGTTATCTCCTCGTAGGAATCAGCTAAAAAATGAATGTGTGGATGTTTTAAAATATTTATTACAAATCTAATTCACTGATAAAGTCGAATTTGTGATAATTATTTTCCAAAAGGTACTTTTCAACAGTCATCTCACCTTGTACCTGCCTAAAGGTTCTAGAAGCCATTTGCATGAGCTTTCAACTGCCACTCAAGAGCTGAATAGTTTCTTGGTGAGGTGTGAAGTTGCTCTCAGGGCTAAGACAGAGGCTTTGGTTGTGGAAAGGTTTTCTGTTCCTCTAACAGGATGACCATCTAGCCAGTGCCCAGGAACATAGGGGCACATGCATCAAAGGTTTTTGCGATCGCAAACGGTGCGAATCGCAAAAATCGGCCGTTTGCGATCGCAAATTGGCCTTTGGAGATGCATGAAAGTGTTTCCTATGCGCAATTTAAGAATTCGCAATTAATTGCGAATTCTAAATTACGATTGCATTTAAGGAATCGCAATTTGCGATTCCTTAAATGCAATGCTAGAAGCACTTTCAAATAGCGATTTCGCTATTTGGGACCGCAAATTACAGACAAATCAAACTTGTCTGTAATTTGCAAAACCTTCGAAAAATGCTCTAAAATGCATTTTTTAAGTTTTAGGTTACACACACACATGCCCTTGGGGCATGTGTGTGCGCAACATGGGTGCACATCACAATTTCAGGGGTGCAACAGGGTGTCATTTTGACACCCTGGCACCCTTGAAATTGCATTCTCAATTTGCGATTCTCTAATTGCGAATCGCTAATTGAGAATGTCTTCCCATTCATTCCTATGGGCCTCTAGGCCCATAGGAATTAATGGGGAGGTATTCCTTAATTGCGACTCGCAATTAGCGAGTCGCAATTAAGGAATGTTTAGGAATCGCTATTTTTATAGCGATTCCTACATGCATAGGCTTTTGCGATTCCTTAATTGCGATTCCTTAATAATCGCAATTAAGGAATCGCAAAAGCCTACCTTGATGCATGTGCCCCTTAGGGCCTTATTATGACTTTGGAGGTCCTCCAGCGGTGCCGCCACCATGCCGTCTGCTGGAGGACCGGCAAAGCTGTGGTGTGCCCGCCCGCTTGATTACAAATGTAATCTGGGTCTGGCGGGCGGTGCTGTGGCGGTTTCACGGCGGTGGGCTGTTATGCTCATAGGAGAGCCTAACCTGCAGACCGCCGCCGTGACAGCGCCCTCAGCATGATCCTGCACGATGTGGCATGCATGTCACACAGTGCAGGATCTGTGGTGCAATTACAGGGGGGCTCAACTTGTCTCCCCCCGCATGCACACCCAGGCCCAAAGCCCCCTCAGTTGCCTCTCCACCACCTTTTTAATGGCAGGCTCACGCCATGAAAAGGACAGTGAAAAGGCAACTCAGAATATGCTTGGCGGTGGCGGCAGTGGCACCGTCAGGGTATTAGTGCCGGTTGAGGACAGTCATCCCAGCAGGATCCTTGATCCCGGCTGAGTCAGCGGTCTTGTGGTGCTCCAACCGCCACACTCGTATTACTGCGGGTGGGCCCGCAATTTGGCAGTGGTGGGACCGCCACCGCGAATAACGCCGTTCTCGTACCCAGGCCTTAAATCAGCTTCATAGAGGCTTACCCTGTCATAGGCAGATGCAGCTAACATTGGACTTGCCCCTTCCTTTGGTCTCCTAGCCAGCCAGGCATCAATCCCAGTGCAAGAGAAGCTGCCCCCAGAACCAGATTTGAGTGACCACAGAGGAAGGGGTTACCCATTGCCCTGGCCACACTTCTGGGATTCTGCCATGTTAGATCAAGGTAGAGAGGGGCGCAGATAGGTTGTTTCCTGTAGAGCACACAGGATCTGCTGAAAGTAGGGTCAGGGTTACCCTGGGACCATTTTCCCTATTGGTTAGGGATAGGCCAGGAATCACCACCACACACAGGCTAGTGCCAAGCATAAATGTGGCAACCCGGGGCACCCCCTTCAGAACATTACTGGATCTGTGGAAGACAGAGGAAGGAGTTCACCTGCTACTGAAATGTGTAAGGAGAACCCTAAAGGCTGTACCTGCTTTCCGTTGTACCCCGGACAAAGAAGTGAACTCCAAGGGTCAGTTGGCTGATGTCCTGTTATTCTACAGGGATACAAAAGCTGCCCACTTTCCTGCTAAAGCCATGCTAGCCAGTTTCAAATGGACCTGCCTTGACCCTGCTGAGGTCTTCTGTTGAAGTGAGTCCTGATCCCTAAATTCTGTTCCTGAGAACCCTTGGCTGGTATCATAGTGTAGTCACCTAACATCCTGAAAAAACCTGGGACTTAGAATCTTTCTGCAAACGTTGTACCTGGCAATCCAATGAGAGGCGGGACCAACCTGCCTAGCCAATCCACCAAGGGTGCATCACAGCCAGGCCTGACTTTGTCATAGCTTCCTCTATATTCATCTCTCAATGGTGGAATCCGTCGACACCGAGCCCTCTTTGAATCCAGACTGCAGCTTCATTGGCGCTGCTGTGAATGAACAACCAATCAATGCTGGAGACCTCCAGGTTGTGAAAACTGGAGCTATTCCCGCCTAAACCAATGAGACACATTTAATTTTGTAAATTATTAACATCTGAGCAAGGGTTTTAGTCCCAGTTTAGAGGCAAAATTAAAAACAGCCCCTACAGATTGGGCAAAGTTCATACATCTAAGGTTAAAGAAAGGAGAGCAGGTAGTAGTGGCATCAACATCACCTCCATATAAGAGACTTGATGGACTTTCTCAAGGATTTTGCTTTTAACCAGTGTCCCAGTCTTACTTGTTATTTACCCACAGATCATCACAAGGGTTTTAGAATCCAAATCTGTGTTATCCATAAAGGCGACAAAGGCGTCTACATGTTTTTTAAGCCCTTAATATTGCGTAAAAGTAAAAAAGTGTAAGCTGCCCAAAGAATGCTTTGAGATAGCCTTATGACCAATATGAGGCATATTTTGAACCTTAGAGATTAGATATGGATTAACATTATTCATGTACAAAATAAATAACATTATGGCCAAAACACAATCTTGACAAACCCCCACAGTTCAATCCAAACAATTCAGAGCACATGCCATGATCTCCAAATCTAACAGTAGCAGATAAGTCAGAGTGTAAACCTTGGAGAAAGGTAATCATAAGTTAACACTGATACAGAATAAGGATCTGCCATAACTTTGATCTAATAACCTGATCGAAAGCATTGCTCAAATCCATAAAAGCTAAACGGATGGAAGCCCGTTTTAACACAGTGTATTTACTGATGATTACAGGTCCTCACTTACTAGATGTCCGCAAGAATATTATCAGAGGACCAAGCTAAAAAAAGATTCTCGATTACTCTTCCAGCTACTTTAACAATGGAATCAATTAACAAAATGGGCCTATAGCATTTTAAATCACTATGATTGACAATAATTGAATTAGTCGAGAAACACTGTAAGGTCAAATCAGTGGCAGAGTTAAAGATGTAAGGGGGCCCTGAGTTCTAAATTAGATTTAAACAGGTCCAGGGGAACACTGTCTGATCCAGATGATTTACCAGATGGACTTTCTGAAATTGCAGTTACAACATCCTCATAATCAAAGCTAAAACAATGGCTAATGCTTAAGGTTAACCCCTTCCATGCTGCGGATGGCCCCCGGACGGTGGGCGTGTGCGGAGGACGGCCAGGGGCCGTCCAAATCCCGCCCACTGATTAATTCGCCCGCACAGCGGGAAAATTCCGGCCGCGTTGAAGCGGTTAAAGAAGAAAAAGGCGTACTGCAGTAGCAAATATTATCACAAATAAGTTTAAAATGAGTAAACCTAGAAGCTAGGAATGTTCCAAAACTGTCGCCAAAGAGCAAAGAATTGATCACTTTCAATTGGTTAGCCTGTTCCACAACCATTCAGTGTTTGTTATCAAACTCCCTCAAATAAAAACCTAATTGTAGTTTTCCTTTGAAGAAGTAAATGGAGTAATCCTTATGGGCCTGATTACGATGTCGGTCGGAAAGCCTCTGATCGCTGGTCGGAGGCTTTCCATCTGACATGGTAGGTTTAAAGTCCGAATGCCATATTATGATGGCGGCTTTCGGAGTTTAAACTGGACGGGTTCAAGGAGGCCGTCGGCCAGTCGGAAAACCCTCATAATCCCTTGCGGACGGCGTTTCCTCCGTGAGGATTATGATGTCGGTTTCCGACAGTCAATGCATGTGGGCCTTTCCGACATGGATTGGCTAGCAGGGCCCCGTCCCTCCATGGCCTCCACATTTGGCCTTGGGGGGCACCTATGGTGCCCCCCAAACATCCCTGTAGGGATGTTTAAAAACTTCAATTTTTCAATGGGAGCTTGTGCTGCGGGAGGTTTCACCCCGCCGCACAAGCTCCCATTGAAAAATTGATGTGCGGTTGCATCCAAATAAGGCGGTCGGACAACTCCGACCGACATCATAATGAGGGCCTATATGTTCAATCATTTTGGATGCAATTAAACCATTTTTAAAATTAATTTAGTCTCAGTTTGTCTCGGCTTGGGATCCTTTTGCCACCTCTTTTTTGTATCTTAGTTTCAGTCACACCCAAGTCTCCAAGTCAATATTTGCGCCACTGTTTAAGCTACTAAGGTGGACCCCACATCACAAAGATATCAGTGCACCAGTGTTAAAATTATGTACAGAGATAATACATCTGTCTACAAATGTTATATACACACAAAATGTGAATTTTGAATGAGTGCAATTTTGATCCAAGGGATGGGTTATCAGTGTTCTAAGGTCAGGATATCTGACTAAGTGGGTGAAAACCCCAAAGCTTTGAAGTCTGTGAATAGTGGGTCACTCACTTCACTTACAAGCACTGATTCACTCCTGTGAGAGGGAGGAGTAAATCAATATTTAGGGTGGCAATATAGAGGAACACAATCATAACTGGTGAGGGTGTGGTGAAGGTGGTTTCACCATGGGGAAATTATTTTTCTCATGGGAAAAAAAAGTAGAAAATATAGCAAGTGCAATCACCCTTGGACACCACATTTCCATATGCATACATGTATTCCCGTTATGTTTACAAGCAAAATAGATTTTTCATTGGAGTAAATGGGAATTCAACAAATCCATTCGTGAAAAATCCTGTTGCAGCTCCACATAAATTTTCCTGGAATTCTCTGTGTATCAAAAACAATGCTCCAGATGTGGTTATCAGTGTACTGGACAGCTTTATTGGCGATGTACTATTTCTAAAACGTATGTCAAATGCTTAATTTTCTGTATTTGCACACTATTGTAAATAGGATTCTGTGATATAATTTTTTCATTTTAACAGGAATGTTCTTATGTCTAACATGCCTGTGGTCGGAAATATATTTATGACACGACTCACTACTCCCTTATTACTAGGCCTGGGCAAAATTTGTGTTATTTCTTTTGGGAAAGTATGCGTAACACTGAAAAGAATTCTGCAAAATTATGTGTTGTTACACAAAATGCCCATCCGGCATTTGTGCTTTTTTTAGTGCAAAAGGCATACTCATGTCTATTTTGGATTTGATGATGCATTTTGCACCCAAAAATAGTGTAAAATTGCGTATAACACGAATACCTGCCACTAGTGTTCTGTTCATACTCCATACTTTTGTGTTCCATCAATAGGATTTGGACGTGAATTAAATCTCAATTATTCAATATACTATAATGGCATAATGTAAAAAGGACAATTGATGGACAGAAGTAGAACAATGTCATACATTCACCCCAGCACACAGATCTGGGCCTAAATCCATCGTTTTTTTGCTCCCCATGCCATTCCAGTTTGAACCCAGCCATATGCAAATTAGTCTTGACCCTGATCCCATTGGGAACAGTCCAGCCCGAACTGCAAGGCCAGGTTCTCCCTGGACTGGAAACAAGCATCCTGGGACCGGTTTCGGGGTTTCACCCCTCCTTAGCCAAGCTAGCTTGACTACAGCGGCATGGAGAGCACGGGACCCACGTCTGTTTTTGCTGAACAATGGCATGATCTCAGGCATTTCGTGTAAAAAAGTGTAACGTGAAATGGCAGAAATTATGTGAGATTAAGCATAAATGAAGTTTCGCCTGGGCCTAATTATTGCAAGTGAGGTGTGATGCAACAGTGGCCCGTCCTGCAGGCTGACTAGATCAGTCAGCTATAACAGAAGAAGATGTGCACCGACCCCCCCATCCCCCAGCCTTTCTGGGTGCCGGAAATAGGGAGGAAGAAAATGTAAACTCCTAAATCTTGTGGCATACAGAGACTGTGCTCTGATATTTGCACACCACTTTCCACACATTTTCTGAAGGGAAGGACTATATCTGTCTGCTTCCGCTGTGCCGTGGCTGTAATTCCACCTGTCAGCTTGGACACCGCCACCACTATGAGAGAAGAATCTGACTCCCAGACCTGCCTCTTACTAGCTGCAATTAAATCATTAGTATGGCAGCTGTCTGGAAATTCAGGGTCCTTTCCTATAGATATATTTTGTTTTTCTCTTTCAAATGTGCCTTATTTCATTTGTTCCAACCAGAAAGGTGCTTAATATTCGGGCCATGTAAGAGTTTTTTTATTGCCTGAAATCCTTCTGTTCTATAGCTGCCAAGAGACCTATATCTAAGGTGACACCGTTAGCCAGTAATGAATTGACAGCCTACTGCCTGTTGCATTCTGGGGCTTGTAGTTTAAAGAACTACAGTGTAACATGTCCTACCAGGCACAGTGTTATAGGCTAAAAAGACATGCCTTTCTGAAGACATTCGATGTAGTGGGGGTAAATACAGACAGGTGAGGCATCAGGCACATGTATTATAAGGAACAAAGTACCCCCAACAATGCATGTAAATAATTTTGCACGTCACCTTAGAGGTTCATAACTTTAAAACAGTATCCCTGTACATGCAACCTCCCGTGCCTCTATATGGCTATAATCCTTGTGATTTACAATATCCTATAATGTATTCTGGAGGGTGCTGTATCCTATGCAGAGTGGCATAAAACACTTTCGAGAACGAGACAGCCATTAACTTTCAACAAGCTAAAATTAGGTTGATTAGAAGAACTATTGCGAGATTATATTTGTGGATATTAAGATTTTTTTTAAATGGGAGTCCTGTTAGAAGTCATCAAAAAAATGGCTCAAATGCATTTTGCATTTGACCAATCTGCCCCTCATTACAATTAATTACAAGGATAAAAGATGGGAATATTTTGATAGTTAACAACTACAGCACAGTTCTTCTGTCCTACTTATTATCTGATAAAACATCTCACTCTGTAAGAACTTTGACTATAAGGAGAACAGTGTCAATCAATCAATCAGGGTTGGTAAAGTGCAGCTACTCACCCGAATGGGTCTCAAGGCCCTGGGGGCGGGGGAGGGGGTGCGCGCTGCTCCTTGGTACTCAGTGTGGAAATAGGCAGCAGCAGCCGGTGCAGGTAAGCGCGGTAGGGCGGGGCGCTGTGGGGAGGATGTCGACAGATGACGGAATATGAGTTATTTATTTTTTTAATTTGCCCTATTCTGTCGTCTGTGGACATTAACCTCCTTACCCCCCCCCACCCCCTGCAGCGTCCTGCCACGCTTACCTGCACCGGCCACTGCTGGAAATAAGCACTGGTGTGTTTAATAGCTTATGCTTGTTTTATTTAAGCATTATCACCAGAAAATGTAGAATTTGGTGACTCTTTTGGTCTTTATCCTGATCCACATCTATGCAGAAAAATACCTTGTCGGGTTCAACAACAGAAAACATGCATTGCCAGTAGCAAACCTTCCGATTGTGGGGCTTAAAACAGAGCTGTTTTCTAGGGCACCTCACAAGCTTTGAATGCTATCGATCTTCAGGCAGACACTGTGTTCTGGTTTACAGAACAAAATTAGAAAGCATTCATCTTCCTTTTGTTTCTTTAACGCCATTGATTTGTGGTTTGGAAAAAATGCTGCTGTAAGCAAATATCTCATCACCAGAAATATACAAATAGGAAATAAATGTGGGTTGGTGAATTGCTAAGACTTGGCACCTCCAATCTCTCAACAGTTCTTAAAATTATTTCCACAATTAAAATTTTAAAAAACAAGGGAAAAATGGAGTTTTATAGCAGATCCTTTCCTTTTTAAGCCCTTTACTATTTTTGCCACAGTAACACAGCTCACATCATCTTCTATCAGATGATAGACTGTCTCTAGAGAGAAGTCGCAAAGGCAATGCTTCTGTGCTTGCTTTCTCTGTATTCCCTTGCTGGCCTTCTTGAAAGAAAGGTAAAAGTTTGGCAACTTGCTATCAAAATATGAATCTCCTTTTCACTGTTCAGTTTAGGAAAAAAGATTTGATCTCATTCTAGCAGTATTGTGATACTGGGTTTGGTTTCTAAGGAAGATCTTATAAATCAATAGGACCCTTCATATACATATATATATGTGAGAGATTTTTCTTCGCAAGTAAAGTTTGCAGATCCTGCTTCAATAAAATTGAGATTTCAAAAGAGAAATACTTGCAGCAAAAGTGCAATTGTTGCTGACGAGCTGCAACATCACACACGAGTTAGACCTAGAGGTGTGCATGATTCAATGGTTATGCTGCCATCTTTCAAACCTGGGGACCTGTGCATCAGTATCAGCTTCTGCCCCTCACTGAAAATCATGTGGCTTTGGGCAAACCCCTAAATCTCCCTGCTTCTTGTATCATTTCCCAATCTTGTATCATTTCCCAATCCACACACACACACCCACTTAATGTACTTTTTAATATATTTAACAAACAACAAACAAACAAACTGCATTTGTAAAGTACAACACTATCACCCCTAGTGGTATTTGGGTGCTGTGTCTCTGTCAAAGATCCAGGTCTTGAGTCTCTTTCTGAAGTCTGCCAGCGAGGGGGCTGTACACAGCTGGAGGGGAACGTTGTTCCAGGTCTTGGCAGCGATGTAGGAGAAAGAGCAGCCACCGCTGCAGCGGGTGCGCAGTGTGTATGTGTGTGCGAGAGTGACTGAAGAGGAGCGCAGATGTCTAGCGGGTTAGTGGAAGTTCAGTCGATGGTTGAGGTAGGCAGGTCCTAGGTTGTGGAGGGCTTTGTAGGCGTGCATGAAGATCTTGAACTGGCATCCTTCTGGATGGGGAGCCAGTGGAGGTCTCTCAGGTGGGGGGTGATGTGGGTTCTTTTGGGAAAGTCCAGGATGAGTCTGGCTGCAGCGTTCTGTATGGTCTAAAGTCTTCTGAGGAGCTGGGTGGAGATGCCAGCATAGAGGGCGTTGCCGTAGTCGAGGCAGCTGGTGACGAGTGTCTGAGTGGCGGTCTTTCTGGTGTTGGTTGGGATCCATCTGAAGATTCTGTGGAGCATGCGAAGTGTGTGGAAGCAGGAGAAGGCGACTGCGTTAACTTGTCATTTCCTGGTTAGTTCGCTGTCGAGGATGATGCCGAGGTTGCGTGCGTGGTCAGTCGATAAGGGTGTGGGTCTGCAGGCCACCAGATGTGGTCTCATGCGGAGGTGTTCTTCCCGAAGATCAGTACTTGCGTTTTGTTAGCGTTGAGTTGGAGGCAGTTGTCTCTTATCCATTTGGCTACATTGGTCATGGCATTGCAGAAGTTGGTTTTGGCACTGGAGGGTTCCTTCGTGATTGAGAAGATCAGTTCACTGTTGTCTACATATGAGATTATGTTGAGTCCGTGGGATCTGACGATGTCTACGAAGGGGGTCATGTAGATGTTGAACAGAGTGGGGCTGAGGGATGATCCTGAATACAATCCACCCCTTAACCCCCTCAATGTGATTTTATAATCATCTCAAATGCAATAGCTAAAAGACTCAAATACAGCTATTTCTCTAATATTTGGGTTATGGAAGTGCAGTTATGTTTCGGATCTTAAGGGGTCTTGAAGCAGTCAAAGCCAGAGTAAGGTGTAAAGCCCTGACTGTTTTTTAAATATTTGCTTTTTAGGGGCATATTTATCTTGCCAGACACTTCAGTTTTTCAATCTGCTCCTCTTTTTTTTAAACAATTTTTTTGCTTTTCAACAATTCATACACATCTGTTATATTAATGATAATATGCACATTATTACACATGCGGTTACAGAAGCAGCTATGGTGGGGTGCCAAGCGTAGTATTGATAGTGATTGTGAATCAGTGTTGGTGTTCTTTACCGCAAGGCCTCAATCTGCTCCTCTTAACTGTTCCCTGTACTAAATGCAAGTCTTAGGGGTGGCGGTGGAGGCAGGAGATTTTAAGTGCTTCACCAAAGATTGTGCACTAAGAATCCACTTCAAACCAAAACAAACAGAAGCTGCTGACTTATCAGAACGAACTGAAAAGGTTGTTATTTTGATGATCCTTTGATCTTTACTGTATTATATCTTCCTTTCTCCTCTTCTTGTGGTTAAAAGGGTGTCAGTCTGTGCAGAGTGCCTCACAAATAAATTAACAGCCAAAAGGAAGCACTTTACCCCCACTATTAATCCTGTAATTGGCCAGCCCCCAGCTAGAGTGTTTGGCTCATAAGTGGGGTGAATGGCATTGCTTGCATTTGTTTGTGCACACTAGCACAGAGAAGTGAATCAATTTTCGAGGTATGCAAAACAGGGATGGACAACGTGGTCAAACTCGAACCTTTTCGTAAAGTTCTTTTAAAAGGCAATTGAAAGCCAGCATGGAAAAATCTCTGCGAAAGCTAAATTAGCTTGAAAATTCTCCCCAAAAAAGACTTTGTAAGAAAACGCTTGTTTTGAATTAAACATTGCCTGCTGCTTAAATTGTGCAAAGAACACCAAGTCAGCAACTTCACAGAGTGCATCTGTTGTAAATTTTGCTGACAAATGTTATCTTCACACACTTGTATTGTGGAGTTCATAATTTGACTTTTGGTGTGGGTACAGAAAAATAGACTAGGTAGTGCAGTGTTTTGGCTCTAGAGGATAAGAATACATATTCAGTGAAGCAAACATCTATTTCTGCCTGGCCAATTTAAGCTTTGAATTTAGTTAAAGAGGAAACATCTATAAATTCACAAGAAAAGCGTGAGCATAATTCCCAAATCAGTTGAATGTGAGCAACAAGAAGGAGCATTTAGCTGAACTGGGAAAAGGCCCAGCACATTGCATAGTGAAATGCAGTGGCGGCTGTCTTGTAAAAATAAAATAAAATAAACTTACCTGCGAACGCTGCTGCTTCTCTTCCGTCCTCTTCTCTCGGCAGTGCACTGGCAGAACGGAAGCACCCAGGCTCCCAGACTCTCCCAGCCAATCACGACGCTGCTTTACAGCCACTTTGTGATTGCTCTGAGCGCTGTGGTTTGGCGCTCAGAGATGAACTGGAAGCCTGTGCATGTTCTCACCCAGGCTGTGCATTACAGCCTGGTGGAGAACATGCAAAGTGTGCATGACTGTTTTGCGGGCCTAAGAGGGCTGGCCAAACCGTCATGCACACTTAGGGAGGGCAAACCACTCCTCCCTCTGCTCTGGCCAGCCCCACCCCGCCCTAACCTGGCTCAGAGTCAGCAGTGAAAAATACAATTATAATAACATGATCTTATTATCATTTTAATTTTATTTTTTTGCACTGCTCAAAGAGCAGTGGGGCGACACTCCTCCGCCTTAGCGAAGGAACCGCCACTGGTGAAATGCATTACAATAATGATAAAACACAGTGCTTCACATAATGAATGACTACTATAGGAATCAGGCAGATTGTGGAATACATGAAAAGAGGTTGTAGTCCTGAATATCGACACCAACAATATTGTGGTACAAGAATAAAGAGGGACAAAATATCGAAAGGTAAATGCATATATGGAATTAGAACACTGGAATGTTGAGAGCTCCATTGAAGCTGGTAGAAACCCGGAGATCCAACATTCCAATGTTCATTTTTTTGTTTCTCCATTTTTAATTTAGAACATTCTACCATCAGTGGGTGGAATGTTCTAATAACCATATAGCCCTTCTGCCTAGGGCAATACCGGTTGTTAATGGCCCTCTTCCTCGTTATACACCCTGGCCTGCGGCTTGGGCCTATAAATTGGGTTCATGGCCTTTAACAACCAATATAGCACTCTCCAGCAACCTATAAAGTGATAGTATAGATTTACTATTCCAAACTCCATGTCTACATACCTTGAAGATGTGTGTACCATGTATGTACATATATGGGCAGTTAGGTACCGCAAATCTAGACTTACTTACCTGTCAATATTTTTTTCAATATTTTAGTCCTCGATAATCTGTCCTACCGATATTCAGGGGGCACACCATGAAAGGAGGAATTGTGAAGTATGTCAAACTGAATAATTAAATGCTCATGCAGGTTGAGATTTTCAAGACCAAAAACACTTCCAATTTGCAGAGCAAATAAAATGCAATATGTGGCCAAATGTAAAACTGCTGAAAAAAATAAAACTATTGAGACATAAATGAGGATGCGATAAATCTATGTACTTCGGAATAACTGTCAGTGAGAGAAAGGGGAATGTTCTTTTAATTTACATTAGAATCTGAATTGAAAACTTCATTTGAATTAATTATTCATTTAAACTTCATTATATTTGTTTATACATTTCTTTAAAGGCAAACAAGTAAAATAGGATCCCCAAAAGTACAAATGAAAGAAAATAAATATTTAGAATATTCAAAACTATAGGGTCAAAAAGAATTCCAACAAGAAAAGCCATGGAATAGGGTACATCAATTTAATACACTGTGCATTACAATAGCCGACCCCCATCGTCGGTTTCAATTTTGACCAGCTGATTAAGTATCAGCCGGTCGGAATTGAAACCGGCCAGTCATTCAAGCAGGATTCTGACGGGCTGAAGGAGCCCCGTCGGCCAGTTGGAACCAGCTCGTAATCTCAGAGTGTGGGCCTTTTCGCCTTCGGGATTATGATGCACGGTTTCCGGCAGGGTTTCCATGCCGGCCTGTCCGACATGGTAACCATGTCAGAAAGCGTGTTTGGGGGCCCCAAGCAGGGCCCCCTTGTGTGTGCAGCCTCCAGTTTGGGGTCCTATGGTGCCCTCATGTTGATCCCTGCTCCTTGAGGTGCCTTGAGGTGCCTGCCACAGGGTGCTGGGATGAACAGCACCTCCCATTTCCCTATGGAAGCTGGTTTTTGGCCATAATGCATGCTCCCAAAGGGAAATGTAGGAATGCGACCGAATAGTGTTCGGTCGCATCATAATTAGGCGGTCGGGACCGCCGACCAGAGGTCAGTCGGTCCCAGGACCGAGACGGTGTCTGCCTGACAACGTAATTAAGCCCTGTGTGTGTACATATTGTTAGGTAATGGTTTGACAATTCCCAAGTAGAAACAACAAACTGTTTGAGCTATAAAGACATTTAAATGTGTTCTGTTAATAGCAGTAGAGATTTTGATTGTGGTTAATAGGAGAAAACGATTTCTCAACTATGAAAAAAAACAGAAAAAGTAACAGTAAATAAACAGTGAAAGGTTGAACATAGAAGAAAAAAGATTAAATGAAAAAATCATATTACGAAGACTATACAAATGGATAGAGGTAAAAAAAAGGGTGTCCAACATACACCCATGAGGGTCAGATCTTTGCCAGACATTCATGTTGATCAATGAATATGCAAATTAGTTCCATTTAAATTAGTTGTATGTGTGCAAATTATCCTTTGGGTATACACTACCAGTCTGGCTTGTATCTGGGCCTACTGGACCTAGATTGGACACCCTACATTGAGGAAAATACCCACAGTGAGGTAATGGGAGTTTCTACAATATTGCAATGGAGATATATTAGGTTTTGAAAGGTAGTGTGAGACAGAGGAGGGTTCAAAACATCATACAATTATCCATCAAGTTAGAGCTACACAAGGATAAAATATCAAACTGTACAGGAGCACTCTGTGCAGAATGCTTCTGGGTCTTTATTACCACCATCCTTGGACCAGGTAAGTGTTTGAGCGGAGAGAAGGCCTTGAATTGACCTTCTAAGTATTGCCAAAGCTTTGTAGGCTGCCAACGACAGCATAGCAGGGGCAAGCATCTACATCTGTGGAAAAAGAGTATAAGGCGTAAAAGGAAAGGAAAGAAAGGTACATTAATAATCTGTGAAAGAAGGGTTGGGAAAGAGGAAAAGCAAGTAGAAGGAGTAAAAGGAATAAAGTTATGGAAAAGAGAATAATGGATGGCAGGAGTCACAGATAGATTAAGGCAGAAAAAAGAGAGGGCGGAAAAAGAGGTAAAGGTCAAGGAAGGAAGAGTGGTAGTACATGTGGCTCCACTGATGAAGTTCATGACGTGAGTAGTGGTAGTTGTCAATATGTGGCATATATTACTTGGTCATTCCCTCTTCATCCCTAGAGCCCTTAATTCGCCAGACTTGCACTGGAATAGTTTCTGTGGTGTTTTACAACATAGCCAAAGCAATATGAGAAAAGGCTGCAATTACCTATTTAGAAAATACAAAGAAAATACAAAGCATGAGAAGCAGATAAAACCAGGAATGGTCCAAATCAAACTCTGAACCAGTTAGTTCCCTTTCAATGACTGAAGTCCAGTTTGCCATTCATAATAAAGGTTGAGTTTGTAGACCAGCATCAGAAATTAAAATGCATTGGAGTGAAACAATACTCTGCTCAGAAGCTCTATCCTGATGGCAGATAATCTGAAGAACAACCACCTGTTGAAAAGGGACTTAATGTTGCTGAGAATGAAATGTTACTGTTTTTGGCCTATCTTCGAATAAGAACACCTTGACATATCACATAAAAATGGATGGACAGCACTGAATGTCTAGAGTTTAATTTCTTCTCTATAGCTGTGTAAAAATATGTACTGACATATAGGTGAAAAATGCCCTGTTAGCGATGAAATCTAATATGAAATCAGATGTTGATCTTGGGGAAAAATGGGTCTTGGGAAAATTGGGTCATCACTTATAAAGAGCCATGTCTAAAGCTCTTCAAAGAAAAAGGCTAACATGAAAACTACTATGAAGAGAGACTTACCACCAGGGATTTGCCAAATTCACGTAATTAGCTTTCGAGGAATGGCAAGAAATTTTGGGAATATTATGCATAATTTTGCATAATTACACGAAATGCATATCCATCAATTAGCACTATGTTTTAGCTAAAATGTTTGACATAAGGATTCATTTCGCACTAAAAAAATGAAAAACTAATTTGCTGCGTACAATAGCCACTCACACTGTTGTAGTTCAAATTGTATCTGAGCTCCTATGTTATTATTTTGCCACTAACAGTGACGTTCATGATGTGGCATAGTGACATAAATTTCGAAATTTAGTGTAACATGAAATTCCCAAAATTTTACAAATTACGCCAGTGTAATTTAAATTTCATCTGGACCTACTTACCATAAACATCTTATGTGCACAGAGTTTGAGAATATGCAATGGTTTTAGAGCCCCTGGAAAAGACAGCAATGTACATACAGAGCTTTCCTTGGAGGGTATTCATTCCACATTGTAACCTAGAAATAAACAGCCCGTTTAGAAACACAGCTGCCTGTGCCCCTGCGCATTCTCCAAAGAGTATCACTAGTATCACTTGAGATTCAAAATTCAGGGAAATATTCCTAAAAAAACACCAGCAAATTATAGAAGCGGCAAAATCACTCTCTTCCAAAACTCTTTGTCTATTCTCAAACCAGACCTTTGCACTCAAGGCTTTCTCATTACTGTCTTTGCCTCCATTCCAAATTCACAAACTTTTGGAAACCTGCTCAAAGAGGAACTGAAAACCATCTCCAGTTCCAGACAGATTTAAAAAGATATCTGTTTCCACACATTAAAAGGAAAAGATTGGGATTATGATCTGTACAATAAGTGTGTAATTTTGTATGCATGGCTGCAACTTTCCTCAATCTCCGCAACGCTACATCCTTAATCGCTGAGATACGCTACAGCATGTCGGGAGCACATCTCTTACCCTCACGCACCTCAACCAACATTTCCCGCTAGGACATACTGTGTCAAACACCTTCCAACTTTATACTTTGAAAGGGTGCCTAAGTACTGATACAAATCAACGTGCCTCACAGTCTCAGCAGAGATAGGAAGCACTATTCAAATGTAACAATACAATAAAGTACAAGATATTTATAAGGCATTCAGAGGAGTCATCATGGTAAGGGCAATGGAATTTCAAGTACTAAAAATTACAAGCTCTGGAATTCCTATGTGATGGACACCTATCGTCACAAGGCACATCATTCAGCTAGTTTTTTCTGACAAAAATGAGGCGCTGCTAGCATTAGATCAAGGAAAGCATTTAGATGCACAGCAGGTGTCCTGAAGTCCATTGAAAAGGCTAAATCCAGAATTGATCATTGATCAACATTCCCTAAATCCATTTTGATTTATAGAGTGCAAACCTAGCTACAAAGCAACAGAGTGCTGTAAAAGAGGGGATTTTACAATTGAACGTTCAAGTAAAGCCTGAGCAGTAGAAAGGAGAAGGCAAGTTCTAATAATCTGGTGGAGGCATGGGAGTGAGACTTGTTACAATGAACTGAGGAGCACCACTGATAGTAGCCCAAAAGCGTGGACTCACATCTGGATGAGCTGAGTAGACTAACTATCAGAGTCTGAAGGGTGTTCTTTGAAGAGACAGGTCTCCGTCTTCTTTCAGACTTGAAAAAGGAATTGAGTCTGCTGAGTCGAAGCAACTTTAAAGTCTGGTGGAAGAATCTCAGGGTCCAAAGATTAGACTCATCACACTGTTATTACAACTAAAGTCTTCTAGTCATCGCAAAGTTATTTGCTTCACAAAGATACATTCAGTTCTGCTTCGCAAGATGGTCATAAATGTCATGACACAAAGGGGCTTATTACAATCTCGGTCGGAGTTGCCTCCGACCGACACCATCTCGAACTCGGGACCGACCGACCTCAGGTCGGTGGTTCCGACCACCTGATTACGATGCAACCGAACACTGTTCGGTCAGATTCCCACTGTTCTCTATGGGAGCTTGTGTTACGATCGTTAACCGGCCATAATACAGGCTCCTATAGAGAAATGGGTGTGTGTGTAAAACCCTGCACCCTATGGCAGGCACCCCATGGTGCCTGCCACACAGTGCAAGGTTTTACAGAGGGGTACCCTAGATACCCCATCGACCACCAACCGTAGGCCGCGGACGCAAGAGGGCCTTGCTAGGGGCCCCCAAAATTGCTTTCCGATAGCCTTTCCCTGTTGGAAAGGCCAGCACGGAAAGGCTGTGGGAAACCGACATTGTAATCCCGACTGCGGATTGCGGTGCCATTCTGACCAACAGGAATAGTCCGAGAGCCGGTGGGAACCGAGTTGGTATGGCCGGCCGGTTTACGTTCTGACCGCCGACAATCTAGTCGGGCGGTCAGTCCGCAAACCGACCGAGTCGGTCGGAATGTCTCCAACTGGGGTCGGATAGCTTCCGACTAGTGGTCGGAGGCTTTCCGACCGACATTGTAATCGTCCCCTAAATGAACTAAACATTGAATGAGAACAAATGAAGTTGAAACTGGAAATGACACGCTTGTGTTCGTCAGTGCATCTCTTCTTGCAAACCAAAAAGGAAATAACTTTAAACTGGCGAGATGAACTCAAGCCACTTTTTTACACACCTAGCTTTGATGATGAACATCAAACAATAAGCTGAATAAAAGGAAATGAGTTAAAGATGAATATAATTTTGAAGGAGACTTGAGACCTTTTACATCTCAATGACAGACGTTCATTTGTCATTCCCACAGTGCAAAAAATAGTGCAGCATTGACCATCAATAACAAATAGTGTTCCGCCCAGCTAAGAGCTGAGATGGGGAATTTAATGAAGGAGGTTGTTTATATGTTTATTTGTTTTATATAGCGCACCTGGACTGTTATTATCTTACACCGCTACACATTAACTTTTTGGATTACATCGCACCAAACAGGATAGCATTGAGCATTAAATATGAAGTAACGGGGAGGACCAGTTTGGAGAGAATGATAAAAAGTTAACATGGGGCGAATACTTTGCAGGATCTTCATGAGCAGAGACAGCCACGATGAATTCCTCCACCTGTTTCCATACACTCTAGATGCTCGAGAACATTATCAAGTAGCTTCCCTTTAACTCCTGCAAAAATGTCACCCAAGCCCTCATCACCAGCAAGTTGGACTATGTGAATACACACTACGTAGGAATCGACACGCAACTGACCAGAAGGCTCTAGACCATACAGAATTTGGCTGTCAGACTCACACTCAGACTTACCCCCCTCACCCACATCACTCCACACTTCAGAGGTCTCCAGTTGCTCTCCATCCACAAATGGGCACTCTTTAAACTCCTCACGCACTCATACACAGCCTTGCACAGCATCGGCCCCCACCTACCTCAACAGTCACATTAACTTCCACATACCTACCCAACATCTCGGTTCAGCCGAACTCATACTCACACACATCCTCCGCTTACGCAGAAGCAGGTCTGGTTCTTCTCCTACCTCGCTCCCATAGCCTGGAACAACCTACCCCAGGATATCAGAGGCACCTCCTGAGTTCTTGAATTTCTCAAGAAACTGAAGACATGACTCTTCAACTAGTCTCGGCCCTGGCTCGGCACACGTTGCTCCTGCTTTTTAGTGCCAGAATATTCTTCGGGGTAAACTGTGTGCTCTACAAATATGCATAACCTAACATAACACAACATAACATGAGAATATGGAAGAGATTTGTTTTATGTGTTTCCTAATTGCGGGAAAGGGTGGGTTTAGCTCTCATTTGAAGGAGTGAAGAGTTCCAAGTGGTGGGCTCAGTATCAAAGAAAGGTGTTTCTTTGCAAGAGAGGTCTTGTAGCCAGAGACCTCAAAATAGATGGAGTTTTAGCTCCTGGTTCCCTTCCCAACATGGCAAGAAGCTTGGTTAAGTAAGCAGGTTTGTTGAAATGTAACCATTTATAGCTGAGGCAACATAATTTAAAATGGTTACATAACATTATCACCTTACCAGTTTAAAGGAATACCTTAATTGGTGAGCCTCATTAGTGTGGACCGTGCATCATACTCATGCATGACGTAGGCGGTGGCCATGTTGGCTGTGGCAGTGTGGGGCAGGTTTTCTGCGGTTTTGACAAATGTACTACACCTAAGGCATGAAACCCAGTGCATACAAGATTCTCTTCCCCTTTATTACTAGATGACAAGAAATGGTGATACACTATACATTAAAAAAAGTAAGGTTACTTTTAAAAACGGTTGCGCTGCCAGAAATATTTGAATGAATTATCATTGAATTCATGCTCATCATCTTGGGAAACTGAAGCTTGAAACCCGAAAGCGAAAATGAAAAATGTCGAATTGAAATTAATGTAATGAAATTAAAAATCAGTCGGAAGTAATTAAAAACGCATTGAGGGTTAATGAATGCAAAAAATATTATTATAATTTATTTATAGTGCACTGGTGATAAAATAGAAAAGCTAACGCATTATTTTATTAGGCCGAGGAGTGGAGATAAACATCCCCCTGGAAGTCTGAGGTGGAGTCTTAACGATTTAATTCATTAATATTTCACAACCGTCTCGAGACTGAACATGTTGCAGGTCCTCTGAAAGCTATTAACTCTGAAGTGGGATACGAGGGTGCCTGAGAAATAAACCAGATGAAGAAAGTGCTCCATCTTAACCTAAGGTAACCCCGTTGTATTTGGAAAAGGAAGTAGACACATTAAAAAGGTTCAGACTTGGCCTATTAATGCAATTCCATTAAAGGAGTAAGAAGTAGCAAGTCCATATACAGCATCACAATCCCGATGCATAAAGCACTTTGCATTTGTAAAGCAAGTGCAACTGACTTATCAATTTTAAAATCGCTGTTTGCAATGGTTAAATGTGCATTGCGATTTATTATGTGCAAAGCAAGCATTACACATCGTTCAACATCACAAGCAGCATTCCTACCTCCTGTGATACAAAATTGAATGCACAAATGGTTTGCAATCATGTTTCAGTCGAAAAGCATGAAATGGTTAGTCCTGCTTCAGGGCAGGCAATACCCGTTCTCAAAATGTGAGCTGTCAAAATTAGACAACTCACATTCTGCTTCTAGAGGCTGCAGACCCCAGACAGTGGTCCTATGGACCACTGAATGCCGTTCCCAAGGTAACAGTCACAATGTGCCACTGCTTGCATCATTGTGAACCTTGACTACACTACTTACAGGAAAGGGTTCACAACGCAAATGCACTGAAAATGCTGGGATGGGGGTCTGCTGACACTTCATCCCAGCATTAGCACTTTTCAGAATTTTGCCTCATTAGCAAAAGCATCCTTGGTGGTGCAAGGGCTTTGAGCATTGCCCGCACTGCATGTAATGCAAGTAATGAGGAGGTCTATGTGTGTCCCCCCTCCACAAGGCAGGTATTGTCCCAGGGAACCTAAACACTAAATGCTGGTTTGCTCCCACCTAGGGCGGGCCTGTTAAGCGGGAGCACAAACACAATCATTGTGACCAGCTCCCACTGGCACCCGAGGATGCGTGCTGGCTGGGGAGCCAGTGGGGCCACAGGGGCCCTTGGCCATTCTCCTCACAGCATGAGGATCAGTTGTGGGTGTCCCGGGTGGGACTGGGGCACACATCAAAAGCAAGTGTGTTAAAAAAAAAGTGTTACTGGGTCCTGCACCCAGGATGGGTCCTGGCTGCATAGCCGGCGGAGTTGTGGGGAGCCTTGGGCCTACCCAAGTGCCCCCCAACACTATCTTGAGTTGTGGGTGCCCTGGGTGGCACCAGGCACCTATGAAAAATATAAACAAAAAAACCATGCAGGGGTGTGCAGAGCAACAACATAAAATATTCAACGCTCCAAAAAAAGAGCACCCCATAATGCCCTACAAGGGCTTAAGTTTTTGCATTTTCTGTTTGTCATGGTGCCTTTAGGAGGAGCAGGGGAATCACCAACGATTTATTTAAATCTTGTGGGGGACTCCAGTGAGCGCAGAAGCCCTTCCCCGGAATAATCCAAGTAAACTTGCAGTAAATCTTCTGGGTCATTGAAAACATGACCCCAGGAGAGCTTCCCATTATTTTGGAACCACTCTGAGCTGGAGCTGTATGCTCTTCAGCTGAAGAGTGTGGCCCCTTGTGGTTGGTCCTATTGCTGGCTTATTTGTCTAGAGGAGAGTTAAATAAAGACTCAAACTTATCTTTCTAGCTGTTTTGAATAAAAGTGCTTGATTTAAAACATTTAGTTGTAAGTTCTATTTTTCAACATTGCAATAAGTATATTAATAATGAATGCATTAGATTGTGGCTAATGATTCCATTGGTTTTATTGGAAAATTGTGACATATGTTTGATTTATTAATGTGGTGACCTTTTGACAAAGCCAATAGGTTTGCCTTTTTATATGTTAATGTGGTGATCCACTGCAAAGCCAATAGACTTGCCTTTTATATATTGGTGTTTTGACCCTTTGCCAAATCCAGTAGTGTTGCCTTTTGTAAAATGACACCCCCTTACGCAGAAATTCACTGAATTGATTAAATCACTGTGCATGGCTAAGTTAGTCACCTGTCGTCGAAAGAGTAAGAGAGGGGCCCCTTCACCCCAAAGGGACAGGGCACCAGAACGACAATAAGTCAAATAAGGGATTTCCCTTTGGGTACAAATCAAACCTGACACTCAATTCACAACTTTGCTGACCACAAACATGCCAACCATGCAACCACTAAAACCAATATCACCAAAATCACCAAGATAGTACTATGAATCTATACAGCTGGTATACAAATTAAATATTTTTATTCTGATGCATAAAATATCTTTTAAAACCAGTCAATATTGTAATAAATATGTGCAAGATGAAATGTGAGCAAAGTCTTGTGGTTCTAATCATATACACTCCTGTTCAAAAATTCATATCAGAAATACATTTAATTACTGATCTAAATTTGTCAAAAATGAACTTGTATGTTGTTTAAAACACAGACACATTTACTACATTGGTCAATGACCTAATCACAACCAGATTAAAAAAACAATTTTACTAAAAGGGAGAGTACATTAGACATTCATATTTGTCATTGGAAATACACTAATCGTCAGCCAAATCATTGATAAGAATGCACAATGGCGTATCGAGTTTT
Organism: Calotriton arnoldi; assembly: GCA_963921515.1. NCBI lineage: Eukaryota > Metazoa > Chordata > Amphibia > Caudata > Salamandridae > Calotriton > Calotriton arnoldi. The sequence goes on along the minus strand of CAWUFW010000353.1, from coordinate 3,522,442 downwards.
CTTATTTCCATCAACGTTTAGGTCGATTTAGTGTCACAAAAGCTGCATCAATGTATTTCGGTGGGTTTATGTTGATCCAAACCACCTTCTTCAGAAAAATGTTCGATGTCTCCCGCAAAGATTAAACGGTGGTGGTGCTCAACGCGCACTACTCCTATTTATTGGAACCTCAGCCTATTCCATCTAGATGGCTCCACAATGATCCCCTGGGGGGGGGGGGGGGAATCCTTATATGCTATGGTCACTTGACTGATTATTCATGTGATTCAAAAAGGAACTCAACAGTTTCACCTCAATTTTCCTAATCCAAAAAGAGTCACATTCGTAGACTTCTCAGGGCCCAAAGGATGCCAGTGCCGGTCTGTCTTGCTAACGTCTCGCAAAGGAAATTCCTTTGCGAGACGTTAGCAAGACAGACCGAGAGTGACAACCGGCACTGTGTGCAATGATATGACAAATGCTGTGTTATCTCTTCTTTCAATCAATTATGAGGTGCATGGACTGTCTTTTGAACGCAGTGCCCCACTGGCTCTGCCATCAGAAAACATACTGTGACAGCCTAACAGAGCAGAGAGTGTTTAATTAAAGCCATCAGACCACCCCCAACCCCACCCCCCTTTTAGATCAGATTTTCTGATAGCTTTTTTTTCTGTTTGTCACTGCCAGGGAATACCTGTCAGTCACGGATAGAAAAGTTTACTAATGACCCCCACATGCAGGGAAAATTATCTGGGTGTGTGGGGGGGGGGATCATTCATTATTTGCTGTTCCAAAACAAAGTCTCATTTTGGGAAGTTGTTTTTGAAAAACAAAAAGTGTGGTGGCTGTCCATCAAAACCGACAGCAGCTGTCCACAAGACGTTTTGTACCTTCAGATTAATCACTGTGATTGTGGGTCCTCTAAAGGTGCAGACTTCACCACTAGGCTGGAGGTGATCTATAAATTTAACAGGCAATAGTTTGTCAGGGTGACATATGTAATGTCCTCCACCACACCAACTAAGCCCACCAAAGTCATAATCAGGATCTTTGTGATTTTCCCAGAACCACAGGATGTTAAGCCAAGGCTGACATTCAAAATTGGTTCCCCAGTTTCAAGGTCAGCAGCTCTAGCTGTGAGGTCACATCTCTTCCCCATCCAAACTCCTTTGGAACAAGGGGTCTGAGCTGCAGGGCTCAGGTGGTGACTACTTGGTTCACAATGCTTCAAAAAGGCTGGAAACACAGGTGTGAGACTTCACTTCTTCACAGTGCCCTGGTACCCAGTAATACCAAAAGGCAGTCCCACACAAATGTATACCACTGTGTGTGGGAATGCCCCCAGCCCATTAAGGAATCCTAAGTACAACTTAGCTTTTTATTGGAAAAGGCTGTCTCTTTAATTGTAAGGTTTTGGTGCCCCAAACTACCTAATAAGGAGTGTTCATAGCATGGCACCTACCCACTTTTTGCAGCATTGCAGCAGTTTATGTTTTTTGCAAGTTACTCCTGTGACATGTGAACATTTTGTAATGTGTATACAGTTGTAGGTATCAAAGCCTTTTTTCAAAATCAATACTTACAGTAAAAAAGTTGTTGAAATTATTGCCAGTCATATTTGTAGAATTCTTCTCATGCAGAGTACAGTAGTCAGTTTTGTATTACGATTTTCTTCAATTACATGGTGGCCCTCATTTTGAGCTGCCTGGTTAATTGCAATATGTGTGGTAACTGCTTTTACTGCACATATTGCAAAAATGAGTCTTATGATAAATATCAGCAGCTAAAATCTGACAATATCTATTGGGGAAAAATGCCCACTATTTACTGGGCCACGCAAATATTTGTTTAGCCAGTACCAAAATCCACGTTATACCTCAAAAACTCATAACAGTGATAACGCCGATTCTTATCTAATTATCTATAAGAACCTTCTGGTCGCCAAGATCTTTTTACCTGTTGAATGGTGTAAAGGAGAGAATCTCATCTGGTTATATAACAACATTCATTTTGTCTGAAAGGACCACTGACTCCGAATTTAAGTTTAAGAATTTATTATCGCCAAAAATAACTGAACGTGCAAGCACCTCAACACGAGGTTAAAGAAATAGATGGGCACTAATACAAATAATAACCTACGCAGGAATCTCATCCGACTCAAGATAAAGAGAATAGAAAGTTCTAGAAGGATCAACCAGACTATGATTGCTCCAAATTCTAAGTTGCTCTTCATTGGACTAAACAAGCTTAAAATCAATTGCTGTCCCTACACTAACGCTAAGTGACATCCCTATCTTCGATTTTCTCAGGCAAGAGTGAATAAAAGGTGTCAGCTGTGAAGACTTCCTCAGAAGTGCAATCACCTAGTACCTATGCTCAGCTCTGTCCTCCTCTCTGGTCTCCCCTACCTCTTCTCTGGCCTCCTCCCTCAGGGCACTAACCCTAATACAAAACCCCAATACAATTGTACACGCCTTTGTCACGCCTCCTTGGCCAGGTCTTCTTTCTTGTATTTTTCCATCGAAACGGTTACTTCATCCTGGACGGTTACGATGGCCTTGAGTCCCAGGCACCTTCTCCGCTGAAAGTATCATCCCTAAATTCCATTTCACTCCCCGTACCATGCCTCCCATCTCTCTAACTTTTGAAAACAAAGAGTTAGTCTTTACTAACGAGACATGTGTCCTTGCACCTGCAACAAGAGATACGTTCAACAGAAACCTTCTACTGTGCTAATTAAATCTACCGTTTGTGCCCAGAGAGCCTTACCAAGAGAAACTTTTCTCTGCCTACAAAATAAGCTAACATAAGAATAAACCAGGCCTTCCCCTAAGCATATATGTAGTCAGGCCTATACATATAACTTTTAAACACACATCTTACTTTTCCCATAAGCATTTCCATTACAATTCATATGCGAACATGAATTACATGTGCAACTTAAATGTGGTGCACGTTTAAACTACTGCAACTAAATTACACATAAACTAATTTCTCTATGCATTATATTCACACAATTCAATAAGCATTACATTACATAATTATCATAACACCATTATACTGCTGCGTTCACTTAATATTAGTGAACTATTCACTCTTACTAAACATACATGAATACACAACTGAATATATGCAAATATATGTCTGATTACATGCGGGTGCGGCCTATCAGTGATTATGATGCACCCCTACAATTCACAAGAACATTTCGCTCTATCAGTTCCCCCTTTGATGACTCCTGTCATCATTTTTCATTCTACTCCCTTGGAGAAAGAACCGACCTAAACAGAACTTGTTGCCATCTTCCCTGGTCTTAGTTTCTCCATGCTCTTGAGCCTTTGATACTGACTGTCCCGCAGTCTTGCCAATCTCATCTCATTTTCCCTCAAAGCTCTCTTGACTCGGCCTGCCCGATACCACTTGTAGGCCTTGATCGCAATCCACAACCCAACCACACAACCCACCAAGATAAAGAGGGGTCTCAGAAAGTACCCAAGGAATCCCTTTCCCAGATTCGCAAACCAACCTCCCACTTGACCAAAACCCTTGCCGACCTTTTCCCAGGCCCCCTCTTCGGTCAAATCCGCTATTTTTGTGTGAATTGTAGTGATGTTACTTATATATTTCTCCAGATCCTTGCTACGGTCTGGTATATAAGTGCAGCACTCTTGAACCTTCAACATTTTACAGACTCCGCCCTCTTTTGCCAATAGGACATCCAAAGCAAGGCGATTCTGCAAAACCATTCCCCTCATCGACAACATCTCTCCTTCCACCAACACCAACGACTTTGCTGTGTTCATTGAAAATTCATCCACCACTGTCGCTAACCTTCGAATTTTCACGTCATTCAAGACTACTCCCAGACTGGGTATCATAGCACCAAAGATATCTCCCACTACAATTCCTGCACTTGCAGCTCTTCTCGCCCTTGAATGCTCTCCACCTTCAAGAAGATCTAAGTCTTCTGTATGGTAAATCTTTGGAAATATTATTGCCAAATAACACGTTCCATACCAATTTGCAGGCAACCTCACATAAGCATTCTTCCCACATATGTAATACACCGTTGGTATCACTTGTACAGGACCTTGGAGAAAATCTTTTGCCACATCTGCCATGGTGAAAACGTGATCACAAGTACTTTGTCCCACTGCTACCTTCTCGTAGTAAGTCTGATAACGCCTTATACACAACTTACCCCTCTGCTCCTTATCTAACGCTATAGGACCATAGCTTCCCCTGGTCTTATGCAACTTTTCTTCCTCTGTCCAATCAGTCCTGTGATGCCCCAAGTCTCGGGAGTGAGTCAGCTTTCTATACCTATCCTCAACCTGATCTACAAACTTTCTCTCTACATCCGACATCAAACAAGTCAGATTGTGTCTGTGTGCAAAGGCTGTGTCCAATTCCAAACTCGGTATGAAGTACTTCCTGAGTCTATCTTCCGTCTTATAATAGTCATATTTATTCAAATGTTTGTAAGCTGGGACTTCAGGAAGCACTGCGTCGAAATTGGAAAAGAAATACTCGAACTGATCTCTCTCATAAAATAAACTAAGCAAAAGACTACATGAAATACCATAAGTCAGTGGAAGATGGTGATACCTAATACCCTCGTCCACTGAAGTAGGCAACTGCATACACACATAACAATCTTTCGCCTCCATCACATCAACATACTCATACAACAACTTAGCATATGCATTCAACTTAAAATCACCTTTAGATAAATCTACATGTAACCTACGACTTTCTTCTAATAGCAAAGCTCTGTCAGCTGCCCTGTCTACCCCCTTCTCGCTAGGTGTAATAGGTGTAGGTGTCCCTGTCACCCCTTCTACTTCTAGCTCGTGCGAACCAGTATAGGAAACTATAACTACTATGATTATAGAAACTATTACACTACTTATAAGGATGCCTACAATCCATTTAGATCTACGATTGGGATCTCCCGGCTCCATGGTTTCAAAAGTTCTCAAAAAGTCTTGGTTATAGCAAAGAACCCTGAAAAAGTCTCTGTCCTTTATTTGTGACTTGCTTAACCAGCTCGAGCAACCATGAAATCTCCGGATTTTCCCTTTTCGTTCACAATCTTATTTACACAGTCCAGAAAAAGACTTCCCTAGTTTTCGTTCCTTTTCTGTGGAAAGTCCCTAAGTTTATTCTTCTTCCACTCGGACCTAGGTTATCTTCTTCTTTTAGACTTTTATTTACAGTTTATAGTTGATCCACAATGAGATCCTCATTGAGCAATACCAGAACGTGATACAAAAGTTCAAGACGCAAAATCAACACTTCATGTGAAAACGGCTCAACTCCAAAAGGCGGGAATTCGAGTCGATGCAGAACCAAGTTTCGGACTTCACTCAGAAGCGGGGGATTCGGAACTGTGAGAGTCAGTGTTCCTTCTATCTCGAGCCCTGGCAACTGCAACACCACCTTCACCACCACATTCGGGCTCCGACTGACCACTTGCACTGACCTCAGTCTTCCCGTACTCACCACCCCTGCATCAAACACAGTGTAAGTCCACTCAGGGGTAGAGTACCTGCGACAAGGCACGCTTGTTCTCTTTGACCTTCGCCGACTGTCTTGAGTCTGATCTTCGTCACTTGCCTCTGTCTCAGATGCTTCAGACACTGGGGCAAGGTCTCTTTCAGGTGCTAACCTCAGGTTCAGTCGCCTCTGTCTTTCAGGCCAACTTTCTGCACTTCTGTTCGTTCGTCTGCCTTCCCCCTCTATACCCAGTGCACTACTTCCTCTTTCTGCTGAATCTGTCTCTTCTCCGCCCACTGCACCGTTTCTGTCTTCGGTGTCTGAGTCAGGGTTCGAACTGTGGAAACCCCCTTCAGCTTGCTCTAGTGCACCACCAGCTGTGTCAGCGACCCTTACAGCTTGACTTGTCCTCTCATGTGGCCCTGCCACATCAGCTGGATTTTCATTTACGAGAGGAGCTGTTTCTTCCAAGGGTGCTGAAACTCTGGGGGTATGGGAGGCATGCACCCAGTTCGGCAATCCTCCACACTTCACTGCTGTGTTCGTGATAAGTATCACCTGATACGGGCCACGCCAGCGGGCATCCAAGCAACTCTTCCTCACGTGCTTCCGGACGAGCACCCAGTCACCGGGACACAAGTCGTGGCACAGATCACTCGAGGCTGGGACCACTGCTGCTTGCACCTGCTGGGATACAGAACGGACCACATCAGAGAGTCCTTTACAATAATCGAGAATCAAATCATCAGTGATGCTTATCAAGGCTGTAGCTGGTACTGCTGGCAATCTCATTGCCCTTCCCATTAGGATTTCGTGGGGGACAACCCGGTCTTTCTGTCTGGGACACTTCGCATGCTCATCAGCACGAGCGGCAAAGCGTCGGGCCATTTCAGGGATGTCGAAGAACACATTTTTGCCATCCGGGCCTTCAAAGTTCCATTAACTTGTTCCACCATCCCAGAAGCCTCTGGTCTGTAACTACAGTGGAGTCTCTGGTCAATGTTCAATGCAGCACAAAGTAACTTCATGATTTCACTGTGGAAGTGCCTTCCTCTATCTGATTCCAAAGAGGTCGGGATCCCGAATCTAGGGATGAGCTCCCTCAACAATAACTTAGCCACTGTGAGAGTGTCACACCTGCGTGTGGGGTAAGCCTCCACCCACCGTGAGAATACACATACCAGCACTAAAATGTACCTCAACCCATTACACTTAGGCATTTCCACAAAGTCGAGCTGTATTCTGTTGAAAGGCCCACCTGACCTCCCAATGTGACTCAATGTAACTACAGTTTTCTTTCCAGCGTTCATCTGCTGACACGTAACACACCTCTGACATACCGTCTCAGCCATTGCTCGGAACCGTGGGTTATACCACGTCTGTCTAAACACTCTCATCATTGCGTCTCTACCAAGGTGTGCCTGTCCATGTATCAGTCTTGCCATCGGACTCAACAATTCTTCAGGCAACACGGCTCTCCCATCGTTGGATACCCACACATCCACATCTCCTTTCTCACAACCAGCTTTGATCCATCCCTCTCTCTCCTGGTCTGAAACTTCATCCTGCAGTCGCTTAAGCTCTTCCCAGGTGTCTGCCATGGCCAACATTATGTTGAGCTCGGTTCCTTCTTGGCTCTCCCCTGCGTATCTATCTGTGAATATACATCCTTGTTCTGCACAGAAGCGGGCAACCTCATCCGCATAATTGTTACCCAATGATACAAAGTCCTCCCCTTTCCCATGGGCGGAACACTTTACAACAGAAATTTCTTTCGGATGCTGTAGTGCATCCAACAGTTGTCTTACATATTCTCCATTCCGAATAGGTGAGCCAGATGATGTCAAAAATCCCCTCTGAGACCATAACTGCCCGAAGTCGTGCACCACACCAAACCCATATTGGCTGTCAGTGTAAATCGTGATTCGAATTCGATCAGCGGCCAAACAGGCACGGGTCAAGGCAATGATCTCAGCTACCTGCGCGGAACGTACTCCTTCTAGGCAAGCAGCTTCGACCACTCCTGAAATGGAACATACAGCAAACGCTGCTCTCAATTGCCCCACACTGTCTCTTAAGCATGAACCATCGACAAAGAAAATTTCATCTGGGTCAGTCAATGGTTCATCGACAATGTCAGGTCTCGGTTTGGTGCAAAGCTCAGTCACATCGAGACAATCATGATCCGCACAATCTTCATCATCTGTGGTCGGTGTAGGCATTAATGTTGCAGGGTTCAAGACAGAGCACCTTTTCAGAGTCACATTCTCTGCGGCAAGTATGACTTGCTCGTACCTCGTTAACCTATTGTTCGTTAGGTGCTGGGTCTTGGTCCTGGTCATCAATAACTCAACCGAATGTGGCACATGTACCGTCAATGGATGTCCCATTACAATGCTTTCACATCTTTCAATGCTGACACCTGTTGCAGCAACGGATCTTAGACATCCGGGCAACGCAGAAGCTACTGGATCTAAAGTAGCTGAAAAATAGGCAACTGGTCTACGGACACCTCCATGGTTCTGAGCTAACACTGCTAATGCACATCCTTCCCTCTCATAACAGAACAATGAAAAGGCCTTGTTGTAATCTGGCATTCCCAGTGCCGGAGCACTGCACAATTCCTCTCTCAGTTTCAGGAATGATATCAAGCACTCCTCGTCCCATGGTACCGGATCACTCACATCCTTGTGTGTAAGCCTCTGCAAAGGCTTTGCTCTCAAGGAGAAACTAGGAATCCACTGTCGACAGTAGCCAACCATTCCCAGGAACATCCTAACTTCTCTCTGTGTAGTGGGTACTGACATACTCATTATTGCCTCGATTCGGTCTGGTGACACCTTCCTCTTGCCTTTTTCTAATCTGTGTCCCAAGTACTGTACCTCATTCAAACAGTACTGCAGCTTGTTCGGGGACACCTTATGTCCATTCTCTGCTAAGTGGTTCAACAGAGCTATCGTGTCAATTCTGCAAGCATCTTCTGTTTCTGAGGCAATGAGCAAGTCATCTATGTATTGCACGAGAACTGAGTTCTGCGGCAACCCAAGACTCTCAAGGTTCTTTTTCAGGATCTGGTTAAAGATCGATGGACTTTCCGTATACCCTTGAGGGATACGACACCATGTTAACACGCGATTCTCCAGCCTGAACGCAAAAAGAAATTGGCTTTCCTCGTGGAGCGGTATCGAAAAGAAGGCTTGACACAAATCGATGACCGTAAACCACTCGGCTTCGCATGGGATCTGGAACAGTATTACTGAAGGATTCGGTACCACTGGACAACAAGGGATAACTATCGTGTTGACCTTTCGCAGGTCTTGCACGATCCTGTATTTCCCGCTCGGTTTCTGTAGTCCCATAATAGGTGAATTACAGGGGCTACCTCGGATCTCTTTTAGAATGCCTTTTTCAATGAAAGTCTCGATCACAGGTTTTATCCCTGCAATCGTTTCAGGCGACAAGTTGTATTGAGGTGTCCTGGGGAAATCAACATTTTGCTTCACCTCAATCCGCACTGGTTCAACCCCTCTGATCAAACCTATTTCATCGCCTGCGAAATCCCACACCACAGATGACACTGCGTCTCTCAAATCAGGTGGAAGTTCTTCCACAGTCACCATTGGGTACAGATCTATACATAGATGCTGATTTGTAACCTTAAAGTCAGCATCGTCATCTCTCGTCTGGACCTCCACTCCCTGAGGCGTACAATAAATCGTGCAGTTCAACTTGCACAACAGATCTCTTCCCAAAAGGCAAACTGGACTCGTATCACACACTACAAACTGATGTCTAGTTTGGAAGGAACCTATCTTTACTAAGATCGGTTCTGTCAATGGGCTGCTTATTCTTTTATTCGCTACTCCAACGACCTGGATTGATTGTCCCGAGAGGGGTAGGTTAGGGACTACTGCTGATCTTACAGTAGACCGGGTAGCACCAGTATCAACCAAAAGTGTGGCAGGATGACCCTCAATATCTGCCTCCACAAAAGGTCCTCTCTGGTCTACCTCCAAGACCGCTCCAAGCGTGCAGTCTTCCTCCCCCCTCAGGCACCGTCAGGATAAAGGGTCGAAGCTACTCTCGTCATAGTCTTCGAACAGGTGCATCTGTTGGTACGTTCGTATTCCCTGTGTAATCCTTGGAGCCTGGGGAACCTGGGCGTGAGAGCTGTATACCCCACCTTTCATCGTCCTAGGCCTCGTTACTGTGTTAACTACCTCTTGCGCGGGTGCCTGAGCCCCCTCTTCCTCTTCCTGCAACTGGTTAGCTGGGTTCAAAGGACACTCGCGTTTCCAATGTCCGACCTGGCGACAAAGATGACACGCCGTGGTCTTCTTCAGTGTGGCTATGTCCACTCCTGTCTTGGGGTCTACTGGTTTTCCCCTTCCCTGTCCTTGCCCATTCTGGTTCCCCTGGAAATTTCAGGGGAGTAAAGTCATAATCACCAGAATTTGGTGTGGGGATACCGGCCGGGAAAGGAGATTCTGGCACCCTAATGCCGGTATTCCTGCCCCAATTTCCATTTGTAATGAGGGCCTTAGTATCAAATCAAATCAACTTTATTCGATTTCTTCAGAAATCATAAAAGCATACATTTTATAAAAAAGAGACATTTAACAGATCTCGCCATCAAAAGATCAAAACAACATAAAACTGTTCTCGCCATCATACAGTCAATCTATAAAAATCAATTTTTTCCTGCACAGTAAAGCTTTACACAAATAACATCCCACAGAGTAACAAATTTGCAGGGATGGTAGCATTTGTAAATATGAAAAAGAAGGACGGCATTGTTTGAAATTCAAGTTACGTAAATGCGTTTCCTCAGATCCTTAAAAAAGATACAGAAAAACAAAGTATGTAAAGTGCTTTGAGTATATATAATGTCACAAGGGCATGTAGGTAGAATTTTAGACCAATCATTTGGAGTCGGAAATGTCACTAGACGATGAAAAATGTCCAGTCTAAAATGCATCAGGACAAACTTATGCTGGGTATTGTGGACAAACTTTAAATAAGGTTGCAGGGAAAAAGTAACCAGAGTCATTTGGTTCCTGAGTACACTATGTTTGATTAGTTGGACAGTCAACCTAGCTTCCTTGAACAATGTAAGGCACATCTTATTTAATTCTTTCCTTGACAAGGCTGCAAAGTTTCTGGGAATTCAAAAAATTCTGGATGTCCCGGGTCAGAGCAGATCTGTTTGACATTTTTCAACCAAGGTATGTGGAGGAATACTGTCAAATTAAGACAGTCCTTGACCACCTTACGATTTAAGAGGGTGTCAGCATTGGTCCACACTTTGTGCAGAACAGGATCGGACCTGTTTGTGCTATGTCAGCTAAGAATGATATCCCCAATTCTAAGTGGCAGATTTGGGACGAACAACTCTGGGGCACTGACAATAGAGATCTAAAAAAAGAATTCTCCACAGTGTGAAGGGGGTTAGTATCACATAGCTCCGCCCCATACAATGCTGTTGATACTCACTTGAGAACTTATTTACAAGCCCCTTGCGCTGCCGGTGTGTCACTGTTAGTAGGGGGAAAAGGTACGTTCTGGCGGTGCAAGGGGCTTTTAATTATTCAGCTTGTTTTTTTTATTCAGTCAGCATTTTGTTAACTAGTTTATTATGGAGTTTGTGTGCAAAATTATACAGGACAACAGTTGATTTTACAAAATTGTATTTCCTTGCATTGATAGTGACCTTCCATGACCCACTCTGTGAAAACATAACCACCAAGTATGAAAACAAAGGAGTAAAACTTACATTGGTGTTATTAACAAATTGATCTCAACATCTTACGGGCCCCTTCCCACATTTCATTACAAAGGTCTTCCCCAGATTAGTATTTAAGCCCAAATCCTGTATTAACTCTGAAAAGAGATCAATAAACGATGTAGACTCATAAAGGTGCAAGCCAAAAGCACTGTATTGTCCACGTATTGAGGGCTGGAAGTGAACGTTGTCCAATTTGGGGGAGGTCCTTGCACCCTTTAACCAACACGGTTCCCAAGTTGTTAATATATAGGGTAAGCAAAAAGAGGGCTAGGACGCACCCCTGCCAAACCCCCTCTCTACGGCAAACGTTGACGTGCATTCGCCCCTCAGACCATACCGTACTCCGAGTCTGCTTCCTGAGTACAGATCCCATAGAAACATAATTATAGCATGATCTATTCCTAAATCTTTTAAAATAGACCAAAGTATAGCATGAATAACACAGTCAAAAGCGTTCGATAGTTCCACAAAGGCCAAGAACAAGTGTCCTTTCCTGCCCAGTGTATTTTTGCCAATGAACAGATTCAAATTTAAACACTGCTCTATCGTCCCTAGGACTTTGCAAAAACCATATTGAATATCCAATAATATATCTATACTTTCCGCCCAGTCCTCCAATCTTTCCAATATAATTCTGCCTACAACCAGGGAGTCAAGTAGGGATCTGGGGCAGTAGCACTATGTGTTCGAGCGATCTCCCCTTTTTTATAAATCAGGACAATTAAGGAATCAGACCAGGTACTCAGAGGCCCTACGCTGCCACATGCTCCGAGCACCACAGTTAAAATGGGACCCCATAATAAAATATTGTCTTTATAAAGATCAACCGGAATTCTATCTGAGCCAGGAGCCTTGCCGCCCTTACTGAGAGTAAGGGCCCTACTTAATTTGCCAAGGGTGAACCATAGATTAATTGCAGGGTCCACCTGAGGAATTGGTGGGGTGGGCCCCTGCCTAGGAAATGGCAGACTGGGTTTGGAATACATTTTTGCAAAGTATGCCACCCACTCTGTTTCAGTTATAGTAATCTCCAAACGTGGTGCCCCATCATCTATTAGGGAGGGGGAGTTTATAACATGCCAGAAGGCTGTGCTATCTCTAGCTGAGCTGACTTCAATAGGGGCCTCCCAAGTTTCAGCCTTTAAAGCGTTTTCACTTTCCTTTAATGGCAATCTGTATGCTTGCCTACACGTCTGTACCTCTCTGGTACACCTGGGAATTTTATGAAGAGCAGCTTTAAGATCCTTATCCACCTTGGAACAATGAGAGTCAAACCATCCTTGCTTACGGTTCTTTACCTGGAGTTCCCCAGCTGACAAACGTTCTTTGATCCCCCTAGAGATATCAGCAACGGCCCTCAAAATGGCCTTAGGATTAGTGTTCCCATCCAGGCAATTCTCAAAGACCACCATGTGTTTTGTGACCAGCTTGCTCAAAAGTTCTGTCGGACTGATCTTTGACCAACGTATAGAGAGACCATTACTTGAGGCTACTTCAATATTCCATACACATACGTTGTCCGCATGTGCATGGTCTAACCATGGGCTGAAGTTCAGGATAACACTCTATTGATAGTGATCACTGAGAGCAATTGAGTGTGTCATAAAATTGGTAAGAAGACCCTGTGATCTGAAAGATGATAAAATGTAATTAATTACCACATTGGTACCCCTGCCGTTGAACGTGCAATTAAAAGGAATCAGGGAGGGCACATTATTCATTGGAAAAAGCGAGGTCATGCTTATATACCATCTCATTAACTTTATCACCATATTCTGTATGAGTGACATGAGTTTGATCAAGGCCTCATGTATACGTCATACCACATACCTTTTTAGAGGGCAGGGGACACAGACAAATATTGAAGTCACCACCCCAAATGACTATATGCTCCTTATTCCCATTGCAGCACAGAGAAATAAGATCATTATCCAGCTGTCCTAGTACATTCAGGATTTCCCTGGTAGATGCGTTGTTATAAAAATTAACCAGGACCCAATTAATTTTATGAGATAAATCCACCACAATTATTTGATTGAGGGCTAGTAGTAGACCAGATGGTAATATTGGAGAGCATCAAGTAATTAGAAATGTAAATACACTAGCCACATTTTGCTCAACCAGCACTAGATGCCACCCCAGGTTGATGAAAAGTTCTGTAGCCGTTAACATGAAAGGGGCCAACTACCCAGGTCTCCTGTACACACAAACGGGAGCCATTCTGGGTGAGTAATTCTACCACGTAGGCCTGCCACATTCCAGAAGAGTACACTATAATTTGTATGACCTGTAGGGACCACACCTTCTCCAGTGTTAAAGGAGCGATTTAGCATGTTACTAGGAGGGGAAATACAGATAGACCAGGCATCTGGACACTGAATAGAACCTTCCGCCACAGATACATGTGCTGGGTTTAAAGTGAGTCAGTCTACCCTCTCAGAGTTCTCTAGAGGGGATAAATGGTTACGAACAGCTACTGGATAGAATGTGTCCTAGAGTTGTGTAGAGATAGGTCTTGGTGGGACACTAGGGCCAGAGATAAAGAGTGGGGCACAATAAAAGTACCCAAGCTGTAAAACAGAGATATGGTGAGGGGAGACCGGTAGATCCCCCAGTCGTTGTAGAGTTGTAGCCACTAGGCTAGGTGATCTAAAACTCAAGACCACACAATCTCCTGGAAACGTTTTTAAGCTCCTGCCAACCCATCTCACTCTTCTCACCATCTTTATATCATCAAAAAGCAGCCCATTCAGCCCTGTTGTTTCACCCACCCAGTTCAAAGCTTTATTTCTTAGGGACTCTTAAGACTCTGTAGTTGAGGCGGTTAAAGGAGGTACATTAGCTAATATCACTACGTAGGGCGTAGCTCCGGGGTAGGTCAAGAAAACCTGGGGAACCAGAGGGTTCTGGGGGTTGGCTCCTTCTTGTCACTGCGTAATGTAGATGATAAAGTTTGAGAAATGATGTGAGAGATTGACAAATCCCCAGGGCCATTGGCAGAAATTTGCCATGGTAGACAAAGGAGGCTGAGAAGACTTGGCACTTCCCAATTGCAAGTATTAATTAGTATTTAAGTTTATATTGGATTTCAGCAAGTCTAAACGTTTACTACATACATTTTCCGCATGCATCAACCTTTCCACTAATGAGTCAAGAATAGTCTTAACAGAGACCTCTAAAGCCTGCACCGCTGCAAGTAGCGACTTTAAGTCGTCCTGTGTTACCTAAGCAGTCTTTGGTCTCATCTTAGTGCCTGTAGAACTGGGTTTCAATTTATCAGATGATACTGCTGCAGTTTTGAAGTCCCCCAATACAATACCAGGTGAATTTGAACGTGGCCCTGGAGTCTTCATGCGCTTCAGAGGGGGATATGATGCCGAGTCAGAAGGAGAAGCCGAACCTGTAATGACTGGCCCGCTTGCAGCACAGAGAGAGGGAATCTGGCCTTTCACAACCAGGTCAGGGGTGCAGACAGGGGACACAGTGGCATGATTAGAGGAAGGTTCCAGCGGGAGAGCACTGTGAACAGCGGTCAAATCCTGCTGACAAGAGCTAATTTCCTCTTCGACTGTGGAGATCTATCGGTTTAATGCCCCCATAACACCAGTAATGAGTCTTACAGGGCAACTTTCTTTTTTGCCAAAGCCGGCAAATGCTACCTCTTCCCCATAATAAATTGCAAAAGTTGAAATGTCCCAGACTGGAGAGCTGAAAGAATGGGCCCAGCCTGGCCTCCTTCGAGCTCAGACGGACATGCACGGGCTTCCCCTTAGCCCTGGCTATGCCCAGGCACGTACCGCGCATATCCTGCATTGCGGGAGTAAGCACGGCGCTTTGTAGCGCCCGCCGGTGACAAGAGCTCCTTCCCTGCTCGTAGTGCAGTACTTCTGGGACCTGTAGTCCTGGAGTCCCCCAAGGCGACTGCAGCAAGTGTGTTTTCATATGTTCTGATTGCTACTAAACACTCTATTATAGGACCTTTCTATTTATTTAATGTTCTTATTTTGTAATCTGATCTTTGCCATGTTTACAGGACATGACGCAACCATGGTTGGATATTAGATAGGTAGAATGTACTATATTGAGCCATTTAAAAGTTACATATAAATCATTGTGCACATTAATACTATGGATAAATTACCCTCTTTAATAAATTGACTGTAAACGGACTCCTAGATTTAGCTGATGTATTGTATCTAATATCACATACCTAAAACTAGTTTCACATACTCCATACATATTTTGCATTTTTCCATTTATCTCCTATATTACTTCTTTGCCCATCTTCACTTCATTATCTACCCAGTTATTTCATTATACCAAGTGATCACGCCTTTGCTACTGTTACTAATACCCCTCTTCCCCTTCCTCAAGTCTTCTCATCACTCTTTCCCCAGTCCCCTGCTTTAATAAATGTACATTATCTCATGCTCATTTCTATGGCACCTATCACACGTCAGTGACGTAACACTGGCCCCCACAGCCCCTGCTGTGTGGGGGGCCCCCTCAGCACAGTGCTCTGGCCCGAGAGCTCCTGATTGAGTTCCTCGCATGGGGGCCCCCTCAAGTTTGTTACACCAGTGTCACACGTGTGCTGCTCTTTACTGCCCCTAAATGGTTTACTGCTGTAGTAAAACATCCAACAGATATTCTGCCACAAGAAAAAATCTTTTGTTTTTGCTAGGTTTTTTCCACTGTACCAAAACACATGGGTTCTGATATATTGTAGTTCCTAACGCAATACACCATAAATCACCACAATGGTTCAACAGTTTTCCAGGTTGAATTAGCATCAGGCATTGCCTTTATCTTGTTTCTCTAACCAATATGAGGGTGGATTCAGAAATTGATGGAGAATCACAGAATCTGAAACATACAGATTGAAATTAAAATATATACATAAGTGTTACATATTAAATCTGCTGATACTGGATGTGATCCAGGCCTGAGGGGGTGGACTGGGCAACTCAGGGATGCCAGGAAGTGCACTGGTGCGTTAGAGGTCACAGTTCAGTTGTTTCAGAATGCCAAAAAGAAGGGATATTTGGAGTTCAACTATATTGTATTTGAATATGAGAATCTCAAAGGTAGCTACATGCAAAATGTTACCACCATCTTGGTTTTCTAAAAGATGGTGTGCAAAACAGAAGAGGGGTTTTAATAAAGCAACTTTTAAATTGTTACTGAACTTCCCTTTCACCCAAACTTGTAGGGCCCTATTAACAAAAGTAAATATATACTTGTAGATTTGTTCATGTGTATATTTACTACTACACCTAGTGGTAACTTTAAACTTTTTTGCTATTCACACCATATCTGAGGGTAAGGTACACTTAGGTGTGGACTTACTTGTCTTCAACCCCCCCCCGAGCCTTCTACACTAGAATTTTAAGTGCACAGTTACTACTTGACACTTTTCGCATAATAGGAGAGACAGCCACCATGGTGGCAAAGGTCTCCCTACAGGAAAGTATAGGTAAAATTAAAAAAAGTGTATTAAACTTTAAAACAATTACTATAAATATTTTAATGTAAAATATTAATGTAAAATAATTTCAAATATTTATTTTAAACCTAGAACTAATAAAAATAAATTTTTACAGCACATTAACCTAAATTCATATTACATATTTAATCATTTAATTATATTGAATTAATTCCCAAATAATATTTTTTAAATACTTTTTAAGAAATCCTACCAACACTACAATTTGTTTTTATTTAATATTTAAAATGTACTACAATTTATGAATAGAATCAATTTCAATTGTTTTAATTACAAGTTTAAAAGTTTACTTCAATTGGATGTTTTAAATATGCTTATTATTAAATGTTATACAAATATAAAACTGATTTATAATTAGAACAAAATGTTTGGGTTGAACTTAACTAAGGCAAAAAAGATATTGTGGCCAATCCAAGAACATACAGGGGCTTGCAGCTCACCATTCTATCAATCTTATTTGCTTGCTTTCTACTGGATGGCTTTTCGTATTTCAGCCTGTCCATCTTCTATTTGTCCCTCCCATGGAGCATAGCCGTTTTGCCATCTCTGCGATTGGCTGGCTTCTAAGCTCCCTCTGCCTGCTTAAAGGGAACTACTTTTTTTCTTTTTTGTTTAAGCACTCCATGAAAGTACCTGTGTTTTCTAGCTGTCAGCGTTGTGTGCTTTTCTCCCTCGTCCACATTGCTTTCTATCACCCACATCCTTCTCTTTGCACTGTCCATGTGGCTCTTTTTTGCCCATGTGCATGTTGTTCCTTCCCTGCTTCTTCACCCACCCACCATATTACTTAACAGCCTGACCACCATGTTGCTTAAGACCCACCCTCCCCAACCACTCCCCACTCTTCTATTTTTTTAAGTGTTTTCATGCTACATTATAAAAGAGCGCTTTCGTAGTATTTGTTTTCTTTGCATTTACCAGTCCATCTCAGATCAGTAAAAAAATAAAATGCCTGTGTTCTCTTGTAAGAGCGTGCATCATTGCAGCTTTTTTTAGCCATACTACACAGCAGCTGCGATGCTCTACAGCATTGCTAAAAAACATTGCCACAAGCAAAAGATCTTATAGGTAAGAACGATTGGCTTTGCCTGTGTTTATTGAGCATGATATTATGTATAAATATATGTCTTGCTGCATTTCAGTCAAAAGGAGCAGTGTGCTCAACAGCTGGTGCCAGTGTGGGGGTCCTACCAAGGCCCCAATCTCCAATATGATACAAAAGTATGCTGCATTCCAGGAATTTCGGTTTTCAAAGTCATTCTTGCCCAAGACAATTGCACCAACACGTTTCGACCCAACTGGTCTTTGTCACGGTCATGGAGTGCAGCGTATTTTTGTATCTCATATATATATATATATATATATATATATATATATATATATATATATATATATATATATATATAGATAGATATAAGCATCTAACTATCTAGAAGGATAGATAGATAGATATATAGATATATAGATAGATAAATAGATAGATAGATAGATTAGTTTGTGAATAGCAAACGCCTTACTCATTTGTGGGTGTGTGATTGTATTTGCATTTCCCTTCGTGAACCCCTTCCTTCCCCCTCCCTAAATCAAACCTATTTAGTTGTAAATGTTCCCACATTTTTCAGACACTCCCCATGACCTTTAGTACTAAAACGCAGACCTACGTGGAGGGAGTTCTCCGCACTTCTATTCAGAGACCTCCGCACGTAGGTTAGTGTATTGCATTTTGTCGTATGTGAGTAGAACTACTGTAGTAATATTTCACTTAATACAAAATTCAGTTTGTGAAAAAGCCCCATAGCATGCCATTGAGAAGCTCATTGGAGATTGAGATTCTGCTTAACACCTGCTGCTGTACCTTGGTCTATGATAAAGAGAGTGCTAATCTAGAGGACCTTCTCTAGTTCCACCACTCTTGTAGCAATTTGACTTAATAAGAAGAAAACTAATCTCCATTATCAAAACATAGAATGATCACAAAGGCAGAGTGATCTATTCAAGAAGATATGTCCAGGGATATGTGTTCCACAATTAAGACCCTAAGGGCCAGATGTATCAAAAAAATGTTTTGGAATTCCCTAATTGCGAATCTTTGCGATTCGCAATTAGGGATTCACAAAACAGCTTGCGTGAAAGTGTGTAGTACTCATTCCCTGATTCCTACGGGGTCGCAAATGACCTACCTCATGAATATTAATGAGGTAGGTCGCAATTTGCGACCCCCTAGGAATCGCAAAAATCATAGGGATCGTGGCCTGCTGAGATCAGCAGACCACCATGTCTGTGATTGCTTTTAAATAAAGCAATTTTTTTTTTGTAAAGCAGCCCGTTTTCCTTAAAGGAAAACGAGATGCTTTACAAAAAGAAAAATGAAAAGTTTTCTGTTCATTTTTTAAGAGCAGGCAGTGGTCCGTGGGACCACTGCCTGCTCTTAAAAATGCTTTTATAAACATTCACAAAGGGGAAGGGGTCCCTTGGGGACCCCTTCCCATTTGCGAATGGGTTACCACCTACTTGACGCATTCACGGTCACAAAACATACCGTTAGGATTCGCTATTTGGAAGGGGCGCCCTAAACATGCCCCTTCCAAATAGCGAATCGCAAACCCATTTTACGATTCGTAACAGTTACCGAATCGCAAAATTGGGTTTGATGCATTGCAAAAGCATTTTTTGCGATCGCAAACGGGCCGATTCTGCGAATCGGCCCGTTTACGAGGAGAAAAATGCTTGATGCATCTAGCCCTAAATCATTTATTTTGGCTCCCAGTAGCACTGGTTAAGTGTCTGGGCCCTTCATTTCAGATTGAATGATACAGAGCATCTCAAACTGATCAGCAGGAATTGCCCCATTTGGTTGTGTGTTTACATGTAATCTACAGCTTCTCTGCAAACAAGCTGCAAAACATCAGGAAAGAGGCAAAACATTTTTTGCTGATATTCTTTTTGATCTGCTGTAACAGCATTCTTTGATCACAGTAAATATGAATTATATATTGCACACTGTGCACCACCACTAATTGTCTGAATCTGACGCGATCTGGTGATAAAGGCATGCAGCTCAATATAAAACCAATTAAAATATCAGACTATATTAATAATGAACCTCATTTGTTTGGTCCCTGTAGGACATTTGTTTGGTCCCTGTAGGACATTGAAACTGTTCAGCAGTTTTATGCCCTTTTATCTTTGGCATAATATGGAGTTTTCCTGGAAAGGAGAACCAATTTGCTGATTTCTGGAAATCTAGGCCATGACTGACTCAAAATGAACCAATGCATAGGTGAAATGCAATTTTGCACTGAGTAACCAATGCAGAATGAACATTGCACCAGCAGGTGACATCCAAACTAATTTGTACACCAGTTGACCAATAATTATGTCATTTGTGCACTGATCTGTGGTACAAATAGAGGTTCATTATTGGATTGCAATGCTGGACACCTTAAGAAGGACTACACAATTCTGAGAACAGCAACAAGAGAGGTCAGAAAAAGTTACACCCATTGATGTTGTGTGGCAGGCAACATTGAAAACCCCTTCATATTCCAGAGTTAGCAATGACATAAATGAAGCATCTATGTATAAAATGGTATGTAGGAACAAGGTTGCTACTCACAATCAAAATGAAGTACATATGTTTTACTGAGAAGCTTTAGCACATTATCGTTGAGCTTGAAAAAATACATTTTATACAATAAAAGACCTTGCAGAATTGTGAGCATTAAAATTGTTTTTAAGTTTTTGGACTAAGTTAATAGTATGATATATTTTTCGTGTCCACCACATTTGCATGACAAGATTCATTCTGTTTCTTTGTAAAACTTAGAAAGTGCTTGAACACCAAAAATCAAATCAATTGCTACATGCTGCTGCAGACCCTTAGTTAATAAAAAGTAATTCCAAATCCCCCTTTCTTCCACTGTCCTCTGGACATCACATCTTCATATTTTTATTCTACTCTCACCTCCCTAGCCAGCTTGAAGTAGCATTTCACCTTAAATCGCATTTTCTTGTTTTCCTAACTGAGTTAGTGTCTGAATTTACTGCCCTGGTCCCCTTTCCTCCCTGAGTTTAGGTGCAAAGGTTTGCCTTCCACCATGACAACAGAGGCCCATTTCTGAAATGTTTCTTCATTTGATTTGATTTGTTCTGGTGTCAACATGGGCTTCTATTGGAATTCTCAAGGGCATATTATCAAGCCCATTATCGCCGCTTTAGCGGCAGTTTTCTGCCGCTAAAGCGGCGATAATTTTAACGCCGTTCTTGATAATATGCCCCTAGATTTGCTCTTCTTTTAGCATGGTACCCTCAAATACACAGACAAATGGGCGGGCTGTCTAATGGTTATGCTGCAAAGAGTATCTGAGGGTATCTGGTCACGCTGGACCGGGACAAAATCATAATTCAGGTCGAGAACAATGGGGTGCAGGCTGAGCATATGACCAAGTTTGACCCTCTGAGGAATGTACCTTATGTCCTTGATGCGTGGTCTGCGTGGCGTTGTTTTGTGAGGCTTTGCGTCGTCTCACGTCAGTTCTGATGAATGTATGGGGCAAGGCTTTGCATCGCTCTGCATCTGTTCCGATGAGCTGTGCTGCATGGTTTGCAGAGGTTTGCATTGCTCGGTTCTGGTTCCGATAAAGTTGGCAGCTGTGCAGCGAGGTATAGCCAGACTTTGCTTGGCATCAATTCCGATGAGGCACGTAGCTGTGCAGTGCGGCCTTTTGGGGCTTCGCGTCAATCAGTATCAGTTTCAATCGAGTTTGCAGCTGTGCAGCGAGGCTTTGCTGGGCTTTGTGGTGCTTCGCGATGGATTTACTGGAACCTTTCTATTAGGCCAAACAGGAGCTTACTCTGATGCCAGCCAAGGACAAAGGCCAGGCAAGGCACCACTTGGGGATCAGGAACTCGCCCCAGCATAGGCCAGCAGTGGCTCAGGCAGATCCAGTTGCAGGTCCAGTTCAGCAGGTCCGCTGGGCAGTTGCAGGGAGGCCTCTGGGGCTTCTTGCTCAGTGTGCATGTGTGTTATTTACCAGCCTGATTTTCACTAGGTCTGACTAGGGTGAAAATCGCCATGGCAAATGTTCACATAGCAATCAGTCGTCAGGTGCAAATAGAACTTTACGCCCAACATGCCTTATTATTCGGGGTGCGGGCCTTAGAAGTGAACTACTCCTGAATATCCTGTGAGCAGTTTTATCTTACTCATTAATCTCCAGAAGTAATACATGCTTACTCGTGTGTTATTCACAAAGCTAAGGATTTGCTGATCTGCTTACTTCAGCTAGGGATGATAACGAGGTGAAAGCAGGCGCTAATCCAGCGCCAAATCGTAAACTGCCCATTTCACCGATGGTCTGTGCAGCCCTTGTGGTTCTCCCTCCATCACATTTTGCCAAGAAGCTCCCACAATCCACCAGTTTCTCTGGTGTGACTGTGGAGTTCTTTTGGGTGGGTAGCGCAGTTTCGCTCCGCAAAAAGATTGACGAAAAGGCAGATTTCGACTCCCAGCATCGTCTCGACATCCTGTGATTCTGGGCAAATCACTTAATCTCCCTGTGACTAAAAATTAATCTGACATTTTGTAATATTAACTGATGCTCATGTAAAACACTGTAATGCCCTTGAGCCAAGTTCCTGCTACATACAACTGTAATAAAATAAAATAAAACACGTATCCAAGACCAAGGCCACGTTGCTCTGTACCTGTGGCAACCTTCCACCTCGGACTGTAAATGATGAAAGTTGAAGCACAGCGATCACGTGATGCATGAAGCGATAGCCATTGTGATGAGCCAGATGTTTCATTTAGAAAGGATCTGCAAGAGGTCAGACCCTGGTAAGTAGGGCTCTCACAGACGCAGAGAAGAATAAAGTAATAAACGTGTTATAACTCCCATTGACTTGCTACATTAAATCTCTCTGCCATCTGCCCCTCAAAGTCCGAACATTGCTGGGGTTTAGTGGCCGTTCTATGTGTAATTGAAGGGGACCTGGGTGACCTAAGAAAATCCGTAGATGACTGCTAAGCACCCATTTCATTCACAAGAGATCAACTGAAATAAAAACAATAGTGTTGCTCCCTTGGCTGCACGGTACCATTAGATCCTTCCTGCTGAAGGCATAGCTGGTTGAAACCCACACTGAGCAGCTACACTCCCAATATAATAATATAATAGTTTATTAGTCAATTAAAACCATAAACATGACTCAATCATACAGTACAGAGCAATTAAAAAAAGAATACAAAAGAATCTTAATAATTTGTCATACATCTACTTCAGCCATTGGATTTAGATAGTAAAATGCAGCCATTGCATGTGCCTTAAGACAAGTATTGATCAACCAGATACATAGTGGCATTGTGTCTTTGGTGGTGTAACTCAAAATGATGCCACCCCTCCTGCAGAATGGGGTAAGGGGTCCTAGGGACTCCCATATCTCACAGATATTCATTAGCCTTGGGCTGAATGGGGCCCCATGGAGGGCTGGGCCCCTGCTGCATTGCAGGGGCTGTAGGGTCCTGCGTTACGCCCTTGGCACCTTGAAGGGTTAGAGCATTCAGTTTCCAATGTATTGTAAAGCTGTATGGGACCAAATTAAGCAAATAATGATATTTAATTTATTTTTTATTTTCTATCGGCCATACTAGAAGTCATCAAGTGTATAATAGGCACTCTAAATAAAAACATAATTTTTTTTTTAAAACAGTTTTCCTTTTTTTACTTAATCACAATTTTAAAAAGAGGAACAGTGTTATGCTTCGGTACACACAAACAAGAGAAATGAAATGAAAATAAAATGTATATAGCGCAATAGCTACCCTCGGGCCTCCTAGCGCTCGTGGACTAACGCAGAATAACAGGAGAGGAGCGGATTAGATGCATTCATTGAAAAGAACGGTTTTTAGAAGCTTTCGAAAGGAGAGTAGGTTTCGTTCCTTTCGCAGATGGAGTGGGAGGGAGTTCCATGAGTTGGCAGCGTTATGGGAGAAGGAACGCCCGCCCCATCTAGCCTTCCTTATTCTGTGTGAGGTGACTAGGAAGGAAGACATAGAGCGGAGATCTCTGGGAGGTTGATAGGGAGTGATCATGGATTGGATTGAGACTGGGCCCTTCTTCCAGAAAGCCCTATGAGTCAGGCACATGGCCTTAAACTGAATCCTTGCCTTAATTGGTAGCCAATGGAGGCTCCTTAGTGCAGGTTTAGCCGATTGTCAACGGGGGACCTGCAAAAGCATGCGAGCAGCACAGTTCTGAATGACCTGGAGCTTATGGATGGTGGTTTGGGGGGCTCCTAGGTAGAGGGAATTCCCATAGTCCAGGCGAGAGAGGATGAGGGCCTGAACCATGATCCTTCTCGCCTGAAAAGGGAGAAGGGGGAGGATCTTACGGAGCATCCTCAGGAGGCCGTAGAAAGTGGCTGAGATTTTGACGGCCTGGTGATTAAAACTGAGCGAGCGATCAAGCCACACACCAAGGCTCTTGATCTGAGTCTTCGGATCAGGTGCGGGAGCGAGGCAGTTCGGCCGGAGCGAAACCGGGTCGAATGAGGGTGAGTTGCCCAAGAGCATGAGCTCGGTCTTATCCCTGTTCAGCTTAAGGCACGAGTTTTCCATCCACTTGGCAACTTCCTCTAGGCACGGGCCTAGGGTGCTAGACGACCTCTCGGGGTGGTTCAATGCCACCACGAGCTGCGTGTTGTCTGCATATGTGATGATTTTAATGCCAAATGGATGGACAATCTCAGCCAAGGGTCTCATATAGATGTTAAACAGTGTGGGGCTCAGGGAAGAGCCTTGGGGAACCCCACAGCTGAAAGACAGCCGGTTGGAGACAACATCACCCTCAAAGACCTGAAAGAACCGATCGCTGAGAAAGGATTGTAGCCAAGTTATGGCCATCCCGGTAACTCCCACACTTTTTAGCTGGTGGAGCAGGGTGCGATGGTTAACAGTGTCGAAAGCGGCACTGAGGTCAAGTAAGATGATCGCTGCCTTGCCTCCCTGATCCAGTATCCACCTCGCCTCCTCGGTTACTGCCAGAAGAGCAGTTTCGGTCCCTTGTTGAGGACGAAAACCAGTTTGAGAATGATGAAGGAGCTCGTTGGATTCTAGAAATTCTACTAGGGTAGAATTTATATGCTTTTCCAGAATCTTACTCATCCAAGGGAGGAGCGAAATGGGACGAAAGTTGGCTAGGTTGGACTGGTCAAGATTAGGTTTCTTTAAGAGGGCCTTTACCAGAGCACACTTCCATGCGGGGGGAACAGTACCGGAAGAGATGGAGGAGTTAACCAGATCAAGGATTACCGGACGAATGGTGTCGGCAGCTAGAATCAGGGGGGAAGGAGGGGCAGGATCAATAGGGGAGCCCGACTTTACTTTTGCCATGACCAAGTCCAGTGAGGCAAGATCCAGAGGGGGGAATTGCCCTAGTGTAGTTTGGGTTCCGGCAAGTGGCTCCAAAGTGGGTGACATAGATCGTTGATTCTGGAAAGCCGGAAGGGACATGTAAATGTTGTGAATTTTCTGTTGGAAAAACTCCGCCAAGTTATTGCACCTAGTAAGTGCCCCCTCTGATGTTGGCTGCTGCTGAGGTAGATTGGAGAGGGACTTGGCGATTCTAAAAATTTCTTTGGGGGAGTTTGCTGCTAAAATGATTTTCTCCTCATAAAAAGCAGCCTGGGCAGATTTAATTTCAGCTTTATATGATCTAATAGCCTCTCTGTATTTGAGTTTCCTGGAACCAGAATACTTTTGTCTCCAAGAGCGTTCCAGTCTTCTACACGAGAGCCGCAGTCTTTGATTAATTGAAAGATTGTTTTATGAAATCCTGCCCAATTATCAGTGAATGAACCTCACCTAAAATGTTCACCTCCATCTCACAAGAAATCAAGCTAGAGAATCAAACATAAAGAGCTGGTACAGTGTATATCAAAGTAATTGCTATATGTGGTGTGCTTCCACTAGTACTGCAAAGTGTTGATTTCTTGCCACTTCCTGTTGTTGCAATGAAAGTCATGGCATCTGCCTGACAGGGAGTTTGTCCCAACTGAGGCCCTCCCAGTGGTGCCCAAGCCCTGGACTCACCACAACACCTCACCTGCTGTTTACCCTTTGCCCCTCCCATGTGGAAAGCTTCTATATGTTGTCAGGAGAAAGTGCACTGTAGTACACTCTCTAACTTAGCAGAGTTTCCTAGTTTCCTCTCCTGCTATTCCACAGTAGAGAGCTTTTACCCAGATGCAATACTCAACTTTCTTAAGCATTTAACTCCATGCAGTATTCTACCTCCACTGATCATTCCTCTCTGTGTAACATTCCTCTCCATGTAGTATTCTACTCCACTGATCATTCCTCTCTGTGTAACATTCCTTTCAATGCATTATTCACTAATTGATCATTCTTCTCTGTGTAACATTACTCTCAATGCAGACTTCACTCATTGAGCCTTCCTCTCTGTGTAACATTACTCTCAATGCAGTATTCACTCATTGAGATTCCTCTCTGTGTAACATTACTCTCGATGCAGTATCCCAATCATTGGTCATTCCTCTCTGTGTAACATTCCTCTCAATGCAGTATTCACTCATTGATCATTCCTCTCTGTTTAGCATTCCTCTTAATGCAGTATTCCACTCCATTGATCATTCCTCTCTGTGTAACATTCCTCTCAATGCAGTATTCACTCATTGATCATTCCTCTCTGTTTAACATGCTTCTCAATGAAGTATTCTACTCCATGGATCATTCCTCTGTGTGTAACATTCTTCTCAATGCATTATTCTACTCCACTGATCATTCCTCTCTGTGTAACATTCCTCTCAATGCAGTATTCACTCATTAATCATTCCTCTCTGTGTAACATTCTTCTCAATGCAGTATTCCCCTCCATGGATCATTCCTCTCTGTGTAACATTCTTCTCAATGCAGTATTCTACTCCACTGATCATTCCTCTCTGTGTAACATTCCTCTCAATGTAGTATTCCACTCCATGGATCATTCCTCTTAGTGTAACATTCCTCTCAATGCAGTAATCACTCATTGACCATTTCCCTCTCTCTGTGTAACATTCCTCTAAATGCACTGTTCCACGCATTGATCATTACTCAATACAGTATTCACTCATCGATCACTCATCACTCTGTAACATTCCTCTCAATGCAGTATTCCACTCCATTGATTATTCCTCTCTGTGTAACATTCCTCTCAATGCAGTACTCCACTTTTTTGAACATTTACCTGTATGTAACATTTTTAACATTCCTCTGTATGTAACATTTTGAACATTCCCCTCCATGTAACATTTTGAACATTCCCCTGAATGTAACATTTTGAACATTCTTATCCATGCAACATTTTGAACATCCCATGAATGTAAAATTTTAAACATTCCTCTCCATGTAACATTTTGAACATTCCCCTGAATGTAACATTTTGAACAGTCCAATTCATGTAACATTTTGAACATTCCCATGTATGTAACATTTTGAACATTCCCCTGTACGTAACATTTTGAACATTCCCCTGTATGTAACATTTTGAACATTCCTCCCCATGTAACATTTTGAACGGCCGCCTGTCTGTAACATTTTGAACATTCCCCTGTTTGTAACATTTTGAACAATCTTCTCCATACAATTTTGCGCACTGTGCAACTTTCCCATCTGGTCTACTCTTCGTAACATCCCTTCATAGCCATCCCAACACTTCATTCTTCTAACGATGATAAAAGGATTGCCGTCATATGACGCCTATTATTTACAGTGTTGCTGAACTTCAAGGCTGCGCTCCAGCTAACGCATTGATGCTGTAGCCTACACAACGCCCAATGCATTGCTTGTTTTAAGAGGTTATGAAGTCCTTCCTACTTTAATGGAAATACTGGGGATGTAGAGTAAGAACCCACAATGGTGTCTGTCAGAGCTACACTGGAGAATTAAAAGTTTGGAAACTGAGGTTGACGTTAAAACATAATTCTGAATACAAAAAGGCAATGTTTGTATTTCGCACTGTAGCCACATCACATCTGAATACCAGAACTTGTAAAAAAGACCAGTGTGATAAATAGTCAAGAGTATGTATGCTTTACACCAGTGGTTCTCTACTTTTTGGCTTCTGTGGACCCCCACTTAATCATTACTGGAATCCGGGGACCCCGGCCTGAGCATTTTTGCAAATGCAAAATTATACACACAAAAATACAGAAACAAGCATTGATCAAAAAAACACACAAACTATGAAATATTTTAAATAATTCACAAATATAAATAAAATCAGCATTTTGAAAGGAAGGTTGGAACTTTTGGCCACCCACCGCCCATGCTATATTCTGTTTGAGGCACTTGCATTGCTCCCACAAATCAACCTGAGGATACTAGCATAATTTTTAGCCTCCAATTTCAAATTCCTTCATGCTTACAGTTCATTGTAAAATTTTCAATTGCACATTTTGCCTCTTAGTTTACATACACTTTAATCTGTTATTATTTAATTTTCTAAGCAGTTGCAGACCCCCAGAGCAGGCTTCAAGGACACCCAGGGGACCACTGCTTTACACTCTAGTTTCTGCTCTGTACCCGCCAAGGACCAGGGGCAGCACTATAGGCTATATATATAGACAAATAGCAGCATGGCATTATTTCTATATGTCTGATGCATCTTTGTGTCTCACTTTGGCTAACTTTTCTGTCTTCCTGTTTCCAGCTGGTTAATGAGCAACAAGAGAGCAGACCCCTCCTAAGCCCCTCCATTGATGACTTTCTTTGTGAAACGAAATCAGAAGCAGCAGCCAGGCCAGTGACATCAAATACAGCAGGTAATGGCCTTTTTTATATTTCCTTATGAAAAAATAACTAGTGATGCAAAGGTGTTTTTAGAAGTACAATACTGCTTTAGGAGGGGCTTTCATTTCTAAGAAATAGTTTTACCCATTACATATATGAAATGCTTTTGACACAATTAATCTTTCTCGAGGAATCAAACAACAAATAGATAATGGCTTCTCTTATTGTCAAACACACACTGTAGTCCCTCTCTCTATAAGGTGTCCCACAATGTATTGGTGTAAGATTGCTTCTAGGGCAAGGTTAGCTAATTCACCCACCACAACCCTGACTACCACACATGATGTCGAGGAGGTGTGGGAAGGGAACGTTTCGATTAATATAGCTTGAGAATTAAAATATTGAAAAGTTACATACTCACAGGCTGGGGTGGTAACTTATTCACAAAAAGAACCCCTTCCATTTTGGGAGTGTAAAAAAATGTTTTGAGGGAACTAGGCATTTGTCCATGGAGCCAATGACAACTCTCGAACAAACTTTTTTAAAAAGTAAACTTTGCTTTTAATTTTTTTTTGCTTTTTCCTTTAAGAAAAACAAGTGGCAAAAGATTTCATTTCATTTAAATGTGATCAAGGACATGGTTGGCAACTTACCTATGGAGGCCACCATGACTATTATCATGTCCAATCGAATTCAGCCTCAATGTGTGACCTATCTTTTGAATATTGAGGAGATAGATCGGATTGCAACCCAATCTGATATGGAGTTTTGTGAACCGACCTATTAGTACACAGGTCAACTTGCAAAATTCTTTTCCATTCACAAAAAGTTGATGCATAATTAGCAACTAATTTTTGCAAAAGAAGTTTTGTACATCTGATCCTAAATTTAAAGATATCAGTGTTTGTAATAAATGTTAATGACTGGGAACATCAAGATGTGCTAAAACATCAAGGGTCTTCTTTTGTACAGGGGGACAGTAACTGACAATAAATTGTGGCAATCTTGAACATACCCAGTCGATATCCTTTGGTCCCCAGTAGTATGGGCGCATCAGCTTACCATCCGGAGTGGGGAAAACAGACAAGTGGTGTCCCTTTCCTCCTCATCCTTTCCCACAAGTAAGCACACATGGGGAATCTTGACTAATATATTATGCAAAGTTGTATTAGAAAATATCGCAAGAATTGCGGCAAGTAAAATTTACTGAAACGAAAATAATATTAAAAAAGTCAATATTATTCTATAAAATTCCTCTTCCTACTCAGTCTTTGTTAATAGGAATTAGCGAGTACAAGTCTGGCATCGAAAGAGCTACAGTACATAGTTGCCTACCTGCTTGCTGTAGGCAGGGTGCCCAGGACTCTTTCTATAAGAACTTTTCTTGTTATCTATCTGTATCTTGCGGAAAAAAGAGCTCCTGGCTGCTGTAATGGTCCCCCACTGTCGTGGAGAGTTGAAGACACTGTATTTGCACTGTTTCCCAGGCTATCGTGAGAAAGTGAACCTGTGATTATTAAAGAATAGTGGGCTGGTGCATACTTTGGTGAGCACACACAACAATTGTCCTATAACAAATCTCACAGTTCCACTCATTATAACTGCTGGGGAAAAATGTGGTGCAAAATTCACCCAGGTCAATACTATCACTGCACTGTTTTGGGTCATTGTGGTGCCCTGTTTGCTATTTCGCCTGTGGAATGGGCAATAAGCTGCAGTAACAGTCTTTGCAACCAGTATAACCACACTATGGGCCAGATATATCAAAGGGTTTCCCCCATTCTGTGTCAATGGGACAATGTGTTCGCAGATATGGCCCGATATTCCTCTTTTCAAACTATCTTATTTGCAATAATTCCCCCAGGTAGTAACCAGGCAGAATTTGGACAGGCAAAATATTGGTTCAAATCGCAATGTTTGTTTTACCTGTAATTGGCACAAAGTGTAAAATTGGGCGTAAAATGTCTTTGTGCCCGATTTCTCATATTTGCGCCTGCTTTGTAATGGAGCCATGTTTATTTTGCAGACTAATAAATAGATAACTGACCAGTGGCAGCTCCTCCTCTAGGGCGGAGGAGCGTCGCCCACTGCTGAAAGCCAGCAGATTCAAAAATGAAAAATGAAATGATAATTAAACTATTTTATTATCATTTTATTTTTCATCCTCACATCCTGCAGGCTGCCAGCCGAGCTGACTGAGCCAAGTCTTGGGACGGGGCCATCCTGATGGACAGCAGCTGCAGCAGGGAGGAGGAGTGGTGGGCACTGCAAGTGCACATGTTGGTTTGGCCAACTGTCTTAGGGTGGCCAACCCGGCATGCGCACTTAGATCTCTCCAACCTGAGCTGTGTTGCACAGCCGGGCGAAGAACAGGCACAGGCTCCCTGTCCCTGAGTGAGCACCAAACCAGCCCACTCAGACCAATCCTGGTGCTTCTCACATGCTGGGTAATAGTATTACCAGCATGAGAGCAGTGTCTGGATAGGTGTAGGGGAATTAGGAGCCTGTGCACCAGCCCAAGGACTGCTGGGACAGGAGCAGAAGAGCACTGAGGTGGCAGCCGGCAGGTAAGTACTCTTTGCTTTTTTGGGTTATTCTCCCCGCGCTGCCCAACCACTGTTCTTTGACAGCAGCCGCCACTGTAACTGAAAAGAGAAAGCGTGGATCTTGCAAAGCTGGTGTACATGGCTGCATCCAGGCTTGTGGAATATTTATCTAGTCATTTGTTTTTTAATTTGCAGTTGAGCGATCAGCATGCTGTATACACCAGATATGGACAGAAAACGCCCTTCTCTTTTTGTGGCCTCCCAATAAGTCGTGTAACTGTCCATGGACAAAGCAATTTCTATTCTGACTGCATCATTAATCATTTTACTCACAATTTCCTGTCAGAAAAAACTGTATATTCCTTTCAGGGTGACAAAGGCATGTCAGTATTGCAACTAATGCACTCTCTCTGCACAAGCCTATGCCAGCAGCATCTGACAAGAGGGCCTGAAAGGTGCAGCTATCATTTTAAACAAAATGTAATGTAAATTGTACATGTTTTCAGCTAATTCAAATGAGCAGTTTTGACAACAAATTAGTGAGCCAAATAGAACGTCATAATTATAATGAATAGTTATAGTAAAACGTCCAGTTTTGAAAAAAAAGTGGTTTAATTTCTTTATTTGTTTTGAACACCAGAGTTCTCATGCTATGTCCATGAGAAAGGCTGGCTTTACAAAGTTGTTTACCATGCTGTGAGCTCCTTTCCTTTTCTATGGTTATTTCCTGCGAGGCCCTAAACATGGTTTGCCAACCTCGAAGAGTACTACAGGTGTCCTACATTACATACTCCAAAATACCTTTGTGAATAGACCCAAAAGTCACAAAATCCACTGTGTTTATACACAGAAACTTAATTTCACATTAAGTAATCATGGCCTATTTTGCCTATTATACAGTTTTCACCCACTCAAAAAGAAGAGCCTGAAGATAAACACATTTCTCTGACTGCACACAGCTAGGAAGTTGGAAACAGCAATCAAGCAGTCGGGATGCCTTTAAAAAATACCTGCTATTGCTCAAAAATCCAAAGGACACTAAAAGGCACAAACGCACTGATATATTACACACCCTCAAAGTGACTGACGATGAAAAATTGATAAACGTGCAAAAAAATAATTTATTATGGCTCATCAAACACACCATGCAATGTATGAATGTAATTAAAAAGTTATAATTTAAACACTAGAGCCAACAAATCAAGGTAGTTGTACGCACTAAGTTTACAGACATTCATCACCACAACCATCAACATTAAATGTTTGACTCACATGAACCTACTTGCACTTAAATGCACCGAAAAAATCCCATCCAAATACTTTCACAAAGAGGATGATGGATAATGGCAAAGATAAAAAAGTTGCATCTCATGAACATGCAACTCCAAAAACCAGACATACTCATGCAAGACATCAGAATCATGGTGTGAATCTATTTAAATGCAAAAAGAACAATTGATGGACAGAATGCAGAACAATGTCATACATTCACCCCAGTACAGAGATCTGGTCCTAAATCCATCGTTTTTTTGCTCACCATGCCATTCCAGTTTGGACCCAGCCATAAGCAAATCAGTCTTGACCCTGTGCCCAATGGGAACAGTCCAGCCCGAACTGCCAGGCCAGGTCCTCCCTGGACTGGAAACAAGCATCCTAGGACCGGTTTCGGGCTTTCAGCCCTCATCAGCCAGGATAGCTTGACTCCAGTGGCATGGAGAGCACGGGACCCACGTCTGGGCATACCTGTCCCACTAGGGGTGACAAATGCAAAAAGAACAATTGATGGACAGAATGCAGAACAATGTCATACATTCACCCCAGTACAGAGATCTGGTCCTAAATCCATCGGTTTTTTGCTCACCATGCCATTCCAGTTTGGACCCAGCCATATGCAAGTCAGTCTTGACCCTGTGCCCAATGGAAACAGTCCAGCCCGAACTGCCAGGCCAGGTCCTCCCTGGACTGGAAACAAGCATCCTAGGACCGGTTTCGGGCTTTCAGCCCTCATCAGCCAGGATAGCTTGACTCCAGTGGCATGGAGAGCATGGGACCCACGTCTGGGCATACCCGTCCCACTCGGGGTGACAAATGCAAAAAGAGCAATTGATGGACAGAATGCAGAACAATGTCATACATCCACCCCAGTACAGAGATCTGGTCCTAAATCCATCGTTTGCATCAAATGGCATGGTGAGCAAAAAAACGATGGATTTAGGCCCAGATCTCTGTACTGGGGTGAATGTATGACATTGTTCTGCATTCTGTCCATCAACTGTTGTTTTTGCATTTGTCACCCCGAGTGGGACGGGTATGCCCAGACGTGGGTCCCGTGCTCTCCATGCCACTGGAATCAAGCTATTCTGGCTGAAGAGGGGTGAAACCACGAAACCGGTCCTAGGATGCTTGTTTCCAGTCCAGGGAGGACCTGGCATGGCAGTTCGGGCTGGACTGTTCCCATGAGGCACAGGGTCAAGACTGATTTGCATATGGCTGGGTTCAAACTGGAATGGCATGGTGAGCAAAAAAACGATGGATTTAGGCCCAGATCTCTGTACGGGGGTGAATGTATGACATTGTTCTGCATTCTGTCCATCAACTGTTGTTTTTGCATTTGTCACCCCGAGTGGGATGGGTATGCCCAGACGTGGGTCCCGTGCTCTCCATGCCACTGGAATCAAGCTATTCTGCTTGAAGAGGGGTGAAACCCCGAAACCGGTCCTAGGATGCTTGTTTCCAGTCCAGGGAGGACCTGGCTTGGCAGTTCGGGCTGGACTGTTCCCATGAGGCACAGGGTCAAGACTGATTTGCATATGGCTGGGTTCAAACTGGAATGGCATGGTGAGCAAAAAAACGATGGATTTAGTCCCAGATCTCTGTACTGGGGTGAATGTATGACATTGTTCTGCATTCTGTCCATCAACTGTTGTTTTTGCGTGAATCTATTTAAAAGCCTGTACTCTGAGACTACATCAGCCAGGAATGTCTACAGAGATTCAGACTCACCAGGAGCATCCTAGGTGTTCTCTAACATTTTGTCAAATCTCACATCACCATCCTAAAGGAACTCAACATGCCAAGTCAGCAGAGATTAAACAATGGGCCTGATTTACAAGCCCCTTGCGCTGCCAGTGCATCACTTTTAACATGGGAAAAAGTGATTACAGGATTCACAAGGGGCTTGTAAATAAGCCCCTATGTGCCTTACACATTTATGCCACAAGTTTCCACTCAGGGACTCCAGAGACAAAACCACCCTAATTCAAGGCAGAATGGTAGTTCGCTGATAGATTTCATATGGTACGAGGGGCCACCTTCCTTTCACCCTCCACTCATGACTGCAGAAGCAACGAGCAGAGAGAGACTACCAAATCAGTGACTGCCCTCCTGGCATTGCAGCTGTGAATTATACGCATCTCACCATCAAACATCACACATTCAGACATTTGTCTACTACAAGCACAAAAGATCGACCAATCTCAACATCTAGCTCCTATGTGATGCACACAACTACATGTTACCAAACACTAAAAATGGGCTCCTCGTTCTTGATCTTCTGAAGCCATCCTAGATGCCACCATGTTTTCATAATGAATGCAAAGAAACTGGGCCCTACTACACCTTTGCATAGACAATGCTGCACCTCTACACAATTCCAACCACTCATGACCCCTCTTTCCCTTCACAGGTGACAGCAGCTACACCTTGAAGACACAGTGATATCTCTCTGCCATTTCCAAGCATTAGGGACTAGAGAAAACACAATAGTGCATTTTCCCTAATAGGGCATAATGCACAATTTAGTGAGACAGTGGGAACCACAAGAATATACAGATATCCCTGCTTCAGGATCTATTGTATCCATATCAAGTGCTTCATTGTTCTTCATGCTATACAACATAGTTATCATCCGAATACCAATCCTCAACAGTCACGTACAACCCATGTCAGGATATATCCTTCAACTGTTTCTGCATAGGGTTATCAGGCATCCCACACTATGGAAGCATTAGGAGGCTGTGTTGTGCAGGAGGGTGTCACAAGCCCAGGTCTGCAGCATGACACATGCACAGGTAACCATTATATGAACACTAGGCGGACTTTGAGAATGGTAGAAAGACTCCTGGTTCCTACCATCAAAACTGCAAAAGAGGCTGCATGTTCTCCATGAATCCTAGACTCCGTATCCACATTACTAGATCCACCAACCCTCACCGCAGCTTAAGAAAAGAAAGATGCAAGAGCCAGAGGTAGTTGCAATAGATCACTCTACTGAAACCAAGAGAAACAGACAATGAGGAGTACTTTAAGGGGCAGAGGTGGTACCCATAGCACACGTGACCTGAACATTGTGCACATTCACAATACTAAAGAAGTCATCCTTTCAGTCTAAGATGAAGGTAAGACAGACCAACCAACAGATGAACCAGAACTTGTGCCCTCATTCTCACGGTAACATATGTTTGGCACATCCATGCTATGCTCTAAGGCACTCCATCGATGGGTCTCTACATCAGTGCCACTGCATTATTTAAAGTACCCCCAAAATCACCACTACAAATATTGCTATGGCATCAGTACTATGAATTTGCTAAGGGTCAGGCTGAATTTAATAATGATTAGAATTCGCTGGCTGAGCCAAAAACTAGATTCCAGCCCTTTGACCCTCTACTAGGCCAAGTTAGTTACTCTGTTGGCCAGCCAGAGGGCCAAGGGCCACCCCACTCAATAGAGTAATTTGACAGTGGTTGGGATTGTTCCTGGGAAAAGAAGTTGTGGGGACAGAATCTGCATGTCCTAATTACCTTTCAAACCACAACTGGCCTGAGAAGGCTCACTCCCACAGAACAAAGAAGGACAGCCAGACCTCTACAACCAATCACAGAAGGGGCTCCTCTTTGAAGTTTGGGATGGAAGTGATCAGGCAGTTGTGGCAGTTGGAGGCAGGGTTAAGACTCTCAGAGAAGATGTTTCAACACCCCACTTCAAGTTGCCATGTTGTAATTACCCCAAATGGTGTGTTTGAGGGTTGTGATAAACGTGATAATGTTTCACCCTAAGATTGGAAAGAGGTGCCTACCTTCTGTGCCCCCTCCCGCCCCCTTGAAAACCTCTCTGCAAGGGAGAGACCGTTGAGCTGTTTCTGGTCCTGGGATCAATGAATCCAGAGGAGTGCCCAGTTGGAAGAAGAATCCACCTGACTCTACTGCAAGGATGGACTTAAGGACTTTTGGACTCCAGCTGGTACCCAGGGACTAGAAGTGTTTCTCCAGGGCCAGTGCCGCTGGTGCCCTTGCTCCCTCTGATGGAGAGTAGAGGGATAAACCTGTTTAGGGGACACCAGAGGGTTTCCCTCGATCTTCTATGGACTGATCATGCAAGTGGTTGACCTCCATCAGGAGGGAGTCACTGTCTCTGCTGCTGACAGACAGATGCCCTGCAAGTCAGCAAAAGCCATGGGGCCTGTTGAATGAAGCAGGCAGGTTATTCTGCTGGAGGGCGGCAGAGGGGCTACTGAGGAAGTCACTGGATGAAACCATGACAAGAGCCCAATTATGACAGGTCCAGCACCAGAAGCTAAAAATCATGAAGGCAGCCTCATCAGAGGGAGAGCTGTGAAACCAAGGTCGCTGAAGAAAAATAAAGTTTAGAGGCCAAGAGGCCTGAAGAAAATACTACTCCTGGTTACTGCTTGCCACCTGGTGTATAACACCACCAAGATTGTTAAAATCACCCAAAGGAGCCAGAGAAAGGAGACTGTGAATTTTGCCACCCACCTGGAGGGGCCGGGCAGGAAACAGAGCACGTCATGCCTGTGAGATTTCTAAATTACCTCAGGGGAGAGCTGAGACCCTGAGCTTCACGCACAGTGATATTGCCACCCACCCCCAACCATACCAGATGCTTCAGGGGCTACCATCTCCCAAGGAGGAGTCATTGCAAAGAAAGGCCATGAAAATCGTGGTGACGCAGTGCCCATGCTAGTATTGCCCCGAGGACTCCCATTGCCCTGGGGGCATAAGACAGAAGAAATAGAACACTACCAAATTCGAACAGCATTTTGCTCCCAGGGAGGCCAGATCCTGGGAGCACTGTGGTGTGCCTTGTCCTGCTCCCTGTGTCTGGGCGGGGCATGGTGGACACTGCTGTAATGGTCTGCCCGCACAGATGTGGCAGAGAGTAGTGTCGGCTGGTGGGGAGCTTGCAGGACCGCATGGGAGTGGGCTTCCTGTGCAGCCCTGGGTCTTCCGGGACCCACATGCTCGACAGAGGGGCAGTGGCACTCAGGTCCCCTTTAAAAAAAAGTCAAGGAGACAGTGTGAGACTGCTTGATAAAAATAAAAGAATGCCATTTAAAGTCTAATCCTATGTCAGAATGATCACCACATAAAGCCTAGCAGCTACATAACTAAGCAAGGGCTCACCCATAAGGCCCTGGGGTGGGCCCACAAATCTGCACATTGTTTCTTGTGGTGCCCCAGAAAGGGCAGGGGCACCACTATCAGTTTTATGAAGAATTGTGGGGGCTGCCAGACGTGTGGCAGCCCCCACCAAAGCTTCCCCGATGTCGACCCAAGTCTCCCAGGGGTTAGGTTCATGAACCTGGGAGAGGGTTCTTTTATTTTCAAGCTCTTCTGGAGCTTGGCTTTTGTGCATAGGCTCTGGAATGTGAGGACTCCTGCTGGTTGGCCTAAAGCTGGATTGACAGCATGTTATAGGAAGATAAAAAGACTGTTGCACACATTAAATTGAATGGACAATGTTTTTGACACGGACGCAATATTATTTGGTTTAATCAAGTTCATGGAAAGGAATTTATTGACAATCACAAAGTTAACAGTAAATCATTACATATTTAATGGAAGTCATTGAAATGCTTTGTTGAAAAGCACAAGGTTAACAGTGAGTCAGGGCAGTCCTTAATGAATAGCATTATAAGATGATATCATCCATATTGATTTCAATGGTGTTGGATTAGTTTTCTAGGACATATTTCTGCTTTTATTAATGATGTGACACCCTGAAAAAGCCAATAGGTCTGCTTTTTAGATAACAACAGCCCATGATATTGTTTCTACTATATGTAGAGTTATTGTGTTTTTAGGATTACAGGCTTGTTAAGCATGTAAACTGTTAGGAGGGTGTCTCCATAGGTATTTCTATTTGTCTACTTGTACATTTTTGTAAATTAATGCATAATTCAGTAGTGTGGGTGTAATACAAATGCTTTTCCTTTTTTGTACAACAAAAAACAGACTGAACAATGATTTATTTGGTGTTTTTGTTGTGTGCCTAAAGACTGGGACATCCTCTGAGTAGGCCTTGGACTCCTCTGCTTTGCTAGCCTGACAGAGTGAAGTGCTACAACAGGGTTCCCAGTAGAGAGAAGATTGTAAAATTATCACTTGTAAAGTACTCATATTCTTTACAACTAATAACCCTCTTTCGTACAACCAGGCTCCCATGGCAGTGTTGAAGAGACAGGGTTTAATCATTGCTCTTTGTCAGCCCTGTTTAAAAAGAGCATTCTTTAGGAATGCAAACCAACTCTTGGGGAAAACAAATGGAATGCTTTCAAACTCGTAGAGAAATTACAGAAGAACTACCATTTGAAAAAATATTTTTTTCTGAACATTCTATTCTCCAAAGATAATAAAAGATTATGTATGATTTTGTCATCCCATTGCTTTTAATTTGCATACACAAATATACAAGGCCAATTGGATTCCCGATAACCAGCAAGTATGATTCTAACATCTCAGAAACATGAATGAAATTAAAGAACTCTAATGTAGCTTGACTGACCTTAAGACTGTATTGTACAACATATTCCCCCAGTCTGTATAATGTGTGCAGGGCTAAGCTTACTGACATATAATATGTTGTCAGCATCTATTGATATGATATGTTTTTTACCAGGCCCACATATATAGCGGTCTATGGAAACATTATTGTAACATGAAAAAAGAGTGATTCTATTGCCAGAGTAAATGAGACGGCTAAGCGTTGGCATGATTCTCCCCAAGTCACTGGGATTCTATATCAAATCATGCCCTCCGTGAAGAAGCTCATAAAAAGGTCCCAGGCACTGTGGCACCAAATCTACCTCATGTGCAGGATCAAATCCTTCATCACAATGCACATCTTCCGATCCACTTGACAAGCTCATGTCCTCATCACACATTGATGGGAGAAGCACTATACTTATTGGTCTCCTGGTTCCAGTCTTATCCATAATTAGGGATTTCCACTGCCTTCTCCTTCTGGTTCGGAATTAAGTTTAAGTTTCTGTGCATCATGTACAAGTCTATCCACATCAACAAAAGCAACAGTAGCAGCCTATAAGTCAAGCAGAGTGGGGGTGGCAGGTGATCCAAACATGCATACATGCACACTCACACATATGCATTCATACATATGGACACATTCACCCACCAATCACAAGCACATGCACACGCACACCCATGCACAGCATGCACTCACTAATACACATACATTCATACATACACACATGCACACATGCACAAACCAAACATAAAACAAAATAACACTCACTGGGCTGCAGTGGTGATCTTGGGTGGTGGAAGGGAAGCCTCCCTGGTTCCTGAGGATTGGGACTGCCACCTTCACTCATTGGCTTATCTTGTTATGGGTCAACCAGTGAGAGGGGGCAGAAGTCCCTTATTTGTCACAGAGTGGAATGGGGTCAGTGAGACAGCTGACCCCCACCCCACTCTGTGATGATCGTCTCTAATAGACACAGCCCTGGGCACTTCAGGGCTTAAAACTGAAGTGCCCAGGTCCAAGGCTATCGGTGTTGCTTCCCCTCGTCATGAGGTGGAGGACCTCAAAGCATATTTCTGAGCTTAGGAGGTCATGTCTACAGGGCTGTGACATTTTCAGTCTGGCAAAGTTCAGCTCAGTCAGCCAGGTGCCTGCACATTTAGTGCAAGCACAGCTCCTGGCTGCCTGACCTGAACAAGAAGAGTGTCTGTCAGGCTGACCTTTTTTCAGATTGACAGACACTCTTCACGTCAGGAAAAGGTAAAGGGGCAGGGCCCCTCTGCCCTTAAAGGAGGGGCCGCCGCAGAAAAACAACATCTTGGATAACAATCACACCTTCTGTGGCAGCACTGTCACTATACCACACACATCAACCACTACTCAAACTTGTTTTTACTGGAGATCTAAAAGGAGAAGAAAGGGAAAACAAGCTTTTTCTTTCATTGCCTCACCTTCTGAATGATTTCTGCTCCTGGCCTCTGGTTTCTGCTATTCCGGAAAGAACTTGAGAATATGCTTTTCTGTAACAGCATTCTGAAAACATCCTATTGTGGTACAGTTTTATTTCACAATTGACAGTCTCTTTTTGGGCAGTTCCAATACATCTGGACTCTTTTAGGTGGAGGGTATCCCTAGTTTAATCCTGATGACATTTTGCAGTGCCTTACACCTATCTATCCAGGCAAGGTTTTTTCTTTGCTCATGTGTATGATGTATGCGCTTCCAATGCCACTCCTTTTGTGGCATTGTCATCTGGCAGCTCTAGAGAGAAAAATAGCAGTCTTCCCTCTTTGTACATCTGTCTTCCCTGAAGTTCTCCCTATGACTGCAGGAGTACATTCAGTCATGTCATTTAATCTGCCTTCTTCTTCTCTTTTGATTGTCTTCCTTTTTCCACTGTGCCTAATACCTGCATACAAATTTTCAAATATGACTTAACACATGCTGCTTATAGTGACACAACTGCTGTAAGAAATGTTGTATAAAAATACCTTATTATCATTATTTCATAACACCCACTACACGTAGCTGCTAGCTTCCATTAATTCATAGCTGCATTTGATTTGCCCATCTACTTGTACACTTCTAGGAAAAAGTATTTGCTGCATGCATAATTAGCAACAGCTAATAGAATATGCTACATCATTTTCCATCTTTGCTCATTCAGCTTTGTAATTGCATCCTTTTTCCATTAAACTTTGTTAAAATGGATCATACACTGTCAAATGTGTATGCATTAACTGATAGGAGACCACAACCCTGGAAAGATATTGTTTTGACATTAAATGTTTTGCAAATGCATTAGAAACGCCATCAAGGGAAAAGATAGACTTTATATGCATTTACAATTAGGAATTCAAGTTTCATTTAACCCTTGGTCAATATCCATTATTCATGTATATGATTTTCTGCTGATTATTGCTTTATCATAAATCATTGATGCATATGTGCTTATGCTTGCCAAAAAAAACACAAATATCCAATCAAGATTTTCAGTGGGTCATTGTGATTGCAGCAATTCTCTGGTTTGTGGAGAGAATGTTCACTTACATATATTGATTGATCGCGTTCATGTATATAGTCTTCTATATACTATTCAATGTCTACCACATAATTCGGGTGGATACTGATGAAGTGTGAACATATTACGCTGTTCCACCTAAACAAATTCAAATTCTCTCTGTCTAACTCAAATTTGTATTTGCTGTAGATTCAATCGCTCTTGCGTACCTTACTAACATTAGACTATTTCATCATACAAATAACCTACAGCCTGTAATGAGCACATTCAATTCAGCATGCCTAGTGGTTGATAGTATTTTTTATGCTCGTGTGATACCCCTACTCAAAAGACTTTGTTTTCTTTAAACTGCACTTACTATAAAGCAAGGCACTTCTCACAATAAAATCCACTCCCTTGCAGATGAACTAATAATTTTTCCCAAATCCCACTGACTTGCCCACAAAAGTTATTCTTGAAATCACCTGCCAAACACTTGCAAAAGAGAGACAATTCATTTGTATTGCCTTTCTAAAACTATAAAAACACTTTGCCAACTTTAAATAATGAGATCAGTCTACTAAAAATATCAAATTGCTTCTTAGCCTTAAATCTTATTTGAGCTAAATAAAGTTGTCAATAAAACCTTACCTCTTATTTGACCTAAATAAGGCTCTACCCATTTCTTTATTAGTCTAAAGTTAGAACAGCTTCCATGAAAGATTCCTTCTGCATAGAAGTTCACACAGTTTCCTTTGTATTTTAAGACATCTTTTTTACTGCTACTGGCATTTGAAGACTTCTGACCAGCTTGAGCCACATATGCTTTGATCAGAATAGTATTCCTTTCAGCTCCCAGTCCATCCCTTGTTGCAGTGGAACTAATCTGATATTGTCAGGTTACCAGGCTCGCACTAGGAAGTGCCAATTAAAAATATCTAGCTTAACATACACTAGTCATGAGTACATGGTCACCTTTCTCCAGCTATCTTTTAGACAGACATACCGTTTACCCTGCAAGGTCTATTTGATTTCCGCTGTGAAGAAATAAGTCTCACAGGATTACCCTTAATGGCCTAATAGCTAGAGCGGTTGACCTCAAAGTTGGGGAAGTGGGTTCGTGTCTCAGCAGGGACACTCAACATCCTGTGATTCTGGGCAAATCACTTAATCTCCCTGTGCCTAACAAAAATGAACATGTCGGTTTGTAACGCAACTGGTGCTCAAGTGAAGTGCTCTGATACCTTAGGGTCAAGTTCGCGCTATATAAAACTCCCCAAAAAAATAAAATATATACAACTGACAACTAGGAGAGGGAGTTGGCTCCAAGCCACCGCCGCCATGTATAAAAGGGAGTTGCCATCCACCCTTTTTAGGGGGAACCTGGGAGTACAGGTCGTCAGCAGTGTGGCAGAGCGAAGCTGCCTAGTGGGAGCATAGAGCTGAAATCACTTCCTCAGGTACACTGGGCTGAGCCCATGGAGGGCAGCATGTTCCATTACCAGGGCCTTAAATTTCACCCGAGCTTTTACCGGTAGCCAGTGCAGGTTACAAAGGTTACACTGGCTAATGCTGACCCTCTTAGGGAGGTTGAGAAGAGTTCTGGCTGCAGCATTTTGAACTACCTGGAGCTTGTTCAGTAGATAGCCGGGCAGACCATTATACAGTGCATTGGCATAGTCAAATCGTGAGGTAATGAGTGCTCGAGTAACCGTTTCCCCAGCCAAGAGAGGGAGTAGTGGCAGAAATATTTTTATAGCTTTCAAAATGCCAAAGCACATTTCAGTCAACTTGTTGGTCTGAGGGCCAAAGCTCAGCTTTTCGTCGAACCAGATCCCTAGGTTCTTAGTAGGGTGACCCTGTGGAGTAGGCCGAGGGGACTCATCTGGCCAAAAAGAGTGCCAGAGCTGAGGAGGGAAATTGCTAAAAAAAGAATCTCTGTTTTGTCCTCATTACATTTTAGCTGGGCCGCAGTAAGCCAGTGGAACACTGCTGTCAAACAAGTTTTGACATGGGAAGAGGTCGACTCATTTTTATTCCAAGTGAAGAGCAGCTGAGTGTCGTCAGCGTATGCGATGACTTTAGCGCCCAAGTCTTCTGTCATCTGAATAAGGGGAGACATTTAGATGTTGAACAGCAGAGGGCTCAAGACCGACCCTTGTAGCACCCCGGTTATCAGTTGCTGGGGG
This sequence comes from Calotriton arnoldi, assembly GCA_963921515.1. Lineage (NCBI taxonomy): Eukaryota > Metazoa > Chordata > Amphibia > Caudata > Salamandridae > Calotriton > Calotriton arnoldi. Next base: position 3,478,868 of record CAWUFW010000353.1, on the reverse strand, counting down.
TTGGCCGTAAAAGGAGGGATCCAGACTTGCTGGATTCTACCGTCAAGGAAGGAATTTAGTCACTTCCATGCAGAACCTGTTATGCCAATGTCCTGAAGACGGGACAGGGGCAGGGCGTGTGGCACGGTATCAAACGCTGCCGACAGGTCCAGGAGGACCAGGGCAGCCCTGCATCTAATGTTTCACAGATGGCCTCAGAGATTTCCACCAATGCAGATTCCATGCTGTAAGAGGCTCTGAAACCTGATTGAGCCGGGTGTAGAAGATCATGCTGTTCCACAAAATCAGAAAGGTAGCTGGAGGGAAGATTGGGATCCAGTGACAGCTTTTTGAGTAAAGTGAAAATCATTGCCTGTTTCCAAGAGGGGGGACTGTGGCTGATGCTAAGGATGTGTTCATCAGCGAGTTCATCACCAGAATGATCACTTCAGAAGCGCCGGCCAGCAGTTTGGCTGGGCAAGGATCAGAAGGCAAACCGGATTTCAGGGTGCTAAGAACTGCAAGAGAGTCCCCCACCGGTATAGGGTTCGAAGGCTGTGAGTTTAACAAGGGTGGAGGAGGGCTACAGTCGGGCTGGAACCATAGCTACTGAAGGGCTATCCCCGTCGCCAAAGTTAGTTTGAAGAGCCCGAACCTTATTAACAAAGAAACTGGAGAGTTCCTCACACCAAGCCAATGAAGGGGTGTGGCTGCGGGCCTCTGCTTTAGGAGATAGGAAGCTTTGAACAATATTAAAGATTTCTTCGGCATTATTGCCTGATTGAGCTATATGCTCCACATAGTAGAGGCTTTTAGCTTGAGTAATGGCGGCATAATACATTTTTTGAGCCTTTTTTAGAATAGTTTTAGCCATGGGGCAATAATCCTGCCTCCATTTCCGTTCAAGCTTTTTACATTGCAGTTTCTGTGTCTTCAAGGAGCTAGAGAACCACGGCTTTGAGGGGGGGTTCCTAAGGCTCCTAGGCCGAGACTCAGGGGTGAGGCACTCCACCGCCTTGTCTATCCAGTTGGTAAAGTTCCCCATAGATTCATTCAGATCATCCGCTCTCACAGGACATGTTTCAGCTAAAGCGAGACTGAAAGCCACTGGGTCAATTCTGAGGGCAGCTTTGCCCTGGTGACCTATAAGTGCCCGCGCCTGCCAAGCTTTATTTTGGATTTGCCAGGAAAAGGCAATCATGAAGTGGTCAGACCACGATACTGGCAGGGGATCCTCAACAATGAGTGGGGTGCTTGAACAAATCAGTTCCAAGATGTGGCCCTCACGATGCGTGGGAGAGGTAACACATTGTTGTAGTTGGGCCAGCTGCAAGGAATTAAGACACTTCTCTGTGTCCCCCAATTCATCATTATCAACATGATCTCCAAGGAGATCAAAATGGGAGTAGCTAAGTGCCCGAGGGATGATCACCTTGTCAAGGGTTTTGAGGAATGGACCCGCAGGGCCAGGAGGCCTGTACATCATTATGCCTCCTAAAGTATATTGAGGGGCGATTGTGATGCAGAAGTCAAGGGCTTCGACCTCCGTTGGTTCCCTAAGCTCGCTCCAATGACACTCCCATTTTTCCCTCACCACCATAGCAACACAACCCCCACACCCGGATTTCCGATCCACTCTGGTGATTTTGAAGCCATCAGGGATGGCTATCTCAATCACCGGGCTGGAGTGCTCCGTTAGCCAAGTTTCAGTGAGTAATAGCAAGTCCAAAGACTTCGGAGAAAAGGTCAAAGATATTCTGCGCATGCGTGGCGACCGAGCGTGCATTAATCAGAGCCGCTTTTATCATGAGCTCCCTATGTCTATCTCTGGGCATATTAGTATGGGGGGGAGCCCAAAGGCCGCGGGGATATGCAAAACTTGCATTTACTACATACAAAAGCTGCGTTCACCACAATATCCCACCTGCAAGTTCCCACACATTTCAGGGGATTTAAGGAGAGCAACTCTTCCCTGCTATAAGAAATTGGCAGAGACTCACTGGTAGAAGTGTCACGGGCAGACATTCTTGCCTTAGGCACGCGTTTAGTGCGCATCCGCGCAGCGTTCATTTTCATGTTGCGCCCCCCTTGGACGAATAGAGCACGCACGCACCAGATCCTCTCTTAAAACCCTATTTTAGTGCTATAAGACGTTTCCCAACAAAGGTACATGGTACCTCCAATCCTTTATCAAACCCTATGTACCATCTAGGAATTTAAGATCTGCAGGTACCATGTTGGCTAGTGTTCCCAAAGTAAAGAAAGCTGGCATTGGTGGCAGCTCTTTCAGCTATTTAGCACCTAAACTTTGGTACACTCTTCTCCTTGCGGTCCGTCAGGCCCCATCGGAAACTCTTTCTGAAAAAACTTATAACTACGTTTTTCAGTTCTGGCTGACTGAGAAAACTGCTGCATTTTTGGCTCATGGGTGCTTGTACCTAGCACTGGGAGACTTAACAAGCATGATAAATTGCATTATTTTTTATTATTAGATGAAAGTTGCAGATCAACTCTGAAATGACTACTGGAGGCCTAGGGTCAGCAAAATGCCAACCTTCTAAAAGTGTTACGCAAACAAATGATGGACGGAATGCTGAATGAATCATACATTCACCCCCAGTCAAGAGATTTGGGTTAAATCCATCGTTCATTTGCTCACCATGCCACCCCAGTGATGAGGGGTAATAATATTTTGAAACTTACTGTGGAGTGAAATGTTGAGTCGAGTTTTTTTGTCACTTTTGTGCTTGATTCCATGGTATTGCTACTGCACCACCGGATGCAGTAAAGGAATAGTGATCACAAGCAGGAGGGTGGAGATCTCATTGTTGCTGGCAAGTGGTCTAACCAGCTACGTTTAATTGAGCCCACCAGACAAAAGGTGGGTGGAGAAGTTTGGAGACACTTTAATGAAGTTTCAGAATCTATGGTCTGCGAACAAGTCAGCGCTAAATGCTCAAGGACCACAGATTAAGAAAAAGGAAAAGTAATAAACAACCTAAGCCTTGACAGAGCCTGTAAATAACGGCGGCACTGCTGACCCTGAGATCTTGCAAGTTTCAGACTTAGGGCCTGATTGCGAGCTAAGGTGCTATTTATTGCACCTGATAAATAATGATACCACAGGGTATGTATTTATCAGGTGCTATAAATCACACCTATTACGAGTTGGTGGGGAATAACATGTGGATTTTGGTATTTAATGCACCAAAATCTGCCTTTTTTTTAAAATACCTTACGTGTTTCCTCCGATACATTTCAGGTTTGACCTGCTGAAATTGAATGAAGGTTGAGGTATTTAATGCATCCTACCAACTCGTAATTCCAGCCTGTGTATAAACAGAAAGTTGTGCAAGGGTCGGAATATAACAACCAACTCGTAATCAGGGCCTAACTCACTCATTACCAGGCACCGAGAATACCACATCAGTAGGTCTGTAGCCGGAAATACCATTACTACAGGAATCAAAAATTATAAAGTGGTATTCCATATTGCAATCTGAGAAATGTAGAATTACCACCCAAATCAGATTACATCCCGACTAAGGGCTCGAGTACGATGCAGTTTGGAAATCATTCCGACCGAATCTGTTTGGGAATGGTTTCCGACTACTCGGATTGGGAGAGTCCGACCGACCGATTAAGATGCATCTGGATGCTTCCAGATACGATTCGGTCGGACTCCCATTGACTTCAATGGGAGCCTATGTTCTGACCGAATGCATAGGCTCCCATTGAAGAAAGGGGTGGCTGGGGAAAATCGGGTACCCTATGGCGGGCACCCCCTGTTCATGGCTGGTAAGGGGGGACCCATGGGTACCCCCACGGGCCCGATTGGGAAGGCTCTGGGTGCGGGGGAGCCCGCTACAGGCCCCCAAAGTCTGATTCCGACTGCCGATTCGAGTCGGACGGCACGATTCGGAAAGGCTGTCCAAATCAAGCATCGTAATCGGTCTTTCGGAAACGCGGCCCGTAGAGACATACGAGTCTGCTCCATACGGGTTAGGATTAGGATATTCCTAATGCCTAACTCGCATCATAATCGGTCGGTCGGAAACCTTTCGGGTTCGGTCGGAAAGACACGTTCCCGATTCGGTCGGAGCAAATGCCGTTAGGAGGCCTTCCAAACTGCATCGTACTCGGGCCCAAAGAATGAGAAAGCAACTGTGAGGACACGTTTTAAGCAAGTCTATTTGTGGAAAACAGTGCACAGGCATCTCACCTACAACAGCTAGATTCTGAGAGCCGTGAAGCATCCATTGCACATGCATTCTCATTGCAAATGCGGGTTTGCACTGCGCTACACCACCTTGGAGGCACCAAGTATACATTGTATACGTAAATGTAAATGTAAATCCAGTACTTGTATAGCGCACGAATCACCCCCGAAGGGGTATCTCGGCGCTGGGGGCCGTTGGGAAGATTAAGCGAGCTATTGCCCAGAGTCGCATGGTGCTGGGCAGACCCCTGCCGCCGGAGCCAGGGATCGAACCGTGATCCCCAGCGTCAGTCGCCCTGGCCGCGGCGCCACACCTCCTCCCTACGTAGGGGGGTATTAACTCATTCTTTGCACAGGCGCTTGCGTCATGCAAAGCAAGACAAAGCATTGCGTTGATTTACTTAACATTAAAAAGGGCCGTAAATTGGGCGCAAAATTGCACTGTGCTGCAGGTCCACCTGCCCATTTCTCAGAAAGTTTGGACCATAGTGTTTTAGCATATGCTTCCCTGATCATTTTCAGATTTATTGTAGAGGGAATATGATTTGAATATTTTCCTTCATTAAAATTGAGATCAAAGATGTCAACTGAGTATTGCAGCATTTTTTGCACTTGGCACCAACTGTTTACTGTTGACAATGAATTAAAAATGATTTGAGGTAGTTGGCCTTTACCATCAAATGCGTCTTCATTTCTAGGTCCTGATTAATGTAACATTTTTTGGGATTCACTAGTGCACGATTGTAAAAAACTGTGATTCTTAATGGATGCTTATATGTTCAAAAAGATGCATAGTTGTTCACATCTCTTCATAAAAATAAAAAAAATGTAGCCAGATGTTGTATTGCGGAAGTAAAAGCTACCCCGCTGTGGATAGAAGTTGCCGCGTTCTCTCTGTAGTGTGTTCACATTTAAGGAACATTTTCATCCTTTGTTGAGCACCAGCTTTGAATCTTTAGATGTAATCACCGAAGCAGACCTTAGGAAACATTACTTCTCGGAATCCTGGGCAGAGGTTTCTCATTCATATTAAATATGTATTTCACGGTGTTCAAGCAAGGATCCCTGGTTTGATGCAGTCAGCAGGTTTGTCTATGGAAGAAGGGGCCGGGCTGCAGCATCTCTTTGAAAACTGTGGCACCACAGGCATAAAGGATTCCTAGAAAGCAGCGACTGTGATTCATAATGTTTTTTCATCTAAAAGTGTGCCACCTCTTCTAGATGTTCATGGATTCACAAGCAAGCAGTGTTCAGGGGGCAAGTCCTAAATAATTATGTGAGGGGATAAATTAGCATCAAAGAAAGTGGCATCGACGGAAGTGATGTAAGCATAAGTGCTATCCCGGAAAATGACATCACCGGAACTGGAGTCTGCAGTTGCTTTCAAATTAAATTCCAAAGTTGTAGCTAAATTTAAGGTTGAACTAAAATGAGCACACTCGTTAAAAACCAGGGCCGCTGGTACCCTTTAAAAGTGGTGGGGCGAGTGAAGTTCCCCAATACTTCGCAAAAAAACTAAATAAAACACCCCCTCCCGCCAAAACCCCAAAGTAAACCACCCCTCCCTCCAAAAGCTCAAAAAAATAACCCTTCCCTCCAAAAGTAAAAAAAACACTAGAATAACATTTAGAATAAATAAAATAAATAGTACTTACCCACCGTCGCATGTCCTCTGTCCTCCTCAGTGTTCCACTTTTGGAGCTGTAGTCGAGTTCCCCTAACCAATCCAGACGCTGCTCTCATGCTGTTACCCAGCATGAGGGAAGCACCTGGATTGGATGGAGAAGGCTGACTGGATTCTCCTTCAGGCCCAGTAGGCCTGTGCTTGGTCTGCACCCAGCTAAGACAGCTCAGTAGAGAGCTTCAAAGTGTGCATGTCACTTGGGCTGGCGCAAGACAGCCAGGCAAAGTGACATGTGCACTTTGAAGCATCCAGTCAGCCACTGCTCCTGGCAGCAGAGGCCACGCCCCGTATGTCTCTGCTGGTTGCTGCAGGTCACACGTCATAAAAATAAAATGGCAATTAAATCTTTTCATTGCCCATTTAAATTTTCCTGCACAGCTGGCAGCAGGCCGGGAGAGGGGGGGTGGGGGCTCCAGCTCCCCCGCCCTCGTGCTGAATGCGCCCCTGTCCAAAACCTCACTGTCCTGAACACACAGCACCTTAAATCTCACTTAGTTAGTAAATCCCGCCCCCAATCCCGAATTTTTATAGTCTAAATTTCACCGAAAAGCTCTGGTACATCTGACCTCCACATATAATTGCTGGTCATGTATGTAATAAAATGTGTGGGATCACCTGTTTGTTGTCCGTCTAGGCTGAACTTGTATGACACTGTGTAGTGTGACCCATCCGCTGTAAACTGTGCTGGTGATCTTCACAGCAATCAAAGTAAATGAATGAGGGTCATAAAATTCATGGAGCACATGGACCATCACAAGGGAGGAGGGGGCAGAAGGGGTATTATTGCCCAGGTCTTGCACATTTTGAGAGTCCTGTGCTGGTGATCTTCACAGCAATCAAAGTAAATGAATGAGGGTCATAAAATTCATGGAGCACATGGACCATCACAAGGGAGGAGGGGGCAGAAGGGGTATTATTGCCCAGGTCTTGCACATTTTGAGAGTCCTGTGCTGGTGATCTTCACAGCAATCAAAGTAAATGAATGAGGGTCATAAAATTCATGGAGCACATGGACCATCACAAGGGAGGAGGGGGCAGAAGGGGTATTATTGCCCAGGTCTTGCACATTTTGAGAGTCCTGTGCTGGTGATCTTCACAGCAATCAAAGTAAATGAATGAGGGTCATAAAATTCATGGAGCACATGGACCATCACAAGGGAGGAGGGGGCAGAAGGGGTATTATTGCCCAGGTCTTGCACATTTTGAGAGTCCTGTGCTGCAAGTGTATTGAGAGATTTTCAAGTAGGCCTGCCCTAATGATGAATGAAGAGGCAGATTGAACAGGGCCTTTTTACTAGATGGTGGCAGAAGCTTCTGCTGCTGTATTTTCTCTTTCCCTGGAGGATATGTTTTTTAGCTGCAAAACAGGCCCTCATGCTATGTAGGGCCTGCACTAAAGGTTTGACCCAGGCCTCACAAAACCCTCTGGCATGCATGTTGGATACACACTGCACTGGGCAGACATGCAGGTTGGATACACACTGCACTGGGCAGACATGCAGGTTGGATACACACTGCACTGGGCAGACATGCAGGTTGGATACACACTGCACTGGGCAGACATCAGGTTGGATACACACTGCACTGGGCAGACATGCAGGTTGGATACACACTGCACTGGGCAGACATGCAGGTTGGATACACACTGCACTGGGCAGACATGCAGGTTGGATACACACTGCACTGGGCAGACATGCATGTTGGATACACACTGCACTGGGCAGACATGCATGTTGGATACACACTGCACTGGGCAGACATGCATGTTGGATACACACTGCACTGGGCAGACATGCAGGTTGGATACACACTGCACTGGGCAGACATGCAGGTTGGATACACACTGCACTGGGCAGACATGCAGGTTGGATACACACTGCACTGGGCAGACATGCAGGTTGGATACACACTGCACTGGGCAGACATGCAGGTTGCAGTGAAGGACTTAGGCTTACATGCCATGAATTAGGGGCGAGATTCATTCCCATCACTGTACATGTTCACAAATATGCTGATATTGAAGACACATTCCAATACACACAAATAGGTTCATCACACCACACCACATCTCCATTGTGACAAACAAACTTTACAAGCGGCTTTCGCAGTTTTGTGAAAACGAAGGAAAAAGGATTATTTTCTAAATGTTTTTGGCATTTATGAAAAATGTTAACTCAATAATCAGCACTTTCTTTTACAATATCTGTTTCTTTGTTCGACTGACTCCAGAATATCGTGAATTGCCTTAAGCGCTTTTTCATATTCATATCTGCTAGGAAATGTTAATATTATTATAGTTGGTAATATTGTAGTGCAGGGAGGAAGGAGGGTGATGTGGGGGAGAGAAGGGCAAGGGGATAGGCGGGGTGAGAAATGGGATATGAGTGAAGGGAGACAGCCATTCCATTTTTAAAGGTGTTTTACACACTGAGACTTATTTCCGTCTTTAAATGTGGCATGGCACATTCTTAAACATACTCCAAACCTCTTATTTTCAATCGGCTATCCTTTCCAGTGTTTTTGGTGCAAGTGCCTGATTTTCACATAGTAAAACAAGAACGGCAGTTAACATCAGCTCACCATCGTCTCTGGAATGCCCTGCATTTGAAGTTACTAATCTAGAAAAGTAAGAACAAAATGGAAACATAATTAGTGAAGTACTCGCCGAAAATGTGATTTCTGTTCAATGCAAATGAAAGGGCCTGGGCCCATTTGTTCAGTACTCCTCCTTCGTCGATCCTTCGATGGTTCTTTTTAGCAGCATGAAAGTGCAAAAAATCTGAAAGATTCTGGAGGAGAGATTTCTCCCTGAGCAAGAAACTGGAATATAGGGAGGCAGTCAGAGTCTATAAAGTAGAAATTAAAAGGGCTCAGGCATCATATTATGAGGAGAGGATTTCCCTGGCCTCTAATTCCCCACGGGAAACCTTTCGCATTGTGAAAAAACTTCTTAAAGCCCCCCCCCTCCAGACATTCTGGATGTGTCAGGTCATCGATGCAATAAACTTGCAGATCACTTTCATCATAAAATTCAAGCCATATATTCCTCCTTTCCCGTGGTTGATAATCATCTTAACGACAATCAAGAGGATATTGACCTGTTAGTTCGGGGCCACTCCCTAGAGGTTTTCCCCCTTATTAATCAGGAATCTTTCCAGGCTATTTTAACATTGGTCAAGAGTGGTTCCCCATCCGACCCGGCTCCTCTACACATCCTGAAGCAGGCAATCAATATAGTTGCGCCAACTATTATTGATTTGATTAATGCCTCGCTTTCTGGGGGTACAGTCCCCCTTCAGTGGAAAAAGGCCATGGTCAAATCCCTTCTGAAGAAATCTAATCTGGACCCAGACTGCTTGAGCAACTACCGCCCTATCTCGCTTCTCCCAGGGATTAGCAAGATCGCAGAAAAGTATGTGAACTCCATCCTTTCTAACCACTTAGAGTCTTATAAACTCCTTCACCTCTCTCAAACAGGCTTTCGACCACGCCTAGGTACTGAAGCCGCGCTGCTATCTGTGGCCGAGGAATCTAGGAAAATCCTTGACGCAGGAGGATCCGCCGCTGTGATCCTCCTGGATCTGAGTGCAGCCTTTGATACGGTTAATCATCAAATCCTGGTTCACCGTCTTAGAGGTTTTGGGGTAACCGGTACTACCCTGTTGTGGTTGCAGTCCTTCTTGGAGGAAAGATCTTTCCAGGTTTTTCAAGGCGGGGCAGTCTCAAAAAGCCTGCCTCTCCGTTGCGGAGTTCCCCAGGGTTCGTCCTTGAGCCCTACGCTTTTTAATGTCTATATGGCCCCGTTAGCGGATATCGTTCTCCCTTTCGGGGTCCACATAGTTACTTATGCTGATGACATACAGTTGGTTGTGGCTTTGAATAGTCCTGACCAGGGGTCCAAGGGCCTTCGCCCTTTCTCGAGGAAATCGCCAAGTGGATGAACCTTTCCCACCTGAAATTGAACGGTGATAAGACTGAGCTTATGGTTCTTGGAGACCATATAAACTTCAAAGCTAGTACTATGTGGCCAGCTAGTATGGGTCCACCTCCTGTCCCTAAAACTGAAATAAAGAGTCTGGGAGTTTGGTTGGATCAGGATCTCAGTTTTAAAGCACAGGCCAGGAAGGTTGTAGCTTCGTGTTACGGCATTCTTAGAATGCTCCGTAAGGTGCTTCCCCTTCTTCCCTTCCGGGCCAGGAAACTAATGGTCCAGGCACTTGTTTTGTCACGGCTGGACTACGGTAACGCCCTATATTTAGGTGCACCAAGTTCTGTAACTGCAAAGTTGCAGATTGTGCAGAACAGTGCTGCTAGAACGCTTATGGGGATCCCGTCTCGCCAGTCGGCAATGCCCGCTCTGCGGTCCCTTCATTGGCTTCCCATTCAGGAGAGAATCCGCTTCAAGGCCCTGTGTATTGCTCACAGGACGCTTGGAGGGAACGGCCCTCCAATCAATCTTTCTTTGATCCAGCCCTACCGAGCTAATAGGCATCTGCGCTCAGATGACCTTTTTTTAGCAGCCGTCCCCAGAATTAAAAGGGCCAGAAGTGGTGGACGATCATTTTCTTTTAATGCCTCTAGGCTTTGGAACACACTCCCTTTGTTCCTGCGGAAGGAACCTAATCCTCTGGCCTTCCGCAAACTTTTAAAGACTTGTCTCTTCCCCTAGGTGTCCCTTTCATCTCTATGAATCGCTCAGCGCTGGGATGCCTTCGGGTAGCTACGCGCTTTATAAGTGTTATTTCATTTCATTCATTTCATCAAAATGCTGTGAATAAATTGAATATACAGTGTAACTCAATATGGCTACACAATAACTCAAATCAACAACCAAATGAAGGTTAGTCAAGTTATTACAAATTCAAAAATAATTGGACATATATATATCTTTGCATGAGAGTACAAAAGTACAGAGGAAACAGAAAAAATCAATCTCTTCAGAAAAGATTTACTCGATGCGGCAAGAAAAGAACGACAAGTTCTACAAATAGTACGCAAGTAATTAAAAAGCTAGAATTTAGATTTCTCTGCATCAGCATTTGTTGGAGAAAATCCTTTAATTCTATCTATCCCTAATCTAACTCTACAAGTGGCATCCCTAAATTGGCATTGAAGTAAAAGGTACGAATGAGGAACGGTGTCAGTGGTTAGAGCCTTCAGTCACTCCACCATTGATGGGTCAACCAGCATAAAGCCACAGGCAGGAAAGTAGCAAGCTAGCACTCAGGTGTTTTCGATGAAAATGGGCATCTGTCCCTCTCCTCAACACATCATATATTCAAAATTGCATGCAACAAATGTCCCATAATGCTTTTCTCACACGTACTCTACAGTAGGCTCAACTACGGAATTTTCCATGACTTTGATTCCTTTCCCAGTCTTCTCCATGTACGCCCCTCTGCAACAGTTCGTCCTTGGCTTCTTCTCATTGTCATGTGAACGCACCTCCTTCCACCTTATCTTCAGCAGGCCATGCTAACTGTAACTTCTTCATTCTTCAGCTATCTAATGAAACAATACACTTACTCTTCACTAACAGTGAGTTTGTTCGACTGAAATGCAAAGCGTGAAACAAGTAACAGTCTACAAAATTTGCATGGGAATCTAAGCATTAGTTTCAGAAACGAGAACAGTCAAACATGCTGTGTATTCAGGCCTACAACTTAGGCTCAAATAATAAATGCACCGTGTTATTCCCTCTTAGTATTTCCATAAATCGTTAGCATTTTCAGTGCACACGTTCACTAAATCATATTAAGACACCTACTTCAACTACCTCATTTGTCCTAATAAACATTCAAAATACATTTAATGTGTCAATGTCACTAATGCCCTATATAAATGTGTTACATTGTTTATATGTATTCAGTACAATTCTACGAATCATTTATTAGCTTTACATTGAATCGTGCTAATCTCACAAGAACATGTTAATTGGCGCACCTTTCTTCTAACATCTAATTACTCTAATAACGCCAAATAATATGAAAGTGCGTACTTCAAATGATTACATTGCACTCCTAACAGGAGCTCCATGTAGGATACGAATTTCGGCTCTATCACTAACAAGATGAGCATATTTATGGGTGCCAAGTGGGTGCGAGCCTGCCGGACGGACTCAAATCATGGCTCACGACCCCTTCTCATTATGTGGGGTTTTTTTTGGAGTGGGGGCAAATGTCAAAATATATGGGGGGTTTTGCAGGTTTAATAGTGCAACTCGGGTTAAGGAGCGCTTTACATAAGTTCCAAGCTCATGACCCGACGTCGCGATTGGAACCTGGTTCCCCTGTTTCGAAGTCGGCTCCTCTGGCTGTTAGATCACGTCTCCTCCTCATGTGTTAGTGGTTGCAGGAGCACCACCTGTCGGCAGTGCTTAATTTGAGGTAGTGGTTGCAGGTGGCGGCCACAGGCACTTGTTTTTGGGGTCCAGCATCTATTTTATCTCTTTGGACATTTCCCAGAGAGAAAGAGAAGGAAAACATTAGGGCCCGATTCACAAAGGGCCTCGGCACTCGTGGCGGAGGCCCTGCAATCGTGGTGGGGGGCCGGCACTCAAGGAGGGACCTCTGTCCTGGCCCATTGCGGACGTCCCACCACAAGTACCGGAGCCCTTCACTAAGACTGCGTGGCCTCCACCACGAGTGCGGAGGCCCTTTGTGAATCAGCCCAACAAAGCAGAAAGAAGGAGAAAGAGTAGGACGAAAGAACCATTACAAATGCAGAAAGCAGGCACCTGCCAGAGTGAGGTAGAGGGGCAGGGAGCGTCTGGTAGTCGATTGAAGAGGCATGAGGTGGATTGCAGCCTACACATCCTTAGCGTTTGGCGCCGGTGCCCACAGCGGGCTTCAGAGCAGAGCTTTGAGCACCGGCACTTGTCATTTTACAAGTTAAATACTACCTGACGGAGTTGGAGACCCTGGACTCCGAGGAGTACTAGTCAGTGGGTAGTTGGGTGTCACCAGTTTATGCTGCTAGGGATGTGTCAGTGATCATGTGCTGCTTACAAGATCACAGCAGTTTATTTTGAGAGTAGAAATGGTAGTTTAAATCTGCACACACAGGCTGCAGTGGCAGGCCGGAAACATGTTTACAGTGCTACTTAAGTGGGGGGCACAATCAATGCTGCAGGCCCACTAGTAGCATTTCAATTACAGGCCCGGGTAGTTCCACTTTAGTAGGGACTTAGAGGTAAACAAAATATGCCAATTTGGGTATAAACCAATCTTACCACGTTTTAAGGAGTGAGCACAAGCAATTTAGCACTGGTTAGCAGTGATAAAGAGTACTTGGGGTCCTAAAAACCAACAAAAACATGTTCAGAAAACAGGAGGGTGAAGGCAACAAGTGTGGGGATGACCCTGCAGAAAGGGCCAAGTTCAACAGATACAAATAAGTCACCCTTAGGATAGGCCATGTATAGCCCATAGGGCAGGGTGCAGTGTATTAAAAAAGTAGGACATGTACTTTTAAGTTTTACATGTCCTTTTAGTAAAAACTCTTACATTTGTTTTTCACTACTGCAAGGCCTACCTCTACCATAGGATAACATTGGAATTACCATATTACATTTAATAAGATTTAACTACTAAATGGGAACTGGTAACTAGTTCATGTTTGGTGTGTTCGGAATTGAAGAAAAACCCTCTCTTAAGGTAAAGTCAGATTTTAAATTACAATTTTGAAAATACCACTTTTAGAAAGTTGGAATTTTCCTGCCTTTAGCCATTTAGCAGTGGTGGCTCCTCCATTGGGGCGTGGGAGCGTGGCCCCACTGCTTTCTTGCAGTGCGAGAAGCAGAAACATAAAATGGTAAAACTACCATTTCATGTTTCTGCTTCTCGCACCGCGAGAAAGCAGAAGTGCCTGGAGTGCCTGGTTGGGGGCAGGCGGGTGGACGTTCCTGCTTGAGTGCAGGGGAGGCGTGGCTAGCCCCCTGTCTTTGGGTGCTGACTGTTTGTTCGGCCCCAGGGCCGACCAAACCAGTCATGCGCAGTTGCGCACTCTCTCTTTTTCTCTATGTAGGCTGCATGAAGCATACATAGAGAAAATGGCTCCCTGGCCTACAGGTGCCCGGCTGGGCGCCGTCCGCTGCGCCGCACCAATCACAACGCTGCCATTTCAGCGTTGTGATTGGCTTAGGGGAGCGGGAGGGAGGCTGCCTAGATGCAGGCCTGGCTGGGAGCAGCAGGAGCTGAAGCGGCGGCGCGTGAGGAATAAGGTAAGTTTTTAATTGTATTTTGATTACCGTCCCGCAGTTCCAGGCCCCCGCGTGAAACCCCCCCCCCCACCCAAACACTTCTAGATCCGTGGATAAAACAAATCTCGAACTTAAGTGAAACAGCTGCACCCGCTACCTTGATTTCAAACAAAATTAGAATTACGGTTTAGATCGAAGGAGCTTTTAAAATATTGCTACTTGGCCGTGCCCTTTACTCCTGTTTATGATAAATCTGTGCTGAAGGTTGCACGTGGCAGTGATCAAAAATGTCCTCGTGAACTGCGAAATTAACTGTTCAGAAGTGCTATGTAAATTATTTGCCTTTGGCACAGTCCTTTCCAGTGGATGTTGGCGGTAATATTTATTGTCAAGGGGCCCGTCCCCGGAGCCCTTAAGAGTCACAGGCAATTTGTTACACAGATGTGGACTAAGCTGGTGTTCTGAAACAGGGTCTTGTGAGAGGTCAAAGGTGTCACCCTTCCCGCTCCCTGTTCCTTTATTTTTCTGTAACAGCAAAAAATATGTCGCAAAAGAAGCGGTGGGAGCGCTACCAAATGCAACCTTTCAGACAAAAAGGTGGACACTGCCCATAGGAATGTTTACACATTTAGCTTTACGTACTGGTATGGAAAGAGCCTAAACTTCTCATCTCCACACATTACATGAACTTAAAGTGGGCTTAAGTCAGCCCCTTGCACATGACTGGCTGGCTCTAGCATCTATCTCAGTTGTCTCATCTTGATTCAGTGGTTTTCTTCCTGTGTTTGTCCCACACAGGAGAAGTTCAGTCTCGCACTGTTTTGATGGTTGAGTTGAAATTTTCTTTGGAATACTAGGGACTTTTGTGGAATTCAAGGAATACCAGCTCAGTTTAGTACAAACCATCACTTGTGAAAGAATAGCACACAGTGGCACAGATGGACAGAGCCAGTGGTAGGCCGGCGTCTGATATGCATCCGATTGGACTGACAGTTTTGCCAGTCACTGTCTTTGTTAGAACAGATTCACAATTGCTTTATTAACCTTCCTGCTTTCTCAAATTTGCTTGAAAATGCACCATTTGCCCACTCTTTTTTCAAATTTTTCTCGGTGGGAAAACCCCCCAAAACCCCCGTTGGGGGTTCGGGGTCGCTCGCTACGCTCGCTCGCTACAGTGCTGTACGACAATTGTTTTACGCAACACCACTTTCAAATGTCACCAGCCGCCACTGCCATTTAGTGCCTGCAGCCAGTCTCTGGGTCACATGACTGGGTGTAGCTTACACCTGAGCTTTATGTATTTCCCCTAGACAGCCACACATAATAGAGAACTTAGGTGTGCCTGGATGGGCCATCACTGGGAGGATAAGAGGGCAGTGCTGGGCACAGCCCTACTTACACTGGAATAGGCTTTGCCCTGCCTCCACAGAAAGGTCTGATATCCCCTGTATTTAGTCTTGAGCCAGGGCAGGGGATTCAGGAAACCTGTGCACTTCAAAGGGAAACCTCTAGAAGCTTCTCCGACTTTAAAGGAGACACCAGGTGTAAATATTGGACCTCAGACACAGTGGCGGTCGCTACTTAATGGGTGTGGTGGGTGAGGGGTGGGGAGGGGAAATGAAGGGAAAAAAGGAAAAAAATACCACTTACCTGCACACCGGCCGGCCAACGCTTCTCGGTCCTCTTCCTCACTCCAGGAGCAGGAAGGGAGGAAGCAGGAACCAGGAAACACCCAGGCTCCCAGACTCCCCTGACCAATCACAACCTTGCCTTACAGCAGCGTTGTGAGAGTTCTGAGCGCCGTGGTTCGACACTCAGAGAGGGGCTGGGGGCCTGGACATGTTCTCCACCCAGGCTGTAATACAACCTGGGTGGAGAACATGCAAAGTGTGCATGACTGTTTGGCCGGCCCAAGACGGTCGGCCAAACATTCATGCACACTTAAGAGAGTGCCACCACTGTTCCTGTGATGTCCAGCCCCTCCTTGCCCCAAACCAGCTGAGATACAGACGGAAAAATAAAATGATAATAACGTTCATTATTAATATTTTATTTTTCCTTTTAAACTGCTCACAGAGCAGTGGGGCGATGCTCCTCCGCCTTAGTGGAGGAGCCGCCCCTGCTCAGACACCGACTCTTCAGTACACTTCTGGACATATGGGGACTCTGCCAGGAAGAAGGACTGCTGTGCTGCTTTAAGGACTGCCACTCTGCTGGACTGCCCTGCTGAACTTTTGCCTTTTTGGACTGCTGCCTTGCTGGATTGCTGCCCTTCTGCCTGAGTCAGAGGGATTGGATCAGCACCTGAACCCAGGGCTCCCAGAGCGACTCAAAAGACTAGTCCTCCTGTTCAGAGCCACAGGGATATAACAAGCTCCCAGCCACCTGAACAAGCACCCATATCTAGCTGGAGCCAGCCAGTGACACCAAAGTGGTGCCCTTCAGGTCCTGGACCCTTGATATGGCCTCAGTGGTGCTGAATCGAAGTTTTTGGGCTATTCGCGGCTGCGAACGGGCCCATTGGTGCTAAACCCTTGTTGCTTGTGCTGCTTGCCAACACGAAGTTCCATCAACTGACCATTTGCACTACAGCATCGACCGTTCCAGTGGAACACCATCTGAAGCTCCGGCACAACCGCCTGCGACGACAACAACAGGATTGTCAGACTACAGCGATGACTGTCCTTAACGTTAGGTATGCTCTTTGCGCTACACCGACGATTGTTCACATTGCTTTCCTGCTCCTCGTGGCCCCCCTCCACCACAAGCGGGACTCTTTGCGTTTGACTGAGAATGCAACTTTGCAGCTAGACTAACCTGGTCCCTGTATCCAACCCGTGCTCCATCGCGGTCAGCCTGAACTTGACTGACTGCCTGACTTTCTCCCGATCTCGCATGACCAGATAGCCACGAGTGGCTCTTTGGACTTTTGACGCTATTTTTATAAAAACCTTTAAAATTGCATATCTCCGGTTCTATTGATTGGATTTGTGTCATTCCGGTCTTGTTTTATTATTAAAAATTACTCTATTTTTCTAATCTGATGTGCGTTACTTTTTATGGTGTGTTTTCACTTGGTTACTGTTTGTTGCACAAATACTTTACACATTGCCTCTGAGTTAAACCTGACTGCTCTGAGCCAAGCTACCCGAGTGGTGATCACAGGTTAATTTAGGGTTTGCTTGTGTTTCACCCTGGCAAGAACTGTGGCTGCTGCTTGTAAGAGTTTCACTCCCTCAAACCAGTAACCCTATTTCTTACACTCACTATCTCTTATAACAACTTCCTTCATCCTTGCTTACCAAATCTCCCGAATTTCAAAGATATTTAAGTCGTAATTACATTTTTCAAGCAGGGCATGTTTTTCTTATACTATATTTTCCTTGGCAGTGATGTACTTTGTCCACCTTAAATCACATATTTGGTGTTTAAAATAGCTTTCTGTGCTTTCTACTAGTGGATAGTAAAACAGTAATCCATAGACTCTACAGCTCAAAATAACACAGGCATAAAAAATAAAGGCTGACTTACATGTGAGTAAAGAGGACCCTTCCCATGAACATTAGTTTTTAGGCTTCTGTTTGTGTTCTTAGTTTTATTACTTTCAATTTCCTTTACCATCACCACTCACTGTGCTCTGGTTGGTGACAAAGGGTTCCACCGATTCAATGCCCACCATCTTTTCAGATCATTGAGGTAGAATTGTATTGCCGTTAGGACTGCACCTGTTGGCCATATCATATTGTTGCACTTAGACCTCTGCCAAGTACGACTCCAACCTGCTGCTCAAGCACCACCTCAAAACAAGCCTACCTCTTGACAATCAGCCAATAACAAGCACCCCAGTTGTTGCTGGCTGGGTACCAGGAATTTCAACATATACCTCTGGTTTAATGCACCACCTCTCCAAAGCACAAATCCCCATCCAGCTGCTGCAGCTTCATCTCCAGTTGAAGCAGTAACTGGAAACAAAACTCTCAAACCTCTCTGGCCCCATTTATGGATACATTGCGGAGAAAATCTGTCCACGTACTACATCAGCACATCAGTTCTTTTAAGACTGCTGTGCAGCTTGACAATTGACCACTCAATAAACTGTCCCACTAGTTTTTAGTTGCCTAGAGGGAACTCCAAATCCATGTCTGGATAAATTCAACTTCACTTGCAGCAGAAATCCCAGTTAAAAAAAAAACTTCAAGTAAATTTGTTTGTATGTTTACAGGCAGTACAGTTTCTTTTGAATTTTTTTATGCCCAGGAAAAGACTAACAAGCATCGGCAATGCCAATAAGTCTGGCTTGTGACTGAAAGTGCCTTGTGTCCTTGATGGGTTTAGGCACTTAACAGGTCATCATACATACACTCTGTCGCTCATCTTTTTACTCATACATCCAATCATCCATCCACTGATTCATTCTTCCATTCACCCTCTGATCCAATCACAAAAAAGCACACAAATTGAACAACATATGAAATGATATACATTTCTCCTGGCTGCTCTTCTCCCATGTGTGCTGCTGCCAGTGAAACACAAATACCATAAATTATCTAGTTATCTAAGACACTTTTACAGCATTGCTGTGTTATGTGTGTGCCCCTGAACGTTGAAGCCCAGGCAGCTGGATCAGTAAGCAAAATGATCACATCTGCGTGGGGGGCAAGTAATGTTTTGTGGAAGCATTCAACTTCTGCCCAATCAAAATATGTACTCCTGGCTCCCAAAATGTGGGCGGAGTCAAAGCCCCTCTTTAATGGTACCCACATAATTGTCAGGCGACAGCTGCGCTGTCAAGTCAAACCATAAAAACTACTTTCAGATTTCAAGACTGGGATGTTTTCTCAAAGAGGCAGACAAAAAATTTATTTATCTCCCATGTTTCTATGACCCCATCCATTCACCTTTGTTGAACAATTTGAACACTCAGAAATCCCATTGGCCACTTTGCCTTCTGCTTTGCACTCAGAAGCAGTACTTTAATTGGACAGGTACTGTCCGGTACTGAGTAGCTGTACTTCTTTAATTTGAAAGGGAGAGCACCTGCACTTTTCAGCACTGTTACAATGCATTTAATGGGAGCGCACTGGAACTTATCAGAAGCAAACAGGTACGCTGGATAGTGAGTGCCAACACTATGATAGCGTAGAAAGAGTCCAAAGTTAAATGGGCTCCAACTCTGTGCCAAATTCTTCTTCTAGGTGACAGATCTTTGCCACCATTTTTGAATGGAAGCTAAACCAGATCAATCAAAATTTAAATTTATCAGTCTTTATGTTCAGTCAATAATGAGTTTTGGATTGGTTTCGAAAACCTTAATTCTCATAAAGAGATTAGTAAATTCTTTTTGTCTTTATTCAATTAAATCAGTTTACATAAATATTTCAAGAAAATTATGGTTAGAATCAAATAATAATGCAAAATGACAAGCGTGTTCCATAAAGGAATTAATCCATATTCTAAATAAATGTTTAGAATCAAAAGTTATTAGAACCCATAAAGAGTTCGAGAAAATGAAGTGAGATCAAAGGAGCATTAGGTTTGAAAACAAATTAAGTAGTCGAACTCCCCATAAAGAGCAATTCATGAAATTCAGCCGAGTGTCAATATCCAAAGAGCATCAGTATACAGTTGCAGTAGCAATCTGTACAATCAACAGGGAAATCTGGGGTAGCCGATGCAGCAAAAGCTACAGCCATCAAGTATAGGAATAGGAAGGTTGAGAGTCTGGGAACATCACCTCCCAAAGCGGCAGGTAACAGTAGCTGCCTTCAGTAGTAGCCAAATCTCTGTGGCAGAGCAGTGTGGAGCCGCCTTCCTAACTACAAACATGCACTAATATGTATATAACATTATTGAAGTTGAGATCACTTCCTTCCGATGAAGAGACATCTTTCAATGGTGAGCAGGCTTCGTTCTTCTTTTACCATGGAAAACATATGACGTCGAAAGCCTACTATCAAATATGTAAAAAATGTAACAAACATCACTAACCAGTTGTGTTTCTGGAAGCGTTAACCTTGGTTCCCAGGGATGCTTAACAGTGAACTATACTAGAAACATTTACTTGCAGATTTCTAGTTAGGTAATGAGTTAGGTAATGCTTTTCGTATTTCATGTAAGTGAGAGTTATTGTTAAATTATGCAACTTTCTATTCATCATTATATGAACACGAGATAGATAGGAAGTTCAAGCCTAGTGCAAATGAGAAAATGTTGCTATAAAATCAGAACATTCTGCAGTTATGACAAAGATTGTAAGCAAGTCACATTAAGATCAAGCTATCAAATACATTTGTGCATGGTTCAGCAATTTCCAAAGCTTCTATTTGTTAAAGGGAACTCTAACAGCAGCCTACCAGTGAATATGGCCGCCTGATGCATCTTGCACATTTTCACTACATGTCATTTTATAGTATGATTTCACATTAATGTCTAAGGCAATTTTCATTTTTGTTTTTCTAATTCCAATTTCACCTTTTACAACTACTATATTTCCATGTAAAGCCCTGTTCAGAAGTGATTCCGTCTGGCAGCTCACCTAAGTACTGACTTGCATTAGGTGTCATTAAAGTAATTTTCTCCCATTATCTTAAACATGGAAAATATGTAGACTCCCAAAAAAGTGGAATGACTTGTAACATTTTAGGCAAGGTATTTTATCACTTCCTCTTTAAAAGTAAGTGCACTGAAGCTCTGTTCACCTGCACTTTTTGGAGAATATGTGTTTGCTGCATGTGCACATACAACATGAGTAGGTCTGTTTTCTTAATCCCATCGATTGACAATCGGCCAATTATAAAACTTTCATCAAAACAGTTTATGAAAGAAAAATAGCAGGATATTGACCTCCCGGAAAAGTCACTATGTATACATGAGCGCTTTAAAGAGAAAATCAGTATGCAACATTTTTTGGCCTAATGCAAAATATTTCTTAAGATACAAGCAGGAAGATGGTACAAAATTAAATTGCCTAGTTTTTCTGCATCACTGCAAAACGTCACGAAATTTGCCTTGTCTCATGGGTACCAGTTTAGTTAATAAATTTGTTCTTAAGCTCCTCTCCATTTTAGAAGGATTTCTGACTTAATCCAGTATTTTTTTAAAATAAATTATTTACCTTTGGATCTCTGAAGTTCTTTCACTTAAGCACTTTATACACATTTAACAAGATGGTCAAATACTTTTATAAAACCTGGCAAAGGATGCTATAAAATAACAGGGAATAATAGAAAATAATAACAGGGAGTAATTGAAAATAATAGAAAATAGGGCTCAAAAGATCAAACCACGCCGAAATACGGATAGGTACATAATATGCACCTCAAAATCAGGAACCAAGCATAAAGCACAAAATAAATAAACATAACATCTTTTAATCAGTGATACCTTGCGAACTACAATCATGTCAAACATCAAACATACAGGTCATTAGATATTGCTAGGCGGGCAGGCAGCATCTCAACAGGAAAATGGCTGCCACCCATCCGAGATCTCTGAGGAATTCCAGAAGAGCGGCTGGAAGCAACTCCAGAAAACAACACGGCAGCTGCAAGAGTGCTCGATTTGTACAGAGAAACTGAACTCTCCCACAAATCTCTAAAGATCACTGCTTGCAGCAGGGTTGAGATCAGCTGTCAGCAAAAGGTGGGCAAGTTTACCATCCACCTCCCATCTTTGTTATACTGAGAGGTTTAGGATATCCTTTTTTGTTCAATAACACTTGTATTATTGTTTGTCAATAACACATTCAATAAACAGATAGAATTTACCTGCAATGAAAGAAATATCTTATCAATCTTATAAAGCAGTTTGCCCATAAAACAAATAATACAACCTTTAACCATTATGGTTTGAAACAAGAGTAAACAAAACATTCTCCCAATCAGAAAAATAATATTTGAGTTGGGGAAAAAAATAATTGAGAGTTTTAGAGTTTTTATATCCAGTGATACCCCTAGTCCTAGCTACAAAAAGAAAGCTTGTTCAGTAGATGCATCGACTTCACACCAGATGAGACGTGTTTCCTCTGCATTAATGCTAGTTTTTGAAGAAAACATGATTTCAAAAACTACAGAAGTCAGCCAAAAACGTAAAAAAGTAGGACATGATTATTTTGTCAAGTTTTATGAAACAAAACGCCATAGGATTAAGTCACGCGCCTTGGTATGCGTAACCAGTGAGATTTGGTACTGTAAATATAGTACATTCACCTGTAAACAACGAGGATTCCATGTCTGCAATGATGGGCCGCCTTGTTTAATGACGCGTGGGTTGGCTGTTAAATTGTGCAAGTAGCTGAGAAAATCACTGTGCCGACTGAGCCTGAAGGCAGATACTGGAAACAGTGTTATGTTCACAAATATAAATCAAAGGAAGAGCTACCTACATTTCGCTATGATATATTTACAACAAATCGTGGCCAGAGGTACGAAGCATTTTTCCCGATTCACAGGGCCACATGTATCAACATTTGTAATAGCGATTACCTAATTGCGATTTTCTGCAAATCGCAATTAGGTAATCGCTATTACAAATGTATGAAACTCCAAGAGTTTCATATAGGGATTCGCAGGGGTCGCAAATCGACCTACCTCATTAATATTAATGAGGTAAGTCGCAATTTGCGACCCCCTAGGAATCGCTAAAATCACAGGGATAGGTGGCCTGCTGGGGTCAGCAGACCACCATGTCCATGATTGCTTTTAAATAAAGCAATCTTTTTTTTTTTAAATGCTGCCCGTTTTCCTTAAAAGAAAACAGGTTGCATTCAAAAAAGAAAAATGAAAAGTTTTCTTTTCATGTTTTAAGAGCAGGCAGTTGTCCGTAGCATCACTGCCTGCTCTTAAAAAAGGTTTTCGCCACCATTCCCAAAGGGGAAGGGGTCCCTTGGGGACCACTTCCCATTTGCGAATGCATTACCACCAACTTGAAGTTGGTGGTAAAATGCGAATGCTTTGCGACCGCATTCACGTTCGCAAAACATTCATACATACCGCAGCGATTCAGTATTTTGAAGGGATGCCCTAAACATGCTCTTCCAAATACCAAATCGCAAACCCATTTTGCGATCCGGTAACAGGTTACCGAATCACAAAATAGGGTTTGATACATGCAAAAAGCATTTTTTGCATTAGCAAACGGGCCGATTCTGAGAATTGGCCCATTTGCGAATGCAAAAATGCTTGATACATGAAGCCCACAGATTCGGGCCATCTGTGATCGCAAAAATGCCTTTTGTAATGTAAAAACCACAAATTGCAACGCATTACTGATTTGGTATTTGGAAGGGGTGTGTTTAGGGCGCCTTTCCATATACTAAATCGTAGTGGTATGTAATAATGATTTGCAACCGAATTCCAGTTGCAAAACATAAATATTTTACCACCACTTCGAAGGAGTCCCCAAGGGATCAATTCCCCATCATGAATGTTAACAAAACATTTTTAAGAGTAGGCACTTTTCATTTTTTTTTAGGCGCATTCAGTTTTTGTTTTACTTAAAAGCAATCACAGACATGGTGGTCTGCTGACCACAGCAAACCACCATCCCTGTGATGGCCGTGATTCCTTGTGGGTCCCAATTTGCCAACTTCCTTGTTAATATTCATAAGCCAGATCGAATTGCGAACCAACCTATTAGTACAAAGGTCGGTTCTCCAATTGCCACACTGGATGCAAAGATACTGGTCGCAATGCGACCAGTTCTTAGTACAAGTGGTCACGTGTAACATCGTTTTACTGTTGAAAGTCCTCTGTGTACTGAAGAGGTTGTAAAATAAATAAACAAAATGCAATACAAATCTACACAAAATTGTGTCATGCCACTTTTCTTCCTTTCATTCTGTTTACTGCGGCCATTTTCAGGTCCAGCCTCGCCCTCAGCAAAATTTAAATTAGACCAGCGTAATTTGTATAATTTTATGAGTTTTATGTTGCGCTTGTTATGCAAAATACCCGATATCACCCCATTATGCCAGTTGTGTAATTACTTTGCTGCAGGAGAGCGAGAACAAGACAAACAACCAGAACACGAACAGCAGTTTTTCACTGCAATTGTGTTTTACACTGTATTTGTTTAGGGTGAAATGTGTCCCCACTGTATCTTCATTCTAAAATATAGCATTTCCCATAATTATGCTGAATTTTGTGGAATTTTCCAAAAATCGCGCGTAATAGAGCAAAAGCAAATTAAGTTAATTTTGCACACTCCTTGCCCAAACTACCTTAATGTTACATTTTAAGTTGATTCTTGCACTCTGTATGCTACTCCCATGGTAGTCACTTGTCGCTCCCTGGCATTCCCCCGAGTCCTCCTGATTGTATGTCAGAATATCTTATACAGACATTTCGCCTGAAATAAATACTGTGTCGATATTTAAGACAAAATATTTGTGTCAGACCGTATTCTGATCAGGGTCAGACTGTCCTATAAGGCTTTAAAGCAGTACCTGATGGGCTGATCTGACAGGTTAGTGTGTGGCCTGATTGTTTGGTTTTTACCTGGTTTTTACTCTTGAATTCTCTGATATTAAAACAGCCAATGCCTGAAGCAAGCTCAAATCCATACAGTCTTTCGTACCTTGCAAAGCACTTATACAGCGTGTCAGTTCACAACTGTCCCAATTTTCAAACATGGATCACGTTTTTAGCTAATTCACTAATGGGGCCACTTTTATTTTGGTGCCCAGGACTATTTTTGAACTCAGTCTGACTGTGATTCTGAAAATGATATTCTGGTACCAAACCAAAGTTTTGTTTCGGTGATTTGTATTTTGTTTTGTTACACTTGTGGCTCCACATACTTAACAAGGTACCTTTAGTTGACTATAAAGCCAGTAATGTCTGAAGGTTTCACACATTATGGGGCCGTTGTTTCATCATATTAACAAATGCTTATTAAGGCTGATAAGTACCCAAAGCATTGGTAGCTGTTGACAAATTTGGTTCTATAAATACTATGCTTTATGGATTTTCTTTCAAAAGTAATCTTGTCTGCTAATGATTAAATGAATTTGCATACTTTTCTACAAGTATTCCTATTCACCTTTACAGTTTGTCTCTTTTCATCTTAATTAATTGTCCATCACAGGACCAGTCTAGAATGTGACTAACATTGGGAAATAGCAAATACCCATTGTACTGTGGTTTAATTTCTCTTTCAAAGTGCAGATAAAGTACTGAACAATAATTTTAAGCAGTCAATGAACCATAAAAGGTTGAGTCAAAATATTTTTACTGTACCAGAAATCTTGGCCTGTTGTCCACTGAAAAGTGATTGGTCCATTGTGAATTTCTAATGTTTTTCTGAATTACTTATTGCTTATCATAGAAATTGATACTGTAATCTCGTGTGAAATTGCAAGTTACTGTGGTTTATTCATTTGATTGATTTCAATGTTCTGTCTCTCCCCCTCCCCGACAGTAATATCTCCAGGACTGGATCTTCTGGACTTAAGCGAACCTGTCATACTTACCCAAAACAAATCAAAGAAGTTAGAAACAGCATCTAGAGGAGAAAGCTCCAAAGGAACATCTCTTAGGAAAAAAGCTGACAGCGTAGACCTCATCAAAGTAGAAGCTGAGAAAACCGGAAAGACTTCCAGAGTTCAAGAAAAGTCATCTTTAGATTTAGGTAAGGGCTTGAGTTATATTTTACAAGTTATTGTTTAATGGCTTCCCAATACATTGAATCTGTGGTGGCAGTCCAAAGAGCACATTTGTCACATATATTTTAATGTAGCTATCTGCATTGTCAGGTAGTTGAACAATATACATAATGTGACACACCAATGGACGTCAAGTGTCAAGACAATGATAGTGTATGTCTTCCTCAATTAAATTATCTCATGAACTACAGTGCTTATGTGATGTACAAGGCCAAGTCAGCCAGGCATAATGTAAAAGGGGCTGTTTGTTGCCATTGGTCCTTTTGTACTTTCTTCAAGGTGCATCTCTCCCCCTACCAAAAAAAATTCCTAATTCTAAATGAACATGCTTTATCTCAGATTAAGAAATTTGATGCAAAGAAACAATCCTCTAATTTTCTAGAGGAAGTGGTAAATCTAGCCACTGGTGGAATGTTCTCTACCATGCTGTCTTTATGGTGAAGGAATCTCCACTGCTGGACTGTGCACCAGATTTTGCAGTTCCACCACAAATTTAAAGAATTTTTGACTGCCACAATAGTGACATTAATTTGACATCTTCTGTAGATGTTTACCCTTCTAATTTTAATTTTCCAGCTTTGCTCCAAAAACGTTTTCTTCATCTTTATATTAATGTCATCCTGTCTATCTTCCTGCGACTCTCTCACATACAAGCATCAGTTCATTTTTAAAGCTCCTTTTGGCGATCACTTAATTTTGATTCACTTATTGATCTTTATTTCCCTGTAATTCATCAGCATTTCTTATGCCTACATTATATTAGGAAGCCCAATTAGAAGAAAATACAAATATGTTAGGCATTAAATGTTTGATTAAAACTATAGATTTTGAATCAGTTACTTCTTTCAAACATTTAGTGGAGTATGTCCCTGAGGGTATGGAATTACAGCGAGCAAGCTTATTTGTAATGTCTTTGATTTCCCTGATAGTTGTTTGTGTTTAACTGTTTTAAAAACTAGAATTGTAGTAATCTCAATACTCAGCTCCTCTACTTGAGTAGATTCATTGTGAAGATTGAGGCTGAAATCATGACACTCCAACCAACATATAGGGGACATAGTCCATTTGTTTCATCACTTTGGTAGGAGCTTAAAATGTGGGTTGGTCCCTGGCAGCTGTCAATATCAAGCCCACAAAACAATGCTTTTGGTGACCTAAGGCTGTCTCTGTCCACTTTTGTGATCACTTTTTCACTTTGTCAGGTCTCCTGTTGGAGTTGTCCTAGGCTTTCTATGCTTGTGTAAGATGATAATTGATGGCTAGAAGTGGGACGATCTGCTTCTTTTTTGTTCAACATATGCTTCACAACAAGACATGTAGCAGACCAGCATTCAGCTTTCAGTGGACTACCATAACCAAACCTTATGTGAGTCAGGAACAACTCCACAAGAAATGGAAATTAATGAACAATTTTGAGAATGGGAATAATGTGAAGAATTAATACTTTTTACATACTGCTAATTGTAAGGAAGAGCAAGCCACATTAAAATCAAGAATATTTTGTTTGCCCTGAGGAAGCTAAATTTAAACACTTGCAGCAGTGAAACACGTTTATATATCTTGTACAAAAGAAGCCCAGTTCTATGTAAATCACTTTTGCCGAAAGCAATTCAGCTTGTTGTACTAACGTGACTTTGAATGAAATAAAGGAAGAACAATAAACGTAACAATTTGAGTCTAGTAACCAATCATAGGGCTAATTCAGTCTGTTTGTACTTTTGTGGGTGTGCTTTTATGTTTGCATGTTCATGCGACCCTTGACCTTGCCAGGTAGGTCGCTCCCCCACCACACAGCTCCGCCTGTGTTGTCTGCCCGCTGCTTCTGCAGGTAAGATCGCCCTCCGCTTGTGGCCCCGGTGCCCGTTTTCTTCTGCCTGTCTCCCCTTTTCCTTTCTGTGCCCCTCGCTGCCCCATTGTCGTTGTGCCCGTGATTTTGTCTGCTTTCTCCCCTGTTTTCCTTTTTGTGCCCCTCGCTGCCCCATTGTCGCTGTGCCCGTGATTTTGTCTGCTTTCTCCCCTGTTTTCCTTTTTGTGCCCCTCGCTGCCCCATTGTCGCTGTGCCCGTGATTTTGTCTGCTTTCTCCCCTGTTTTCCTTTTTGTGCCCCTCGCTGCCCCATTGTCGTTGTGCCCGTGATTCTGTCTGCTTTCTCCCCTGTTTTCCTTTTTGTGCCCCTCGCTGCCCCATTGTCGCTGTGCCCGTGATTTTATCTGCTTTCTCCCCTGTTTTCCTTTTTGTGCCCCTCGCTGCCCCATTGTCGCTGTGCCCGTGATTTTGTCTGCTCTCTCCCCTGTTTTCCTTTTTGTGCCCCTCGCTGCCCCATTGTCGCTGTGCCCGTGATTTTGTCTGCTTTCTCCCCTGTTTTCCTTTTTGTGCCCCTCGCTGCCCCATTGTCGTTGTGCCCGTGATTCTGTCTGCTTTCTCCCCTGTTTTCCTTTTTGTGCCCCTCGCTGCCCCATTGTCGCTGTGCCCGTGATTTTGTCTGCTTTCTCCCCTGTTTTCCTTTTTGTGCCCCTCGCTGCCCCATTGTCGCTGTGCCCGTGATTTTGTCTGCTTTCTCCCCTGTTTTCCTTTTTGTGCCCCTCGCTGCCCCATTGTCGCTGTGCCCGTGATTTTGTCTGCTCTCTCCCCTGTTTTCCTTTCTGTTCCCCCACTGCCTCTCGCCATTCCCGCCGCTGCGTCCCCTGCGGCCCCGCCCCCCTGACCGCCCATTCGCTGCCCCTGCCTCCCGCCTCCCAGCTGCTCCTCCCTCCCACCTCCCCATAAATGGCGGCCGCTGCGCGGTGAGGAGAGCGACCCTTGACCTTGCCAGGTAGGTCGCTCCCCCACCACACAGCTCCGCCTGTGTTGTCTGCCCGCTGCTTCTGCAGGTAAGATCGCCCTCCGCTTGTGGCCCCGGTGCCCGTTTTCTTCTGCCTGTCTCCCCTTTTCCTTTCTGTGCCCCTCGCTGCCCCATTGTCGTTGTGCCCGTGATTCTGTCTGCTTTCTCCCCTGTTTTCCTTTTTGTGCCCCTCGCTGCCCCATTGTCGCTGTGCCCGTGATTTTGTCTGCTCTCTCCCCTTTTCCTTTCTGTGCCCCTCGCTGCCCCATTGTCGTTGTGCCCGTGATTCTGTCTGCTTTCTCCCCTGTTTTCCTTTTTGTGCCCCTCGCTGCCCCATTGTCGCTGTGCCCGTGATTTTGTCTGCTCTCTCCCCTTTTCCTTTCTGTGCCCCTCGCTGCCCCATTGTCGTTGTGCCCGTGATTCTGTCTGCTTTCTCCCCTGTTTTCCTTTTTGTGCCCCTCGCTGCCCCATTGTCGCTGTGCCCGTGATTTTGTCTGCTTTCTCCCCTGTTTTCCTTTCTGTGCCCCCGCTGCCTCTCGCCATTCCCGCCGCTGCGTCCCTGCGGCCCCGCCCCCTGACCGCCCATTCGCTGCCCCTGCCTCCCGCCTCCCAGCTGCTCCTCCCTCCCCATAAATGGCGGCCGCTGTGCGGCCGCGCCGCTGGCGCGCCGAAGGCGCGCCTAAGGCAAGCCCGTCTGCGCCCGTCCGCGACTGGACCGCGCCCAGCGCCAGAACCCCTGGATCCCACCGATGCATCACCACTCGACGGACCTACGACGCCGCCACACTCACCGCACTCAATGCCGGCCGGAACCCTGCCTGCTACCGAGCCTCACCGAGACGCACCCACGGACCCTTCACCTGCCAAACCTGCTGATTCACCTGCCCCCGGACGTGCACCACCTCCGCCAAGTCGAGCACCAGCAGCAACCACCTGAAATGCATCCTGCTGAACACCCGCTCCGTCCACAGGCACGCCGTGGAACTCTGGGACCTGCTCGACGCAACAGCACCGGACATCGCCTTCCTCACCGAAACCTGGATGAACGCCTCCTCAGCGCCCGACATCGCCATAGCCATCCCGGACGGATACAAGATCACCCGGGAAGGACCGCGTCAACCAGACGGGAAGAGGCATCGCCATCGTACACAAGAACACCATCCGCATCTCGACTAACTCCGACGAGACCTTCACCGCCGCCGAACACCTACACTTCCAGATACACACTGACCCCAAGACCACCCTCCGAGGCACCCTCATCTAAAGACCCCCGGGACCACGCACACTATTCAGCGAAGACATCGCAGACTTCATCAGCCCGCACGCCATGCCCTCCGCCGACTACATCCTCCTAGGGGACCTCAACTTCCACCTGGAGAACAACAACGACAGAAACACCACCGCCCTGCTGGACAACCTCGCCAACCTCGGACTCAAGCAACTGGTGAACACGCCCACCCACTACGCCGGCCACACGCTTGACCCCGTCTTCTCGTCCAGCAAGCACATCTCCTTCAGCCACGCCACCGGACTCCACTGGACCGACCACAGCTGCATCCACTTCAGCTTCAGAAAGACTACGACCCACCACCACCCGCAACAGGCTCCCCGCCGGAGCTGGAGCAAGATCACCGCCGAGCAGCTCACCGCCTCCCTCAGCCAGAACACACCCACCAACACAACGGACCCAAACGAAGCAGCCAGCAACCTCGCCAAGTGGCTGACCGCCTGCGCCGACGACCTCGCACCACTAAAAACCCTCCCAGCAGACCCGGAAGCAAGAAAACCCCTTGGTTCACCAACGAACTCAAGGAATCCAAGAAGAACTGCCGCACTCTCGAGAAAACCTGGCGACTCGACCAGACCACAGACAACAGGACCGCCCTCAAGCACGCCACCCGCAAACACCACCAGCTGATCCGTGCCACCAAGAAGTCGGCACTCAAAGAACGACTGGACAACAACGCCCATGACAGCAAGGAACTTTTCAGCATCGTCAAAGAGTTCTCCAACCCCAGCGCCGGGAACAACGACATCACCCCCTCGCAAGACCTCTGCAACTCACTCTCCGCGTTCTTCCACCGCAAGATCACCGACATACATAACAGCTTCGACGCACAAACAACGCACCCTACCGCCGAACCAACGCCCGCCACCACCACCATCTGCAACTGGACCCCGATCAGCACCGAAGACACCACCCGCACGATGAACTCCATCCACTCCGGATCACCAACCGACCCCTGCCCACACCACGTCTTCAACAAAGCCGACGCCACCATCGCACCCCATCTCCGGGACATCATCAACTCCTCCTTCCACACCGCCACCTTCCCGGAGAGCTGGAAGCACGCCGAGCTTACCGCCCTCCTGAAGAAACCAACGGCGGACCCCACCGACCTTAAGAACTACCGTCCCATCTCGCTCCTTCCGTTTCCGGCCAAAGTCATCGAGAAGACCGTCAACAGACAGCTTGCCGCCTTCCTCGAGACGAATGGATCCTCGACCCCTCGCAGTCCGGGTTTCGGGCCAACCACAGCACCGAGACCGCCCTTATCGCAGCCACCGACGACATCAGAACCCTAACCGACAACGGGGAAACAGCTGCCCTCATCCTCTTGGACCTATCCGCGGCGTTCGACACCGTCTGCCACCGCACCCTAGTGAAGCGCCTCAGCAACATCGGAATCCGAGAGAAAGCACTGGAATGGATCATCTCGTTCCTCGCCGGAAGAACCCAGAGAGTCCGCCTCCCCCGTTCAGATCCGAAGCCACCGAAGTCATCTGCGGCGTTCCACAGGGATCCTCACTCAGCCCAACCCTCTTCAACGTCTACATGAGCCCCCTCGCAGCCATCGCACGCCGACACAACCTCAACATCATCTCCTACGCCGACGACACCCAGCTGATCCTCTCCCTCACCAACGACCCCACCACCGCCAGAGCCAACCTACACGACGGGATGAGAGACGTCGCCGACTGGATGAGGAACAGCCGCCTTAAACTGAACTCAGACAAGACGGAAGTCCTCATCCTGGGCTCATCACCCTCCGCCTGGGACGACTCCTGGTGGCCCCCGGCCCCTGGGCACCGCGCCCAAGCCAACGGACCACGCACGCAACCTGGGCTTCATCCTGGACTCCTCCCTGTCGATGACCAGACAAGTCAACGCCGTCTCATCTTCATGCTTCAACACCCTGCGCATGCTCCGCAAGATCTTCAGATGGATCCCCACTGAAACCAGGAAGACCGTCACCCAGGCACTCGTCACCAGCCGACTGGACTATGGGAACACCCTCTACGCCGGAACCACAGCCAAACTTCAAAAAAGACTCCAGCGCATCCAGAACGCCTCCGCACGACTCATCCTGGACATCCCCCGACACAGCCACATCACCGGACACCTGAAAGACCTGCACTGGCTCCCCGTCAGCAAGAGAATAACGTTCAGACTCCTCACCCACGCACACAAGGCCCTCCACGACCTGGGCCCAAAGTACCTCAACGACCGCATGACCTTCTACACGCCCACACGCCAGCTACGATCAACCAGCCACGCCCTCGCCACCGTACCACGCATCCGCAGAACCACCGCCGGAGGAAGATCCTTCTCCTACCTGGCAGCCAAGACCTGGAACTCCCTCCCCACTCACCTTCGGCGAACCCAGGACCATCTCTCCTTCAGGAAGCAGCTCAAGACCTGGCTGTTCGAGCAGTAACTTACCCCCTCCCCCAGCGCCTTGAGACCCTCCCGGGTGAGTAGCGTGCTCTATAAATGCCGTGATTGATTGATTGATTGATTCCTATGTCCTTCCTTAATTTTCACTTTCCTTTTTCTCCCCCCAACTTTGTTGTAGTCCATTTTCCAGTCAATCCCATTTGATGCCCAGGTTTACACCTGAAACAACTGCTTAGTTGATGATTGAAAACCTTGGCCAGGATACCTCAAAGGAGTTGTCCCTATCTGTGTGTATGTGAAAATTCATTAGTATGTATGGACCCAAGACTTTTTGCTGAAGTGTCAGCGATTAGCCCTGGACAGTGATGTTTGTGCTGCCAGGAGACCAGACCATTGTCCATGTTCATTGATTGTTCTCCCTTCATTTGGATGACATTTTAGCCCTCGCTTGACTGACAGGCATTGTGTAAAGAGCCTTCACCTTCTTGCCCATGAGTCACAGCTGGCTGGTGGCACAAGTACTCAGACATGCTCCCACTGTTTTATAGTCCTAAAGAAGATCCTAATATGATCTTAAAAGTGACAAATAGTTAAAAATGTGTGGACACTGAGCACCACACTTGTCGTCTTCTTTATAAATATTTGTTGCTGATTAAGATCTTGCTTAGCAGCTAGCTCTTCTTAAAGCATTTCTTGCATTGTAATATATCATTTTGAAACTTGTATGAATGTGTGCTTCTGAATGAGTCTTCGAGAACCATGGTTTCCAATATACTCTTTGACCCAGGTTTCTTTAAAGGACTCTGGGTTGTTCTTGTTTACAATACCAGAAAAAGTGCAGTATGCAGGATTGGATGGAGAACTGTGATGATGATGATGAAGATGGGAGAGGAAAGTAGAACAGTATCCGAGGGGAATGCTCTGGAGAGGGGCTGCATGAGTATTCCACAAACAAACCTTCATAAATTGGCCATAAAACATTTCAGACCAGAAACAGGAGTTTAGGGCAGTTACGGCTTGTTATCAGAGACATTTTAAAGCATTGGATAAGTGGGCAAAGGCTTAGGGTCACCACCTTCCAGCGGGCCACTGAGAAAATGACTATCTCTCTATTTCTGTCTATTCTATTTGTCTTTCTAAATGTATCTCCCATGCTACCTACTTCTACAACTGATTCTGTCTCACTACCCAGTGTCATTTTAAGGATTGTTGGGGTCCTGGGCCAGACATATTTCAACAGTTTTTGTGTGACCCTGTTAAAGTTCTACATATAATTTAGTATTGTTTGGCATTATAAGGGATTGGATTAATAGAGAATGAGTAATAAAATGTAATTTGTTCAGTACTGGTATTCCACAATATGTCTAGCATGGGGCTCCCAAAATCCTTATGATGATACTGTTAGCTATAGTATTGTTGGCTTTGCTGTCCGGTAGGCTATATTCCAATTAGACTTACTCACATTGTTGATGCTCTATATATTAAAACTGTTTTTGAGCTTTGTAAACATTTTTTTTCCACTTTATAGCAAATCAGTCTTGACTGTGTTCTTCATGAGAACAGTCCAGCCCAAGCCAGCCTGGCAGTTCCGAATGGACTGTTCCCGTGAGGAACAGGCTCAAGTCTGATTTGCATATGGCTGCATCAAAACTGAGGTGGCATGAAAAATAAGGAATTGGGATGCGACCCCAAGCGATTGCCAGTGGCTGAGATTAATTCAAGCATTCCATTCATCACCTTGTTGTTTTTGCATGTGACGCCCTGAGTGCACCGGGTATGCCCAGACGTTGGTCCCGGGCTCACTGTGCCACTGGAACAAGGTATACCTGGCTGAAGAGCCCATAACAAGGGCGAAACCAGTCCTGGGTTGCTTGTGTTCCGGTTCAGAGAGGACTTGGCCTGGCAGTTCGGGCTGGACTGTTCCCATGAGAAAAAAGGGTCAAGTCTAATTTGCATATAGCTGCATCCGAACTGAGGTGGCTTGGTGGGCGAAAAATGATGGAGTGGGATCCGGCCCCAGTGATTTCCAGTGGCTGAGATTAATTCAAGCATTCCATCCATCACCTTGTTGTTTTTGCATTTGACGCCCTAAGTGCGCCGGGTATGCCCAGACTTGGGTCCAGGGCTCACTGCGCCACTGGAATCAAGGTATACCTGGCTGAAGAGCCCATAACAAGGGCGAAACCAGCCCTGGATTGCTTGTGTTCTGGTTCAGGGAGGACCTGAGCTGGCAGTACAGGCTAGACTGTTCTCATGCGGAACAGAGTAAAGCCTGATTTACATATGGCTGCGTCCAAACTGAGGTGACATGGTGTTCGAAAAAAGATGGACTGGGATGCAGCCTGAGTGATTGCTCGTGGCTGAGATTGATTCAAGCATTCCATCCATCATCTTGTTGTTTTTGCCGCTTTGCAGACCTATGTCTATGTCAAAGCCCAATTTATAGTCCTCATTCTCTGTTGATGCCATGTGCCTGTAATCAGCTATGCAAATATGGTAGGCCTATTCTGGCATCCACGCCGGCTAGAGAGGGAGGAAGAGAGTTGCATGCACTATAGGGGCTCCAAATGGCTTTTTTTCAGATAGTGCCATCCAGTCTCTTCCACCAGACCTTCTGTTGCTCTATTTGCAAAAATTAGAGAGCAACCAACAACTGGGTCTTCAAAAAAAATTCTGTCTTAATTCTAGATGTTAAAGATTCACTGCGGAACATTCAACAGTGAATCATTTTACAAACCCTCGTGTTTTCTTGTACTTCCACATTTCACTGTAGAAGTTATATCTGGAAGGTCATGGAAAATGGCAAGAGATAAAAGGTACTGCTTAGCGTGATCCAGACATATAAAGGCAAACAATAGCTGAGACATTTATTCCAGATTTACCCGTTGCAATGCTAATAGTTTTAGCTTTAAATTGCTACAGTATGTAAATATAAGCTGCACAAATGCACACTTGTGCTTGCTTCTGTTTACATGTGCAATCTCTTTAACAGCCAGACCAATTGGCATGCCAGTGCTTGTTTCATGTGCAGTAGTTATAAACAAAGGTATGGAGGGTTTACATTGATGATTGCAATATCTACATAGGCATGTGAAAATGTGCTCTATTACTATATTGCATTCGAAATATCAACCTACTAAAACATGCCAACCATCATATTGACCTTATCCCTATATCACAAGATAAGTATAGGTAAATGGTTGTGGAGTGAGGATGTTAAATATATACTTACCTTGACAATCTTGTAGCTGACAATATTTTGGCTATGACATATTGCTAAGATAAAATTTCAACCACCCAAAGATTTCATATACACTATGGAGGTCCAGTCCTCGACGCACGGGCGGTCTGACTGCCCTATAAGGACTTCGACGGTCAGACCGCCATTGCACTGCCGCCAGGGAACCGCCGTTCCCTGGCGGTCCCGCGGCAGTCTGAGGGCCGAAATATGCTTGGTGGTGCACTGAGGCACTGCCAAGCATATTACGACTTTCCTCACTGCCAGCGCTGTGATGGAGGTTCTTCCTCCATGAAAAGGCTGGTGGTGAGGAAAGAAAGGGGGCCCAACAGGGCCCCCTCTTGCCCCTGTGCACGGGGTGCATGCAGGGGGGCACTGTATTTCTGCATCCCCAGTTCCTGCACAGGAAGAAATGCACGACATGGTGCATTTCTTCCTGTGCAGGAACGTGCACTTTGGGTCCGGCCGCAGTGCTGTATTAGGCTTACAATGAGCCTTTTAAAGAGCACCGCCGCGTGACCGCCATGCCGCCCGCCCGCCAGACTACTAAAAACGTGTAATCTGGCGGGCGGGTGGTCGGTGGCGACTCTTGGTGGTGCGGGGCAACAGCGGTGGTAAGCCGCCCGCCCTGGCACCGCCAAAAGTCATAATCGGGCCCTATATCAATATAACTATATAGAATTGCCAGAACTGAAATGTACACCAAAATCAGCTCTGGTCGAAAATGTTGTATCAGTGCCAGTTGACACCATGTGAGTGAGCGTCGGCAGGGAGTCTGACTCTCCTTAGGGTAGTATAACGTTAGGGTGGAAGAAACTTCTCACACCATGGAAAAAAGTGCATTAAACCGTGCTTTGTGTGACAGAGTATTCCAAACATTATGGCTAATAGACACTGGGGCCTACTCACAAAAGAAGTCTGAAAAATATAGGGCAAGCGCTCCTTCCGCATTTCCAATTTTTTCCTTATTCACAAACATTTCCAGGAGCATGCCTGGAAAGCTCTGCCAGGCACCAGTTTCCAGACGTACTCCTGGGAAGATCATGGGACCTTTGCATTAGGCTCTTATCCCTACTGTGGAGACTTGCCCAAAGCCGAGGACTTCTCTCTGGTAGAATAGGATTCTCTATGCAAACACACATTTAAATTTTTTCTGTAGGGAAAATATTTTCCACATGGAGAAAGCTCTTCCTGTGCACCCCTAGTAAATCTGCGATGATTCATTGCCTTTGCCCCCACTGAAGGGGATATACTTAGCCCTGTGTTGGAGTAGAACTACTTCCCTTTCAAGGGTGGAAAAGGGGTGGATCTTAGTTTGAGAATGCCACAAATGTACAGATTTGTGGCATTCCCAAACTTTCAAAGCAAAACATGCCTTGAAACACCCACTTCCCAACCCTTCAGTGAGATTTAGGGCGGAGATTACTGCACTTGTAGCAGAGATTTCTGTCCTGTATATAGGTTTACATCTGCCACCAATCTCTGTGCAAATATCTGGCAGGCATAAAAAAGGTAAATCCAGCCGTTAAATTACATTTACAACTGAATTCGCCTTTGTAAATAGGCCCCATGGAGTCCGCAGGCAGTTTAGAAAAGGACAGTGGCGGCTCCTCCCATATGGCGGAGGAGCATCTCCCCCCCAAAAACGCCTGGAAAGGAAAAAAAAAACGATATTAAATGCTTGTTATATTTTTCCTTTCCATTCCTGCCGAGACTTGGGGGCGGAGCCTGGGGGTGACAGGCACTGAGGGGAGTGGTAGTGCACTCTCTTCACTGCGCATGACGGTTTGGCTGGCCGTCTGAGGCCGGCCAAACCGTCAAGCGCAATGAAAGCTCTCTCCAACCCAGCTGCGCAGCTGGGTTGGAGAGAGCAGGCACAGACTCGCAGTGTGTCCTGGAGCAGAAATCGAGGGCGCTCAGGTCCTTCCGGAAGCTGCTCTCATGCAGAGCAGCTTCAGGATTGGCCGCAGGGCATTCTGGGCACCTGTGCCTTCCTGCAGTGAAGAGGAGCAGCGCGATGTAGCCAGCAGCAGGTAAGTTATTTTTTTATTTTGCGACCCCTGTGCCCCCGCCTTCCCCGCCACTTGTCCCTAACACTGGCTGCTACTGGAAAAGGAACCTATTAAACATTCAGTGGCCTGTAAATGCTGTACATGCTTGGTACTCGGAATGTTGAACATCTGACTTCTCTGGGAAATATGGAGCATCTCTGGTCACCCAGTAAAACTGTGTTTAAATCTTAACACCTTTCAACCAGTGTTACTGGCAGTATTCTTTAAAATGCACAATTTTACAATTAAGTTCTTTAAATCCATAGGCGTAGGCAAATTCTGTGTAATGGACTTAATAAATACCATACAATTAAAAGAATTTTAAAATTCACTAGTTGGCACCATTTTCACCCAAATGATCTTTGGGACAGACCTCTAAACTCCTTTATAAATGTATGCTTATATGCTCTTACCATTTAACAATGGGAATGTCTAATGTGCTTTGAAATACCCCATTTGGCACAATTTTCCCAAACATTCCTTGAGTAAGCCACTATACAGTGGTCTTTAATTTCGTCAATGGCTTAATTAACACAGGACAGCAAGTAATGTGTTGAGAATCCCACTGTCATTGAAACAGAAGAGGACTCATTGAAACAGAAGAGGACTGCTATTAGGAGAAGTGGAAGGGCAGGAAGGACTGGTGAGAAGTCTGTATGGTCAAACACCAAATCTTGCTTCCCCATCATAGGCGCTGGAAGTATGGGTGTGGGGGGTGTTGCAGAACCCCCAGAAATAACCATGCTGGAGTTTAGGAGGTGAATGAGCAATAAAGATGCCTTTAGATTTTGTTTTTACCTTGTCACACCTGCTGCACACTCAAGACAAAGGTCAACTGTCGGGCTACATCTTCTGAAAATGTGCTGCTTATTTTCAAACTAGTGTTTACTTTTATTTCTCCAACTTCAAAGTGAGAGGATTATGTAAAAGTGATCTAGGTGACAACCTTGCTGGAGTACAGGAAGTGAAAGGAATGGCTGTAAGATGTCAGTTTTTCTCTTAACACACAAGCACATTCAAATACCAGTAAATTAACTATACACATATTTAAAAATATATCAGCAATTAGGAAAGCACAAATGAGGCCCATTTTATGCAATTCTAAAGTCTGATAGAAACAAAGATTTTCATTGGATAAAAACAAATCAAGACACATTACTTGGTGATGCTCAAATGTTAAATATGCCCTGGAACCCAATTTCCACCCACGCTATATAGCTTTACCAGTAAAACTGCATGGCTATGCAAATTTAGTGGCCATTTAAAGGAAAATGTACTGTCTATAAATGATAGTGTGCCACCTCACCAGTGATCCAAAATGCACCACCCAATACATACCACACCATTACCACTCTCCTGCTGAGGTGTTTCTGCAAAATATCGAGTTGTAAATATCGGGAGACAGAAATATTGGAAATACAATATCGTGAAACAGAAATATCGTGATGAAAAAACATTGTTGTCAAGAATATACATTTTTAGATAAGTATGATTTGTAAGAATATCGTTTTTAATTATTTTAATATCATTTTCAGTAATATAGTGGTAAATAATATATTTTTAATCATTTTAATGTCTTTTAGTTCATATATTCATTGTATTTGTTACTGTTTGTATAATAGTTATTATTTTTTAAATCTAGTTTGTAATTTTAAGTCATTTCGAATTATTTTATTTAATTGTTAATATAATTTATAGTGTTGCAGCAGGTTGTTGGGTTTGTAGGGGGATAGGGTGGGAAGTTAAGTCATAATTAATTAGTAATTAATTAATGATTTTGAATTGATTATGTGATTGATATTAATTATGTGAATTATGCAATACTGATTTAGGTGCAGACTGCTGGGTTTGTAGGGGTATAGGGTGGGAAGTTAATTAAGTAACAAATATTCACAATTAAATATTAATTCTTAATTAATTGATCATCAATTATTTGAATTGAGCTATATTTATTTATTTTAGGTGTGGGCTGCTAGGTTTGTAGAGGTATACGGTGGGAAGATAATTAAGTAATAATTAATTAATGATACTAAAATAGTAAATAATTATAATTAGTTTTTAAATAATAAATAATTATTATTAAAATAGTAAATAATAATTTTCAATTGATAATTAATTATTTAATTGATTATTATGTACATTTGTTTATTGTTTTTATTTTTAAATTATATATATATATATAACATACATATTTTTAATGTAAATTAATAATGTTTATATTAAGTGTAATATTTGTCCCAATTAAAAGGGGTATTGAAATATGTAATGTGTTTGGAGTTAAGTACTTTCCCTACTGTTGTTTAGACTGGAGTGGGAATAGTAAATGTTACCACTCAGAAGTCCAACGCTTTCCGTATTGTTCAATTGACTGGAGTGAGAATAGTACAATGTACTCCCCTGCAGTCCAACACTTTTCCTACTATTGTGCTGTTTGGAGTTGGAATAGCTAATGTAACCCCTACGAAGTCCCACACTTTCCCTACTGGTGTGTTGCTTGGATTAGGAATCGTAACTTTAACCCCTCTGAAATCCAATATTTTGTCTACTGTTACGCTGACTGGAGTGCGAATAGTAAATGTAACCCCTCCAAAATCTAATGCTTTCCCTAGTGTTGCTTAGACTGAAGTGGGAATAGTAAATGTAACCCTTCCGAAGTCCAACGCTTTCCATACGGTTGCACAGACTTGAGCGTGAATAGTACATTTTACCCCGCCCCTCCCGAAGTCCAACGCTTTTCTTTACAGTTGCATAGACTGGAGTGGGAATAGTAAATTTTACCCCTCAGAAGTCCAACACTTTCCCTACTGTTGAGTTGTTTGGAGTGGGAATAGTAAATTTAACCCAGACAAAGTCCAACACTTTCCCTACTGTTAGGCTCACTGGAGTGGGACTAGTAAATGTAATCCCTCTAAAATCTAATGCTTTCCATACTGTTGCTTAAACTGGAGTGGTAATAGTAAATTGGACCCATCTGAAGTCAAACACTTTCCCTACCTTTGCGCTGTATGGAGTAGGAATAATACATTTAACCCCTCTGAAGTCCAACAGTTTCCTACTGTTACACTGACTGGAGTAGGAATAGTAAATGTAACCCCTGTAAAGTCTAACTGTTTCCCTTCTGTTGTTTAGACTGGAGTGGGAATAGTAAATTTGACCCCTCTGAAGTCCAACACTTTCCCTACTGTTGCACTGTTTGGTGTGGGAATAGTAAATCTATCCCCTCCTTTGTCCATCACTTTCCCTTCTGTTGCGCTGTTCGGAGTGGGAATAATAAATGTAACCCCTCCGAAGTCCAACCCTTTCCCTACTGTTGCATAAACTGAAGTGGAATTGCATATCTAATATTCCCAGACTCCAATACTTTTACTATTATTGGTTACATATATATATATATATATATATATATATATATATATATATATATATATATATATATATATATATAATAATATTTGTTTACATTTTTAATGTGTTTTTAAAAATAATTTTTTGGGTAATTGTGTTTTTGGATTAGAATTTTTTTATATTTTATTTATTTGGTAATTTATTTAATATTTTGTAATTGAACTATTAACATTTTGTAAGTTTTATTTAAGCATATACATATATATATATATATATATTCACTAAAAAAACACAGGTTGGTGGTTCTTTCTGCATATCTCTTGCTTCTTTCTGCACTTTTCTTCGTCTTTCTGGACTTCTGTTGCCTCTTTCTGCATTTCTCTTGCTTCTTTCTGCGCCTTTGTTCCTCTTTCTGCACATGTCCTACCTCTGTAGGCATAGTTAGAAATTAGCATTTAAAAAACCTTTGAAATTCACTGAAAAAACCATAGGTTTTAGGGACGTTATAGTTAGAATTAGCATTTAAAAAACCTTTGAAATTCACTGAAAAAACCATAGGTTTCAGGGATGTTATCCTGTGCCCCCAACTTTTGCTGACTGGTACTGGT
Source organism: Calotriton arnoldi (assembly GCA_963921515.1). Classification (NCBI taxonomy): domain Eukaryota; kingdom Metazoa; phylum Chordata; class Amphibia; order Caudata; family Salamandridae; genus Calotriton; species Calotriton arnoldi. Next base: position 3,437,383 of record CAWUFW010000353.1, on the reverse strand, counting down.
GGTAACTGACTCTGACTAACCAGGCCCGGAGCCAGTGCTATGCTAAAAGACACTTAGAATACAGTGAAAACACTTACATACACTAGGGTACACTATGTGTTGGGGTACCCCTGTGATTGGCATGACCTACCCTGTAAGGCCCTAGTACATAATAGGGCAGGGGGATTAAAACTACCTCTAACTCAGAGGTGCAGAAAGAGGCAAGAAAAGTGCAGAAAGAAGCAACAGAGGTGCCGAAAGAGGCAAGAGAGGTGCAGAAAGAAGCAAGTGAAGTGCAGAAAGAGGCAAGAGAGGTGCACAAAGAGGCAAGAGAGGTACAGAAAGAGGCAGGAGGGGGTGCTGAAAGAAGGAAGAGAAGAGCAGAAAGAGGCAAGAGAATTGCTGAAAGAAGCAACAGAGGTGCAGAAAAAGCAAGAGCAGTGCAGAAAGAACCAACAGAGGTGCTGAAAGAGGCGCGAAGGGTGCACAAAGAGCGAGAGAAGTGCAGAAAGAGGCAACAGAGGTACAGAAAGAGGCAAGAGAGGTGCAAAAACAGGCAGGAAAGGTGCAGAAACAGGGAACGGGGTGCAGAAAGAGGCAAGAGAGGTGCAGAAAGAGAAAAGAGGGGTGCAGAAAGAGGCAAGAGATCTGCAGAAAAAAGCAACAGAGGTGCTGAAAGAGGCAAGTGAGGTGCAGAAAGAGGCAAGAGATCTGCAGAAAAAAGCAACAGAGGTGCTGAAAGAGGCAAGTGAGGTGCAGAAAGAAGCAAGAGAGGTGCAGAAACAAGCAACAGAGGTGCTGAAAGAGGCAAGAGAGGTGCAGAAACAAGCAAAAGAAGTGCAGAAAGAAGCAAGAGCAGTGCAGAAAGAACCAACAGAGGTGCAAAAAGAGGCAAGTGGGGTGCAGAAAGAGGTAGGAGAGGTGCACAAAGAGGCAAGAGAGGTACAGAAAGAGGCAGGAGGGGTGCAGAAAGAAAGAAGAGAAGTGCAGAAAGAGTCAAGAGAATTGCTGAAAGAAGCAACAGAGGTGCAGAAAGAAGCAAGAGCAGTGCAGAAAGAACCAACAGAGGTGCAAAAAGAGGCAAGTGGGGTGCAGAAAGAGGTAGGAGAGGTGCACAAAGAGGCAAGAGAGGTACAGAAAGAGGCAGGAGGGGTGCAGAAAGAAGGAAGAGAAGTGCAGAAAGAGGCAAGAGAATTGCTGAAAGAAGCAATAGAGGTGCAGAAAGTAGAAGAGATTTGCAGAAAGAGGCAAGAGAAGTGCAGAAAAAGAAAGAAATGTGCAGAAAGAAGCAACAGAAATGCAGAAAGAGGCAAGAGAGGCGCAGAAGGAAGCAAGGGTGGCTTGCACACCATTAGTACCAATTTAACACCCACATTTAGCAATAAGTAACAGGTGACCATTCTAGGTTTGCAAAGGGCCTTCCACCACGCTGTAACACTTGTCGCTGCATTTTTGGTAACGTTTGAGCCGTTTGAGCTAGAAACAAGGCTTTTTTGTTCAAATCTGCAGATTAGGGTGCAGATGATGAATTATGTGGCTAATGCGGAAAATGTATAATTGTGCGAAAGTCGGTGTAGCCAAACAGTCGCATAATTCCAGAGACCCTGCTCATACCTCTGACTAGGTCCACAAGTGCTCCTCAGTGATTCCTTCTTTTTTTGTCTCACTGAGTTCATAGTTGAGCTTCTATGGAAACGAGGAAGACTAAACCTGATGTTACCACTCCACAACACAGACTACCATACCACATAATTACTCTCCATAACACATAATCCCACTCTACATAATTCCTATACACTAAATACCACATACTTTCTATCCACATAATTTCACTGCACAACATACCACATAATTCCACCACACACAACGTACATCCACTCCACTCCAAAAAATATTAGTAAAAAACTTTTACATTTACTACGCCAATAGCTCTAACTCTCGCAAATGCGAAACCTATTACATTGCAAACATTTCTTTAACTAGTAGTCGCGTTTGCAGAGTGGTGGAGAAAGGCTGCTGGGCCTCCGACCAGCGCTCATGAATTCTGCTGCGTAGGACTTACAGGAGGTACCAGGAGGGCTTCTTGGCCCCCAAAGTCCCTCAGGAGTAAATTGGACTCATCCCCCATCCCGTAGTCTGCCAGGAGGCGCGTTTGCAGAGTAGCAGAGTGGTACAGGGCGGGGGCGTGGCCTCCGGGGAGATGCAGCTTTTTTTTGTTAGAAGGGGGGGTGCCCACCTTTCTCTTAAAATTTTGAGGGCCCTGGGGACCCCATCCCCCAGGGTCTGACCCTTATTTAAAAAATAAAAAGAAAATGGGAAGGGGGCCGATTTCGGCCCCGGGGACTTCATTCCCCGGGGCAGGGCCTCGTTTTTTTTTATTAATACAGAAGGGGGGTCGCGTGGGCCCCCCTTCCCTGGGCCACTATTGGCCCCGGAGACCCCAACCCCAGGGGCCTGGCCTCCTTTTTTATTTAATTACGGGAGGGGGCCGCGTGGCTCCCTTCCCTAGGCCACTTATGGCCCCGGGGACCCCATCCCCCGGGGCCTGGCCAGACTTAATTTATTTTTATTTTTTGGAGGGGGGCCGCGTGGCCCTAAAGTTGGGGACCCCCGGGGCTGGCCCTAAAGTTGGGGACCATGGGGGGAGCCCCAATGCCCCCATTCTCCCTGCCGGCTCCCTGCCTCCTGCGGGAGCCAGCAATGCTTTTGGGCAAGAGGAGCTGCTAACATGCAGCTCCCCTTGCCCAAAAGCAATTCTGCTTTGCTTCGTTGAAGCGAGAGCAGGTTTCCTGCTCTCGCTTCAACGAAGCAAAGCAGTGTTTTCTATGGAAGGGCGGGAGCCATGCTCCCGCCCTTCCATAGCAAACGGCAATGTCCCAGGGGTGCGTACCCTGGGACATTGCAGGAGCCGGCCCTGGGGGGTGGCGGTCCCCAGGGCCATCGAGGGATCCAGGAGGGGGGCCGCGCGGCCTCCCTCCCAACTAATTTAAGCCCCGGGGAGGTGGTGGTCCCCGGGGGGCCGCAACGGACCCCCGCATTTCAATAAAGAGTGCCCCGTGGAGGTGGCAGTCCCTGGGGCTGCAGGGGCCACGTGCCCTCCGTGTTTAATTATCACAGCCCCGGAGAGGTGGCGGTCCCCGGGGCAGCGCAGGGGGGGGCAGGAGCCATCCCCATGCATTTTATTTGATAAATAAGCCCCGGGGAGGTGGCGGTCCCCGGGGCATTGCCCCCGGGACCTGGCCCACCGGGGGCTTATAGAAAATGAAGCGTGGGAGCCCACGCTTCGTTTGTTTTTATTTTCTCGGCCGGATTTGCGCACCCAGCGCAAATTCGGCCGATTTCTTTTTTAAAAAAAAGCTTTTTTTGGCCCTGGGGGTCCTTGTGGGACCCCCTGAGCAGGCCTAGGGGTCCAGGGTGTTTCTACCCTGCCCCCTTTTCTTGTTTTTAATCTTTTTTTTTACTGTTTTCTCGTGACTCGGTTACCGAGTCACAAGATGGCTGCCAACACTTGGTTTGGAGTGTTGGCAGCCAATCAGAAGTCAGCTCGTGCTCGGGAGGAGTCGCGACTCCTCCTCGGTGCTCAGATATATAAATTTTTATTTTTTTAATTTCTCAGCAACTACTGAATGGATTTACACCATTTAAAAAAAAGGTCGCTTTCTGGACCAAGAGCTACCTTTTTGCCAAATTTGGTGTAGTTCCGTTCAGCAGTTCGGGCTGTAGCCGTGTCTAAAGTTCCTATGGAAATTAACATGGGGAAAATGTGTTTTGGGACCCCCCTTTTTTCTCGGCCGACGCTTGACGAATCACCCCGAAACTTTCAAGACAAGAGCTGACCTGAGTGAACCATTAGTTTTGAAAAGTTCGCGAAGATTCGTCAAACGGCGCCAAAGATATTGGCAAAAGAAAAAACGCTTTTTGAATAGAAACAAGGTCCTAACTATAACTACCTACTGGCGACCGCCAGTAGGTAATATATAAATATATATATATATATATATATATATATATATATATATATATATATATATATATATATATATATATATATATACATCTCCAACACTGCTCCTTCTCTTAAAAAAAGAGACCCGGCACTCTGGAGTGGGTCCATCAATTTCTTTACTGCATACCGCAAAAATTCATTAAGAGACGCGTTTCGGCAATCTCCATGCCTTTCTCAATCTTATATAGTCCCTTTGCAATTGCACTGTTTAAATACAATAATTATCCATAAACATGGAAAACATACTCAGCGTCACGTTTTCATCAACCATTTCATCTTGATAAACGTAATGTCTTTAAAATATCAACAGTTACATGGTGAGTATGAAAAATTAAAAAACGATGTACCTAGGGCAATTGTAAGGTTTTCCCCAAGTGGGGACGACATGTCCTTTTAGAACCTCAATCTTCACCTGTGGCCGATGCCATGAGGTGCCCTGCTCCGTATTCCTCCTGATTATATCAGCTAGGGCGGGCTTCCTCTTGGAGCCTCGCGGCCCTCGCCACAGGAGCCATCCTCCACATGGCATTGGGCCACCGCTCGGCCCTCGCCATGCTCTCTTACTCGTTGGTATGTTGCCGTGGAATACGGGGGGCAAACCGACCTTAACTTTCACATCCTCCTTTGCGGTATGTCGGCTTGCTTCCTTACTGCAGGTGGAGCTCGGGAGGATGCCCCGGCAGAGCGTTTAAACATCCAACACTGCTCCTTCTCATAAAAAAAGAGACCCGGCACTCTGGAGTGGGTCCATCAATTTCTTTAATACATACCGCAAAAATTCATTAAGAGACGTGTTTCGGCAATCTCCATGCCTTTCTCAATCTTAAATAGTCCCCGTAGCGATTACGCTGTTAAAATACAATAATATCCATAAACATGGAAAACCTACTCAGCGTCACGTTTTCATCAACCATTTTGTCTTGATAAACGTAATGTCTTTAAAATGTCAACAGTTGCATGGTGTGTATGAAAAATCAATCAGGGAATTGTGAAGCGTGCTACTCACCCGTGAGGGTCTCAAGGCGCTGGGGGCGAGGGGTGCAGCTCTGAGCTAGCCAAAAACCAAGGTCTTGACACTCTTCCTGAAGATGTGCAGAGTAGGGGAGCATCTGATGTTAACCGGGAGCTCGTTCCAGGCCTTGGCCGCGATGTTGGAGAAGGCTCTTCCACCCGCTCTGGTTCTGCAGATGCGCAGGGTTTCTGCTAGGGCGAGGTCGGTGGAGCGGAGGTTTCTTTTGGGTACGTGGAAGGAGACTCTTTCGTTGAGGTATTTGGGTCCAGTGTTGTGGAGAGCTTTGTAGGCATGGGTGAGTAGCTTGAAGGTTACTCTACTCTCGACGGGTAGCCAGTGGAGGTCTCGCAGGTGTTGGGTGATGTGCTCATGTCGTGGGATGCCGAGGACGAGACTGGCCACGGTGTTCTGGATGGTCTGGAGTTTTCGTAGTAGGATCTGTTGATTCCAGCATAGAGGGCGTTTCCGTAGTCCAGTCTGCTTGTTATGAGTGCGTGGGTGACGGTCTTTCTAGCTTCAGAGGGGATCCACTTGAAAGTCTTGCGGAGGGTGTGGAAGCAGGTGGAGGCGACGGCGTTGATCTGGCACGTCATGGTGAGGGAGGAGTCGAGTATGATGCTGAGGTTCCGGGCGTGGTCCATGGGGGCGGGGGGGTTGCCGAGGGCGGTGGACCACCAGGTGTTGTCCTAATCTGAGGGGGTGGGTCCAAGGACGAGGACTTCTGTCTTCTCTGAGTTGAGCATCAGACAGCTGCTGCTCAATCAGGTTGCGACATCTTTCATTCCTGCCTGGAAGCTGAGGCTGCTGGCTTCGGGGTCCTTCGTGAGGGGGAGGATGAGCTGTGTGATACTATGCTGAGTCCATGCTGTCTGACGATGGCGGCGAGGGGGGCCATGTAGATGTTGAAGAGCGCGGGACTGAGCGACGATCCTTGGGGAACTCCGCAGTTGACCTCTGTGGGTTCGGAGAGGAAAGGCGGGAGTCTTATCCTTTGGGTTCTGCCGGCGAGGAAGGAGCGGAGCCAGTCGAGGGCGGTTCCCTGGAAAAGGTCAAAAGCAATGTTCCTAGGGCAATTGCAAGGTTTTCCCCAAGTGCCTCAATCCTCACCTTCGGCCAATGTGAGGTGTACTGCTCAGTATTCCTCCTGATTATATCAGCTAGGGCGGGCTTCCTCTTGGAGCCTCGCGGTCCTCGCCACAGGAGCCTTCCTCCACATGGCATCGGGCCACCGCTCCGGCCTCACCCCGCGCTCTTACTCGTTGGTACGTTGCTGTGGAATACGAAGGCATACTGACCTTAACTTTCACATCCTCCTTTGTGGTATGTCGGCTTGCTTCCTTACTGCAGGTGGTGTTCGGGAGCACGCCCCCGCAGAGCGTTTAAACATTCAACACTGCTCCTTCCCATTAAAACAGAGACCCGGAATTCTGGAGTTGTTCCATCAATTTCTTTAATACATGCCGCAAAAATTCATTAAGAGACGAGTTTCGGCAATCTCCATGCCTTTCTCAATCTTAAATAGTCCCCGTAGCGATTACGCTGTTAAAATACAATAATATCCATAAACATGGAAAACCTACTCAGCGTCACGTTTTCATCAACCATTTTGTCTTGATAAACGTAATGTCTTTAAAATATCAACAGTTGCATGGTGAGTATGAAAAAGTAAAAAACAATGTTCTTAGGGCAATTGCAAGGTTTTCCCCAAGTTGGAACGGCATGTCCCCCAACTTTCCAAAAAGGTGCTACTTTTTGACTAGTTTCCTCATGGAACATTTCGAGGTGGTCTGTCAAGCAGGGGCTGAGAAAAAAGGGGGGTCCCACAACGCAAAATTCCTAGGCATTTTCCATTGACTTCTTTAAGATGGGCTACAGCAAAAACTGCTGAACGGAATTACACGAAATTCGGCAGGAAACTAGATCTTGGTCCGCATATTGTGCTTTGTGTGATCTGGTGTAAATCCATTCAGTAGTATCTCAGAAATTAAAGGTAAAAAATAATTGTATATTTTGGGATTTTGGTTTCGAAGAGTCTCAGAGACTCTTGTGGGTGAGCCAATTTAAAAAGAGAGCATTCAGATTGGGCTAGGGAGCTTTATTTCCCTCTGGCCATCTCGCTCCCATGAGGGTCAGACTGCCGCGAGAGCAAGTGCTCTGGTTGGCTGCCAGCAACATGAGATAAATGTTGTAGGCAGCCATTACAGGTCTCAGGAATTTAGTCCCCTGTCCTGAAGTTCTAAAAAATATATATATATATGGGGACAGGGTAGGGATACCCTGACCCCCTAGGCCCCATGGGGGGGACACAGAGGGACTCCCTAGGGCCAAAAAAGAAAAAAAAAACTGCAGCAATCCTGCAACACTCCCTCAGGATCAAAGGCGCCGGGAAAATCACCCCGGGGCCGATCTTGTTGTTTATGGGGAGGGGCTACATGACCCCCTCCCCATGTCTCAAGAGGCCCCGGGGAGCCCACCCCCAGGCTGAAAATTCACAAAATGGGGAGGGCCAATTCCTTTAAGGGAGGGGGGCTGTGCGGCCCACTTCCCTGAGCCATTAATGGCCCTGGGGACCCCATTCCCCAGGCCGACTCACAGTCTATGTCCCTGGGAGCCCACTCGGGGGACTTACCGGTATGACTAAGGAAACCTGTGTTTGCTCTTGCTTGGCGGGAGCATTTTTAAATCTCCTTCAAGTGGAAGCAAAGACCAAGTCTGCTCTCAGTGGGCAGGAGATTCAAAAATGCTCCCGGCCTCTGTGAGCGGACTTTAGGGCCCCCGGGGATGGGGACCTTGGGGCCGAATTCGGCCCGGGGACAGGGCCCACATGCCCCCCTTCCCCAAACAAGCACACCGAGGGATGGAGATAAAAGAGTGGCTTTGGGGGATGTGGTCGTCAAGGACTAACAAGGCTTGGAAAGGGGGGCCACGCGGACCACCTCCCCTTTATTTAAATAAGTAGCCCTTGGGGATGGGATCCCTGTGGGCTGATAATGGCTCGGGAAAGGGGGGCCACGCAGCCCCCTCCCCTTTAATTAAAAAAAACAGCTTTGGGGGATGGGGTCCCCAGTGCCCCCCCAAACAGCCAACCCCACACTGTGCGCGACTAAAGGCTGTGTGCAGTGTGGGGTTGGTGGTTTGGAGGGGTGTTGGCTGCAGGCCTTTCATCCATCCCACAGCCATGCACGGCCAAAGGTCGTGCATAGCGGGGGTTGCATTTGCGAATGGTAATTAAGTATTACTTAACGTTAAAACTAGAAATTCAATGAAAAAAACAAATGTTAATGTAATGTTATAGTTAGGTGTGATAAAAGAATCTGTTTAAAATTTTAAAAAACTGAGAAATTCGCAAAAAAAATCAAAGGTTAAAGTAATGTTATAGTTCGATGAATTTGTCAGTGACAACATTAATATTTTGAACTAAAAAAAACAGAAATTTGCCAGCTATAATTTGCGCCCCCGCCATGCACTGCTTATGACATCACTCCTGACATGTCCCATGGCATTATTTATGACATCACTGATGACATATCAAATGACTTCGTTGATCCTTTGTGATCGTCCCTGTTTTCCTATACCCAAAGTTAGCAAACTGCTTGAAGAAGGGTGAACATTGTTCTGTCCAAACCACAGACTATTGCATATTAAAGGCAGTCACTGTTTTTATTCTCCATCACAACTAACTGTAGATATCAAAGATCAGTCAGACTGGCTTTGGTGGTCTACCAATGATATTTTAGAGAATAATAACCATGTTTCAGTAACCCTACTCAAGCATGTGTTCTCTTTTCAGCTCATATCCAGAAGCAGCTAGAGAAATGGGAAGCAGTCAAATTTCGTGGAGAGAAAGGCAGTGAGGGGCACAGAGCACTGGAAAGAAAATCATCATCAAATGCAACCTCAAAGGAACTTTTGTGGTAAGGCAGCTTTAACACTATGATATGAAGTAGAATGCAGAGTTTGTAGTTTCAGTGTGCTCACTTATAAAGCAAGCACTCCTCTCCTCTCAAGGTGCATACATCTTCAAAGGGTGTATTCATTATAATGCACTCAACATTCAAATTGAATATTTTTTTTTTTAAACTGCACCGTATGTAAAAAGTATAGGCTGTCAATTTAAGTAAAGAAATAAAAACATCTGAACTCACCCCTAATCCATACATGCCTTCGGCCTTTGTTGATGTTACTTTCCCGGGAGCATTTACCACCTCATCTGTCTTCCTTGTCACAGATACTTATTCTATGGAGGTAAGGCCTCACCCCCTAGAGGGACAACATTATGGGGCTTATTTACAAGAAACCCTAACGCCACCGGAGCGTCACTTTTTCTGATGCTCCGGTGGCATTGCGCCATTGTCCATATTTACAAGGTGGCGCCAAGCTTAACGCCAGCTTCTAAATTTGCCCCTTTCCGCCACAGTCTGCTGCGGCAAAGGGGCGGGCACTGGGTGTTGCTGTGGGCGTTCTACTGCAACAACCATTGTTTTTTTTAAGCTGTCCCAGATTTACAAGGCTGGAGCAGTGCCAAACACTACCAGGTAATAGCTGGTCTTAGAATGGCGATACGAGGAGAAATCATTAATCTATCAGTTTATGCCGGCTCTATAGCTTGAGAAATCCCATGTTCAGTGGCTCTCACTTTGAAGGGTGGGCTCTTTTTGATCCTCATTTAAGTATTGCTCTCAAACTGGAACCAGTCTATGTAAGAAAAACAATTGTTTTCCCAATTTTTTAATGTATTACTTTCAGAAGAATGTAGGATTGGTATTAAAGTGTGCTTCTCACAGTAACTTAAAAGGTGAAGTTATAAAAGGGACGTGCAACGTAATTTCAAACTTTTGTAATACTGTTCTTTATATCTTACTCTTGCCTGGATTGTCGTTCTCTGCTGTGCCTCTTCTCCTACCACAATAACCTATTCTATTCTGAGATCTGAACCGTGTCCCCAAGGACCTACCTCTTTCCTTCGTCCTTGTGGGCCTTATTTACAAGGAATTAACGCAGCACTGTCCCATAAGCCATTTGGCTGCGCTGCGTTAATTCCGAAGCAAAGGGATGCGTCATATCTACAACGATATGACGGATCCTTTTGCTCTCCCTTGTGCTGGCACACAATTAGCTGCCATGCGCCAACGCAAGCACCCTTGTACCATGGTGCAAGGGTGCCTGCATCAAAGGGATGATTGTTTTTGTGCAGGAAGGGACACCTTCCTGCACAAAAATAATCACAAGAGGTGATTTCCTCTTCCTATGTGTGCTGCAGAAATGCAGCACGCATAGAAAGAGGAAAAAAACGAGGAGAAATGAAAACATGTCTCCTTGTTGCGCCTTCCTACGCCTCTCCTGGGGAGGTGTGGTATTCTGACACCTTTCCAGGTTTACGATTTCTTGTAATCTGGAAATGCGGCAGAAGCGATGGGTGTTACGTTGGAACACCCACAGCGACACCCATGGCACGCCCCTTTCACGCAAAGTGTTGCTTATAAAGGGGCCATATTTACAAGGACACAAAAAGCCATGCAGGGTGGCTTTGTATGTCCTTGTAAATATGGGGCAGCAGTTTGTGCCGCCGGTGCCCCAAAATACATTGTCAAACATCTATTCATTCATGATTTATAAGTTGAAATATGTAAACAATGATAGCCACATTAAAATTTAATCTGTGCCCAACTTAACACAAATTAAACCTGAAATTGAAATTGAGGTCATCGCGAATGTTAACAAGCTAATTTTTAGAATAATTATTTGTCAAATTAAATGTCAAAAAATATTATCTGTGGTGATGGAGGAATTAGTAGTTCACAAACCATATGCACCCTATAGATGCAAATTAGTATTTGAATGGCAAAGTTAACAGTTTTAAAAAAAAAGTTATAATTAAGGGGATGTGTGTCATACTGTGGTAATGGAAATATCAATTTGCTAAAATATTGTAGCCTAAATACAGAGTGCCAAAATATTGTGAAGGTAAGTATATATTGGTAAGTATCAATTTACTATTCTTCATTCCACTTCTACATACCTTTAAGATATATTTATATATATATTCACTGAAAAAACCATAGGTTTCAGGGACGTTATAGTTAGAAACTAGCATTTAAAAAACCATAGAAATTCACTGAAAAAACCATAGGTTTCAGGGACGTTATAGTCAGTAGGACATTTCACTCGTACAAAACCAGAGAAATTTGGCCGTTATAGTTAGTTCAGCTAACTATAACTCGCGCCCCCGCAATGCACTGCTGATGACGTCACATATTACATCATTCATGACATGGTCAGTGACATCACTGATGACATCACTGATGACATCCCAAATGACATCACTGATGACATCACTGATGACATCATCCAGTGACTATGTGTTTCTGTAAAGTTTAAATATGTTTTATATATATATATATATATGCCAAGGTGTATTGAAGAATGAGTGGGTGTGTAAGTGTCTGAATGGATGATTTAGTAGGTGTGTGACTGACTGTATAAGTGAGTGATTAATCGTGTCTTACTGAATGCATGGGTTAGTGACGAAACTGTCTGAATGTCTGTATTAGTCTGTCAGTTGGTGTGTAAGCGGCTGCATGGGATGGAGAGTAGCTACATGAGTGTCTATATGGGTTATTGATTGGTTGTCTGAGTATCTGTATGGGTGCCCGAGTGTCTGTGTGGGTGGGTGGGGGGGGTGTGACTCTCTCCACGGATGTGTGAGTGGGTGATTCAGTGGGTGTATGGGTTCAAGAGTGCATTTGTGAGGGGCTCTGTGGGTGGGTGAGTGTGTATATGGCTGTGTTGGTGAGTGAATGGATGTCTCAGTGGTACATGTGTGAGTAACTACATATGTGAAAGGCAGTATATGTGAGTGTTGGAGTATATAAATGACTAAATGTGAGAGTGAGTGATTGTGAGAGTGGCTGTATGGATGAGTGTGTGCTTGTATCAGTGATTGTATAAGAGAGTAAGTATGTGTTAGTATCTGTATGAATAAGTGAGGTGGTGTGTGTATAACTGTATAGGTGAGTAAATGGGAGTGTGATTGATTCTTTGCATGACTGACTAGGTGTGTGAGTAACTCTATGGATGATTGGCGGTGTGTGAGTGTCTGTATAGGTGTATGAGTGCATATGATAGTGCTATATTAATGAGTGACTGCATCTATGAGTGACTGTATGGGTGAATGAGTGGACGTGTGTGTAGACCCAGGAATCAGTAGGTGGGTATGTAGTAACTGGTAATGGTGTGTCTATGCTTTCAAAAATGGTAGTCTGTATTTTAGAGTGGGTGTATCAAAGGATATATTAGGGTGTGAGGAGGTGCATCAGATTATCACGTGGATGATGTCATCAGTGATGTCATCAGTGATGTCATTTGAGATGTCATCAGTGATGTCATCAGTGATGTCACTGACCATGTCATGAATGATGTAATATGTGACGTCATCAGCAGTGCATTGCGGGCGCAAGTTATAGTTAGCTGAACTAACTATAACGGCAGAATTTCTCTGGTTTTGTATGAGTGAAATGTCTAACTGACTATAACGTCCCTGAAACCTATGGTTTTTTCAGTGGATTTCTATGGTTTTTTAAATGCTAGTTTCTAACTATAACGTCCCTAAAACCTACGGTTTTTTCAGTGAATTTCAAAGGTTTTTTAAATGCTAATTTCTAACTATTCCTACAGAGGTAGGACATGTGCAGAAAGAGGAAGAAACACGCAGAAATAAGCAAAAGAAATGCAGAAAGATGCAACAGAAGTCCAGAAAGACGAAGAAAGGTGCAGAAAGAAGCAAGAGATATGCACAAAGAACCAATAGAGATGCAGAAAGAGGCCTTGTTGCAAAGTCATCCTGTGCCCACAACGTTTTGCTGATGGTGGTAACGGACTCTGACTAACCAGGCCCGGAGCCAGTGCTATCCTGAAAGACACTTAGAATACAGTGAAAACACCTACATACACAAGGGTACACTATGGTTGGGGTACCCCTGTGATTGGCATGACCTCCCCTGTAAGGCCCGAGTACATAATAGGGCAGGGGGATTAAAACTACCTCTAAGTCAGAGGTGCAGAAATAGGAAAGAGGGAAACAGAAATTTGCAAAAGAGGTGCAGAAAGAGGCAAGAGAACTGCTGAAAGAAGCAACAGATGTTTTTAGGAAAAAGCAACAGAAGTGCAGAAAGAGGCAAGTGAGGTGCAGAAAGAAGCAAGAGCAGTGCAGAATGAACCAACAGAGGTGCAAAAAGAGGCAAGAGGGGTGCAAAAAGAAGGAAGACAAGTGCAGAAAGAGGCAAGAGAATTGCTGAAAGAAGCAACAGAGGTGTAGAAAGAAGCAAGAGAAGTGCAGAAAGAGGCAAGAGAATTGCTGAAAAAAGGAACAGAGGTGTAGAAAGAAGCAAGAGCAGTGCTGAAAGAAGCAAGAGAAGTGCAGAAAGAAGCAAAAGAGGTGGAGAAATAGGGAAGTGGGTGCAAAAAGAGGCAAGACGGATACAGAAATTTGCAAAAGCCGTGCAGAAACAAGCAAGAGAAGTGCAGAAAGAGGCAAGAGAATTGCTGAAAGAAGCAACAGAGGTGTAGAAAGAAGCAAGAAAAGTGCAGAAAGAGGCAAGTGAGATGCAAAAACAGGCAGGAAAGGTACAGAAAGAGGGGAGACGAGTGCAGAAAGAGACAACAGGGGTGCAGAAAGAAGCAAGACAGGTGCAAAAAAAGCATGGAAAGTGCAGAATGAAGCAACAGGGGTGCAGAAAGAGGCAAGAGGAGTGTAGAAAGGAGCAACTGAGGTGCAGAAAGAGCCAACAGAGGTGCAAAAAGAGGCAAGAGAGGTGCAGAAACAGGCAAGAGAAGTGCACAAAGAGGCAAGAGAATTGCTGAAAGAAGCAACGGAGGTGTAGAAAGAAGCAAGAAAAGTGCAGAAAGAGGCAAGTGAGATTCAAAAACAGGCAGGAAAGGTACAGAAAGAGGGAAGACGAGTGCAAAAAGAGACAACAGGGGTGCAGAAAGAAGCAAATGAGGTGCAGAAAGAGGCAACAGACGTGCAGAAAGAGGGAAGAGAGGTGCAGAAAAAGGCAAGAAAAGTGCAGAAAGAGGCAAAAATGGTACATAAAGAGACAACAGGGGTGCAGAAAGAAGCAAGACAGGTGCAGAAAGAAGCATGGAAAGTGCAGAATGAAGCAACAGGGGTGCAGAAAGAGGCAAGAGAAGTGTAGAAAGGAGCAAGAGAGGTGCAGAAAGAGCCAACAGAGGTGCAAAAAGAGGCAAGAGAATTGCTGAAAGAAGCAACAGAGGTGTAGAAAGAAGTAAGAAAAGTGCAGAAAGAGGCAAGTGAGATGCAAAAACAGGCAGGAAAGGTACAGAAAGAGGGAAGACGAGTGCAGAAAGAGACAACAGGGGTGCAGAAAGAAGCAAATGAGGTCCAGAAAGAGGCAACAGACGTGCAGAAAGAGGGAAGAGAGGTGCAGAAAAAGGCAAGAAATGTGCAGAAAGAGGCAAAAGAGGTACATAAAGAGACAACAGGGGTGCAGAAAGAAGCAAGACAGGTGCAGAAAGAAGCATGGAAAGTGCAGAATGAAGCAACAGGGGTGCAGAAAGAGGCAAGAGGAGTGTAGAAAGGAGCAAGTGAGGTGCAGAAAGAGCCAACCGAGGTGCAAAAAGAGGCAAGAGAGGTGCAGAAACAGGCAAAAGTGCACAAAGAGGCAAGAGAATTGCTGAAAGAAGCAACAGAGGTGTAGAAAGAAGCAAGAAAAGTGCAGAAAGAGGCAAGTGAGATGCAAAAACAGGCAGGAAAGGTACAGAAAGAGGGAAGACGAGTGCAGAAAGAGACAACAGGGGTGCAGAAAGAAGCAAATGAGGTGCAGAAAGAGGCAACAGACGTGCAGAAAGATGGAAGAGAGGTGCAGAAAGTACAAGAGATTTGCAGAATGAGGTCAAGAGAAGTGCAGAAAAAGAAAGAAACGTGCAGAAAGAAGCAACAGAAATGAAGAAAGAGGCAAGAGAGGCGCAGAGGGAAGTAAGAGTGGCTTGCACACCATTAGTACCAATTTAACACCCACATTTAGCAATAAGTAACAGGTGACCATTCTAGGTTTGCAAAGGGCCTTCCACCACGCTGTAACACTTGTCGCTGCATTTTTGGTAACGTTTGACCCGTTTCAGCTAGAAACAAGGCTTTTTTGTTCAAATCTGCAGATTAGGGTGCAGATGATGAATTATGTGGCTAATGCAGAAAATGTATAATTGTGCGAAAGTCGGTGCAGCCAAACAGTCACATAATTCCAGTGTCACTGCTCATACCTCTGACTAGGTCCACAAGTGCTCCTCAGTGATTCCATCTTTTTTGTCTCACTGAGTTCATAGTTGAGCTTCTATGGAAACGAGGAAGACTAAACCTGAGGTTATCACTCCACAACACAGACTACCATACCACATAATTACTCTCCATAACACATAATCCCACTCTACATAATTCCTATACACTAAATACCACATACTTTCTATCCACATAATTTCACAGCACAACATACCACATAATTCCACTACACACAACGTACATCCACTCCACTCCAAAAAACATTAGTAAAAACTTTTGCATTTACAACGCCAATAGCTCTAATTCTCGCAAATGCAAAACCTATTACATTGCAAACACTTCTTTAAGTAGTAATCGCGTTTGCAGAGTGGTGGAGAAAGGGTGCTGGGCTTCCGACCAGCGCTCAGGAATTCCGGTGCGTAGGGCTCACAGGAGGTACCAGTAGGGCTTCTTGGCCCCCAAAGTCCCTCAGGAGTAAATTGGACTGCATCCCCTATCCCGTAGTCTGCCAGGAGGCGCGTTTGCAGAATGGTGGAGAAAGGGGGGCATGGCCTCCGAAGATGTCTTAGCAATCCCACTGTGCGGGACTTACTGGAGGTAACAAGAGGGGTAGTTGGCCCCCAAGGTCATCCTTGGGGGCCAACTACCCCTCCTATTACCTTCAGTAAGTCCCACACAGCAGCATTGCTAAGTTCGAAGAGCAGGCCATGCCCCCTTTGCCCACCACTCTACAAACGCACTCCCTGGCGCGCTCTTGGATGGGGATTGAAGTCCCCTTCGCTGCTGGGGGTCCTTTAGGGGCCAACTAGCCTACCTCTTACCTCCAGTAAGCCCCACACAGTGGGATTGCTGAGAGGTGGACAAAGGCCATGCCCCCTTTCTCCACCACTCTGCAAACGCGCCTCTGGCGCGTTCTAAGTTGGGGATTAAGTCCCTTGAATACTGAGGGTCCCTGGGGCCAACTAGCCCACCAGGTACCTCCAGTAAGCGCCACACAGCTGGATTGCAGAGAGGTGGTCCGAGGCCACGCCCCCTTTTTACACCACTCTGCAAACGCGCCTCTTGATGCACTGCTGCTCGGGGGATGAAGTCCACTTGTGTCCTGAGGTCCTTAGGACACAAGAGGACCTCATCTGCCCACCACCAGTGCGCCACGCCAAGAGGCGTGTTTGCAGAGTGGTGTAAAAAGGGGGCGTGGCCTCGGACCACCTCTCTGCAACGCAGCTCTGTGGCGTTTACAGGAGGTACCTGGTGGGCTAGTTGGCCCCCAGGGACCGGTCCCTCAGGATTGAAGTGGACTTAATCCCCCTATATACAACGCGCCAGGGGGCGTGTTTGCACACTTCTTATATTAGGCCCCACCCCCTCCCTGCACCACTGTCCAAACGCGCCCCCTGGTGCGTTGTAAGTTGGGAGATTAAGTCCCCTTGAATCCTAAGGGTCCCTGGGGGCCAACTAGCCCACCAGGTACCTCCAGTAGGTGCCACAGAGCTGCGTTGCAGAGTGGTGTAAAAAGAGGCGTGGCCTCGGACTACCTCTCTGCAACGCAGCTCTGTGGCGCAAACTGGAGGTACCTGGTGGGCTAGTTGGCCCCCAGGGACCCTCAGTATTCAAGGGGAATTATTTCCCCAACTAACAACGCGCCAGGGGGTGCGTTTGCAGTGTGGTGGAGAAAGGGGGCGTGGCCTCCGGCGAGATGCCGTGTTTTTTATATTTCTTTTTTTTTAAAAAGGGGGGCTGTGTGGCCCCCCTTTTTTAAAGCTTTTTTGGGGCCCTGGGGACTCCACCCCCCAGGGCCTTACCCCTATTTTTTATTTTAAAAAAAAACGGGAAGGGGGCCGCGTGGCCCCCTTCCCGAGGCCAATTTTGCCCCAGGGACCCCATCCCCCGGGGCATGGCCAGTCGTTTTTTTTTCTTTATCATTAAATTGTTTGGAGGGGGGCCGAGTGGCCCCCCTCCTCAGGCCAATTATGGCCCCGGGGACCCCATCCCCCCGGGCCGGCCTTTCCATTTTTTTTATTGAAACATTTTTATTCACAGGGGAGGGGGGCCACGTGGCCCCCCTCCCGGGCCACTTCTGGCCCTGGGGACCCCATCCCCCGGGCCTGGCCTCTCTCTTGGGGACCGTGGGGGGAGCCCCAATGCCCCCACGGTCCCGCCGGCTCCCCGCCTCCTGCGGGAGCCAGCATTGCTTTTGGGCAAGGGGAGCTGCTGAAATGCAGCTCCCCTTGCCCAAAAGCAATCTGCTTTGCTTCATTGAAGTGAGAGCAGGTTTTCCTGCTCTCGCTTCAATGAAGCAAAGCAGAGTTTGCTATGGCAGAACGGGAGCCGCACGGCTCCCGCCCTGCCATAGCAAACAGCAGTGTCCCGGGGGTGGGCACCCCGGGACACTGCAGGAGCCGGCCCTGGGGGGTGGCAGTCCCCAGGGCCATCGAGGGCTCCTGGAGGGGGGCCGTGCGGCCCCCCTCCCTTCATTTTGAAAGCCCCGGGGAGGTGGTGGTCCCCGGGGCTGGGGGTCCGGAACAGACCCCCGAAATTGAATAAAGAGTGCCCCGGGGAGGTGGTGGTCCCTGGGGCGTGTGGGGGGGATGGGACCCCCCCACGCATTCATTTTGTTTAATGCCTCAGGGAGGTGGCGGTCCCCGGGGCTACGGGGGGGCCGCGTGCCCCCCGCACATAACTAGCATAGCCCCGGGGAGGTGGTGGTCCCCGGGGCTGGGGGTCCGTAACAGACCCCCAAAATTGAATAAAGAGTGTCCCGGGGAGGTGGTGGTCCCTGGGGCATGTGGGGGGGCTCTTGCCCTCCCACACTTATTTTATAAAAAAAAAACAGAGCCCCGGGGAGGTGGCGGTCCCCGGGGCTGCGGGGAGGCTGTGTGCCCCCCGCATACAATTAAAAAAGCCCTGGGGAGGTGGCGGTCCCCAAGGCAGCGTGGGGGGGGTGGGACCCCCCCCCCACGCATTCATTTCGTTTAATGGCTTAGGGAGGTGGCGGTCCCCGGGGCTGCGGGGGGCCATGTGCCCCCCGCACATAACTAGCATAGCCCCGGGGAGGTGGCGGTCCCCAGGGCTGCGGGGGCCCCCGCGGGCCCCCGCTATTTTTTTTGGGCATTGCCCCTGGGATCTGGCCCACACGGGGGCCTCATTAAAATGAAGCGTGGGAGCCCGCGCTTCATTTTTTAAAAATATTTCAGTGGGATTTGCGACCCTAACGCGAATTCTGCCGAAATTTTATAAAACAAAATGCTTTTTTTGGCCCTGGGGGTCCTTGTGGGACCCCCTGAGCGGGCCTAGGGGGTCAGGGTGTTTCTACCCTGCCCTCTTTTCTTGTTTTTTATCTTTGTTTTACTGTTTTCTTGTGACTCGGAGTCACAAGATGGCTGCCAACACTTCCTGGTTTGTAGTGTTGGCAGCCAATCAGAATGAAGCTCGTGCTCGGGAGGGTTCGCGAACCCACCGCGCCCACAGATATCAAAACTTTTTCTTTTTCTAATTTCTCAGCAAGTACTGAACGGATTTACACCATTTAACAAAAAGGGCTCTTTCTGAACCAAGGGCTACCTTTTTGCCAAATTTGGTGTAATTCCGTTCAGCAGTTCGGGCTGTAGCTTTGTCTAAAGTTTCCTATGGAAATTAACATGGGGAAAACGCGTTTTGGGACCCCCATTTTTTCTCGGCCCCCGCTTGACGAATCACCCCAAAACTTTCAAGACAGGAGCTGACCGGAGCGGGCCACTAGTTTAGAAAATGTTGCGAAGATTCATCAAACGACACCAAAGTTATTGGGAAAACAAAAAACGCTTTTTGAATAGAAACGAGGTCCTAACTATAACTACCTACTGGCGACCACCAGTAGGTAATATATATATATACACACACACACAGATATATATATCACACGTACCTTGCTGATCTATATTATATATATATATTTATACATATTTATATATTATATAGATCATCAAGGTACATGTAAGTGCAGTTGAGTATAGAAAGCCTATACTTACCTGCATATACGTACCTTCCTGATATTATGCTCCTCAATATTTACAGGCAATATTTTGGTGCAGCGATATTTCCCACATGTTACATGACTTAGTAAAATATCAAGGGGGCACACTTGCAGCGACAGCTTTGAGAGATTGGAGCCTAATGTACGAGTGCAGTTAAAATGTAAATTAATTTAAAATATTAATTATAAATGTAAAACACAATAAATGTGTATGCTACATGTCAAAAATGTGATGTGATGCAATGTTGCTAATAAAAACAAGTTAAAAAAAAATATATATAAAACACAATGAAGGAAAAATGCTGCAGCATAATTAACTTGATTTTGAATTAAATATTTAATTGTACTGAATATATTAAATAAGAGTAAGTAACAACAAAGAGAGAGCGAGGAAAGGTAAGGGGAACGTCCTTCTCCCTGGATTTAATCAATAAACAACAACGTGGATGGACACAGTGGGGGATCCGAATATAAGGATGACACACTGTCATACACAGGAATGGAAAAAAACCTGTTGTTTTTTTAGAAGAACCCTCACCCACCAACCTAGTTGGTGGCATGCTTCATCATTGGGTTCCCAGCTGGGCTGCCGTGTGCAACCCAGCTGTGCTGCGACGCCTAAACTACAGCGGAGCGGATTTGTTTTTTTGGGATGATTGCGTGAAAACAAGGGGGTGCTGGAAGAGTGATTTAAAAGTACCTCTAGAATACACAATAACTGCCTTTATTCTTGAGTTTCTGGGGCACAGTTAAAAACAGAGCGGGGATACTGTGAAGATAAAATTGGTCTCCTTATCCCACTTTAAGTGGTCGACATGTTTCAGCCTCGTCAAGGGTGCAGAGGCTTTCTTCAGGACCGAATCAAGTGGAAAAAAGTGTGAAAATCAGCACACACGCTAAGGTGTGCTGTGGTGCAATGAAGTTACCGTACTTATGGTTCCCACCGTCAGGAATATTATCTGGAACAACAAAGCACAACATAAAAAAGACAAACCATACATATAAAACATGAAACGGGTGTAATGGCAGAGGTGCAGGCACCCGCTATGGATTGTGAAGTTATGCTGGCGGTCATCATTCAAGTGCAGCCATCCATATTGAGGTGGGGAACCACACTACACACCTTCACACACGGGCATGCATAAATGCACTTTGAGTATGCAGAGTCACGCAAAGTGGGCAGTGCACTGGAGCATGCCGCCTAGTGAAGAGATATACACACGAGATGGCTGCTGACCCAAGTGAGGGCCAGGCCGACAAAACATGTAACGACCTATTGTTACATGTATCAAAGTGCAAGTAGGTAAAAATGTGCCTATCAAACCCCTGAACTGAACGTTGCAGCAATCGTTAGGAATTTTAATTAAATATGGCGCAAACAGGCACTCAAATATGAAAAGCAATAAATGGCAAAAGAATGTGGCTTACAAGGGCTACAAAAGTTATGTAGCTCAAACTGATCCCGGAGGGGGCAGACTCCTTTAGTCACACTGCGGGTGAGAAAATTATGAGGAGAATGAGCCTTTTTAGAGGTTATTGAGTGCATTCCAAGGTATATTATCATTGAGGCCCTTCTTATTGGTGGACAGACGGTAGACCCAGCGTTGCTCCTTTTCAAAGAGACGGTTATGGAGATTAGGGATGTTGGTACCCATATGCAGACCCTGACTATAAACATGTGAAACGGACAGAGATGTCAGGCAGATCCTCTGATGATGACTCGTCAACTAATAATGGATCGAGTGGGGGGAGTTATCGACACAGACAACAGGGGAGAGGACACCCCGATAACTGGCAACAACCCTGGCCCCATTATCCTCCGGGAGGCCAGATGAATTTTCCAGGCCCTTATGCCCCACCAAACCCACACATGCTATATGGGTGGAATCCACCCTTCACATTGCCTCAACTGCCCTTCATGAACAGTAATCAAAGGTTTCCTTTTTTAGGGGGAGGCATGAGAGGACGCGGCAGGAGAAGGTGGCAAAACCAAGTGCATTGGGAAGAAGATCAGAGTCCAGGGGCCAACACGAGGAGCAGAACCAGAGGCCAACAAGCGGGACCCAGCTCCAACAGAGCCTAGTGACGAATTTGTCCTCCCACACCCTCACCCCTACTGAAGAAGATTTACTCAACAAGGGTCTGGGATTTGTGCCCACCAGCAAACTAGATAATTTCAAACTACATTGTGAGCTGGCCGAATTCTTCCGGAAACTGAAACGCAAAGCTTTTTTCAAGAACCACCCAACAGGGGACATCCATGAAGGACAAGGGGATACCTGCTTGAGAACCAAATCAACATTTACACCCCCGAACACCATACCGGTGGAATTAATCACTTTCGAACAAGCAGTTTTTAACGAAATCGATAAAACATCTGAAGGAAGACACTTCAAAAATACAGCCAGCACCGAATTTGAGGCACTCAATAAATTAAGGTCCAATGACAATATCATCATTAAATCAGCTGATAAAGGGGACGGGATAGTACTCCAAAATAAGGATGACTACCAAGCTGAATGTCGCCGCCTGCTCAGCGATGAAAAGAACTACAAACGCTTGGAACAAGACCCGAGTGGACCATTGAAAGCGAAAATTCTAGCTTTAGTGGAGGATGCAGAAACTGAAGGCATCATCAGTAAACACGAGGCCCAATTCCTAATAACTAGTGAGGCGAGGATCCCCTATTTCTACATGCTCCCAAAGATACACAAAAACAAAAACCCTCCACCAGGCTGGCCCATTGTGTCAGGCATCGGCTCTCTACTTGAGCCCTGATCTCGTTTTTGTGACTTCTTCCTGCAACCAATTGTCTAGTCCACATCTACCTACCTCAAAGATACCAAAGACCTTTTAAGGGACCTTGACTCTCTCAATTTTGATCCAGACACCTCATTCTTGGTTAGCCTAGATATTGAAAGTTTGTGTACCAGCCTCCCTCAAGATGACACAGTGAACGTGCTACAAACATCCCTGGAAGGGACTACTTGGAACTACAACACACCTAGGGCATTTATCCTGCAATGCGCCAACCTATCCCTCAGAGAAAACTTCTTTGAATTTGAGGGTGACCTTTTCCTACAAACGTACGGCACCTCGATAAGCAGCACCTTTGCCCCGAGCGTGGCCGGTTTGTATGTGTTTGATTTTGAAAAGAAACACATCCTTAACCCAGACATGCCCTTTAAAGATAACATCAAATTTTACAAGAGATAGATTGATGACATCTTCATGGTCTGGGAGGGCCGGGATGAGACTCTACAAACATTCCTCACTTGGATCAACGGGCGTGATAGGAATCTAAAATTTACCCACACTGTGGATAAGAAAACCATCACATTCCTTGATCTAGATAGCACAGCTGAGAGGGGACAATCAACATCTAAGACCCACTTCAAACCCACAACCAGGAACTCACTGCTCTGGTTCGACAGCTTCCACCTGAGGCCACTACGTCGAAAATCTGCCATTCGGACAGTACCTACAACTTCGCAGGAACTGTAGTGACATCACAGACTACAAACAACAAGCGACCTCTCTTTCATCGAAATTGAAAGAACGTGGGTACCCTGAAAAAGTAATCCGCACCGCTAAAAAACGTGCCAGAAACCAGAATAGAGAAGGATTACTGGAGGTAACAGAACAGCACCAACCCCTATACCACTCACATGTGTGATTACTTATAACACCATCTCCAATCAGGCATCAAAGATCATACAGAAACACTGGAGGATCCTAGGAACAGGGAAACTCAATTGGGAAAAACCAATGTTTTCCTATAAAAGAGCACGCAGCCTCAAGGACAGCCTAGTATCTACCCATCCACAAACACAGGAAAATCCCACACGGACGGTCCTAAATGCATGGGGGTTACCCAACGTGACTGGTCATTTTCCCTGTGGTAACTGCAGTGTATGCCACCTGACTCAATCAGGGAAATTTCTAAATTTAGAACCTGGTAAAACATGGCAGATAACCAAACACACCAATTGCAACTCCTGCAACGTGATCTATTTGATCACTTGCCCCGGCGGTCTCCGAAATGTCGGCATGACTACTCGAAAAATCAAAGTCCGCATTTGTGAATACTGGAGCAACATCAGATGCAAACGGAGCACAACCAGGATGACAGATCATTACCTTGAAACAGGACATACCACCAACGATCTAAGTTGGGTGGTAATTGAACAGCTGGATACCAACATCCCTAATCTCCATAACCGCCTCTTTGAAAAGGAGCAACGCTGGGTCTACCGCCTGTCCACCAATAAGAAGAGCCTCAATGATAATATACCTTGGAATGCACTCAATAACCTCTTAAAAGTATGTGACAACACCATACACACATGCATGACGTACTTGTGTTACACACATCCCAATGTATCCCTTGAATGCATATTTTCCCATTACAGCTATGGGAAATTAACTAGACTGAACACTGAGTTCTTTTTACCTTCATTTCGATCATCTCTGACCATTCACTGCCTATGATACCCCAGGTCACAGCAGCCACAGATGATCTATTTTATTTAATTCACCCAGAGTCATCTACTCTGCCCTCCAGATATGTAGACATATAATAAACAATACCCAGGTTGGGCACTCCGTTCTCTAGAAAGCAACATCTAGCGTTGCTAGAATGACCCCGTGTCTGTTACATAATAATAATAATAATTCTTTCCATGTCCAAACTGTGAGCGTAATTCTCTTTTTATTATTCGTGACCTATTTTCGATATTTACCAAGGCTCCGATTCCACAAGCCTCTTGCAAAATGCATGGTTCCCAAATAGCGCACATGCTCTTTAATGCAAGCCTCACTTCCGCTTGCCGTGATAGTAAATTAACACTCGCTCTAGTGCTTCACAAGGACGCACGCTTGTACGCGGGTCTCGTGACCTGCGTGTGGGGCGTGGCCACTGCCCCGACCTCCGGGTAGACAAGGATGCACACCTGCGCCCGGGGCGTGGCCACTCCCCCCGACTTCCGGCAATGCAGCTTTTAACACCAGGATGCCGCCGAACTTCGATACCATCGGGATCCCAAGCAGGACCGCAGTAGGTATCGAAGACGGGTGGACATCCTTGACGAAGTAAGTGCTTCCTCTGAGCTCTTTTCTCTCTATTCTCCTTACATTCCTCCGGCCGATTCCGTGACCGGAGGGCTCATTCTCATAATTTTCTCGCCCGCAGTTTGTGACTACCGGAGTCCGCCCCCTCCGGGATCAGTTTCAGCTACATAACCTTTGTAGCCCTTGTAAGCAACATTCTTTTGCAATTTATTACTTTTCATATTTGAGTGTCTGTTTGAGCCATATTTAATTAAAATTCCTAACGATTGCCGCAACCTTCAGTTCAGGGGTTTGATAGGCACATTTTTTACCTACTTGCACTTTGATACATGTAACAATAGGTCGTTACATGTTTTGTCGGCCTGGCCCTCACTTGGGTCATTAGCCATCACGTGTGTATATCTCTTCACTAGGAGGCATGCTCCAGTGCACTACCCACTTTGCGTGACTCTGCATACTCAAAGTGCATTTATGCATGCCCGTGTGTGAAGGTGTGTAGTGTGGATTCCCACCTCGATATGGATGGCTGCACTTGACTGATGACCGCCAGCATAACTTTAAAATCCATAGCGGGTGCCTGCACCTCCGCCATTACACCCGTTTCATGTTTTATATGTATGGTTTGTCTTTTTTATGTTGTGCTTTGTTGTTCCAGATAATATTCCTGACGGTGGGAACTGTAAGTACGGTAACTTCACTGCACCACAGCACACCTTAGTGTGTGTGCTGATTTTCACACTTTTTTTCACTTGATTCGGTCCTGAAGAAAGCCTCTGCACCCTTGACGAGGCTGAAACATGTCGACCACATAAAGTGGGATAAGGAAGACCAATTTTATCTTCACAGTATCCCCGCTCTGTTTTTAGCCGTGCCCCAGAAACTCAAGAATAAAGGCAGTTATTGTGTATTCTAGAGGAACTTTTAAATCACACTTCCAGCACTCCCTTGCTTTCACGCATTCATCCCAAAAAAACAAACCCGCTCCACTGTAGTTCAGGCGTTGCAGCACAGCTGGGTTGCACACGGCAGCCCAGCTGGGAACCCAATGATGAAGCATGCCACCAACTAGGTTGGTGGGTGAGGTTTCTTCTAAAAAACCAACAGTTTGTTTCCATTCCTGTGTATGACAGTGTGTCATCCTTGTATATTAAATAAGATACATGTATTTTCTAAAGATTTAAATGAAAAACAAATCCCACAAAAATAATAAAGTTCATATTTATTATGTAGTAAAAAGTATTACAATGTATGCATAGAATTATTTCAAATATTTAGTCATTTGTAAAGAAAATTTAAGTTGCAATATTTTAAATAATTAAAGGTTATTAACATATTTTTGTAATTAATAAGTTATGTATTACTAATATATATATATATATATAAATACATTAAATTACACTAATTTATATACTTTTTAAATTAAAATAAATTAATTTGATTTAAAATTCGTTAATTTGGACTTTTATTTTAAGTCCCTGGCTCTTTTATTTTCTATGGGAGGGTGTTGCACCAGTGGTTTGACGTGTGGTGGTAGGCATACTGCTCTGATCTGGAGTACATTTACTGCGGTTTTGGGTATTTTCTGGCTGTAGTAACTATAGAAATTACTCTATTGGGCTTTTTCTATTATGGGTGGGTGCATGTCCCTTCCTAAACCCCTCCTTAAGCCTCCTTAACCCTTTCGCTGCTAGGCCTTCCCCCCCCACCAGTGCTAAGCCTATTTTGACTATTTGAGATAGTTCGCGCTTAGGCCTCCATAACTTTGTTTCCACATAAAGTATCCACGCCAATTGTGCATCCTTTTTTCCTACCATCCTGGGAATTTCAATGGTGCCCAGGGTTTGTGGATTCCCCCGGAGGGGACTGAGAAATTAGCCAAAATATAGCTACATTTTGGGTTTATGGGGGAAAAAGTGCTGCGGAAGAAAGCATTTGTTTGTTTTGCTGCAAATGGCATCAACAAAAGGTGCGCCCTGCTAAAATTACCATCTTCGCAGCTTTCAGGAACAGACAGACTTGATTCAGAAAACCACATTTTTTGCCACAGTTAAGGCATTTTACTGGTAGATAGCCAAGTTTTCTTATTTTTGTGCTTTCAATCACCAGTTTGTGGTGGAAACTGATGTGAAACCCAAAGTGGATCCCAGCAAGCTATTCATTTCTGAAAACTAGACAGAATTTCGAATTCAGCAAGAGGTGTCATTTGTGTAGATTCTTCAAGGTTTTCCTATAGAAAGTAACAGTTGAAATAAAAAAATATTTAAATTAAGATTAAAAAAAACAGCTTTTGTGTCTACGTTTTTATCTGAAACTTGTTTTATATTATGGCAGATTTTCAAAAGCAATATACCAATACGTCTGCTGGACTCTTCTGGTTGTGGGGTTTGTAGGTTTGTAGGTTTTTCAAGAACCCGAGGTGCCCAGAGCCAACAACCGAGCTGAACCTTACAATTGTTTTTCATTGTGTACCGACTATACAGCAATTCATATGGTAAATTATAACGAATGGAAAAAGGGTATGAAGGGAAACTCTGTAATTCTGAAATGCACACCAGATACTGAGTTTAGGAGCAGTGGTTGTTTGTATATCGCTGAAATTATGGGTATCCATACTGGCATGTGTTTCAGATGGCATTTTGTAAAATGTCTTCTTTGTTACACACTTGCTTACAATTGAAAGGCCCAAACGTAGAGATATTCAATTGGTAATAACAAATATTCTACTATTCTGTATTCCCACATGTCTCCCGATAAAAATGGTACCCCATCTGTGTGGCTGGTCCTTTCACATGCAACACAAAATACCCCAAAACATGACTTAGGAGACATCATATTTCGTTCAGCAGAATCCATGTTTTTTTCACAAGGTGGCTAGCTTTAGATTTTTGGCCCCAGCTCAGCCGGCCCCTAGGGAAACCTATGAAACCAGCACATCTTTGAAAACTAGACACCTGTGTTAGTCCAGGGTGGGGTGATTTGCATGACTCTCACCAGGTTTTTTTTTACCAGAGAATCCCGTGCAAACCTCAAACTTTGCGTAAAAAACACATTTTCATTGCATTTATGTGTGGAAAAGCCCTAGAATCAGCAGACAGTCACATATTTCTGACCACCCAGCTTTCCACCAAGTCCCCTGAAAAAAACGGTGCCTCACTTGTGTGGGTGAGCCAAGTGCCCGCGACAGGGAAGGGCCCAAAACCTATTGTGGCGACATCAAAATTATTTATTACAAAACAACCTGGTTTTGCAAGGGGGGCACCTGCGTTTTTGGGCTCGGTGGCCATCTAGGGAAACCTACCAAACCCAGACATTTCTGAAAAACAGACACCTCGAGGAGTCCTGGGAGGTGTGTCTTGTGTGGAAAATCACAGTCTATGTCAATGAGCTCCATTTATGTTAAATGTCTTTAAATATATAATATGGATACCTCAAGCCTTTGGGTTCTACCCAGCCCTCCTGGACCTATTTTGGACACCCTTGATCTAAAAGGTATTGCCCTGTTTTGTGTTCAGATTTCTTGTTAAGTATTTGGGTTTTAGACTAGTTTATAATGTAATATCCTTTTGCACTGAATTATGTATTAAGGCCCCAACCTCAAATGAGGAAGTCTTTCCAATCAATCACATATTCAGATTTGGAAAGTGCATAGCTGCCAACCAGTCGTCCCTGTGCTCTAAGCAAAGAATAAAACCAACCAGAGAGAATGATCATTGGCTAAATAGCCAAGTCTTCAATTGTTTCTTAAACTGGTTTTCATTAGTAGTTTCATGAAGGGAGAGAGGCATCTCGTTCCAAGCCTTGCCTGCCACGTAGGGAAAAGAGCAGTCTCCCCTTGTCTTAAATTGAAACCTCGGGTCTTCAAGTATAAAGCTTCCTCTGATCTAAGAGGATGACAAAGCATACATTGACAAAGGCTCTTACAGAGATACTTAAGAGCAATCTTATAAAAAGAGGGGAAGGGAATAACCAGGGCTTTGAAAATAATATGTTTTGTGATGGGAGCCAGTAATGTTCTTTGAGACAAGATTTTACCGATTGATTCCATCTAGTGATATAAGTTTAGTTAGAGGTGATAGGACTGATAGTAAATTGAGTGCACATCCTATATGACACATATTGAATTGATTTTTGGGAAAAAAACTATTTCTCTTGTTAGATTTCAGTTATAAATAGCTTAGATTAACACCTAAGTGGCAATTGTGTGAAATGTAGTTATAGGTTGAGCGGGTGTGAATACTCTTCTCAAGCAAAAACAACAATCCTCATCAGGGTGAACCACAAAAATCACTAAATCTGCTTAACCCCCTGGTATCTTGGCACAAAGCAGTCAGGCTTAACTTAGAGGCAATGTGTAAAGTATTTCTGCAGCACATCAACAGTTATATTGTAAAGACACAACACAAGAAAAATCCCATATCAATTTGGAATAATAAACAATGTGAGACCAAATCAACAAAAATCCAATCAGTAGGACTGAAGATATTGAA
This sequence comes from Calotriton arnoldi, assembly GCA_963921515.1. Taxonomy (NCBI): domain Eukaryota; kingdom Metazoa; phylum Chordata; class Amphibia; order Caudata; family Salamandridae; genus Calotriton; species Calotriton arnoldi. Next base: position 3,408,523 of record CAWUFW010000353.1, on the reverse strand, counting down.
TTGTAAAGATGTAAATAAAAGTAGCGCCAAAAGGCGCAAAGCTGAGGATTGTACCTTATCTCCTTGGTGCATAGTCTGTGCGGCGTTGCTTTGCATGGCTTTGCATCATCTAGCATTAATTCCATGAAGCTTTGCGGCGCGGCTTCGGTTCTGATAAAGCTGTGTGGAGAAGCTTTGCTGGGCTTTGAGTCACTTCACGCTGGATTTGATGGACCCTTCAGTTAGGCCAGGAGGAGTGCTCTCTGATACCAGCCAAGGGCCTAGATCCTAGGGAGGCACCTCTTGGGGATCAGGAACTCACTCAAGGAGAGACTAGCATGGCTCAGGCAGGTACAGTTGCAGGTCCAGTGCAGCTGGTCAGTTGTAGAGAGACCTCTGGAGCTTGTTATGTCCCTGTAGCTCAGAACAGGAAGTCAGCCAAATGGCCTTTGGAGTCACTCTGCCTGGGATGAAGTGAGGAGGTCCAGTATTCATTCTCAGAGTGCACAACAGACCTCAAGCAGCAGGACAGTCCTCTGGCAACGGGACAGTCCTTCAACTATAGTATCTACAGATCCAGGAGTGTACTGAAGAGTGGTTCACAGGGTCCTATTTTTATATTTGGTGCCAGCTTTGAAGTGGAAGAAACTTCTAGAGTTTTCCCCAGACAAATGATTCTGGAATTTTCTTCCTCCCACCCTGATCCCAGGATGTCTGGGGAGACAAAAGGCTAGTGTGAAGTCCTTTGTGAGTACAGAAGGCAGCCCCTATTGAAGTGCAAGTGTGATAGGTGAAAGGTCCACCCCTACCCATCTTGGCAGAATGGCCTATCCTGCCAACATTCAGTCACCCTTTGGGGCACTGTCTGAGAGGAATATACATAGGCCAACTACACATAGTCATGTGAACCAGGAAACAGGCTGCAGGCACCAAATGGTTAGAAACAGAAAATGACAACCTTCTAAAAGTGGCATTTTCTGATTTCTGACTTAAAATCCGACTATCAATAGAGAGTGTGTTGAATTACAATTTTTTGAGTGTAAACATTACATTCCTATCTGCTCCAATCACAAGTTATCACTTATTAAATGTAATAAGATAACCGAATGGGAGAGATAGGCCTTACAGTAGTGAAAAACGAATTTAAGAGTTATTCACTACCAAGACATGTAAAACTTAAAAGTACATGTCAAATGTTTTAAATGCACAGCACCCTGCCCTATGGGGGCTGTTTAGAGACCAACCTAGGGGTGACATATGTATTAAAAGGGAAGGTTTAGGCCCAGCAAAAGTTTTATATTGCCAGGTCAAAATGGCAGTTTAAACTGCACACACAGGCTGCAATGCCAGGACTGAGAAATGTTTCAAGGGGGTAATTAGGAGACTGGCACAGTAAGTGCTGCAAGCCCGATAGTAGCATTTCATTTACAGGGCCTGTGTACATGTAGTACAACTTTACTAGGTACTTGTAAGTAAATTAAAAGTGTTAATTGGGCATAAGCCAATTCTTACTCGTTTAAAGGAGAGAGCACAAGCACTTTTTTACTGGTGAACAGTGCTAAAGTGCTCAGAGTCCTAAAAGTCAACAAAACAGGTTCAGAATACAGGAGGGTTGAAGGCAAAATGTTTGGGTGGTGACCCTGCAGAGAGGGCCAAGTCCAACAGCAATGAAGTCAATTTCCTGATTTATATTAAAAAGAAATATGGGGCCAGATGTACAACCGTTTTTTGCAGTCGCAAAGGGGTTTTAGACCCGTTTGCGACCGCAAAAAACATGTGGCCCATGTACCAACCCTATTTTGCGAGTCGCAAACAATTTGCGACTCGCAAAATAAGGTTAGCGACACTGCCTGCCCTTAAAAAATGAAACTGAAAAGTATCATTTTTATTTTTTAAATGCATCCCGTTTTCTTTTAAGGAAAACAGGCTGCATTTTAAAAAAAGCTACTTTATTTAAAAGCAGTCCCAGACATGGTGGTCTGCTGACCCCAGCAGGCCACCATCCCTGGGAGTGCTAGCCATTCCCAATGGGGTCGCAAATTGCGACAGCCTCATTAATATTCATGAGGAATGCAATTTGCGACCCCATTGGGAATCGCAAACAGTGTCTCAGACACTGTTGTACATAGCATTTTGCGACTCACAAATTGCGACTCACAATTCGTCGCAATTTGCGAGTCGCAAAATGCTATGGTCGTACATCTGGCCCCTGATCCAGTAAATTTGAGATAAGGATGTTCTTTCCCAAACACCATTCATACTGTGTATTATGATTGCAAAAATGCCTCATATGTTTTTTGTTTCATATTCAGAGACCATAACCATTGAAGCAGATAGGTTTGAATTGTGTTTTGCAAATCAACAAAATAAGATTGTTACATGATGCGGCTCACGAGAAAATATGGTCGAGCACTTTCATTCTGTATTCCTCATGACAGACCAGAGCTTTTTGCATTTTTCAAATTATGTACTTTCTGCACTTTCCATGATTTATCCCTGCAGGTTTTCACGTAGATTTCTGCAGCTGCTTCTGTTTTTACAGATGAGAAAATTAAATTGATGAAAAATAGTGCCTGTTTTGAAGTTACTGACCCAACTTACTGGCATAGCTATCAATAATGCAGCAGGTGCAGTAGTACCGGGTCTCACAGGAGTGAGGAGTCCTCTGCACTTTGAACTTTGAATTATTATTGATTTAGTCCTCATCAGAGGAGAACAATAAAATCACATCTCAAAAATAAAATCTAAGAATACAAATTCTCCCTCCTCCGAGCTTTAATTAGTTGGTGATAGTATTGGAGCCAAAATATCATATTAATTACCTATGTTCCCTGTAGGGTGTGCGCGTGCTCGCGGGTGCACCCTACTGTTTCCAGGCACGCAGGGCCTCTGCTGGAACGTGCATCATTAAAAAGACTTACTGAGCTTTTAAAATCATAAGCACTAAAGGAAGCTTTCTTTTGGTGCCCACTGTTATAGCAGCAGTACACCTGCTCTTCCATAACTGTTCTGATGGGGGCCTCTGGAAGAGGAAGTATGACTTCAGGGGCAGGCAGCTGTTACCAATGCCATGCGCTCACCTGCCCCCCTGCTGGTGAGAAATGCATTCTTATGTAGATGCACTTAAGACCTTTACAAGCCCTTTCAAACCTGATTCCTTGTCAGCAAGCTTTCATGCGGCTACTGCGGTGTTATGGCCAGTGCTGCTGACTTTGGGGAAGATGAACCAAATTTGAGTCTCAGCATCGGCTCAACATGCTGTGATTCTAGGCAAATCACTTAATTTCTCCATGTTCACAAAAACAATGTAACTGGTGCTCATGTTAAATGTTCCAGTGCCTTGCCCTAAATAAAAGCAGTAGAAAAATGCACAAAGCAGTAAAATCAAAGCATTAGCATAAGAAGTAAAGACAAATCGATACACGTTTAGTGGCTGATTTGTGCAAAGTAAATCCTGGCTAAATCCCAGCTTCTCTGCTTAACGTGTGTGATGTTAGGCGAATACTTTATTTTACCAAAACTCCTTTTTCTTCATCATTGCATATGAAAGCACCTTCAAATATGTGAGTTGAGAGTACCAGTTCTACAAAAACCTATTTTGATTTAATCAACTATAATGTTGCTCTTTAACAATCTGGGCCACCTACAGGGTTTACATCACAACTGCCTTGTCTATTAGTTCACTAGTGGTTCATGTTTAAAAACTATCATTTTTAATAAGTACTTCTCAATGCATTGCTATAATGTGACGTATTAATGTCAAAGCTTCAACGTGTTAAAGATGTGTGGCATGATTTACATAGCAAACATTTTTAGGGCTTGGCTCATGCACGGGCCTTTAAGAGTCAAGCCAGACCTTTGGCTCTGGTTTGACTCTCCCTCTTAATATGTTGGCTTTCCCACCTTTACCTTAAATAGTGCGAAAGAGAGAGCATCACTGTAGCCTGACATTAGAGTTTCTGGCATTAAAATTTACAAATATGAGTTATCTTCTCATTGTATTAATATAATGGTACACTTTTCCCTCCTATGAAGAAAAAGACACGCCATGTTTGTGTTGTCAGATGGAACTTTATTACCTCTAGTCTGCAAATAGATCTGTGTCTGTGCTTTACTGATATGTAGGTGGCTTTGACTCTGGCTTAGAAAACTAAAGGGTGATTCATTTCTTGGGACCTGTTGACTTTGTAAAGCTGCTCCGCCTGTTATATTATTAGTAATTTTAAAATAAGCAGATGCTGGTTGGATTTTTTAGACATTTAATGGCTGATTTTTAGGCATACGTAGCATTATGGAAAAATACATCGGGCTGGTGTCATTCTTAAAGGGCCAGATGTACAAAGGTTTTAGACCCGTTTGCGCCCGCAAAAAACCTGTGGCCCATGTACTAATCCTATTTTGCGAGTCGCAAATCAATTTCGCAAAATAGGATTAGTGACTTGCTAATAGGAAGGGGCGATCCAAGGGCGTCCCTTCCTAATAGCTACTCCTTAAGCTATGTAAGAATGTTTTGCAACCACACTTGCGGTCGCAAAACAGTCGCAGTTTACCACCCTTCTCAGAAGGATGGTAAAGCACTCGCAAACGGGAAGGGGTCCCCAGGGCCCTTCCCATTTGTGAATGTATGCGTAAATATTTTTTAAGGGCAGGCGGTGGTCCCAGCAACCACTGCCTGCCCTTAAAAAATGAAACTGAAAAGTGTCATTTTTATTTTTTAAAGGAAAACGGGCTGCATTTAAAAAAAAAAACATGGAGTGCCAGCCATTCCCAAAGGGGATGCAAATTGCGACAGCCTCATTAATATGTATGATGTTTGCAATTTGCGACCCCATTGGGAATTGCAAACAGTGTCTCAGACACTGTTGTGCATCCCAATTAGCGAGTCGCAAATGCGATGCAATTTACGACTCGCTAATTGGCGGGTTGTACATTTGGCCCAAAATGTTGTAATCGGTAAAGCTGTGGAATTTTGTGTCCACATGCAAGTGGTGCAGTGCAGCACTGACAATACACACTTCATGCACAAGTCAAAACAGTATGTTCCAAAGAGCTCAATTGTGTGTGTCAGTTGTGTGCAACCTGGCCAGTGTTGTTTTGCAGACTGCTGATGATGAAGTAACTCAAGAAAGTTCTTCGCAGGAGGGTTGGAAACGCAGAAAGTGTTTGCTTCTCCACTCACAGTGCACCAGTACCACACCTGTATAGGCCCATGTAAATGATTTCACTCCAAGAAGTTTAAATTAAATCTGCACACCAAATCACATGCCTTGTCCTCTACATGAGCCTTGTGCTAAATTGGGACTTCTAATATCTTACTCAGTCTGCCCTTGAGAAACATTCTTTGTCCAAAACAATGGTTCTCTCAGAAGGAAGCATTGGGGCTGTCTCTAAGCCGGAGCACCCACAAAATGGGTAGAAAGAAGTATGAGATCTCAGCACCTGGCCGTTATCATCCTTCCTGAAGCTGTAGTCAGGGGCAGACAAAGGACATACCTGACCTAGAAACTTCCTCACCTTGAAAAACAAACTACAGCCAAATCTCTTCTGCTTGCCATTCATCGAATGGCAGTGCTCCAGTAGACTAATCTGCATCTCCTTATTAAATGGAAAGTGCCATTGAATTTTTAAAAGTTTTTTAAAGTATCCCAGCCTCTCCCACCTCAATTCAGTTTCTTGGTTTCCTCCCTCCAGCTACAGGAATGCAGGCAATGCACTTCCACTGTCTGGGAAGCTGTTCTCACCTCCGTCCTGTGCCATGCTAAGCCACTGGCATCCAAATGCTTCCCTTTTGTACTTAGACAAAGCATTTGTGAGGCACATGTTTAGGGTAAACATCAGAAGACATGGCTCCCACATTTGTAGAATCTCCTTCTATGTTTGCAATATTTAACCTGTATATTCTCTCATGTTGCTTTGATCATGAGGTTATTGCATCATTCTAGTGTAACCTAAGGTCCTCGATAGTTTCCTATATAGGCTTCCAGCCATTACTTTATGCTTCCGACCCTGCGGCTGATCAGCTGTCCACACTGAAGCTGTGGTCTAACAATAACCTAGAAGTGGACTTACTGTTAACCTGATTCTAGGGCCTATCAAAGGTGCCTAATATAGAACTTTGTCATATCCAAATAATGATATTTCTTTTTACAGTTTTGCATCCTCGGAGTGCATGTTATGTCAAATGCAGTGGTGTAACAAAGGCCCCAGCAGCCCCTGCAGTGGGGGCCCCCTCTGCACAGTACCCTGGCCTGAGTGCTCCCGAGTAGGTCCGGCGGAGGCCCCTCCATGTACTGTGCAGGGGAGCCCCCCCCCTCAAGTTTCGTTACGCCACTGGTTAAACATCTACTCTATGTGCCTAAAACCCTCCATGAAAATTCTGACCTTGACTTACAACGTAACACTTTTGTCACCCCTCCTTTTTTTCTTTGATTAGCCCTGTCCTTGCTGTCCACCCTCTGCGTGTCTTCTCTCTTGAGTCATGTGGATGTTTGCCTTAATCTCTGTTATTGTATTTGTGCAAATAGCCCACACCTCATCTCAAAGCTTGAAACCTGTACTTCTTGGTACATCAGACCGTGCGGCCTAGCAATACCTAATCTGCTCTAGATCATCTAATAATCCCACCGACCATCTGCATGAACTCATATACCCGCCCGACTAATGATCATACGTAACTTATACTCATTTTATTCCACCTCAAAGACACTGGAGTGGACATGGAGACATGGAATGTTCTCGTTGAGAGAATAAGACTAAATCAACCCTTTACAAAAATAACCACTGGATTAACCACTTACCTTGGTTACTGAGCAAACTGCTGATCAGCATAAAGCAGTTCAACACTTTGTTAGGGCTAATAAGCACCATATAAATGTAATTGCAATATAATGCTCAATAAACGATCTATTAACTTTCCGTAGTGTCCACTCCTGGTTCTTCCATCCCCTATTGACTCATAAATAGACGGCAGCTGAAGGGCTAAGAGTCAGACAAGGGGTCAGCCCTGACGTGTCATCTTGGGTTAATGGGTGAGTGATCTCACTTCTGGCAAATACCACTGATTCTGGTAGCTCAATCTCTTGCTTAGTGAGTTGTCACATGTCTTTGACGCACATGGCCTTGGTTGCAGTGCACAGAGACCATTCACTGTGCACACAGGGAAAAGAAATTAGGGGGAACATTGTTCATTGCACCCTTTCAATTTAATTACACATGCATTAAAAAATGTAGCACGATAATGCACAAGCCTTGAGCACTTAAAAAAATGTGACCCAAGTCCTGCACACCGTTATTTCATAAGCAACATCTCCGCTGTTCCCCAGTGGTACCACTTCTTGTACCTAAACACTGCTTCAATGGGCAATCTATCATCCTTTACCATAAATATACTTTTTTTTTTAAACTTTATTTGTCATTTTGTAGCGGTACAATAAATTCAAAACAATTGTGCTCACTGTCATACCATAATCTCAGTAGAATGTAAACCGATATATCAGAAGAAAAAATAACACTTCCATACTCATTACATAGGCAGTTCGGTCCTGAAAATGTCCCATCCTCCCAATCAACATCAATTGACTGCATGGTAGCCCAAATGTCCCTCCCGGATCCCGTCGAAATTATGCATGGTCGAGAAATACAGATGAGGTCTAAATCAGGTAGGAATCACATATACCATAAACATCCCACATATACATTTATCCAACCCCGGTGGGCACAAGTCCGTGTTCCTGTTGTGAATCAGATGTCGAAGAAGTGGATGCCACGTAAGCCCTAAAGGGACCCCAAATATCTTTCGGGCGCGAGGTGCGAGGAAGTGTGGAATACGCTAGACTCCGTAACCATGCCTGTAAGGTGGGAGCCCTTTTCCCTCCCCAGTTAATAGCAACCTCCCTTTTAGCTAGGAGAAAGCAAAGAGCGGCAAATCTTCGGACTCCTTTGGGGAAGTTCACTACGTACCCCATGAGCGCAATCTCGGGTTTTGGGGCAAGAGTTAAATTAATCATGAGGCCCAATGTATGGTGCATCGAAATCCAATAGGGCTGAATTTTGGGGCATGTCCAAGTTAAATGTGCAAAATCTGCATGTGGCGCATTGCAGTTTACGCAGTGATGTGATCTGGAGGGGTCTATTCTGTGTGAGTGTTCTGGAGTGACGTACGCTCTGCGTAGAAATTTAAAATGTAATAACTTATGTCGGCTGTTTAATGATATGTCTTTCGTGACCGCAAAGCACTTTTCCCATTGATCATCCGTTATGGGGTGCCCCAAATCTGACTCCCAAGCCTCCCGAACCTTATGATCGTTAAAGGCAGTAAGGTCGAGCAATTTTTATAGAGTCTGGAAATCAAGTGTCCACCCCCGCTTGCTTCAATAATGATCGTGAGTGGAGTAAATGAGTCGGGTTCTATGGGAAAGCTGGGGAAGGTGGCTCGCAGCGCTGAGCGGACCCTGTTTAATACAAAGCGATCCATGAAGGTAGCTGACTGAAATCGGGTGTCTTCCGCCAAAGAGAAAGCGTGGCCCCCCCGGAAAAAGATCGCCAAATTTAACAATATCATATGCGGCTAATGAGCGTTTAACCAGTGCTTCCCCCATTATGGGGAGCCAGCGGGAATTGGGAATAGGCAGAGCTGATGAATATAACAGGGGAGACTCCAGCAAGCGACGCAGTCTATCCCATGCCCAACTGGTGGTAGATACAGTTTGAATGTCCGTGGGGTCTCTAGGAATTCCCTTGGGGGGCACTGTCGTTAGGGTGTCAGGGAGTACAAAGTCTGCTACCGGTCGGAGGAATGGAATCCTAGCGTCCGGATGTTACCAGGCGTGAGCGTAACTGCACTGGGCAACGAGAAAATACAGTCGGAAATCCGGGACGCCGAACCCCCCTCTCTTTTAGGGTAAGGTAAGGATTTGCCACCTAACTCGGGGGCTTTTGCCCCCCCATGTTAATCGAATGAGATAAGAGCGTAGCGTCTGGAAGAAGTTATTCGTGAGTGGTATGGGAATGTTATTAAACAAATATAAAAATTTAGGTAGTACAACCATTTTAATCAACGCGACCCGGCCGGCAATAGACAGGGGGAGCCGGAGCCATTTCTCGATTTGTGATTCAAGAGCATCCAAGGCCTGACCATAGTTAAGACGGATGATTTGAACAGTGTCTAAATGTAAATGAATACCCAGATACTTAGTGGATTCCGTGCACCATTCCAACGGAAATTCGCAATCCCAAAGCACCGTGCTGGTAGTCAAGGGAAAGATTACCGACTTAGATCAGTTAATATGGAGTCCCGAGAAGCGCCCAAATCTGATTGTCTCCCTGATTAACGGTTCGAGATTTACCTGAGGTTCGCGAACATATAAAATGATATCGTCCGCATATAGAGAGACTAATAATGGGCCGGTTTTAAACTGAAGTCCCTGCTGTAGGTGCCGTTCCTGGAAGTGATGGACCAGTGGGTCCATAGCGAGGATGAACAGTAAGGGCGACAAAGGGCACCCTTGTCGCGTGCCTCGGGATAAAGAGAATGGCTTTGATAATGTGCCATTCAAACGAATTCTCGCAAAAGGTCTACGATATAGTAGTGCTGTGGTGGCAACAAAGCCCATAGGCATCCCCATTCTGCGCATCACCGATAAGAAGAAGGGCCACTCTAAGGAGTCAAACGCCTTCTCGGCGTCCAATAAAACCGCCGCCGCGGTGACATCTGGGTTAATTCTGTGTAATGACGTCGACCTATGAGGAACGAAGCCCGATTGCTCGGGGGAAATAATTGATTCCAGCAGAAGAGATAATCGGAGGGCGAGCATCTTAGCGAATATTTTGTAGTCCAAATTTAGGAGGGACAGTGGTCTATATGAGCTACAAGATGTGGGATCTTTTCCTGGTTTGGGTAATAGGACTATTACTGCTTCCCGGAGCGTGGGGGGTAATTCGTTTTTTTCAAGAGCTTCTGCGTATACCTCCACTAGTTTGGGGCGAGGAGCTCTTTGTATGTTTTATAAAAGTCCCTGGTGAACCCATCCAGGCCAGGGGCAGTAGAACCGTTAAGAGCCTCGATGGCGCTTACGATTTCTTCCGCGGAAAACGGTTCGGCGAGGAACTCCTGTATGTTTTTTTCCAAGTATACCAGGGCAATTTCTGACAGGTAATCTTCTTGGGCTGATAAGTCCCCTTCCGTTCTAGTGGAATACAGCGTGTTATAGTAATTGAGAAACTCTTCCTGGACAGCCATAGTGTCTGTGAGCATGTGACCATCCGAGTGGCGCAATTCGGTAATGTAGGCCTTGGCATATGGGGGTCGAAGCATCTGTGCCAGTGTCCGCCCAGGGCGTTCGCCCTCCCCATACCTGCGAGCCGTCTGGTATTTACTCAAAAAATTGACCTCTCGGTCTGTGGCGTCCCTGTATTCGGTAAGTAGTGAAAGGCGACGTTTCGCGGTATCCGAGGTCGGGCCCCCCTGTGCCTCTTCGTCTAGTTGAGCCAGGTCACTTTCCAATCTAGTTATCGTGGAGCACAAGTCTTTCAAGACCCCGCCGTGTTTGGAAATGCACACACCTCTGATATAAGCTTTAAAAGCTTCCCATAGAACCACCCACGTATCTACAGAACCGGTATTTACCCTGAAATATTCCTCTATGGCCTCTCCGACCTCGGAGTGGAATAAGTCATCACTAAGGGCTCTGCTGGGGAAGCGCCACTGGCGCTCATAGCCTTCCAGCCGGGGTATCTTGAGATGCAGGACTAATGGGGAATGGTCAGAGAATGTTCTGGGCAAAATATCAACGGAACCTATCCATGTGTATACATCAGGAGATAGCAGCCAGTAGTCAATACGGGTCCATGTGTCGTATTGCCCTGAATAATGTGTATAGCCAGGCTCAGAGTACCATAAATATACTTCAGTGGCGCTCTGCACATAAAATTTGGCTGTAGTTCACTACTTAACTGTTGACCTGGGGCCATTTTTCAGGTCTCGCCTAGCGTCGCAGCGCATGCGCTGTCGCTCTGCGAGATCTATTGTCGTTGGGTTGCTTTTGGAAGTGGGGTTGGTGACCGCCCTGTCTCCCTTAGGCTCCGCCCACCCAGACTGGACTCGTCGTCTGTTGCTCATCATGCGCGCTGCGTCTCTTCACTTCTCCCTTCTCACGAGGCGGTGGGCGTGTCGGCACTTGTTTACTGTGCCTCAGGTGCGTGTGCAGCCCCAGCTTTTGCTGCATTAGGAGTTTGGTGTGTGACTGTACTGGCCTTTACAAGTGTTGTGCGAGCCGATAGCTGCGCCACGTTTTGGCTTCTCAGTGTCAGTTGCAGCGCCTTCTCTAGAAAGTGCTTTGAAATTCAGAAAGAGCAGAAGAAAGTGAAACATGGGCAGTCCAACTAAAATGCCAGTTTTGTCAATTGAAGGTTTGCGCATGTGGCCAGTCTTTTGTTACCAGTGACGGGTTGCAGACCCCCTCCTCTTATCGGAACAGACCTGCTCTTTCACCGGAAAAAGGTTGCATGGTGGCGTGTGAATTTGTGCAATGTGTGCGCCGAGGTTCCAGACTCCACCTTTTCTTTGTGAGTCGCACATGGCTGTCATGTGATTAGGTGTATGTGCCGAGTTCGAGGTGTGTGTTACCCAGTATAGACCAACCATCTTATGGGAGAAATATGCACGAGTGTTCTGTGATGATGCTGGCAATGAGCGCACGGCATCAGTGAGCCGATACATAAGGAAGATGCTGCAACGCCATGTGTGCATGCACGCTGCCTCGTTGGCAGTTATTCCGACTCCCAATATGGTGGAACACAGTCTGCTGTCTGTCTATGTTCAACAAGCATTTGCAATGCAATAGGTCTTGCAAATTGCGAGCTTTTGAGCTATTGGCATTGTAAATGTCAATGCCTTTTATTTATCTGTTTGAAAACAAAATGCAGTAATAAAAGGCATTGTCATTCACAATACCATTAGGTCAAACTTTCTAAAATGCGAGACCTATTGCATTGCAAATGCTTGTCCTGCTTGCACTGGGGCCCATGGCGCCCTTGCTAAGCCAGTGTACTCCAAACGGTCCTTTGATTTAGAGTATAACTTTGGCAAACAAAATAGCACCTATGGAAGTGAATTTACACGTATGGCGACATACATGAGACAGAGACCAAGCACGGGTTGATTTGCTTTATAGTTCTTTCTCCCCCTTCTAATCGTTTCCCTCTTCCCTCTCTCCATCTTCAGTTTTTCAAGGAATTTACACAGTGACGACATTGGTTATGTTGTCCCTACATTATTTCCCTTTTCCAATGTTTCTTCCTAGTTTGTTGATTAAGTCCCCTTCCCTACCCCCATTATGTGCCCTATATGCCACTACGAATGCAGATGTTTTATTTATGCTCCCTTGCCCCCAGTGTTAACGAAACCTGGGAATCCTGTTAACTCCAGGGATGTGTCAGTTATGGCATCTCCAGGTTAAAAACTGAAGGCCTCATTTACAAAGAATTGGTGCAGGGCAGCGCAGCAAGTCATTTTGCTGCCCTGGCCTATGTCAATTCGAAAGGGCAGGAATGCACCATATTTACAAGATACGGTGCATTCTGTCCTTTCAGCCGGTGCACAATTTGCAGCCGAGCGCCAACGCAGGCACCATGGCACAAGGGTGTCTGTGTTGTTGGCATGATTGTTTTTGTGCAGGAAGGGGCACCTTTCTGCAGAGAAATGATCACGGGAGACTTTCAGCTCGTTCTATGTGTGCTGCAGAATGCAGCACACGTGGAAAGAGGAGAAAACGAGGAGAAATGTAAATATTTCCCCTCATTGCATCTGCTCTGGGGAGGCTGTCAAAATCCATGGGTGTTGAGTGGTAACACCCACAGCGACGCCCATGGAACACTCCTTGACGTAGAGTAAGCAGTTGCGGCGAGCATGGCTCACAGGTGGGAGGCGGGCGGGAAGGGCGAGTGGTCGCGAGGGAAGGGGGGCCGCACGGGGAGGGGGGGTTTAAATAATAATAAAAACAAATTAAAACGTACCTTTCCCGGGTCCCGCGTCTTCACTGCTCGGTCTGCTCCTGCTTTCCTGCCTTCGGCAGGAACAGGAAGCAGGCAGCCTCCCTTCCCTCAGCCAATCAAAATGCTGCAATGGCAGCATTGTGATTGGACGGGACAACTCCCACCCAGGCGCCTATGGGGAGGCCATTTTCTCCATGTAGGCTGCATGCAGCCTACATGGAGAAAAGGCAGAGTGTGCATGACTGGTTTGGTTGGCCCCAGAGGGCCGACCAAACAGCAGCGCCCTCAGCAGTGGGCAAGCCACTCCTCTCCTGCCCTAGAGCAGACCCGCCCACCTGCACGCCCCCAACCAAACCCTTCTGCTTTCACGCAGTGCGAGAAGCAGAAACATAAAATGGTAGTTTTACCATTTTATGTTTCTGCTTCTCGCACTGCGAGAAAGCAGTGGGGCGACGCTCCTCTTCCTAGTGGAGGAGCCGCCCCTGAGAGTAAGGCAAGGCAGCGCCAACGGATCGTCATAAAAAGTGATGCTCTTGTAAATGAAGGCCCGAGGATCTCCTGGATTACTGTGAAATCAGTAATTCTCAGTCCAATCCTGGGTCCGATTCCCCTGTAATTCCTCATTTGACGCATCATTTTTGTAGATGTAATTTAAGGAACAATAATTAAATCCGGTCGATATTCTGACAACATATTCTGGTACCACACCACTTATTGCAATTCCATTCGTTTTATTCTTATACGAATTGGTTGTTCTTCCAAAAATTCATGTATTATTTGAAGAATCAATCCTTGTCTTCAAAAAACTGTTTGTTTTTGTCATGAACGAATTAGTGAATATATTCATTTTTGCAATAAATTGTTCTTATTTTTCCCAAGCCAATATTTTCAGGAGGAATGGGGGGGCATTTGCAACTCACTGTGATTAAAACACAGGACCAAGATACATCAATACGCTTTAGAGCAAATTAAACTCACTCATCTCTTGTGAGTTGGTGTTATTTTAGGAATCTATAAATGTTGTAGTTACTACTCTTCCGCTCTGCCGAAAGACCTCTGCACCTGCCTACGTGACACCTAATATCCGAAGCTTTTAGGTGAGCTCTTTGGCACACGATTGCAGCCATTTTGATGGTATTTTATTTTCCACACAGATCTGTTCATTTGCTAATCAATTTTTTTATTGTAATGGTGAAGCATGGACAGCAGATGGCTGAGCATGTTCTCCATAATTACACCAAAATTCTACATGAATAATACACTTTGACTGGCCGATCCTATGGCCTGAAGAGCAGCCTTTCGGGGTATGGGAGTTTTGCAGTTTGATGGAGTCCCGCTGTATGGGAGATAATGCCCCTTCTCCCTGTAAGCCCATGGATGGTGGGTGCTCCTGGTTATTTTCGGCCCACTTAAGAAGGTGAAAACCTGTGCAAATAACAGCTGCAGTCAGAAGGGGAGTTCCCTGAGTAGTGGAGCAGAGAAGTCTCTCAGCCTCAACTGATGATCCCAGGCTGGAGCCTACGGCAATGAGATGCTGACTCTCCTGTGTGCAGAGGAGATATCTGGTGGTGTTTTGGTGGGCTGAGTCTGAGTGAGCACCAACAGCAGATTCTGAGGCTGTGGCTGTTCTTTATGGTGGTTTCTGAAGACCCTATGCTGAGCTCCACCACCTGGAGCAAGAAGCAGGACTGCACGGGAAAGTATGAGAGGGGCAGGCTTTGGGGATGCTGAGGCAAGAAGAGCTGAGGTCCAGAGACACCTGCTCATGGCAACCAGAACAAATGAAGAAGTTGGGTTCCTAGGCTCAAGGGACTCTGGGAATTCTAAGAGAAGAATTGTTATGGAATGAAGTTTGAAGAAGAAGGTTTACCTGAACTCTGAGACAGAAAGAGTCCTCAAAGACAGTGAAAACACTTTTGTTAGACCTCTCACTGATCGGAGACTAGATGTAAGCGATATTTTCTGGATGCTACTCTGCGGCTGAGAAGCAGACAGTCAGCTCCGGGTTAAATGATACTGTGGGACCTGGGGACTGAAGAAAAACGTTTGATTGGCCGTAGTCAGTATACTGAAGTGAAGGAGAACAGAAGAGTGAGTCTCTGATCTGCCCCTGATGGCCCTAACTTTCAGATATGGGGGCTACATAGTCTGCATGGGTATTAGTGAGGGAGAGGTTTGCGTGCTTGGGAGAAGATGAGTTGCTTTGAATGTTCACCCACACCATACAGAAGGATAATGCACCAGGAGGCACAAAGCAATACAATACTGCTTATACGGAAGGATTTTTTACCTGAGACAGGGGTACAGCAGAACTGTCTGAAGAAGGGGTGGCCCACGAGTTGTCACCGCTGGATTTGCTTACCTCCATATACAACTTACACAATGCCTTGGAGACTAAAATAGACAGGGTCTTGGTTGATAAATTTGTTATTGGCTGATTTGCTGATAGTGCGACAGTGGATGAAGGTCACGGAGACAGTAGTAGAAACGTTAACAGCAAATGTATGTGAAATGCACACTACTGTTATAAAGCTCCCAATGAATCCAAGATGCTAGAGTTGAAGATGCAGAAGGGTAGGCACAATTAAATAACATCAGATTCAGGGGGTCCCCATGAAGAAAATAGTTGGGCCCTCATTGTAGCTGTTTCTTGAGAATTGAATCCTTAATGTGCTGAAGCTTGCATAATTTTCTTTAAAGAGGGCCCGTATTATCCTGGGTCTGTTACCAAGGCCTGAAGTACCTTCAAGGGTGTCTGCAGAATGCCTAATTATCAACACCACAACACTGTACTACAGCAAGCACATAAAGACAAATAGCTGTTACACCTGACAGCCTTTGTTGCGGGCTTCCCCAAACATTTTGCATTCACCCCTGAAATTTGTTTTGGTTGGCTTTAGGACTCTGTGCATTTTACCACTGCCAACCAGTTCTAAAGTGCTTGTGTGCACTCCTTTAAACATGGTAAAATTGGCCTAAGCCTGATTGGCACATTTAATTTACTTATAACCCCCAAGTAACATGGTACTACGTGTACCCAGGCCTGCAGCACTTGTTGTACCACCCACTTAAGTAGCCCTTGAAATCATGTCTCAGGCCTGACAGTGCAGCCTGTGTGCAGTTTTAATATGCCTATTTGACCTCGAAAAATAAACCTTTTGTAAGGCCTAAACCTCCCTTTTTAATACATATAAGTCACTACTAAGGTAGGCCCCTACAGTCCATAAGGCAGGGTGCATTGTATGTAAAAGGTAGGACATGTGCTTTTAAGTTTTACATGACGAAAAAACTCCCAAATTACTTTTTCACTACTCTGAGGCCTACCTCTCCCATAGGATAACATTGGGTTACCTTATTACATTTAATAAGTGCTAACTTCTGATTGGGGACAGGAATAGTATACCAGGGGGTTGAGATCATGTTAATTTACTGACTTTGAAGGTTCACCCTGATGAGGTCTGTGATTACTCATTGCGGTGGACAGTTGCCTACCCCACATAAAAATCCAATTTCTTACACCTCCAAAATAATTATTAAAGCAAATGGAGGATGAATTGCTGTATAATAAAGAAGATCAGCAACAAGATGCAGTAATGCCAGAACCCCTCAGTAGCAAAGTTGGACATGCCCTGTCTTGCACAGGGCATTTCCCCTGTGAGCTGGAGCTCTTGGAGGCTAGTTTTGAAAGCCTGAGGCTGGTGCCTCTATCACTCCCCAGTTCCCTGAGGTTAATTGTTGCAGGCAAGGGGAGTCTTCAAGAGAGAGAGAAAGAGAGAACGGGAGGGATAAGGAAGACAGAAAGTAATCAGAAAGGCAGAAGAGAGAGAAAGGAGAGAAAGGAGAGAAATAGAGACAGAGAATAGATGGAAGGAAAAAGAGAGATTGTGCAAGGAGACAAAGGAAGCAGGCTGTTTTGACCTTTTTTGCCAGGGCTGCTTTTGGTTTCCCAGTCTGGCCCTGCTCAGCATTCCTGGCATGGCTGGCATTTGTGGTCTTTTGCACAGGACTTTCAGCTTTACAAAACAGGGTGAGATACATGACATTAGCAGAGATAGTGAAGGGCTCAAGGAAAGGGGGGAAAGAGGCAGAATTTATGGTGAAAAATGGGGCTGGGAAAAAAGGAGAAAAACGCCTGACAACTGTTGACACTTACAATGACCGTAAAGTAATAGTCACAAGACCAAGACGTGTCAGTGCATTTTTAGAATTCCCTGCTTTACTTTTCAGCATTTATTTGCTTAGTTGTCACCTTGAGAAAATAATGAGGTTTGGCCTACATTCCATAAATAGACAGATTTAAGGCTCACCTGAGAAGATAGCTCAGTGGGTTATAAGCCTGTTTTCCCTGTGGAAATATAGATTTAGTGTGTTAACGCTGTGTGCTGTTTTTACAAAGTCCATAATACTGAGTTGTGACCACTGTTTACAAAATAATGTAATGTATTCTCATTAAATGCTTTTCTATTATTTTTACAATTGCGTTTTCACAACACGTTGCAAGCCAGCTAAATGATGACAACAGGCACACCCACACACACAATCACACACACACACACACACACACACACCACACACACATCTTATCCCAAAGCGTGCCTTGATGGATCGGGAGCAGTGTAGTAGTTCCTGTTGGACCCGTCTCCATTTAAGATGATAAAGGTGGCAATTTCAAATAACAGAAATGTAGAACACATTTGGTCTACAAGAATGAAACACAATGAAGTCTTAAAGGTTTTATTTTTAAAACTTTTGTGATAGAGTAGTTAATTCAATATAATCAAAATCAATTGTCGATATATCAGAGTGCAAAGCTCAGTTGAAGTATAGAATCTGTCAGGAACTCAGTGAAGTTTGGCTCATCAAAATACAGAGTAAAACATGGAGCAGTCCAGCATAGATTAGTCTTCGAAATAAGTGGAAAGGGCTCTCCCCACAACAAGAAATCAGACTCTTATAAAGGAATCTTAACATAGGATTTCATACATTCTGTACAGTAGTACATAGATCACAAGCTCTAAACTAATCAGAAATGAGCAAACAAGAGACATTTACAACTGAATACATTCAACGGGATTCTCACAATTCTATTACAAAGAGCTTTTCACTGGCAAGATCTGCACATGGAACAGTAAAGGTACTTAGTATTAGGCGAAGAATTCGGCTCCACTCCTGAAGTTTGCAAAGTTTTTCCAACTCCGCGTAGAGCGCAGAGTTCCAAAAAACTCTGCGTGGTGGCACGGAGCAGAGTTTTTTCTCTTCCACGGCTCACCAACGTTAAGATGGCAAGCAAGGAAAATCTTACTCCAGACCTCCTCCCGGCGAGATTTCTCAATGCGGGCGGTTGCAGCAGGTCGCTACCGCTCACGTTGAGAAACCTTCCGCTTGCATTGAGGAAGCTGCCACTCGAGTAGAACATCTACTCAAGCCGCAGAAAGAAGCAGCACTGAAAATCAGCACGAGCCAGCGCGACATATCGAACTCCGCCGCTTGCGGAACTCCGCATAGCGCAGCAGAGTTTTTTAGTCACTTCGCGGAGTTCTTCTTGAACTCCGCCCTAGCCTACATAGTATGTGGTTCTCTCTGGTACACCTGGATTTAACCTTAAATGTGTATACTTTATTCAGAACAGTCTGTTAAGGTCTTCGTCCTTCTCTGCGGTACACATTTAATTTTTAGTCTATGGATGCATGAAATTAGAAATCCATTCAAGTGGCACACTGAAACGGCACAGTCAAGATGGAGTCTGAAGCCGATGGAGTCTGAGGCCTAGTGTGCCTTAAAGTTAGCAAGAGTATGAATTTTCATTACTGCAAAGCAATACATTCAGCAACACAGCTATTTCACACACGCACTGTCTCTCATGCATGTATACTATTGTTGAGCTGAGAAGGAGCATATGATCAGAGTTATGAACATATGATTTCTGTGACTCTAAATTAATGCACATTTAGGGGCTGATGTGATTAATGGTCTTTTTGAAAATAAAAATATATCCTCTTTAAGCTGGCAAGGAAGATTAGTATATTAATTTCCTTGCTGTGAATGTCAAAGGTTAAAATATTCCCACTACCTACTCTCCACTCCATCCTTCCAAGATCTACACTTTGAGTACTATTCTCGTGGTTAATCTTGACACGTTTTATCAGTATATCGATGGGCATCATGGCAAGTGACTGGGATAAAGTCTTTGTAGGCTTCAGAAAGCCTGTTGCAAACCTCTCTTGCACAGTGAGGGCATCTCTTGGCTTCTACCTATGCTAAGCCCAGAGTTCTCTACTGTGGCAGGCCTAACCTCACACGCAAGGCCTTGTTAAGCAACAGATGTGCATGTTGGTCTGTGTCCTGGGACAAATGCTCAGATCCTGCAGCTCCCTCATCTGTTGCTTAGTAGATTGTCTACACTGCTCATTCTATTGTCTACATTACATTGGTTGCATCAGGCAGGCAGTGAGGTGGCTAGCTGGCAGAGCCTTCTACGGGGTGCAAGGGGAAATGAGTTCATTATATTCTAGTTGTGTTTTCTCCATCGGCATACTGTGTGAGAGGATGTTTTGGATATATGTGCCTTAGTATTCTGGTCATCTAGGGCCTAATTTACGAGGTTTTGGCACAGGCCAGTGCCTCAAGGAATCTTGCTGCACTGTCCTGTGTCAAAAGAAAAGGGTAGGAATGCATCGAATCTGTGAGATACGGCACATTCTTGTCCTTTTCCCCAGCGCTTGCGCACAATGGGCTGCCATGCGCCAATGGAGGCACCCTTGCGCCATGGTGCAAGGGTGCCCGCGTTGTAGGGGTGATTGCTTTTGTGCAGGAAGTAATACCCTCCAGCACAAAAAACATCACAAGAGGTTTTTTCCGCTTTACACACATAGAAAGAGGGAAAAAAAACGAGGAGAAATAAGGATATTGTTCCTTGTTGCGCCTCCCTAAATCTGACGCATTCCCAGGTTTACCATTCCTTGTAAATCTGGAAATGCTTCAGATTCCGTGGGTGTTGCGCGGGCACACCCACAGCAACACCCATGGAACGCCCCTTTCATGCAGTGTTCTGCGTGAAACGGGCACATATTTACAAGGCCATGAAAAGCCACGTAAAGAGGCTTTGTGTGGCCTTGTCATTATGCTGCCACCGGAGCGTCAAAAAACTGACACTCCGGCGGCGCAAAAGTGACACTAGTGGCCTCTAGTGTCTAAGGTACTTTGGCATGGCACATGAAATAGGGAAATGCCATGCACAATAAAAATCACTCTTTCCTCACTCAATTAGAGTGGCCAGTAGGTTTAACATTGCTAAATAAAAAGGCATTTCCCACTAATTTTAGTGAGTCTGTGCGTATGTATGTATTTAGGAGAACTACACTGAAGATATATAGCTATAAGGCAAAAGAGGGTTCAAGGTCTGGTAGAGTTATGAGTAGGTTCCAGTCAGGAATAACAGGGTGCATGTTAGGATCAAGCTGTACTGACAGTACTGTGTGACTGTTCCCCTACTAAAATACCAGGGTGTGCAGCCCTGCCAAGTATCACGCATCACCGCACTAAAATGCATTGTCACGCATTCATAGCGCCCTCCGACACCATTGGCGCTGGTGGCACGAGTGAGACTGATGTAGGAGCTGTGCTCCATTAGGTAAAGCAGCGCAAGCCTGGTGCGTGCAGTGCACACACTGTGCTGCCTGACCACAACCTGCTGTGCTGCATGTCAAGATTGAGGTATACATCGGCACGTTTGTAAGCGGCTAGTACAGGTAAATGTATGGGTGGTGTTGTTTACCGGTAAGGAGCATGAAGGCTGCGTGATATCACTTCCTGTGATTTCCAGTGGCACTTCCCCGAAGGCTGTGCGATATTACTTCCTGTGTGACATGGTTCAGGGTCAAAGAAAGGCCATGCTATGTCACTTCCGCCATTTTGGTGAATTAACTTTCAACGACCCAGTGCACTAGAACTCCTCAAGTGAAAAACAAATAGTGCACAATAAAGCAATTGTATTCAGCATGTATTAGTTAGTAAGCCACATATTTTAGAAATGATTCTAGATGAAGGCCCTAGAAATATTCACTTCAGGTTATGCTGCCAAAGTAACAAGAAGTATTTTTACTCTGTAACAACAAATACATGTGTTTATCCGTCAGCATATGTTGTTGTTCACAATAGAAATTCTAAATCCCCACAGAAAAATAATTGTACTGTAGAAGAAATAGGGGCCAATGTGACATATTTGATTCTGTGAAAAATGTGATCATTAATCATGTGTCATCAGAAATCAAAACCATGAACGTTTTTTAATGTACTTTTATTTCAGCCATAACCAACATAAATCATCTATAAATAACGCAGTCACAAAAGCGTTCTCAGGGTATTCCCCCTACAGCAGTAATCCAAACAACAACATACACATATAAAATAACATTTCACAAGTAGTTCTCCAATAGCTCAGCGGCATAAGGGGGAACACAATGCCGTTTGCTCTATTGATGGCCAAGCTTCACTGAGCCTTAAACCCTTCAAAGGCTGATAATAATGACTGCCAATTCCTTGGCAAATACAGACTGTACCTACCTATAGCGCTTAAAGCAAAAAGAACAAATGATGGACAGAAGCTGGGTTTAATCAATCGTTTCTTTGTTCACCACGCCACTCCACTTTGGACCCAACCAGCTCCTCATGAAAACAGTCCAGCCCAAACTGCCAAGCCGAAACCGGGCCTAGGATGCTTGTTTCCAGTCCAGGGCGGACCTGGCTTGGCAGTTTAGGCTGGACTGTTCCCATGAGGAGCAGGGCCAAGGCTGATTTGCATATGGCTGGGTCCGAACTGGGGTGGCATGGTGAGCAAAGGAACAATGGATTAAGCCCAGATCTTTGTGACTGGGGTGAAAGTTTGCATTGTTCAGCATTTCGTCCATCATTTGTTCTTTTTGCTTTTGTCGCCCTAAGTGGGAAGGGTATGCCCAGACGTGGGTCCCATTCTTACTGCGCCACTGGATTCAAGCTAGCCTGGCTGATGAGGGGTGATACCCTGAAACTGATCGCAGAATGCTTGTTTCCGGTCCAGGGAGGACCTGTCTTGGCAGTTTGGGCTGTTCCCATTGGGAGCAGGATCAAGGCCGATTTGCATATGACTGGGTCCAAACTGTGGTGGTGTGGTGAGCAAAAGAACAATGGATTAATCCCAGATCTTTGTGACTGGGGTGAATGTTTGCATTCCGTCCATCATTTGTTCTTTTTGCTGTTTTTTTTTAACCTAAAGCACTTAGACACCTACACTACAACCAATAAAAACAAAAGGCAATGAAGCAATATGGTTATGCCCTTTCTATTGTGCAACTTGCCCATCCCAAGGTAGTACTCATGTGATTATTGCGGGGGAGGGTGAGACCATCTGTAGGAAGCTGGCTCTGTATAGGATATTATCACTAGGTGGTAATGTGAAACCCAAAGTGCTCTATTAGTGGTAGTGTGGGTGAGCATCCTTAGGCCTGACACAGAGGAGTGTAAGACATTTATTGCACAACAGTGATCAATAATGGACACACGACTCAAGGAGATCCAGATCAATTTTATAAATTTATACTTTGTTTGTACTTTATTTTAAGAACCAGGTCTTCGTAATCAGGTAAGTACGTTTTTAAATAAAATTACTTTTCACTTTTTAAAATCGACACTTAAAAACTTTTTCACTCTGTCCAGTGTTATCCTATGGGGAAAACAATATCGCGGTTAAACAGGTAAGTATTTAACCTACAATCTCAGTCTTCGGAGCCGTAAATCAGCAAAGGCCAGGGGTCAGGTAAGTACCAAGACAGCACCACCAGCGGCACAGGGGTGGCTGGATGCAGAGGTCAAAATCGGAGTTCGCCCAATGCTTTTCAATAGAGACAGGGGTGCCTGGAGCCACACTGCTTGCAGGCAAGTAAATCGGCTGCAGGGGCCAAGCTTTGGGGGTTAGGTTAAGCACAGGGAGGGGGCCACAAAGCAACACCAAACACACACTACCAGCAGCACAGGGGGGGCGGCGTTCATGGCGCAATTTCAACTTTGGGCACCCAATGTTTTTCAATGGAGATTCTTCTGACAGCAAAGAGGCTGCAGTTGTGGCACCGGCGGCTGCAAGAGGAAGACCAACAACAGCAGAGGTAAGTTGGGATGTAGGGGGTCATAGGGGCACCGTCGGGTCAGCTCAGCAAGAGCCAGGGGCTTCGGGTGCAGGGGTGCCATTAGACGTCGGAGTCTTCTTACCGTAGCCGGTCAGAGTCAGGGAGAGCCTCTGGATTCAAACTGCAGGGAGCGGCGGCACCTCCCCTAAGGCGGAGGAGCGTCGCCCCACTGCTCTCAGAGCAGTGTAAAAGCAAAAATAAAATTATAATAACAGAAGTTGTTTCTGTTATTATCATTTTATTTTTATCATCAACCAAGTTGGGGGGTCAGGGCTCCCATGACGTCCGGGAGGAGGAGTGGTTGCTGCACTCCAATGTGGGCATGACTGCTTGGACGGCACCCTCGGGCCGGCCAAGCAGTCATGCGCACTTTGCATTTTCCCCACCAAGCTGCATTACGCAGCCTGGTGAGGAACATGCCCAGCCTCCCATTCCCCGTCTGAGCGCCGAGCCATGGCGCTCAGACCAATCACAACGCTGCATTGCAGCGTTGTGAATGGCTTAGGTGAGGGAGCCTGTGTGCCTCCTGGTTCCGGCTGCAGAGAGACGACAAGGGACGATGGAGGAGAGACGACTGAGGACTCGAGACGCAGCGAGGAGGTAAGTGTTTTTTTTTATTTTGTACCCCCTGTGACCCCACCAGCCCCTCCACTCTCGTTCCCTGTCAGCCACTACTGACTGCAGGTGCCGTCTTGGAAGGCAGGAGCAGTCAGCCAATGTTGGACACAAGGTCAGGATCGTCTGGGAGACTTCACTGCACAGGTGATCCGTTCAGACTCGGGGCTTGGGCGTCGGGAGCAGGGTGGGTAGGAGATGCAGATCCGCCTGGATCCGAAGTCTTTGGTGTAGGTTTCTTCTGGACAGGTCTACTCTCCGTGGGTGATTGGAGTCTTTGTTGCAGGCAGCAGTCCTCCCAGGGGTTTCAGAGGTCGCTGGCTGCAAGACAGGTCGCAGGATCGTAGGGGTGGGGCCAAGGCAGTTATCGTCTTCTGGATTCTGCTGCAGGGTGTCTTCTTTCTTCTTAGGTCGTCGCAGGTCTGAGTGCCGGGTTAGGGGGAGCCACCTAAATACTACATTTAGGAGGCATTTTGGGGTGGTAGCGGGTAGGGCCAGTGGGCACCTTGCCTGGGGTGACTACACCCTCTATTATGTCACCCACCTGTGGGAGGGGGCATAGAGCTAGCCCTGATTGAGGGGTCCCCCCATCATCAAGATGGCGGGTACTGAAAGTTGTGCTTGACTTCGCTTCCCCCACCTTAGGGGTGGGGTTGGCAGAGGTGGGCACACCTCCTATCTTTTTAAATTTTCCCGCCGGTTTTCCGCCCAAGGTGGGGGTGTAGGGGCTGCCATCTGCTGCTAGCGGCAGAGGCTCGGTGTTGTATTACAAAGGCGGCAGGCCTTTGAAGCTTCCCTCTTCAAGCACTGGCCCATCCTGGGGAGGAGGCATGGCACCTCTGCCCAGGATGTGCATTGCTTCTGGTCCCAGAGAGCCAGGGGTCCAGAAACATGCCTGGTGGTGGCTGGCTGCCTACAGCCAGTCAGAGACCACACCAGGGTTGACAGGGATTCAGGGGGAACCTCTGAGGTGCCCTCTGGGTACATGATACAATAAGTCCCACACTGGCATCAATGTGGATGTATTGAAAGGAGTAGTTTGGTACCAAACAATCCCGTATTCAGTGAACCCATCATGGTGCTGTGGAACTCGAGTTGTCGAGTTCCCATTCCATGTACTCTCTATGGCTTCACTGGCACTTACAATATTAGGAAATGGTGCCCAATATTGTAGGGGCATATCTGCTCCTGCAGATATGCTCTCACCTGTTGTATAGTGCATCCTGGCTTAGGGCCGCGAGGCCTGCCAGAGGGGTGACACACCTATAACGCCAGGCAGCGCCAGCCAGCACAGCACTCAGGCTGGGTCGTTTTCTCCCTCACAGGGGCATGCAGGCTGTAAGGGCAGTGGCATTGTCTCAGTGAGGGGGGTCCCAAGGGGCACTCTTCAGCTCCCAGGCCCTAGGTATCCAGGGTACCATTTACTAGGGACATAAAGGGGGCAGAAGTACCAATTGGGGGTTTATTTTAGGGAAGGAGCACTGGCACAGGGGATCTGGTTTGCAGAGATCCTGTGCACTACATTTGAAACCACATCAAAGCCAGGCAAAAAGTGTGGAGCTAACTATGCAAAAGAGGCACCTTCTCACACCATCAAGATCTAGATCTATAGAGATAGTATAGTCTCTCCAAAGGTAATGTCCTCATCTGTTTTGGGACAGTCCTTACCCTTACTATTTTGCTCTTCAGCATCTGAACATTCAAGAAAGTACTTGATTTATGTCTATACATGACTTCACTCCCTATATACAGTGTATAGCAACTCTATGTCTAGCACGTAAAAAACATAGTGAATTTGCATATCTCTTTTGTTTTCTTTGTGTTTTTTTTTACATAATCTAAGCAGGCAAAGACCAACACAGAGCCCCACGAACAAGCCAGCCACCCCTTAAACTACATACATCACTTGTTCTCCATAATTCTGAATTACAGGGCACATCCATGCTATGGGCCCGATTCCGATCTCATTCGGAAAGCATTCCGACCGAATCGGTTCCGGAATGCTTACCGGACGACGCAGATCGGGGGAGTCTGACGACCGAGTACCATGCATCCGGATGCTTCCGGATAAGATTCGGTCGGACTCCCATTGACTTCAATGGGAGTCAGTGTTCTGAACGAGAACACAGGCTCCCATTGAAGAAAGGGGTGGTTGGGGAAAATCGTGCACCCTGTGGCGGGCACCCCATGGTGCCTGCCACACTGTGCATGGTTGGAAAGGGGGTACCTTGGGTACTCCTATGGGCCTGATTCGGAAGGCCCCGGGTGAAGGGGGGCCTGCTACGGGCCCCCAAAGACAGGTTCCGGCAGCCGATTCGTTCCAGAGAAACCGATTCGGAACAGCTGTCCAATCGGTCATCGTACTCGCTTGTTCCATTAGAAAAAGGCTGAAGCAAAAAAAAAACGATGTTGGCTAATAAAACTAAAGATTGAAAATGGGCCAAGAAATTATATTTAACCCCTCACTGAATAGTAAAAATATAGATATTTTATGTTAAGCATATTTTAACATTGATAAATAGTGCATATGGCTCCTTAATACGTCCATCTCTGCACCCTTGGAGCTTCCGCACTTCGCTTCACCAAACCTTCCCTCCTCACTGTTCCCCAGGCACCTACCATCTCCTGGCAAGCTGACTTACTTTTTAAAATGAAATTCCGGCTGCAGATCTTTGAGTGCGTGTGTGAACTGCCTTTTCTTTCAAAGTGCTCTTCTGCAGGCAGCTTGGCATCAGAGTAGCTGAGTGAGACAACACTGTTTGCGGGCGAGGCATAGCTGGCAATGACGCGGGTGGCAAGGTGAGGCTGAGGGTAGGTAAGACAGGATGTCTGTGCTGGAAAAGAAACACAGCAACCTGGGTGCCCTTTTTAAAAGCCTTTTCTTCTACCACGGCGCAAACAAGTGATGTCACAGAGGCAGATGAGGGCGGTGCCGCAGGTGAGCAGGCGAGACACTGATTGCTACGCATGCCTCTTTGATGCTTTTCCCGGAAAATGCATCCAGAGGAATCCCAACCGGCAGAAATGGCACTGAATCCGTGACTGCTGTTGTTTTCCAGTGTGGCCGCATGGAAAGGGCTGGCGGGCTGCAAGTGGCCCACGGACCGTAGTCTGAGTGCCACCATTTTAGAACAAACAGCGAAGCGGGAGGGGGTTGGGGCTTGGAACAGGCGCACTGTGAAAATAGCGTCTGAGATTTGATCTCAGTCTTTGAATGCTCAGCAAATGTGACGAGATAAGAACATGATTTACAGCCCTGTTTACGACGGCGCTTGGAGCAAGTGAAAACACGAGCACTCCTGACAAAGGCTCTTAAACAAAGAAAAAAGAAGTTCCTAAAATGGTCATTAAATAGGAGCAGTGGATGGATAGTAGTAATTGGTCCATGCTCTCATAGAGGGCTAAACACAGGAAGAGGCAGATGCATGCATGCCATACACAAATGTGGAGAAAGAATAGAAGAGAGACGATGGAGCCACTAAATGGGAAGCCTATGGGCGGGCTGAAGCTCACAAATTATATACAGCATGTCTCTTTCGAGTGAGCGCATGCGCTGTCTAGAGCTGAGACCTAAAACTGGATTCTGTAATTGCTATATGAGCAGTAATGTGCAGCAATAATAAAGGGTCTCAGGTCTCCAGGCCCTGTTATCACTGCACAATTGATAGTTACACCCCTGAATTGCACTGATGCAAGTGTATTCTTTCTCAAACACAGTAGTGCACTGTGTACACTTATGTATACAAAGCTACATGCATATAAATATACTTAGGAATTCCCAAAAACTTATTAGGAGTCCACCTGGAAACCTGTAACTGTCACAGAAAAACACTTGCAAAAGCAGAATGTTCGTAAATCTATACACCATGGCCTTCATTATGAGAGGTCCAGTGATAGATGCGATAATTATCGCACCTCATAAAATCTGACTCCTCTGTGTCAGAATTTGCCGGTGTGATAAATACTACACGATTATGAACTTTTGGGGAATAACATGGAATTTGGTGCGTACCACCCTAAATATGTCATGTTTTGGTATATGCAGGGCATTTTTCCCCTGATAAAAATCGTTGATCTGACAATATTTTATCACAAAAATTATAATTGCTATATGTGCTGTATAACCAGTTACCATGCATATCCTAATTAGCTGGGCAAATCGTAATGAAGGCCTATGTGTTCAGATTTATGGCAGTGTTTTTTAATCAGGCTCACAGTGTACTGGTTGCCATTGATAGCCTGTTGCTAAAATGATAGATTCTGGTTATAGGTATGAGTGTTCACACATACATTGAGAGTGCAGCATGCACCTTACTGCATACATGATGCATACTGCTTATTCAACTTTACATTTCTAATGAATACATAGTTATGAAGAACAGTAATCTATACTTGCCAAACGTGTTTTCATTTCTTAATGATTACCAATTTGCATGTTGATTTATGTGTACAAAACACTTTAGGCTCTAATCTACAAAGACATTATGCAGTCACAAAGGCTGGGATTCACAAAATCGCAGGGGTTTGTGACCGCAAAATGGCCTTTTGTTATGTACTAAATCTATTTTGCGATTCAGTAAAAGAAACCCATTACAAATTACTATTTGACAGGAGCATGTTTAGGGCATTGCACCCAATTTGCAATTTATTAAGCCATTGTATCAATGCTTAGCAACTGAAATCTGGTTACAAACATTGAATTTGAAACATTGAAATCAAGCAAATCATTGAAATGTTACCGACATCTCAAAGGAGGTGGTAACACATTCACAAATGTCAAGAGCTCCCCTTGGGATCCCTTTCCATTTGTGCAGTAAAAAAAGATTGTTGGGGACTGAGCAGTGGGCCATGGGACCACTGCTAACTCTCAAATAAACAAATAAAAAAAGGTTAATTTTTAAATGCAGCTCTGTTTCCACATTCCATTTGAATAAAAGCTACTTTATTTAGAATTCAATCACAGATATGGTGGTCTGCAAACCTCAGTAGGCCACCATCACTGTGATGGCATCCGGTCCTAGTGAGTCTCAATTTGCGACCTACCTCTTGAATATTGATAAGATATATTAGACTGTGAAACACCATGATTCGACCTATTAGTACATAGGTTGATTTGCAAAATTCCTTTCCATTCGCAAAATGTCAGTGCACACTTTGCAACCACTTTTTGGTAATAGAAATTTCAAACATCAGGCCCTAAGTTAGATGACAAAAGGAATGCTAAATGAAACAGACTTAAGGTGAGATGTACAAATATCTTACTGCAAAATACTAGTCACAAATTACGACCAGTATTTCTGCAACCAGAAAGGTAGGTTGCAAATTGTGGCTCACAATGAGTGGAGGCTGTCACTAACCCAGGGCGGGTAACTCTGCTCCACCAGCGGAGTTTGCGGATTTTTGCCTACTTCTCACTCCGTTGCAAACGCAGAGTTTAGGCAAAATTCACCTCCGTGGCGGAGCGGAGTTAGCCGCTCCCTCCACCCTCTCAAATTAATTAAAAATTAAAAAATAAGGCACTTACCTGCGTGGCTGCCTCCTCCTCTGCCTGGCCGCTTTCCTTCCTGCTCCTCGCCGTCCTTCTTCTATGAAAAAGCCCTACGTTGTACATCATGCGCGTGCGCACGCGCAAGACGTACAATGTAGGAGTATTTTCATAGAAGAAGGACGGCGAGGAGCAGGAAGGAGAGCGGCCAGGCAGAGGAGGAGGCAGCCACGCAGGTAAGTGCCTTCTTTTTTTAATTTTTAATTAATTTGGGAGGGGGGAGGGAGCGGAGCGGAGTTCCACTGAGTTATTTTCAAACTCCGTGGAACTCCGCGTAGAGGCACTATGCCAGCTCCGCCCGCCCTTAGCTGTCACATGGATGGTGACCTGCTGGACCCATTAGACCACGATATCTGTGTTTGCTATTAAATAAAGAAAACATTTTTTGAAAGTTTCTTTAAGAGGTGGGAGTGTTTCCCTGGACCATTGCCTTCTCTCAGAAAACTTTAATTTACATTAACAATGGGGAAGGGGGTCACAAGGGTAAGGAGTGCCACCGCCTTTGAGGTCTTGGTGACAATAAATGTTTTAGAACTAGATTACAGTCCAGGGCAGGACTGGGAACCGAAACCTGCCCTGGCAAACTGCTCGGTCGGCCCCCTGGGGGGGAGGAGGGGAGGGCAGCGAGTTGTTTTTTAGGGCCGGTTTCTGCCGATTTTGTTACAGGGGGCCGAAATTGCCGGCCCCTGGTATCAAAAACGGCCCCCCCAGGGGCCCAAAACCGGCCTGACCATGGCGGTCCACCGGGGAAGCGCCCGGTGCCTGCTATGGCCAGTCCGGCCCTGTTTCAGTCACAAAATATTGCAACATAGAATACTGATTCTGTATTTGTAAGGGAAGCCAACAACATGTCCCTTCCAGGTACCAGATTGGTATCTGTTTGCAATCCCATTTTAGGAGTCAGAAAAACTTTTCTTCCTCTTAAATGGGATTAGTAGATCTGAAAGAAAATATTTACGGTCGGAAAATGCTTATCCAGAGCATTTGCAACCAAAATAATACCTAGTACATGTGGCCCTAAGTTATATTGTCAAGAAACCTAAACATATTTTAGGCATCTGTTACAGAACACACATAATAGTGGACAGCCACTGCTCATACGAGAATTGCCAATGATTAAAAGCAAATCAGAGGCAAAGAAGTCACTCTGACTAATGCATATCTGAGCCTGTAAGTATTTCAGTGTCTGTTAAATTAAGGTTTCATATTATTCATTGGTATTTAGAGCACATTGTTATCTCAGCCATTCTGCATCAAATAATGAATGTCTCATTACCCTTTTTGCAGGTCTTCAGGGAATAAGTTGCAGTCTGAACTGACTAGTTGCAAGAGTGTCTTTGAAACTGAACCGGCGCCAGAGTTAGAATTAGTGCCTGCATCTAAGGTAAATAAAAACAATATTGTGGAATGTAATATTCAAGTGAGAAGATGATTGTACTCCAAATTAGCCAAACTTATTTCAAAATGACCCTAAGTCATCTATTGCCTACTGTATGCTCTTTGGTTTTCTTATATTTGGCATGACAAGGGTGTTTTTACAAGATGAGAGTCTCATTTAGCACCCTTAACAACGTTGATGTGTTGCCCCTATTAATGGTTGATAACTACAACAATTGGTTCTGTTGGATTTTTGTTGGAAAGAGCTCCACCAGTTACTCAATAAAGTATATTCAAACAATTTATCATTCAGATTGGAATATGATGAACCATAAAAATGGGGTTGCTTCATACGTGAAGACCGAGCAACAGTGCTCGTGTAGGGATTTAAGTGTAAGTGCAGTGGTGCAAAAGAATAAATGTATTTAATATATAGTCTTTTGTAGATTGAGAAGAATTCAATAAGGATACTGTTGCCAACCTGCCTTCAGGGTGCTCCCCCTTCCCAGTCCTGATGAAGCCCCTGTAGGATGTTTCCATGAACACCATACACATTTCGGGTCAAAACGTCGTCGGCATAATTTTACAGCCTGTACCCAGCTAACCAATTCCAGGCTTTAGAACAATTAAAGAATATCCCATTGCCTCTTATGAATTGAGTTGTATTGGACAGGCCCAACGTTCCTTGTACAAAGACTGACTCTGTGAAGTCTATATATTGTATATATTTCTTCTCTTGCACCTTTGCGCTAAAATCACAGCACAAGCAATGTTGCACTTTCTTCACGTATGAAGCAACCTCATTTTTATGGTTCATCATGTTCCAATCTGAATGATAAATTGTTTGAATATACTTTATGTTGAAAACTGACCCATGTGTACGTCTATTTCCATTTGAATGTTTTACATAGCTATGTACCGTATAGCATTTAATGCAGCATCCAGATAGTTATTGAGTACCTCTTCAATGAATTGTTACAACAATTCGACAGAACCAATTTCTGCAGTTATTAACATATACCCAGGTTCTGAGGAACACAGGGTCCCCCCATTGTATTTTGATGTGCTTATAATTGTTGAGTACAATTGTGTGTGCCCTGTGATTTAAAGTTGCACAACAGGCTCATGCAAGTTATAGGCTGGACATACCACTGACCAGGTAGAACAATACCTTTGTCAAAAACAGGCATAATAAAAGCAAAACAATCATTTGCACCTGTGACAGGCTTGTCAGAAGTTAGTACGAGGCCCGGGGCCAAACCTTAATGGGGGACCTCGCTGGATCCTTCTTCCATTTTTGCCAGGTTCAAAAAGCATCACCTGAGTATTACTAAGTATTAAAAACATGTAGCTCAGGGAAAGAGACACCATAGCATCTGGCGCCATCTAGTGACTTGGCCTCATAATGTGCTTCATTATAAATGAAGCAGGCAGGCCTGATTACAATTGAAAATCTATAAATTGGAAAACGCAAACCTGGGGAATAATAGTCTGGGGCATAATGCCCCAAACTCCTATGTCCCCCCGCCCCCCCAAATCCCGTCCCACCCTCACCCCACGATGGCCCTCTGACCTGTGATTCCTTAATACTAGTGAAAAGTAGCATATCCACAAAGTTTACACCTGATATAGCACTCAGGGCTGGCTATAAGTGGCCCTGTAACGCTGACAAAACTGTGATGCATCTTCTAGTCCGATGATTAGGTAAAAACAGAGAACGTTAAGTAATAAAATGCACATTTTGTATTAGACAGAACATTTTATTTGATTAGACACAAAATGCAATTTTCACTGTCAGAATCCCATTCTAAGGCCTGCATGAGCAAGTCTAGTAAATGCAAATAAAAAAATGTGAGCTGGCACATTCTGCCTCCTGTGAATAAACTCTGAGGAGTTCTTTTCTTAGCAATAGCATTTGTTTGATTTTAGCTCCTAAAACTAATTTGAATTAGCCATAAACTGCAACACAGATACTTTTGTCTAAAGTGGATCATATTTGAAGGGGAACTCTCAAGGCAGGACTTTTTTTCATAATACGGGTGATTTGATGATCACATAGAGGAGAGAGCTACCAAATTTATAACACAATGAATGAGCAGCAGGACCACTATAGGCAGAAAGGAGGAAGGCTAAATTGTTTAAATATGCTATAAAAATTAAAGTTCAGAACAGATTATGCAGTTCTCCTTTCCCCAACATGTTTTCTTTGTGTCTGAAGTTCTCATATTTTCTTTTTTTCTTCTTTTTGACAGTGTTTTGAAGGGTTCTAATCCCAAAGTTCCACCGAATAACTAATCTGGTACATCAAAGGGGTACACTTTGGGGCCGATTACGATCTTGTTCGGAAGGGCTCTGAACGGGATTCGCTAAAAGCAAATCCGATTCGGAGCATCTGTTTCCGAACGAATCGCCCCCCTATCCAAATGACCAAGTATGATGCGAATAAGCCGTCCGTGCCGACCGAATCGGTTCCGAACCCGAATCAGTCAGTCCGAGTCGTTCGGAGCCGAATTGTGGAGCTCAAAGGGGCCGGCTTCCGAACGAGCCAGTACGATGCACGAGTCTGACAGCCGTACCGACTTAGTTTTGCCGGGACAAAACAGTTGGGGAAATCTGACTTCGGGGGGCCGTGGCAGGCCCCCCTTTACCCGGGGCCACCCGAATCGGGCCCGTGGGGGTACCCATGGGTCCTCCCTTTCCTTGCATGCACACTGTTGTAGGCACCGTGGGGTGCACGCCACAGGGTGCCCGCTTTTCCCCACCCACCCCTTTTTGCAATGCGAGCCTGTGTTCACGTTGGGTACACAGGCTCCCATTTAATTCAATGGGAGTCCAAGCGAACCGAGTCCATCAGCATACAGATCGTACTCGTTCGGTCGGTTTCTAGGAGCGTGATTCGTTCGGAAAGCCTTCCGGAACAGAGTCGTCTGGAGGGCTTACCTAACAAGATCGAAATCCGCCCCTTAGTGTACCCTAAGTAATGGGAGACCCTACAATGGCCTCCTCTTCTGGTAGGCTTGCGGAGTTTCATGCTCGAGCATTATGCCCCGGTCCTTGATGGTTGCATCATTACTTTTTGAGGTGTGGTAGCTTCACCTATGGCTGAGACTACTGGTCTTCTTGCACATAATCAATCCGGTAACCACAAGCCTGTCAAAACCCTCATTCAGCAGCAGCAGCAGCAGTGCAGGGCCCTGAAAAGAGGGGTACCTGGGGCAACCAGCAATTATGACTGTGAACATCTAAGAAGTGTGGATGTAAGATTGAACATAATCACCTTGTATGTACAGGTCTTCAGGGTTTTCCATATATGACCCTGAACACCATTTTCCATATGAAAGTTGACAGTAAGGTCTCTGCTGCCCATTGAGAAATTGCAAGGACAGACCTATCTATCACGTCTTCTTCATCTCTCCTCTCTGCTTCCTCTGTGCCCAGGGCCTTTCTGAAGGCACAAGGCTTCAGAGCAGAGAGCTGGAGAGATGTGGCAGTAGGATCTTTTATTCCACTTTTTGACTATTTGTTCCTCTAGACAGCTGGTATTTTGACCTTGAGTGGGGGAGGATGCCTACTGATCAGTCTCCAACCACACATGCTGGCTTCAAGCTGAAATTTGTTTATGTTTACATTTTCACATTTGGGACTTTCTTAAATTCACTGTTATGTACATTAATGTTTGGCGCATCTTAGCAAAGGTCAAATCTCAGGTCTGAATTTAGAGGAAATAATAAACTGTTTTTGTAATTAACTTGTTAGATTTTACATTATGGGAAGGTGGGAGCGCACAAGTCTAAACAGCTACATATAGTTCAAATCTGAGTTGTAAGCTTGAAGGAGATATTCTCCCCACCTACATTTAATCTGATAACATTG
Source organism: Calotriton arnoldi (assembly GCA_963921515.1). Taxonomy (NCBI): domain Eukaryota; kingdom Metazoa; phylum Chordata; class Amphibia; order Caudata; family Salamandridae; genus Calotriton; species Calotriton arnoldi. Next base: position 3,373,987 of record CAWUFW010000353.1, on the reverse strand, counting down.
GCTTAAACAAACATGCTTTTCTTACCTTTGTTACAAACTACGAGTTCAGAGGAATAGATAAATATGTATGACAAAATGAATAGAAACATTTGATTATGATTACCTACACTCTTTATAGATGCTATAGAGGAGGCTGCGGTGATGGCTCATTGGCATGTTCTGCTGCCTGATAGGGTCCTGGAATCATGGGGGTGCTGGACTGATGTAGAAGGGAGAAACAATCATGGCTGAAGCCCTCAAGCAAAACGGATTACTGACCTGGTTTGGACAAATTGGTTTGCAGCAGCACATGTGAGGCTAGATTAGAGGCTGCTGCTTAGCTGCAAGTAGCCCGGCTGTGATGACCCAAGGGTCTCCACTGAGACATGAGACACAGAGAGCCTGATTCCCAAAGGGCTTTCGCACTTGTGGCAGAGGCTCTGCAGTCACAACAGTTGCAACAGCAGGTCCTCGGCCACAAGTGCAGAGGCCCATTTTGAACTAGGTCCAGACAGACCTAGGAACATATGAATTAATGGACCCAAATTGTAAACTCAAAATGGGACAGGCCACAGAGGACATGTCCACTTGTCGTTGATGAACTAGGTGTGTTGGATCTACAGTGAGGAGGTAGCTACATGGCTACCATAGAACTAAAGCCTCCACATGACAGTAAACTGTTGTTGGAGCTAGTGATGAGTACATCTGCAACACCCTTCATGAAGGGCTAAGTCGCTCGAGACATGCACGTTGCATGGGATAGTACATGACGGGGCACTGTCCCAGCCAATACAATATTGGCATCGGATATAATTGCAAACATGGGTAACGACAAATCTGGTAAACCCACATATGGGGAGCACAATTACACAATACATGATTTCCCAGCATACGACTCAATGGAATACCCACCTCCTCTTATGATAAGGGAATAGAACATACTGTAGAACCCACAATAACAGACAGTGACAGCGATTGAGAGCTCCATTCGAACATAAAATAGACACAGTGTCACTAGAAGTTAATGTACTGCAAGTGGGCTTGTGGAAATGGCAGAAAGACCGCTGGTTGGAGGCTTTCCGACCGGCATTGTAGGTTTAAACTCCGAGCGTTGTGTTACTATGACAGCGGTCGGAGTTTAAACCGGCCAGGGAATCCGACTCGGTTCCAACAGGCTCAAGGAGCCCGTCGGCCAGTCAGAAAAGGACTCATAATCAACAGTGATTAACTCTGAAGTTCTGTAAGGGGGTTAATCATGGAGACTACTCCACTGTATTGGGTGGAAGGGGATCACTTTATTTGGACTAACAATGTAGTTAACAATTGACGTGGTTATGCTGGTGTTTGTCCTGGGGCTGGAGGAGTTAAGAATTGTTTTAACAAATATATTTCTGGTCATGATGGTCACTAATACCTATGAGGTGCATCTGTCTGAAAGTAATTTCTGCATACGAATGCAGGGGGCTGGTGGGAGGGGGAGAGCTAAGCAAACAGGATCTTAATAGATGCAGCTAGTTAGATGGTTGGTACACGTCGGAAATCAGTGTCCTGGAATGTGTGTGCATGCAATATATGTCTGAAATGTTACAGAATCTTTTCTTACCATAAATGGCAGGGAATCCAAATACCCATGCTTTAGTAGAACATCCTGCAGGACATGAATATAGTTAGCCTATGACAAAAATGGAGAGGTCGTGTTTGCTGCTAGCTACTCTAATTATGCTAGGGGAGTGTTGGTGTGGATTGCGCCCGACATCCCCTTTCAACAATTTGACATAGTCACAGATCTTCAGCGGAGAATTGTTCTTGTTGTGGGCCTCCTGGATGGAATTGAAACTAGCCTGGTAAATGTTTACACCACAAATGCTAACAATAGCCCTACTGCTTTTGTGCCAAGTTACCAAAGGGCTAAGCACAGTTTACTTTAGTGACTTTTGTGGTTCACCCTAAAAAGGATTGTGGTTGTTGCTTGAGAAGAGTTTGCACCTGGCTCAACCAATAGCCCAATTTCTTACAAGATGTAACGGCATCTTGGCAAGTAAGCCATTTTTGTTAGGAATATTCTCCGGATGAGAATAATAGCATCTTCAAAAACTCCAGAGCGTCTACGCCCCTCCTCCTCCTCCCTCTCCAAGTTGAGTGTATATTGGGCCTCTCCTTCTATGTTAACCTGTATCTCCAGATATCTAAAGCTGTCAGTTGCCCATACCAGTCTCAAATGTGAGAGAGAGAGACAGGTTACTCTTCCCCCAGCCTCCCAAATGGGAAAGGGTTTGATTTACTCCAGTTCGCTCTCAGAACAGGGACTTCACCAAATGTGTCAAACTCTGCAAGGAGTGGTGGGACTGAGTGTGGTGGATAGCTCAAGTAGACTAGGGGATGACCCCAATATTTTACCTTCACCCTCCTGTTTTCTGAACCACTTTTTTTGGCTTGTAGGACTTTGGCACTTTACCACTGCTAATAGGTGCTAAAGTGCTTGTGCTCTCTGCTTTAAACATGGTAACATTGGCTTACAGTCAATTGGCCTATTTAATTTACTTGTAAGCCCCTAGTAAAGTAGTACTACATGTCCCCAGAGCCTGTAAATTAAATGCTACTAGTGTCCCTGCAACACTTATTGTGCCACCCACTTAAGCAGTCCTTTTATACGTGTCCCAGGCCTGCCATTGCAGCCAGTGTGTGCAGTTTTAAACTGCCATTTCGACCTGGCAAAATATACCTTTTGCCAGGCCCAAACCTTCCTTTTTTATGCATATAAGTCATCCCTAGGGTTGGCACTGAACAGCCCAGAGGGTAGGGTGCAGTATATTTAAAATGTAGGACATGTACTTTTATGTTTTATGAGCCTTGGTAGTGAAAAACTCCTAAATAATTGTTTCCCTACTGCAAAGGCTACCTCTCCCATAGGATAACCTTGGATTACCTTATTACATTTAATAAGTGATAACTTTTAATTGGGGGACATGTAGACAGGTCGAATTTGATTTGCAAATAATTGTAATGAAAAGCCTTCTTTAATGGTGAAGGTGGATTTTAGTCAAAATTCTGAAAATGCAACTTTTAGCAAGTTGGTGTTTTCTTGTCCTAACTATTTGGTGTTTGCAATCTGTTTCTGGGTCACATGGCTAGGTGTAGCTAGCACTTGGCCTTTGTGTATTGCTCCCAGGCAGTGAGACAAAGGGAAATTGGTATTGGCAGGATGAGTTAACGAGGGGAGGAGCTGTCACCTACCACCCTTGAACATCACAAACACTCTCACAAAGGGTTTGTCAATGGTCTTCTGTGACCCCAGACAAGCTGGAGCAGGACAGGGAGGAAGGGGATGCCTGACATCTCAGGGGGGGAGACCCCTAGAAGCTTCCTCTACTTCGAAGTGGGCACCAGGTATAAATATTGGACCCTTAGACCCAACTCTTGAGTACACTTCTGAACCTGTGGACTCCGCTAGAAAGAAGGACTGCTGTGCTGTTGAAAAGACTGCCACTCTGCTGGCCTACTGCTGAGAAGGATTGCTGCCCTGCTGTGCTGACCTGCTCCCCTTCGCTCTTGGCAGGGTAAGAAGGACTGGACCAGCATTTATAAACCAAGGACCCCAGAGTCACTCAGGTGCTAGTTGGGACTGACAAATATTCTGTTATGTCCTTCCTACATACTACATCGTGTAGTTCCTAGGACCCCCCAGGATCTGCGCGTTTTGGATGACCTAAACTGAGGGCTTGGTGTGCAGACAGACTCTGGACACCCCCACAGGATGAGTCAGCCGTTAGACTAGCTAGCTCTTCGGTGCCACTACCACCCTCCTGTACCCTACAGTGGTGTCTGTAGTTTCTGGCAACCACCGAACATGACAACCTGATTCCTCAGGTATCGTGGAAACAATATGCTATCTTTCGCTCAGTCACTCGTGCTTGCTTTTTCTCAGAATACACATAGAATGACGATTGGAACGGTTTCAATAAGTATTTATTGGTTAAGCGTCAGTCTAGTGTGAAACATATTAGCTGCGACAATCAAAAGACAGGAGCAGACAAAAGTGATCGCTAGTACCAATATAGTAAAAAGCAGATACATTTCTATCATATTGCTAATTACATGAATAAAAGCAGATTATATAAAACAATAGCATTGGCATACTCCTACGATGCGTAGCCTACCTAAATGTACCTAGCCTAGATATGTAGGTGAATCATGTGTATGTAAGTGCTAGGATAGATCCTAACGGAACCTAATTGAGCCAAGAAACCCCCGGGGAAGTGCTAACCCCTCACCTGATGGTTCTGAATGAAGGACCCCGTCTCTGCATCGAGGATGGCACCCCGCAAGGGATGTCAGGTCTCTGCAAATCGAAGGATCAGCCTGCAGAGTCTCGGTCCAGCCTGGAAGAAACTCTCCTCTCTCTCTGTAAGGGGGAGTGAGGGTCTTTTATAGTAAAGTGGTCACTCCAGGGTTTTTCTAGAATCAATATGTTTTGAAAACATTCACTATTCCTCGTTAATCCTTTTCTAAACAAAATACTCATGCACAACTGGCTGTTGGACATGGATGGAAAAAAGTGGTGACCCTTACACAGAATAAATCAGCTGTGCCTGAGAACATGTTTATGTACGTCAGGTACAGGGATTAAGATAGGATGCCGAGAGCCCATTGTCGAAAAGACAGAAGGAAGCTACTAGGTAATAGGTCACCTATGTAGAACCGTTATGTCATGTGGATGGGACAAAATGTATGTAATTGGTATGTACATGATGGGACTATCCTAAAGGACATGACACCCACTCCTCATCAAAAGGTCAACAAAGGTCAGATAGGTAATGCTAAAATAAATGCTACTAAAAGGCATTATAAATTTGATATATTTAAAACATACTAAAAGCACTTAAAAAGTCTTGAAAATATTGCTCATAAAAGCAGAAAACATCTTTCCCTAAAAGAGTTCTAAAAAAAGGTCCTTTATATGTCCTTTATATATATGATTGCATAGTTTCTCTGAGCACCTTGAAAGTCACTACGCTCAGACAGAGCAGAGAAAAAGGAATAATGAAAACAAAGTCAATTCGACCTTCAATTTGGAAGATGTTATTAAAAACTTGCCAAATGTTCCCAGCACAGGAGAGGTCAGATTGTTTAAGAATCCTGCCCCGGAGACTCAACATCACTGAACATGTCATCCGCAGGAGGCAGTCCTCCCAGCACCTCTAGTATGATATTAAGTGAACAGAGGTGGTCATCTCTGGTTCCCACGACAGCCGTCAGGGAAGAATTAGATGCCTGTGTACCTGAGACTGATGCTTGTGCACCTAAGACTGAAGCCTGTACATCCGTGGTGGAGCCGATCTCCGTTTCAACAGGAGCTGAAGCACCCTGTGGAGGCTCTAGGAACGCCATCATCAACATGGGAATACACTGTGGACAACTGTGCACGTGGGCCCGCAAAGGCACCAGGAGCATGTCTATGTCCGGAGGCGTAACCGATGGAAGTGTTAGACAGAGGTCCAACATGCGTTCAAATCCACAAAATAGGCAGCAGAAGAATGGTACAATGCAGTCAAGCCAGGTTGATCTGAAAGACCGGAACCAATGTTCACTCAATTCTCGAAGCTGAGGTATACCCACGAAGAACACCAAGCGCTCACGACAATTTCCCTCCAGCAGTGTTCTCACTATGTCTTGAGTGATGTGTGATGGTGGCATCCATTGCGAAGCAATAGGATTAAAATCAGGATGCCCGCTACTGAAAGCAGGACCAAAGGAAGCCCTCCAAAAACGCTTCCAAGTACGGAGTGTATAAATGATTGAATTACTCCGAAAATGGTTTGAAAGGTGGTAAGCAGGCCTGATCCAATGCTCTTAAATAAGTGTACTATCCCCAGCGTATCAGACATGTTAAAGATACGATGGACCATTTCTCCGAAATGGAGCGTGAAGTTCGTCTGGACCAGCGCCTGTATCTCTGCTTAAGACCTTGCAACCTGGAGATCAAAGACCTCTCGGGCTGACATGAAGGCCACGTTTTGCTGAAACAGCATGGCTTTCAGTCTGCTCAGAGAATCAAACCCTATGTTGGATGCATTCAGTGCAGGCCACAGTGGTGCCTCCTTAACTGTGCGAGCCGGGGGAAACAATACTTGCTTACAACAAACAACCCTGGAGTTGACGGTCACTAGATAAGCAATGCCAGGCGTCATACCACAGCAGCCTTGGTCATTCAGCATCAAGTAACTCCCATTCGAAAGTAACTCGAAAACAGGATGAATTACCGCAGCTAGGGACCCCTTCAGGAAGCAGGACAAGTTTGCTATGAACGCATTACACGCCCCGTGCAATGATACTTCTCTACACACTAAAGACCCACTCAAGGCCTTTTCACAGTTTGAACCACTCAAAAAAACTTCCCTGTCCTTATTCCTGCACCTATAAGTGTACGGCAGCTCCCAGGTTTCTCGTATGTACCCTTCGCCCAACGCTTCGTACCTGCCTACTGGGTAATATTTTAGGGAGTACTGAAATTGGAATGTTGTGATTGGCAGTGTGATATAGCCATGGATTAACCATTCTGTAGACGGTGACTCTGCTAAAGTAAAAGGTAATTTCTCCAATTTTTCAATGAGCAGCATGGTGTACCTCGCATGTCTGCGCGCCATGGTCAATTGTCTGTCAGTCAGATTGTAAGCTGAAAACAGATTTGTGTCTTTTATGTATCGCCATGGAACGTGGCCAGAACGCAATTATTGAAGCGTCCAGCATAGAAGCATAATAGCACGTAGCTGTGATTACCCATGTTGTAGAATAGACAAATCTTGTTCCATTATATCGACAGCTGAGGACTCAATGTTGCCCAGTGATTAAATACGAGACGATAGTGTGGTCATGCCGTTGTCTACAACAGCTAAGGCCTTTTCTAGGTTAATTCTATTGATTTCACGAAGTCTCTCCGCGGCTTCCTGTTGGGAGACTTTCCAAACCTCATTATAGATGGCATACAAGAAGCGTTTCCTATGTGGTTTTTTTGGGACCTAACAAGAAATCCCTAAGATCCACGTTGTCTGACAGAAGGGACAAGTGTTGTTTCAACTGTGATAGTGTCGAGGTCTTTAGCTAATTTAGGCACAACTTCCCGACACTATAAGAAGTCACTACCCCAGGGTCGTCTGAGTGTACATAGCGTGGGTCGGGCCTATGGATACTAAACCCTTCGGTGGTACCCTTGAATCTTGAGTTACACATATTCATGTCTGTAGGCCAAACCAACCCTTCCAATTGGGAGATGATGAATTGTATGCACCATGTGTCCCTTCACTTGATAGTGTGTTATTTGCGATACCCTTAACAGGTGTGGGTGAAGGGATGCTTGGTTTTTTCAGGTCTTTGATTTTTGCAAATCCATAACAGGTAGTCTGTTGCATTGTTCTGTTCATGAAAATCATCTGTAATGGTATGAGGCAAGCTCTAAATAAAGCCTCAGTTCCCTGAACCTGCCACTCTCTTGTCCCCCAGTTGGATTTTGTGTCTATGGTGTCTCTCCAGTAGTCGAAACCCTGTATAGACAGTTGGGAGATAAAAGGTGCTGAATATATCAATTTAGTATTGGTCAGCATAATTTTCTTTGCTGTTGCATTAGTGTCTGTAAGTTTGTAATAAAACGATTTAGGGTCTGATGTATTGAACCCGGAAAAGTATGCAAACTTCTGTGTGAATGTGGCAGAACTACCTTTTGGCAGTGTTGGGCAATGTTCCCATTGATGGTAAATGTTAGCAGTGCGTGGTACACTTGCCCTATGCAAAAAATAATGACCATAATGCTGGTAACAAAACATGGTATCGTAATCAGTTGTACCCTCATACAATTCCCTGTAAGAAAATGCAGCAGACTGTTCTAAATCTGTGAGCATAGTATTTACAGTCTCAATGTCCCAATCATCAGAGAGTGTACTGGGGGTAATGAAATCCTTTAAAGAAATTTTAAACAAATGTGGAATTTTCAAATGTTCGGTGGGGCCATATACATCATAAGAAACTTTATCCCAAACTATACCATTCGGTATTGGAATTGCTGTAATGTTCACCAGGGACAAGTCTCTTTGTTCACTGTGTGATGACGTATGTGGTTTCAGGACCAAGTTCACTGATTGTACTGCAGAGCGTTCTGGGAGATAATGTCCGTTCAGAAGCAGAAAAAAGACTGTCACTGTGCCAATCCAAATTAACAGATATACTACCCCTACTGCAAACCAAATGTGCAACCAAGGTGGCACTAAGTAAGTCTTTTTGAGAAAAAGATAGAATTGGCGACATTTTTCTTTTTTCTTTCTTTGAAGTGGGTGGCATTTGATCAGGTTCACTTGGATCTGAAGTTGATGAAGTAGCCAGACGCAGTTTGATCTATCTTTGGTAGCTCCGCAGGTTTTGTAGAACTGGTAGATGTGTTGTTTGTAGGCACATTAATGTAGACATCATTGTTGGGCCGTATTGCAACTTGCATTGTTGTTTCTTCTTGATGTTTTTCAATTTCAACTGGAATGATCTGTGCTCCACTATTTGATACTCCTTCACTTTGTGTAGTGGAGTCTTGAAAGGTTATTAGTCTTTCCATCTGAACTTCCTGTATACTAGCTAGAGGAGGTCTGCGGCTACTCTTGAGAATCGTCCACATGATGCGGTTTGATCAGATCCATGGAGACTAATCTTTTTTCTTTTTTACTGGCTAGAGGCGGCAGTAGTACTGTTCTTGTTCCCACTACCGCTAGGACAGGTACAGCTGTTCTGTATGAAGGCCCAAATTCTCTTCTGTCCATGATCTTTTCCCTGACCAGGTCCCCAATCTGCGGGACCCAGGCAGGTCTTCACTTTCCCAGTGGGTTTGACTTGCACGTTGCTCTGTAACGCTCGGAATTCATTGAGCTCCTGTAGAACAGCAAAACGGTCATTCAGTTCAAATGGTTTTGTATCCGCCACTGTGCTGGCACAATCGAGATCAGGTACCAACATTCTTGTCCCAACCAGGATTTCATATGGGGTACGACCTCCCAAGGATTTTCTTGGCATATTATTCAGTGCCCTCTGGACCCCATACAGGTGATTGACCCAACTACCACCCGCGCCTAATACTCTAGCTGTTAAGGATTGCTTTAGGTCCCGGTTTTTCCTCTCCACTACCGCATTTCCCTTGGGATGGTAGGGTGAGGAGTACGGGAAGGCCACGCCCATACTTTCCATGGCTTCCTTGTAAGCCCTAGAGCTAAACGCAGGGCCACAGTCGGAATGTAATGTGCCAATTGCGTATGTCCCGATGAAGTCTCGCAAATCCTTTATAACAGTTCGAGCGTCAGCCGAGCGCTGGGGCCAAACCCATAGGAATCTAGAACATGAATCCACTGCCACCAAGATGTACTTGTAAGCCCCGTCAGAATTTAATGTGCCACAGTGGTCCAAATAGACAAATGCTTGGGGTCTGTCTGAAATCAGTAGTGGTGTTTGTGGTGGCCTGTGAATGGTGGAACCCTTCATTTGTTGGCAAATATCGCACATCAGGACGTAGTCCTTCCTTTGTTTTGTCAACCCCGACCACCAGTAACGCAGCTTCAATAAAGAAATTGTTGCAGTGACTCCTGCGTGTGCTGAGCCCAGACCCTCGTGTGCAGCAAGTATTAAACCTAATCTGCGATCTTTGTTTGGTATTACTCTATCCCCCACTCCTGGAATTTAAGCATACGCTGTGTTTTGCGCATCTAACTTGTAGGAGTACTTGAGTGGAAAGCCTTTTGGCAGGAGGGCAGAGCCGTTCTTTGTGGCATTGATAGCTACTAGTATATCTCCGTCTATTCTCGTGTGTGAACGAGTGATTGCGGCAACGGCAGCAGTTCGCACTGTCGCCTTGGCGGCTTCATCTGCTAGTGAATTCCCTTCAACGTGTATGCCAATACGCTGATGACTCAAGATGTGAATAACTTGAGCCCGTGGCAGGCATTCTTTCAGCTTCGCCACTTGTTCCCATAACAATTTGTGTTTTATCGTGCCACCCTTTGCATCTCTGAACCCATTCTGGCATCAGTAGTGAAGATACTCAATGTAAGATTGCACATAGTAAAATGAATCGCACACAATCAGTGTGGGGAATTCCCGATCTGCATACTGTAGTGCTAGTATCAGGGCTTTTAGTTCTGCCAGCTGTGCTGTACAATCTCCCTGAGATTGCGTAGTCGTATTGCTTGGATGGAACTTACCATCCCACATGACACCTTTCACTATAGCACACACGGCGCTATATTGCTGTTTACTTCCTATGGCGGGCTGAGCAGATCCGTCAGTGTAAATAATGTATTCATACTGATCTAGAGGCAAGATTTCATTTGGGAGAGGATATTCTTTTTCGTACTGCAGAAATACTTGTGTTCTAAGTCTTGGATCGTATCTGTACTCTACATCTGTTGCAGTGAGAGAATTAGCCCATTGTATCCATCGTGGATGCAACGCCTTTGCATTTGGAATGCTGGCTTTTGTCACCGCTTCTAAAGTCGGCATCGGGGTCTCAACAATGATGTGTTTCCCCTGTGTTAGTGCTCTTTCTCTCACTACAGCAGTCTATATTTAAGAGTTTTATATAGCGCTGGCCAGACCCGAAGATATCGGAGCGCTTTACAACATTTCCAGTTGACAGAAATCGTACACGTAGTATAACAATAATGCACACATTGACTCGTGACGAATCCAGTTCAGGAAGGGGGGGACACAGGATCGAGTCGGGAGGAGGGTGAGGTAGAAACCTTTTTTGTCAGAGTGGCTGAGTGCTGCATTGGGCAAGATTCTGCGTTTGGCGGTAGCTATCCATTCGGAAGAGATCGGTTGAGGAAGAGGTCTTTGAGCTGGCTTTAGAATTTTAAAAAGAAGGGATAGTTCTGATAAGGACTGGGATGGAGTTCCAGATTTTGGGCACGAATTCTGAGAATGATGGAGATAAGGTTTTTTGTTTGCGAGTTATTTCCGCAGAATGAGAAGTAGAGTGTTAGTGCTCCTGAGGTTCCTTGTCTGACCGGCCTTCTTGAGTTTGGAGGCTAGGTAGGCAGGTTTCCCAGTGTGCAGAGCTTTGTGCGTGAGACAGGCAGTTCTGAAGTTGGCACGCATTTCGATTGGGAGCCATTTTAGCTCTCTGAGAGCGGGCGAGATGTGTTCGTATTTCTTTACTCCGGTGACCATTCTGGCTGCTGCATCTAGAGTTGATCTGAGGGGAGCTAAGTGAGATTTTGCTGATCCTGTGAGAGTTGCGTTCCCGTAATCCAGTCTGGACAGCACCAGGGATTGAGTAGCTTGTTTGAGGTCGTTGGGGGAGATGAAGGGTTTTATTTTATTGAGTAGTTTTAGGTTGAAGAAAGCGCTCTTTGCGGTGTTCTTGATGTGTTTGACCATGTCTAAGTTTGGGTTCAGAGTGATTCCCAGTGATTTAACGGAGTCGGCCAGGGTGAGATTGCAGTTGAGAGCATCAATAGATTTTAGCCATTCTGTGATTTGGTGGGTCTGTTCCTTGTTGGTGATGAGGAGGATTTCCGTCTTGTCTTGGTTGAGTTTCAGGTGGTTGAGGGATAGCCAGTGTTGAACTTCTCTTAGAGTCTCATTTAGTCTCTGAATGTCACCAATGGAGGAGGTTTCTAGATAGATCTGGGTGTCGTCCGCATAGAGGTGGAAGGGGATGTTGGCTTTTTTGAGTATGGTGATGAGGGGTTCCATGTAGATGTTGAATAGTTGTGGGGAGAGAACTGATCCTTGTGGGATACCCCTGCTTATGGGGAGTAGGTCAGATGTGAAGTTTTTGATTTTTATTCTTTGGGTGCGGTTCTGCAGAAAGGAGGTGAACCACTGTGTGACCACCTCTTCCGCTCCGACCCTTTCTTGAAGTACCTTAATGAGTAGTTTGTGGTCAACCGTGTCGAAGGCTGCCGATAAGTCCAGGAGTATGAGTAGACAGCATCGGTCCGTATCAAGTGATTTGTGAACATCATCTATGACGTTCAGGATCGCTGTCTCTGTGCTGCAACCTTTTCTGAAGCCCGATTGGTGAGGGTCTAGAAGGTTGTTACTGTCCATGTGTTGAATGAGTTGAGTGAGAACACATCTTTCCATGATTTTAGCTAGGAATGGGAGATTGGAGACAGGTCTGAAGTTGTTGAGATCATTTGGGTCAGAGCCCGTGTTTTTTAGTAATGGCGTGACTTGGCCGATTTTGAGACAATCAGGCATGACTCCGGTTCTCAGGGAGCTATTAATAATCTTGGTCCAGAACGGGGCTAGGGTGAGTTTGAGCTTTTTGGCCAGTTGGGCAGGAATGGGATCCGAAAAATGTGATGAGGGTTTGGAACTGGTAATCATTTCGATGATCTCCGCTTCGGAGATGGGGTTGAAGGATTTCCAGTTGTTTGGGGGGTGCTTGGGTGTGATATCTTCTATTCCTGGGAGCGCGCTTCTGTTGGGGGGTCTGCGGTGATCGTCCAGGGAGAGCTCAATCTTGGTGATTTTATCATTAAAGAAGTTGTCACAAAGGTCTTTGGAAGCCTGAACTGAGGATGATGGGGGCTTGGAAGTTTGTTGCCTAATGAGATTGAAGAGTTCTTTGGGCCTATTTTTTGCATTGTCTAGAGCATCACAGAATAAGGAAGTCTTTTCATTCTTGATGTGTTTTTTGTAGTTCCTGCGTTCAGATTTGAGTCGATCAAGGAGGATTGTGGACGGGTTGTTCCGCCAGAGTCTTTCTGCAGCTCTTAGTTGTCTTCTTTCAGGGTTTAGGTCTGTGTTGAACCAAGATCTAGATGGGATGTTCCTGACTCTTTTTTGTTTCAAGGGAGCAATTTGGTCAAGTATGGAAGTCATTGTTGTATTGTAGTGTGAGGTGAGTTCAGTTGAGGAGAGGTCGCCTGTGGTGGTGGGAAGGAGTGAGCTTACCCTTTCTTCCAGGTCAGCAAGGGGGATCTGTCTTAGATTTCTCGCCCAGTGGGGGGATTCCTGTGTACGAGGTAGCCAATGGATCGTTTGGTTGATGTGGAATAGAATGATATGGTGGTCTGACCAGGTGACAGGAAGGATGTGGTCAATGGGTCAATGGTGACTGTCTACTTGAGCTATGATGACATCCAGGGTTGAGCCTCTGTCATGAGTTTGCTCTGAGCAGTGTTGGATAAGGTTGTTGTTGTGTAGACGTTTGTTCAAGGATTGGATCAGCGAGTTGTTTTCTTCATTCCAATGTAGGTTGAGGTCACCTAGTATTATGTTATTGGAGTCCAGGAGTGACCAGTGTGTTATCAGGTCGGAAAGGTGTTCTCCGAATGAGGTGGTGTTGCCTGGCGGGTGGTAGAGGAGATGGCAGTATAGTGTTTTGTTGTCACTCGTCTTGATGGTGGCGGTTAGATATTCGAATGTGTTGTATTTGAAGGAGTCCGTTACGGAGATGTTGTTCTTGTGGATGATTGCGATACCCCCGCCTCGCTGGTTTGTTCTGTCTTTATTGATGATTAAGAAGCCCGGGGGCACAAGCATGTCCATGATTGGGGGAGAGAACTCATTCAGCCATGTTTCAGTGACGAACGTGATGTCTATGTCATGGGTAAGGATGGTTTCTGCCAGTTCTGTTGCATGTTTGGTAGCCGATCTGCAGTTTATGAGCATGCAGCTGGTCGTCCCCTTGTTGTTGAGTTTCTTCTTTAGGGGGGCCATGGGGATATTAGTGAGGAAGGCTGGAGGTCTTGACGTTCTAGGTGGGGAGTGGTCTCTTCCAGATCCAGTGATAACCTGAATCTTGAAGCTGGGGGTGACAGTAGAGGATGTGTCGTAGAAGTTGGCAAGATCAATCGCCTCTCTAATGGACATTACGGCTCTTGTTCTTTTGGGTCTTTGTGGCTGGTTCAAGAGGGGGGTTGTGTTCCATTTGTGCCATTGAGCCATGGGAGGTCTTGAGTGCTTGGTGTTGGTAGCTGTGGGTGTAGGGTGTGGGCGTTGGAAAGACTCCAGGGGTGTGGTGAGGTTCAGTAGGATTTTGTTGAGGCCCAGTATTACAATTTCTAGCTGGCTTTCCAGCAGAGCAAGTCTCTGAGTCGTCTCCATAGGGGAGGGGGTGGGGGAGTCTGGGATCAGGATGTCCTGAGCGAGGTAGTCCAGGGAAGGAGAGAGCTTGTCATTGGGAGTTTGGTTTACAGTGTTAGTGCTGCCTATGTTGTCCCTGTGGGTCGCCATGGACATGTGGTGTGGGGAATCACGTCATGATTCACGCGGCCGCTTCTTGCGTGCCGGTGAAAGGAGGGAGTTAGGAGTCATTGACTGAGGGTCAGTTTCTTTAGTTGTTTGTTGGGAATAGTGTTTTGAGGAGGGGGGGAGTGGCGGTCGGCGGGGGGTTGGAGAGTCCCATCTGAGACGTATCGCCTATTTGTTCTGGAAGAGAGGTATGTATTGTGCGCATCAGGAGAGGGGTAGACGGAGGAGAGGGTGGTGTCCGGGGGGATGAGTTGGAGTTGGTGGGATAAGTCTGGGGGTTGTTTTGTGAGTTCTCCAGGGGGGTCAGTCGGTCGGGGGATAGGGGGTGGCTCGGGTGGGAATAGAGTGAGTGAGTGGGTGCGTTGCGTAGCGAGGGGAAGAGGGAGTCAAATGCATCTAGGTTTTCATTGTTGGCTTGGATCAGGACTGTACAGTTGGTGTAGAAGGTCGCAGAGGTGTTGCCACTACGCGTAGGGCGGTTTGAGATTGAGATCGTCAGTTTGCAGCTGAAGGGAGTGCTAGTTGTTTTGGCTATGTGAAGGTGCTTTCTAAGAATGGTGTTCCATTCCGCAGGTCTTTCGGTGTGGAAAATGAGATCCATTTTCAACTGGCCTTTGGTGAGCAGTGGTATGTGTCAGCGAATAGTGTTTCCGGGTGTTGTCTGATCATTCTGTGTTTGAAGTTTCTTTTCGCTTTTCGTGAGAGATTGGGGGGGAAATGATGGAGAAGGAGTTAGGGCCATGTGGTTTCAGGGAATTTGGTGCAGGGGCGCGGAGGGAAGTTAAAGTGGCAGGTGTCATTTTGTCTCAGTTGGAAAGGTAGATAGCTATCCAGAGCTCTCCTCAGTCTATTGGTCTAAGAGAGGTAGGACTGGGAGGTGTTAGGAGTTGGTATCACTCTCAATGGCTTAGTGGCAGTTAGAGATGCGTACTTTCTCTTTCTAAGAGTACGTGCTCAGCATTCTAGTCTACGGCGTGAGTTACCTGTGTTCAGTGGTATGGGAACTACCTCTCCGACCCTCAGGAGGGGTCAGTTAGATGGGTGTATTACCCCTCAGAGGTCTCCCCCTGCTGAAGGTAATTGGAGGGGTGGAAATAGGGGTCTGTACTGCTGTCAGAATTTTTTCTGTCGCTGCAAATCGATTTTCAGCATTTGGGTACAAATGAGATTTGTATGCGATTGGTACTGTCTCACCTTCATTGAACGTGATATAGGTGTACCCTGATAACCCGGGGATGACCTGTATTACCAGGTTGCAGACATTTTCTCTGGCCTGCAGGTGAAGCTATCATGTCAGCTTGAACTGAACGTAGAGTATCAGTATGTTGCTGAGTCCATTTGTTTGCTGTGAAATCTGGCCTGATTAGGTCGTAGAAAAGTTTTACTCTTTCTGCATAGTCTTGAATGTATGTTCTGCTGAAATTTAGGAATCCTAAAATGGATTGAAAATCCTTCAGAGTTTTTGGAGGTTGAATTAGTGCGCACTTTTCTAAAAAGTTCGAGGCCAGTCTTTTGCCTTCACTTGACAGTTCATATCCCAAAAACAGGACGCTGAGATGGGCAATTTTTGATTTTTTGAAGTTAAATTTGTAGCCCACATTGGCAAAACCAACAATTATGTTGTTCACCCTGCTCAAGTGCTCAAGTAATTCGTCATTCGTCAGATAAATATCATCTACATAGTACACTGCCTCTTCATCGCAAGTTTGTAATAGTTCAGACACTCGTGCCGAGAATAACCCGGGGCTGTTCTTTAAGCCTTGGGGTAAACAACAAAATTGACGCTGAGTCCCTAAGGCACAAAATCCGGTCAAATATCTGCTTTCAGGAGCTATATTTTGGCAGAAGAATCCATTTGAGATATCTAGTGTTGTTTTATATTTCTTCCACACAATGTTATTCATTAATGCGGCACTGTGTGCGTTCTGAACTGCAAATGTTTTTGTGCATGTGTTCAAGTGTCTGTAATCTAAAACCAGACGATATGTGTTATCAGGTTTCATTACGGGAAACAAAGGGTTGTTCATTGATGATGTACAAGTTTCAATCACACCTTGGTATTCAAGTTGGTCTAAGATTTCTTTGACCTGTTTCTTAGCCTCATTTTTAATGGGGTACTGTCTCTGTGGAGTTGGAGTAGTTTTCAATGGGATTTGGTGGTGTTTGGACTCCACGTCCCACTCTACATGGTTCTGGTATAATGCCGGAGCTAGCGCTAGCGCTTGCGCCCACTCCCGCACGTATGAGTGTTTCAAGGAAACAGGAACGAGGTCGGAAAAAGCAGGCAAAATGACGCTTTCACCTTTTGGGAAATCCATTATGAATTCAGGTGGCCAATCTTTTTCTGCTAGGATGTCGTATCCATATGTCAAATTTTCGTGTAGACGGTGTGGGACACTCACTCTTGTATCAGGTGTTTCCACCGTGATGTATTCATTCAATACTGCTGTCACCAGAAATTCCTTCAGCATATTGTTAACATTCTGTGTTTTTCCTGCGGACCCGTATGGGGAAATACTGCTTCCAACTGCGCTATTCTTTTTAGCAATCCAGAATGGTACTTGATTCCTCTTTGATGGTAACGCACCCATGACTGCTTATAGTGTCTGTGGACTAATTACTGGTGTGGGTTGAGTATGTAGTATTCCAGGTGGAGCAACTCTTGCAGGTTGTAATGTGAGTGTTCGCATGACAAACTGGACATTGTGTCTGTATAGCCTGACTACTTCTTTATAAAGTGTACGCACTTCCCCTACTGGGAGTGTGTCTATCTCAGGATGTGGAGTGTAAGCCGCTAAGACCGGCCATGTCGCTCCTCCTATGCTGAGCGGACCGAGTCTTACGACTGAAGTTGTGTGATTTAGGGCGCCTTTAAACCAGTTTTTATGTCGCTGGTAAGTTAATGGAACTTCAATGTCCTCGTATGGGATGTATTCTGCTGGTGGATCCACCTCAATGTATTTGTGGAATAATTATGTCTGTGGATCTGCAGGTGGGAATTTTACCCAGGAATAGAAAACCTCTGATCCGAACACCTTGTGTGCCTCAATCACGAAGGTAACATGGCCACCTGTTGCAGGTAGCCCATGTTCTAATAATTTTAGAGTTACTGCCTGTCTGCAGTTTTCTGTAATGTTAAGAGCATTAGCAAATTCGTCTCCTTCCTCACTTCCACCGCTATTTGCGGGTTCAGTCATTTTGAAAGGAGAGGAAATTATATGTTCTAAGAGTTAGGGTTTAGCACAATATGGGAACTTGTAATCCTTACAAGCTTGTTTAAAACCTTCAGCCAATACACAGGGTGTACCTGCTTAGCTGAGGCGGATTAACCTTCCCACTTCAGACGTCTCTGAAAAATGTGAGTAGGGCTGTCTGAGAAAGCACGACGGAACTACTCAGATTTTACTGTTAATATAAGAACCAAACCAACGTTGGGCGCCATGTCGTGTAGTTCCTAGGACCCCCCCAGGACCTGCACGTTTTGGATGACCTAAACTGAGGGCTTGGTGTGCAGATAGACTCTAGATACCCCCACAGGATGAGTCAGCCGTTAGACCAGCTAGCTCTTCGGTGCCACTACCACCCCCCTGTATCCTACAGTGGTGTGTGTAGTTTCTGGCAACCACCGAACATGACAACCCTGATTCCTCAGGTATCGTGGAAGCAATACGGTATCTTTCGCTCAGTCACTCGTGCTTGCTTTTTCTCAGAATACACATAGAATGACGATTGAAACGGTTTCAATAAGTATTTATTGGTTAAGCGTCAGTCTATTGTGAAACATATTAGCTGCGACAATCAAAAGACAGGAGCAGACAAAAGTGATCACTAGAACCAATATAGTAAATAGCAGATACATTTCTATCATATTGCTAATGACATGAATAAAAGCAGATTATATAAAACAAGAGCATTGGCGTACTCCTACGATGCGTAGCCCACCTAAAGGTACCTAGCCTAGATATGAAGGTGAATCATGTGTATGTAAGTGCTAGGATAGATCCTAACGGAACCTAATGGAACCTAATGGAGCCAAAAAAAACCTGCGAAGTGCTAACCCCTCACCTGATGGTTCTGAATAAAGGACCCCGTCTCTGCGTCGAGGATGGCACCGCGCAAGGGATGTCAGGTCTCTGCTTATCGAAGGATCAGCCTGCAGAGTCTCGGTCCAGCCTGGAAGGAATTCTCCTCTCTCTCTGTAAGGGGTAGTGAGGGTCTTTTATACTAAAGTGGCCACTCCGGGGCTTTTCTAGAATTGATATTTTTTTTAAACATTCACTAATCCCTTGTTAATCCTTTTATAAACAAAATACTCATGCACAGCTGGCTGTTGGCCATGGATGGAAAAAAGTGGTGACCCTTATACAGAATAAATCGGCTGTGCCTGAGGACATGTTTATGTACGTCAGGTACAGGGATTAAGATAGGATGCCGAGAGCCCGTTGTCGAAAAGACTGAAGGAAGCTACTAGGTAAAAGGTCACCTATGTAGAATAGTTATGTCGTTTGGATAGGACAAAATGTATGTAATTGGTATGTACATCATGGGACTATCCTAAAGGACATGACAATACCAAATATGTTTGTGTATACCCTGCATGCTTCATTTATCTCTGCCTGGAAAACAATCTTCATGCAATTTTGCCCTTGCAATCTTTTCCTTCAACTACCAGGCTAGCATGCAGCCAAATCTATCTCCCTCTCTGAACAGTTTTTGGCGATATTGAATACTGGTGTGTTTTTCCAGAGCAGCTGTCATATACCTTCCACCAGCAAGTGCATCTTCTCCAGTTTAAATGCCACTTCCTTCCCCAATTCCAGTAAGTCCCTTTCTTTGTCATGAAGGGTTTTCTCTAGCTGTTTACACACTTTGACTGCTCGAGATGTGCAAGGCTCTAAGATCCATTCCTTCCCAGATGTTTTGTAAAAAAATGTCTGCTTAAGTCTTGCATATGAGTTACAAATGATCGTGCTTGTAGCAACCCATCAGTGAATCGCCATTTTAGTATTTTTGGTCTGGTATGGACCTAGATTAATGTGAGAACCAATGGTGAATGGTCCTATAAAAACCTATCCAAGTACACTGCCTATCCAAAACCCATCAGGTCAACAGGCCTCCCTAATATGTAGTGTCCACTATATCTATGATGAGTATGAGAGTAATATGAGTAGACTATGTCAAGCAGGTGCTGTAGTCTCCATATCTACCATGTCCGCTTACCTCATTATAGCCGCTAATGCAGCTTCCATACTTGTTTTTTTCCCACTTCCTGGGGGATGTCTATCCTTATGACCACGCAACACTCAATTTAATTCACCCACACAAATGATTCTTGCACTCAAATAGGGGGATACCACCCTCATAATATTTCCAAAAAAGAGTTTATTGTGCATTGTATTAAAAAGTAGGACATATGTTTTTAAGTTTTGCATGTCCTGGTAGTGAAAAAGTCCCAAATTTGTTTTTCACTAAAGTGAGGCCAACCTCTCCCATAGGAAAGCAATGGATAACCTTATTGCATTTAATAAGTGCTAACTTTTGATTGGAAAGAGGTAGGAATGTCATGTTTGCTCTCCTCTTTAATGCTAGAGTCGGATTTTAATACATAATTAAGAAAATGCCAGTTTTAGAAATGTGTTTTTTTCTTGTCCTGACCATTTGGTGCCTGAAGCCTGTATCCTGGGTCACATGACTGTAAATAGTTGGCAGTTGGCCTTTGAGTATTCCTGCAAAAGACAAAGGGGGTCTAGGGATTTGCAAGATGGCCATTCTGACCTGATGGGAGGGGTGGAGCTGTCACCTACCACACTTGCACTTCAAAGTAGCTACCTTACACATACACAAAGAACTTCACACTAGCCTTTTGTAACTTCAGACATTGTGGGTCCAGGGCAGGGGAAAGGAGGAAATTCCAGAACCAGATGGGCGGAGGAAGTCTAGAAGTTTCTCCCACTTCACTTCAAAGCTGGCACCAGTTATAAATATTGGACCCTCAGACCAACTCTTCAGGTCACCTCCTGACTTGTGGAAGGCTCAGAAAAAGGACTGCTTTGTTGCCCTCCTCAAGGAAGGACTGCTCTGCTGCCCTGCTGACTGAGGGAGGAAGACTAGACCTGCTCCTTGAACCCAGGACCACCATAGTGACTCCAAGGGCTAGCTGACTGGCCTCCTGTTCTTAGTTACAGGGACATAACAAGCTCCAGAGACCTATCCTGCTTCAGCCCAGCTGCAGACACTCAACTAGACCTGCCTGTGTCCTGCTGCTTGCCTCTGCGGGAGTGACTTGTGCTCCACAAGAGGTGTCCCCCAGGTCGTGGTCCCTTTGCTGGCATCAGGGTGTACTCCTCCTGGCCCAATTGTGAGTTCCCTCAGAAAGGACGCAATGTGATTTAATTCAACTCAGCGGAACATTGGCCCTCGCATTGCAGCACCTCGCAGCTCCTGATCGGCAGCCTCATTGTAATTGATGTAGTGCAACACAACTCAGCGCAGCCCCTTGCATCTCTTGATCAGCGACCCCATAGGAACTAGCGCAACTCGGCCTTGCATCTTAGTCGAAGTACAACCAAATGCATTGACCAGTGGGCCGAATTCGGTCCTGTACCTGGCCTGTGCTCCATCGCGGTGGGTTTGTGACTTTGTCTGGTCTGAGGTGACCAGACAACCACAGCTGAGGCATTGCGCTTTTTGGTGCTACTTTTACCTAAAATTTCGAAATTGCATATCTCCAGTTCTACTGATTGGATGCTTGTCATTCTGATATCATTTTATTTACTAAAAAGTACTCTATTTTTCTCAATTTGTGTGGAATTTTTCTTGTGTTCTGTTTCACTGTAATACATTGCTTCTAAGTTAAGCCTGACTACTTTTATGGCACACTACCAGATAGTTGACAACAAGTTAATTTAGTGACTTTTTGTGGTTCACCCTGACAAGGATTGGCTGTTGCTTGAAAGGCTCACACACACCGCAACCAACAACCCAATATCACACACCCACTAGTAGCATTTAATTTTCAGGCCCCAGATGCATGAACAACCACTTTATTAGGGACTTATAAGTAAATTAAATGTGCCAATCAAGTGTAGACCAATTCTCCCATGTTTTAAGGAGTGAGCAGTTTAGCACCGGTTAGCAGTGGTAAAGTCCTGAAGCCGACAAAAACGAACTTCAGCAGACAGGAGGGGAGAAGTCAAAAATGTTTATGGGAAAACCTATACCATCTATGCTGTTTCAAGAACTGTATGAATTAAGTGCGCATTGGCTGGGCCCGAAACATGGTAGGATGAAGCTGGCAACTTTGAAGCTTCCATCGTTCAAGGGTGGATTGGGGCTACCTGCACTTTTTCTTTATTATGTAGCATCCCAGATACAACATCTGACATTCTGGGTCATCAAAGGTGACAAGTGGGAAAAAACACCTCCTGGGGGGACTAGTGCCACCGGAGGCACGAGCTAATATGTTTATGGGGGGGAAACAAAGTGCCCAAACATAATCCACACTTGGTCAAACAGGCAGGCAGTATGTGGAAAAGAGAAGGAACCCCAAAGTTTAAAAGGGCCCGTTTCCCTTGATATCCCTTTTTGGTCCCATGAATATTTCAGAGATATTAATAAAGAGATGTCTGCATTTAAATAGAGATAGGGCAGTTGTCAGACACTATGGGATTTATATCTTAATGGCAAATTTTTCATATTTGAAGAAGCTAAGAAAATTGGGATTGGCCCTGGCCTTTTCCAACATCATGCACATCTGGCACATACTGCCAGGGAGATGGGGACTGCCTTCCCTGAGTCTCCCCCAGGAACAAAAGTAATAAATGATATCCTGGGCTTGGCAGGCTGCAAGTGACTGATCACTCATCTATACTTGGCATTAATGCATGATAGGGGAGGAGACACAAGTTTAATAAGAGAGAGAGAGAGAGGAGGTTGCTGGAGTGCCCTGAGCCCCTAACAGACACTGAATGAGACAAGGCGTGTGAACAAGTCAAAAGGTCTGCACATAATGCAAGCTTCTAGCTGGTCCATTTCTATAATTTGCACAACATACATCACTTCTAAGAAGTGGCCGATGATCTCCCCTGTAGAACATCTGCTTGCGGCAAATGTAAAACAGAGAGAGCAGATTTCCTGCATATTGTAGATTTCTTGAATAAGGAAGCAAACAGTTTGTATTCAGCTATGGGATTGACACCTACTAAATGCATCAAACAATGCATGCTGGGTATTTTCCCCATGAAAAATATTAATAAAATGATAACGAAACTGACACTGCTGAGTACTGTCAGTACTGTCCTTGCCAAACAATGCAAAGCCTTTCATTGGGCGAACCTAAAGGCCCCCAAGATTGAACTTTGGAGGCAAGACTTAGTCAAATGGGCATTGGCATTGGGAGATGAGCAACACGTGAAGGCCACAAGAAAAGACAAAATGCTGACAGAGGACTTAGCAAAATGTTCATCTGTGCTGGGAAAACTGAGAGACCTTCCCAATAACCTGCCACCCTGAGATGATGAAGGCTTAATCATTTTCCAAACTGTGCTGTGGTGTTATTGTTGATCATATTATGGGCCTGGTCAGCAAATGCTTTAATCTGGAAATGGTGATGCAGAGGGGAGTACTAGTGTTGACTTGGTGTAGAGGAATGGTTACTATTGTGATGCACCTGAAGTTTGTTGCTTGTTACAATAAAACCTCAAGAAAAAGAATGATAAAAAAGATATGCATCAATGGTTTCTAACTGCAGCTTCATTCACAATCTCAGATGAGTTATTGACTCCCCAGTTGGAATGGTAACTGATTCACAAAAGGATGCTGTCGCTATTTGACAGCTTCCTACTTGGAATCCTTATTGGCGGCCTCTGGCGGAGCAAACAGGGATCCAGTGGATCAATACCACAACCCCCAATGTCTTCCCAAATTGGATACATGCTTTTGAAAGCAGCACCTATCCCTTTCGTGGACATGGGCTGCTTATTTGTGAATGTAAATGCAGAAACAGAGAACTTTTGTTCCATGCACACTTCCATCCTTGCATTTATAGTCATTATCAGGGGTCACCAAGTATGACCTACCAATTTAATATTCATTAGGCAGGTTGTTTTGCAATCCCTTGCTAATGGGCACTTTGCAATGCAAACTATTAGCATATAGGTCACATCGCAAATTGGAGACCCAAATTGTACATCCTGGTTTGAGAATGGGGGTATGTACATCTGGCCCTTAGCTCCTATATTGACGCATTTCAAAAATGTATTGGTCAGTACTGAACCTATACCCATTAAGCTCAAACAATCATGAGTCGCCCCTTTAAAGAGCTGTGTTTGAATATGGCCGAACCAAAAAGAAATAACGCCCTATCTCCAAATAGCCTTGTTTGCTTAGAATAATAGAGTAGGAAGTGACTATTCAGTTTGAGTACCATCAAGACAGTAACAGGGTCCTTAATATTGGACAGATAGGTTCTTCCTGAATAGGGAGATGGCAAATACTTCAGTTGATGTCCACTGTTCTGTACTGAATATGGTGGATGAAGGTGATCCAGTCTTACTGATGCTTCTAGATCTTTTGGCAGCATTCAACCCATTCAAATATCTATCAGTCTGATATCAACTGAGATATTTTTCTGTGGCGTCGGAAAAGGAAGAGAGATGTCGTTATTCATATTAATTTCTTGCCAGAAGCAACAAGACCTTCTTAAGAGTTGACTGCATATGGTACATTAAAAGCAACATGCAACAAATTGGGTTACTGGTTGTGGTGGATGTAACCGTTCTCAAGCAACAACCACAATTGTTCTTAGGTTGAAGTCACAAGCAAACGCTAAATTAATCGGTGCTCAACCCTCGGGTAGCTGGGCACAGGGTAGTCAGGCTTAACTCAGAGGCAATGTGTCAAGTATTTGTGCAACACTTCAAATAGTAACACAGTGAAAACACACCACAAAAGAAGCCCACAACAGAGTTAGAAAATAGAGTAGTTTTTAATAAATTAAACATGACAAAAACAACAAAAATCCAATTAGTAAAACTGGAGATATTGAATTTAAAAGTATTCAGAGAAAATAGTGCCAAGTGGCGTAAAGTGCCAACTGTGGATATCTGGTCACGCCGAACCAGGACAAAGGCACAAGTTCAGCCGGACCGTGATGGAGGGTGGGCGCGGGCTGGCTACAGGGACCCAGGTAGGCCCCCTGAAAAAAGGTACGGTGGATCCGAGTCTAAGATGCCTCACGCAGCTGAGGCGATGCGTTGATTCCAAGACACATCGAGGCTTTGTGTGAGGGCCTGTTCCCTCGGCGCTGAATATCCTGTCGATGGGGCTTACAATGCAAAATCCGGCATCAGGGATGTGTTGCGCAGTTGGGGTGATGCGTCAGTTCCGAAGAGCTGCATGGCTGCAATGCGGGGTCTGGTGTCATCTTCAAGGCTGCGGTCAACGAGGGATGCAAGGGCCTCTGCTGAGGATGCATCATGCCGGGGCGGTTCCAAAGGGAATATTTGCTGAGGCGGCGATGCTGGTCTTTGTGACGGGTCCAATTCATGCAGCAGCGTTGATGCATTGGTTCTGCTCGTGGTTGCGCCACGAAGCAGAGGGGATGCATCGTTTCCCCTGGATCCACAGAGGCTTGAAAAGCACCTTAAGCCCACTTACAAGGCTCCAGGACTGGGGTGGCACCACTTGGCAGGGTAGACTCCCAGATGGCTAAGTCCAGGTGCAGATGCAAGGTGGTTGGAAGCCTGTTATGTCCCTGAGGCTTCAGGTCAGGAGGCTAGCCAACTAGCCCAAGGAGTCAATCTGGGTTCTGGGTTCAAGAGATGCAGGTCCAGTCCTTCTCACCCAGGCAAGAGGGCAGAAAGCAGCAGATCAGCACAGCAAAGCAGGAGTCCAGCAGAGTGGCAGTCATTCAGCAGCACAGTACTTATACCCAGTTGTGCCTAAGTGGGGGAGAAGCTTCTTGAGGTTTCCCTTTGGAGTCCCCAGACATCCTGCCTCCCCTGCCCTGTCTACATACTAACTACAGATGGTATGCAGCCCTTTATGTGGAGATAGGACACAGCCTATTCAGGTGTAAGTGAGGCTGTGCCCAGCTCCTTCCTCCCATCCTGCCAGTGGTGGCTCATTCAGGCACACCTGAACTCCCTTTTGTGTGTGGTTGTCTAGGAGGAATACACAAATCTCACCTGTCAACTACACCCAGTCGTGACCAGAGACAGGCTACAGGCACTAAATGGATTAGACAGGAAAATG
Source organism: Calotriton arnoldi (assembly GCA_963921515.1). Taxonomy (NCBI): domain Eukaryota; kingdom Metazoa; phylum Chordata; class Amphibia; order Caudata; family Salamandridae; genus Calotriton; species Calotriton arnoldi. The sequence continues at coordinate 3,348,523 of CAWUFW010000353.1, read as the reverse complement.
CCAACTTTCTAAAAGTGGCATTTTCAGATTTGTAATTTAAAATCCGACTTCACCATGAGTTAGGATGTTAAATTGTGAATCCGGAGACACCAAACATAATCTGGTTATTGTTTCCCTTTGAAAATTACACTTATAAAATGTAATAAGGCAATTCCAAAGTTATCCTATGAGAGAGATAGGCCTTGCAGTAGGGAAAAACAAGTGTAAGAGTTTTTCACTAATAGGACATGTAAAACTTGAAAGTACATGTCCTACTTTTTAAATACAAGGCACCCTGCCCTCTGTGCTGTCCAGGGGCTACCCTAGGGGTGACCTATGTGTATTAAAAAGGAAGGATTAGCCCTGGCAAGAGGTTTATTTGAGCAAACACAAGGAGATAGTGGACGGAGCGCTGAATCTTTTCAGACACTCACCCCCAGTCACAGATCTGGGTTGAATCCATCATCGTTCTTTAGCTCACTTCGCCACCCCAGTTCAGACCCAGCCATATGCAAATCAGTCTTGACCCTGTGCATCATGGGAACAGTCCAGCCCGAACTGCCAAGCCAGGTCTTCCCTGGACCAGAAACAAGCATCCTGGGACCGGTTTCGGGGTAACTGTTTTGCCACCCTGCTGGATCTTCATACTGTGTAGCAAAACACTCACAGTGTGACAGCCCAGGAAATAGTAGCATCTGGGGTAATGTTTTTGTCTGGTGCACTATGACACCTGTAGTCGAAATCCATCAAAGAGGCAATGCTTGAAGTTGCAATAGGACAGGGCTTCATATGGCTGGATATCTTGATCTCATTCTCATACTTCTGCTTCATTTCTTAAGTCTCAACTCTTTCCAAAGTTCTGTGTCATCCATCCTGATGGTTCAACAGTTCCCATGGTGCCTTTCCTTCAGGAAAGGCACCTTGGACAGCAATCTCCTGGTTGAATGGGAACCAGCTGCCAGTTGGCACCTGAGCCAATAACTGCTTTATTTCTTTCTTTTTTTTTAAATTATTTTTATTTTTTAACACAATATACTCCTTTATAACCAAGGCTGTACTTAAAAGCCAAAAAAAAATAAGATTTCGCCTTTTACATGATTATTACTGCGAGATCAATACCATGCCATTAAAGAAAAAGAAAGTACACAAAACGAAATACTCCTTTAGACACAAAAGAAACGGGCAAGCGAGCATAGAGAATTACATGGAAAAATACAATTTGACATTCACCTTATAAAAGTGGAATACCTATGGCGATACAATCAAAAATTAATTAAACATATTATAGGGAATTGATGCCCCTAAACCCAACTAACTCCACCTAAGTCCAACTATTTAACCCAACTCAAATTTCATTCATACAGCCCAATCTGATATAGGCGCCTTGATTTTAGCACCCTTTATTCTTTTCTTTCTACCTTTGGTCTTATAGATAGAAGATTCAAAATTATACATAGTAAGCAATCTCATGCGAAAATTAATAAAGGTGGGTGGATCAGGACTAATCCATTCATTAGTAATGCAAGCCCTTACTACTGCCATAATAATAAATAAAAGTGTATTTATATCTTCCGATCTTATGCTAGCCTCACTATCCGAACTTACACCAATAATAGTCAATCCCGCACTAGTTTTGATAGAGAGCCCAAATATTATATACAAAAACTTCTCTATACTTTGAAAAAATTCCCCCAATTTTGGACAAGAAAAAAACATATGGCTTGAGTCAGCCGACACCAGTCCACATCGGTTACACTTGGTCCCTACAATTGCACCCCAACGAGCCAACTTACTAGGTGTATGATAAAGATCATATAGAGCCATATAATGTTGGCTTCGTAGTCTTCCTGTCATTAAAACTTGGTTTGCCAGTTTAATAGACTTTAATATATTTAAATCTTCTAGACCTAATATCTGTTGCCATTTTATTTTACGTGCATCTAAGTCATCCGGGAGTGTTTCCAAAAGTAGCTGATAAAACTGGCCAATTGGTGTTTTTTTCTTCATTTTTTCGATTAGGGGATCAACCCGAATTGATGCAGCGAGCCTGAACCCCGACTAGTCAAAAGCTACGTATCTGAAGATACTTAAAAAATCTTGCTTGCCTATACCATACATCTCCTGTAAATCTGAAAAAGTTAAAAGTTGGCCTTTATTACACAGATCACCTAAATTATGTATGCCCTTTTGGCCCCACCTAATTGTTACCAGATCTTGAAAAATTAGAGGTAATGCCCCGGGAGCCAGCAACGGGGTATAGGCATTAAGATTCGCCATCTGAAGTCTCCGTTTAATTTGTTTCCAACCTTTATATGCTGCCTTGAGTATCTTAAATTTAGTTTTTTTAAAGTAACTAGGTTCAATAACTTTAGCTAAAAAACCATTCATTTCCTCACCCAAACCAAACTCATAAATAGAAGGTCTCTGAAACAATGGAATCTCAGCTTTAGCCCCAATCACCAATGGTCGTATATATTGCAACATTGCTGCCCAATAATACATAATAATATGGGGGATGCCCCACCCACCTACTTGTCTTGGTAAAATCATTTTCCTATATGCCCTTCGCTGTTTCCGATATCCCCATAAAAACCGAGAGCAAATTCTTTCTATTTTAACAAAGAATGATGCCGAAAACTCTAATGGAATAGTTCTAAAGATATATAAAAATTTTGAAAGTATCAACATCTTCAGCACACTATTCCTGCCATGTAATGATAAATGGAGATGATCTAACCTTTCTAGGGTTGCATTCGCCTTTTCAATTATTGGAAGAATATTAAGTTCAGGGATCTTGTCCACCACCGATGTGATTTTGACTCCCAGATATGTTGCTTCCGAGACAATAGATATATTTGTCGGGGGGTTTTTGCCGGAATAAACTACCTGAGTTTTCTGTTCATTCAATTTATACCCAGAAAAAGCCCCGAACTGCTGTGCTAAAGATATAATTGCGGGCATGGCAGTTACAATATCCCTGGAAACTATAACAATATCATCTGCATAAGCAAATGCCCTATACTCAATATTCTGAAACCTGACTGGTATAATATCTGTATGTTGGTTAATTTTATTCAGAAATAAATCAATATATAAGGCAAATAAAAGAGGGGAACACGGACAACCTTGCCGTGTACCCCGACTAATAGTAATCGCAGCAGATTCTTGCCCAGAGATCCGAATTGAAGCAGTCGGGCATATATACAAAGTCTTAATTGCATGGATGAATTGTGGGCAGAACCCTTTCATGTGCATAACCTCCCACATATACTGCCAGGAGACCCTGTCGAACGCCTTTTCGGCGTCCAACAAGATCACCCCAAGTCCGGACCCGGTTGCCTGCGCCCAGTCCAAAAGTGCAATAACACGTCTTACGTGGTCCGCCGTGTCCCTACCGGGTATAAACCCGTGATGAAACTGAGAAACCACAGGGGTAATGACAGTACCCAACCGCTGTGCCATAATTTTGGAGAAGATTTTGCTGTCCGCGTTAATCAATGATATTGGTCTGTACGAAGATGGACATAACTTGGGCTTTCCCTTTTTTAAGAATACAATAATAGTAGTTTTTCGCCAAGACTCAGGTGCTATACCCTGTTGAGCCGCATGAAATAATGTCAGAAGCTCTTCCTTTAATACTAAGCGAAAAGTTTTAAAAAATTCTAAAGGAATGCCATCCGTACCTACAGCTTTTCCGACCGCTAATGACAGTGCAGCCCCTTCCACTTCCTCCCAGGTAATATCTTCAGCCAACCCTTCATTCTGATCTGCTGTGACTTTATTAATTACCATACCTGAGCTGAACTCCATCATTTTTTCCACTGGGTCACCCAGACCGTCCTCTGTGTATAAACTCCCATAATATCTACAGAAAACCGCCAAAATTCCCTCTGGGGAACCCTGTATCTGGCTAAGATGGTCCTGTATCTGTAAGATCTTATTATGCACACTCTTCTGCTGTAATCTTTTCGCTAAAATCCGACCTGAATTTTCCCCTGCTTCATAAATTTGGTCCCTAAAAATCGCCAATTTATTCGCAACCTTCACAGCAAAATGCTGATGTATTTGCATTTTAAGGATAGCAATGGCCGATAATAATTTTTCTGGATTACCCTGTTGAGAAATTTCCCTCATTAATTCTAATTCCAAAAGCCTTAATTGATGCATCTGCGCTTTAATTTCAGCCTGGGTTTTACGTTGTTTGTTTAAAGAGTAACTAAGGGTTTCTCCCCGAACCCCCGCCTTAAAAGTGTCCCAAACAACAGAATCTGAAGCGGTTCCCCGATTAAATTTGAAAAATTCCTTAATCCACCCTTCCATATGTGTATAGTAATCTGGATCTAATAGGAGTTTTCGTTCGAAGGTCCATGCTTTTGCCGGGGCCCGGGAGCTAAAATCGATTTCTAATGATATCGGGTTGTGATCTGATATTACTCTTGGTAAAATCTCCATCTTAGAGCCTCTTACTTTTTCCGCAGATATAAAAAAATAATCGAGGCGTACATGTTTCTTATGAGGCGCCGAATAAAAAGTTTCTCCAGGATCTGATTGTCTGAGTGAATGCCACACATCCACCAAGCCAAACTCCTTGACTAACCCCCTAATAGCCTTGAAAACTTTGATTTTTTTACCCCTATAAGACTTATTACTATTAAGATCGTGACTGCCCTCTAGATGAATATTAAGGTCCCCACAAATAATCAAAGGGGCTGGCCAATTTGCTAATTCAATACTAAGATAGTGAAGAACCGCCGGATCATCTACATTTGATCCATATATGGAGCATATCGTCACTTGCGAGCCATTGATAGTTATCCCTGCAATAACCCACCTGCCCAGAGCATCTTCCTTTAGCCGATTGCAAACCCCCAATCCTCTCTTCATCAGTATCGCCACCCCCCTCGTATTAGAGCTCTGTTTAGTGCAGCCCAATATGTCCAGACCCAAATCTTTCAGCCAATCACGATTGTTCCAGGCTATATGAGTTTCTTGAACACAGATCAGATCCATGCGCATTGCCTGTAACAACTGAGCCATCACCCCCCTTTTTTTCTTATCATTTAAGCCACAAATATTCCATGAACAAATAAACAATCTATTACTCATTATTATCCTCTAAATCGTAAAACAGATTTACAAGTGAAAGGTCATACATTATCATTGATACCGTATGTGGTAAGCTCGTTTGCCCTTGAAAAATACCACCAATTTCAACAGCAGAACATGATCTCTCTCAAACATGCCTTCAATAGATTTAGCACCGTCTTTATCGTATACAGCCAAAAAAGCAAAAAAACCTCTATCCTCTCTCTGTCCCCCGACCTTCCCACCCTCCCCCACAACCCAACCCCCCTTGCCCACCCCCCACCCCTCCCCACTCGAGGCTTAAGGACATAGTGTCCTCTGTGATGGTTGGTGGATTGAACGGCACCACTCCTCCTCACCCCCACTTACAAAACAAAAGCATTTAAAGAGATATTTAAATCACCCCACTGAGTCAGTAACTCCATAAAATCCCCCCAAAAAAGAGCCATTCAACATCAGATTGTGGCCAGAAATTCCCTTGCCAATATTTCTGATACAAAGAAGTGAGCCTTCTCCTTATGAATTATCTTTAGCTTAGCGGGGTTAAGAAGGAAGACCTGTACCCCTTCCGCCTGAAATAATGGGATCATTTGACGTAATTGCCACCGTAATTTAACCGTGGCCTGACAAAAATCTGGGCGAACAAAAAATTCAAAACCATTGCCTCCTCTCTTCCTATCCGGCCGTGCCAGATCATATAATACTTCCCTCAATAAAAAATTGTTGAGACAGATCAGTATTGCCCTATAACTGCTTTATTTCTTGTAAGAAGGTGTATCTGTCTGTTTCCCGTTGATTTCCATACTTTTCGTCCTAAGAAAAATGTTTTACTGCAGGCATGTTGCTTCCAGCAAGTCCAGGGCCTTCTTTACATTGTAGGTCAGCAAAAAGTCAAATTTCCTCTTTTTTCAGAGAAGCCTTTCAAGTTCTGAGATTCAAAGAGTGTAACACCTTTTTCAGTCCTTCACCAGGAAGACAGGAAATATTCCATACAGTTTACCTTTGTCCTTCTCAGTCCCATTCATCTGTCTTTCCTGAGAGTGGTGGTAGCTGTTCTTATAAGGTTAACTAACACAAGAGGGATTTTTGGATTTCCCCAAGCAAATCACAACAGAATTGCTGCACAATCTCATCCTTTTGTAGTACTGTGACCCAGTTCCTGTTTCACTAGGATGACTTATGGTAAATATAATCCCATAATGGTTTTGTTCTCCAGTTTTCCAAATGATCAAATTTAGCTTGGTTTTCCTCTGTCTCTCTTAAATCCTTCCTAAGCCAATACCCTATGGGCTAGAATATGTGAAGTTTAGCAATCCAGTGCTTTCTTTTACAAAAATGGGTAGCTTCAGTTGCCCTTACTGTTCTCCTTGTAAGGAGAAGCGAGAGAAAGTGGGCAGATTGGTACCAATAGGCAGCCATCCCCATTGATAACTAGGCACATGCCCTGCCACACCCCTGCTTCATCCCTGATTCATAGGCCCCCTGACAAGAACCACATTCAGTCACCCCCATATACTGTGCCAAGGTCTCCAGACCCCTCGTTTGTACCAGATGCATCCCATATCTGCTGCCAGCCCCTGCCATATCAGGAATCATCCACATGGGGCCATTTCTCAGCTGCAAGATGTCCAACCCTTCCAGTGAAAACTATCATGAACACAGTAATTTGAGTATGTGGATGTCAAAGCCAATCCCTCCGTCTCCACCAGGAGGTCAACCCAATCCCTTGTGCTTGGTCAGGAATGTTACTGAAAGCTCAGACTAAAAGGAGAAGGTGGCAAGGAGTTAAAGAAAGAGGCATACACCTGCAGGCTTGTGTTCAGAAAATCTGGACTGTATTCCGGGGGCACAGCGTATCAAGACCAAACTATGAACATGAAGATCTCCACCTGCAAATGAGAACACAAATTACTGCAGGTTTTATACAGTGAGATTGGAATTAAACTTAAAGGTATCGAAGCTCGACACTTACCTGGTGCAAGCAGAGAGAATGCTGTTACTAGCACTTGCCGTACCACAAACTCCGCAAAGGAGACCAGATAAAACGCAGAGAGGGGACCTTGGGATGGAGTCAAAACTGACAAAAAGGGTAACAAAGCAGGTAACCACAAACAGTCGGTAAGAAAACTGGAGGACCGAAGGTAGAAAACAACCAAAGTGGAAGGACAGAACACGCCTAGTGTGTACTGAAGCGAATAGCAAAGAATCACAACAACCGGGGCATGGCCGAGCGGTCCAACATGGCGGACATGCTCTAGACGAGCTCCCGAGGCCCGCCGACATATCCTTTAAATATCCTGTGCCATCGGTGATTATTGTGCTGCTGACCTCCCGGCGCAGTGTTTCCCGCACCCGACGCGCCGAGAGTTATTGATTTGGCGGCGGAGGGGCCGTCTGGAGGGACTGTACCAGGACCGGGGCCTGCTCCTCGGGCCTTGGCTGTGCTGCGCCCTAGACCCTCCGGCCTCTGGATACCTGCTCATGCCTGGGGTTCGCAGCCGGACGTGCTGAGACCCGGCGGGACCGCCCTCTGGTGTACCGGCGGCTGGACTGCTCCTGACCCGGCGGGGTGGGCGCCCCGGTGCTCCTGCGCCACCTGATTGCCTGCTGTGGCGCGGCCCTGGGAGCCGGGGGCCTGTCCCTTGGTGCTGCACGCTGCGGACTCGGGGGGCTACCGGAGCGTGGACTTTGCGCGCGGCCGGGACCCTTGCTCGCCGTTGTGCCGACTGCGGGTGGAATACCCCTGGAGCCCTGCGGATCTTGTCTGGACTGTGGCATCACGGCCGGAGGGACGCTACTGCTGGAGACCGTGGTGGCGGCGGCCTGACGGGCTGTGACTTTGGGCCGAGGCCTGGATGGTGACATTCCTGGCTGCTGTAGATGGCCCTGATTGTGCCGGGTGAGTGCGGCACTCCCCCTCCTTGTCCTAGACTTTTCATGCGGGCTCTGGCCTATTTCCGGACGGGCCGGGGCCCCCGCCGTGTGCGTGAACGGGTTGGCCCCTCCTCAACATCCTCCATCCGGGTTGGTGACCTCCTGGGGGCCCTGTGGTTTATCTCGTAGCCCGGCGAGGCAGGAGAGGTGGCGCGGCGAGTGGCCATGTGGCGCTGGGCCCAGCATATAATTATCCCTACATAGAGCCCCAGCAAACGACCCAGACATCGTGGGGGACACAGACAGGTGCTGCTGTCAGTGCAACCAGGGCCTATGATACTACCCTTGTGCTCCCTAGGCACTATCCTCACCCGTGGACCGTGCTGTGCAGCTGGTGTGTGACCTGGTGGTGGCACCCATTAGGGGGGTTGAGGGTCGCCTATGGGCAGAGGCGGCCGGGCTAGGTCCCGGTGCAGCTTGCTTGCGGACTGACTCCACGCCTGCCTTCTGCTGGTCTTGAAGTGCCTGCTCGCTGCTGGGTGGTTCCCTCTTCCACCTGCCCCCCTCGGGCGCTGATACTATCCTGGTTGGAGCTGTGGTCTTGACGCACCGCCTTGTCAGCCCTACTCCTCCGCCGGCTCTTGGGTATCTACGTGTGGACACTAATCATGACCCGCGACAAAGTACAACATGCCAAGCAAGGCACACTTGATCGTTACGCCACCGCAGGGGCACAACCGGTGGACTCGCTCAGTCAGGGGTCTGCTGGTCCAGATAATGCTGCATTGATGGCGGCAATAACGCAGTCGCAAGACGCCCTTGAAGCCAAAATTGGGGCGGTGGGGTCAGATGTGATGCTAATTCGCCAGGACCTCCGCAAAGCGGTCGACAGGATAACAGAGGCCGAAACCACCGCAGAAGATACGGTCGCTTCTCTCCAAAAGAAGGTGTCCTCCTTAGAATCCGTCACCAAGGGGCTCGCACTTAGGGCGGAGGACGCTGAAGGAAGGGCCCGAAGGAACAATCTCTGCTTTGTGGGGTTTCCTGAGGTGTGTGAAGACAATAGCGTTGAAAATGTCCTCACCCTGTGGATCAAAAGCTGGATCCCTCAGTCGTCTATTTCTTCATGCTTCCTTATCGAGCGCGCTCACCGCGGATTGACGCAGAAACCTCCACCAGGAGCTAGGCCCTGACCCATTATTGCTAGATTTTTAAACTTCCACGACCGAGACGCAGTTCTCACGCAGGCCAAGCTGACGGGCAAGCTTCACCATGACTCTCACCATATCCTAATCTTTCCAGATTATACGAAAATGGTGCAGCAGCGTCGACAATCATTCACGGCTGCCAAGGCCCGGCTGCGAGATCTCGAACTCCAATACACTTTATTATTTCCGGCCCGGCTGAGAGTCATCTATGAGTCCCGTACTCTCTTCTTTGACACCACCGAGGAGGTTTTTGCTTGGACAGATGAGCGACAGAAACTCAAGCCTCACACCCTGCCACGATTTGATTCGGAGTCGTCCTCTGGAGAAGCGGCACAGCTCCTTCCTAAGACTAAAAAGACCACGGTCCGGAGATCACGGTCGAGGCGCTGCTCGAAGTCTCAGGGTGCCTCCGGCTCCCGCGGTGATGGCGCTCTCAGTGACTCCTCTCCGGTGCACCAGGGTGACTGAAGACTACTGGCAGTGGTGCTACATTGAATGGACTGACTGGTGAACACTAACTCACTTCCTCTATTTCTTCTTATCTCTTGAATGTATGACACAGATGTGGGGGTCTTAACTGCTGTGATTTGTGCATTGTGTACACCGATGGCACTACGTTTGGGCCTACGTGAGGCCTCCTCCCCAATCTTCTCTTCTCAGGTATTTGAGACTCTAGTTTATGGTTGGGGACATTTCAATGGGGATCCATTGGTGTAGGGCTGTTCCCTGCCCCCATTGGGGCGGCGGTGCGACGCTCACCGCAACAGATACTTCTACTGTTTTGAGGTATAGGGTGGGATGGGTGGAGGGGGGACGGGATTTCTTGATCTGCTTGATGTTATTTGTTATTGCCACTACATCTGCTGCTATGTATACTTTTGCAGTTGCCAATGTCATCCATGCTATTAGGTGCATAATTATATACTGTCACCGAATATGCCGTACGATCTAACAGGGGTCGGGAGTAGGGAGCTCCGAGTCCTTAGTTGGAATGTTAATGGCCTATTAGACAAGATCAAGCGGGGTGCTGTCCTGCGACAGGCTAAGCGACATAGGGCGGGGGTTCTCTGTTTACAGGAGACACACCTGGCGGGCACTAAGGCACCCTGTCTGGGACGGTTTGGGTTTGGGCACGTATACCATGCTGGCTTTACTAGAGGCTCCCGGAGAATTGCAATCCTCATACACTGTAGAGTCCCTTTAATCCATAGCCGCACGTGATCGGATCCGCAGGCCAGATTTATTGTATTATACGGAACACTATATGGAGAGCCCATTATCCTAGGTAATATATATGCCCCTCCCCGCTTTCGTGGTCCCTGATTGAAAAATTGACAATGCTTTGGGCTGACCTCCCGTCGGCGATAACAATTGTTGGAGGAGACTGGAATGATGTTATGTCCTCAGTACAGGATAGATGGCGTGCCACGGCTCCAGCTACGGAGCCTCCGGATTCCAAACTATTGCCCCTGGTCCGTGGCTTGGGGTGGGTAGACACGTGGAGACTATGCACTCTGATATCCATGCATACACCTATTTTTCCAATGCTCATGATTCCTTTTCACGCCTAGATTATGTCTTCCTTTCGGAGGCACACACACATAGATTGCTTGACGCCACAATTCTCCCTAAGGGTTTATCAGATCATTCCCCAATGTTCATTATTTTATCCCTCGACCCCCGGCGCTCCTGCTTTCGATGGCGTCTGTCGCCATGGTCACTACGAGATGACAAATATAGGGCCCATATGCATACGTCCTTAACGGATTATCTAATACTTAACACAGGCACGGTGGAATCGCCGGTCACCCTTTGGGAGGCTATGAAGCCTACTCTCCGGGGCGCAGACATAGCCTTCTGTACTGCCCAGCGTCGACTGCGACGTGATAAACTACTTAACATCGAGGCACAACTACTTGATCTGGAGCGTGTTAGTAGAGACGTGGCGGGGCAGGCTGCGCGCAGACAATTACAGATGATGCAGCAGACATACGCTAGCGAACTATACTCAGTGAAGCCCCTCTTTATTGGCTTGCCACCTGTAGTCGGATCTACCAGTGGGGGGACAAATCGAGTGCGCTGCTACATCGCTTGTGTCAGCAGACGCTGCGCCCCCAGACGCTCCCGAGTATAAGTGGCCCCGATGGGACGACGCTTACGGACCCGTCCGCCATTGCCGACAGCTTTGCCGCTTACTTTGCGGACCTTTATGCCCCCGTGAGGTTTTGCCGGCGGCCATAGTACAGAAATTTTTTGATGACTTCCCTCCCCGCGCTCTGTCTGATATAGCACGGGACGCGCTGGATGCTCCCCTGTCGGCAGACGAGCTCCTACCTGCATTATTAGCTATGCGAGTGGGGAAGGCACCAGGCCCAAATGGCTACCTTTGTGAGTTCTTCCAAAAATATCACACAACTTTTGCAACCCTATCTAGCGGCCCTGGAGGCTTCCTGGGAGTGTGGACTCCTTCCGCCCGATTAGCGCCACGCTGAGATTGTCGTATTTCTGAAGCCGGGCCGCCCACCTGAACACTTTTCGTCCTATCGCCCGATTTCTTAACTTAACGTGGAGGCTAAACTACTGGCTAAAGTGATCGCTAATCGTTTGGTCCCGTATATTACGGAACTGATTCATCCTGATCAGGCAGGATTTATGCTGCACCGAGCTACGAAACACAATATCAGACGTGCCCACAATGCCATCGCGGCCGTCTACAAGCTTGTTACGCCAGCCGCGCTCTTGTTGGCAGACATGAACAAGGCGTTTGATTCTCTTAGTTGGACATTCCTCTTTGCCCTGCTAAATCGCCTCAATTGGCCCAATATTGGCTTTGTTACATTTGTTTGCTTTATACGGATATAACTGCCTCAGTTCGTGTAACTGACGCGGTTTCCAGCGGTTTCTCCGTCAGGTGGGGGACGTGTCAGGGCTGTCCGCTCTCTCCCTACCTCTGCTCTAGCCATGGAGCCGCTCGCGGCCTGGATATGGATTGATGCACAGATGCGACGTTTTGAGTGGGCTCCAGGCCTCTCTGATCGCATTGCGCTTTATGCGGATGACGTCCTTTTCTTTCTCACGGATCTAGATCGGACCGGTCCGCATCTCCTTCGCATTATGCAGATCTTTGGGGAGACCTCTGGCCTCTATATGAACCGGGACAAATCCTTCCTATGGCCGCTGCGGGGTGGAGATCGACTGGGCGACTGGTCGCGGGAGGTGGTAGTGGCCCCCGATTGCTTCAAATACCTGGGAGTTTATCTCTCCTCGTCTCAGACCCTGGCGTGGGATAAGAACCTCGCCCCCCTGTGGGTGCAGGTTGGGGATCAGACACGAGTATGGTCACACCTACCTCTGTCCTTGTTTGGTAGGCCTGCCATTTTTAAAATGATATTCCTCCCTCGTCTCCTATACCAGCTACAAAATCATCCCTATCCTATAAAACCTACATGGTTCCGCCAACTGAATGCGATTCTAGCCCGCTTCCTTTGGGGGGGTGGTGCTGCACGGGTAGCTCTAAGGACTTGTTTTCAATGTACCTACACAGGCGGCGTGGCCACCCCAGATGTCCAGGCATATTATATGGCCTCCCATTTGCTCGTTCTCAATGGTTGGTGGTACGGCGACCGTCGAGACCCAGCATACGCGGTTGAGCGGTGGCTGTTGGGGGACAACGCCCTCCACATGGTCCTCTATTCAGTGACAGTACTTCGTGAACTTCCACCTGCCACATCCATGATTTTTAAGATTTGGAAGGCGGTGCTCTGACAGATGGGCTGGTGGGGGAAACTTACCAGGGAGACTCCACTGTGGAATAATGGCCAACTATTGCAGCTAACACACCTGTCCGGGTTCCGGGGCTGGGAGGCTATTGGGATTGACACAGTGGGGGCAGTTGTACGTGGATGCACCCTTAATTCCTTTTCCGATCTACAAATGGACTACGATATGCCCCGTACGCAATTTTATCGGTATCTCCAATTTAGACATGCCTTTACCCCATACTTGTCCCACTTGACGGAAATTCCCGAATTTAACCCCATTGAGGCAAAGGTTTTTATGGGTGACCTTGGAGATCACAAGATTACTAAAGTATATCGCACTCTTATTAACAACACCCCCACCACGCTGTCTAAAACTAGAGAGACATGGCAGGCGGATCTGGGTCCCCTAGAGGAAGATGATTGGGTGGAGGCTCTAGAGTCCCCACGCAGCGCAGCCATTGCAGCTCGCTTGCGCCTCATTCAGTTCAAATACCTGCATAGAGCCTACTATACCAGACATAGACTATGGCGTGCTGGACTTATCGCATCCCCGCTTTGCCTGCGCTGCAAATCCCTAGAGGGTACCTTCCGTCATACTGTGTGGTCATGCCCTGTGGTATCTAAGTTCTGGAGGGGAGTGTTTACATGCCTCTCAGAAGTCTTAGGTTGGACCATAGCCCCCTCACCGAGACTTGCTCTATTACATATTACGGAAGATATAGGTGGGAATAGGTACAAGCGTCAACTCTTATTCTTGGGCCTTACACTAGCCAAACGGGATATTGCCCGGGTCTGGAAAGATGAATCCCCACCGTCTCTTGGGGTATGGAGGAAAGGTCTGGATTTCTGCATGGGCTTGGAGCTCCCGGTCTTTGAGGCGAGGGGCTGCCCCCGTAAACACTATAAAATCTGAAAAAGATGGCCGATTACAGAGGCCTATACCTAGAACCTCCTCCCCCCCCCGCCCCCCCGTTACTGTGATACTCATCGATTGGCGTATACGTAGTATTTGTACTTTCCTTAAATGTGGATGACAGAACCTTTTTCTATATCTGAGGTCATTATGTTTCCTGATGAACTGGCAATGTGGCACGTATGTCCTTTTGTTATTTCTTTCTTCTTTTCCCAATTTTCTTTTCCTTCTTTCTCCTTTTTTCTCATGTTCCTCCTTTTTGTGGTTATTAATCTTTCATGCGATATATTCTTTTTGAAATCAATCCGCCACTATTGTTCAAAATGTTGCTCCATATGTTTGTCATCACTGCTGTATATACGGAGTGCCCTTCGAGACTCCGATGTTGTTTTGGATGTCAACAATAAAATATGTTGGGAAAAAAAAAAAGAATCACAACAATCACTGTGCCAGACAAGGGAACTTTATACTGATGGGGATTAAATACTTTGGGGCTTATTTACAAGAGGCCTGCGCCGTCCCTTTTTTGGCACTCCGGTTGCGCAGGCCTCCCAATCATATCTATGAGGCGACGCAAAGCCACCCTGCGTGGCTTTGCATGGCCTCATAAATATGGAGTAAAGCAAGGCAGCACAAAGTGCTACGTTGCCTTATTCTATGTCAAGGAAGCGTTCCATGGGCGTTGCTGTGGGTGTTCCCTCGGCACCCATGGATTTTGACGCTGCCCTGGATTTACAAAATCGCGTAAACCTTGTGCAGCGCCAAAACCTACACCTCCGCAGAGCAGGCGTAACGAGGAGCAATATTTTAATTTCTCCTCATTTTTTCCTCTTTCCATATGTGCTGCATTTTGCAGCACACACAGACCGAGGAAAAATGCCTCCTTGGATTGTTTTTGTGCAAGAAGGTGCCCTCTCCTGCACAAAAGCAATCCTGCCAAAAACGCAGACACTCTTACACGGAGGTGCAAGGGTGCCTGTATTAGCGGTAGGCACCAAATTGCACCCTGGCGCTTGCTAAAAGGACAGGAATGCACCGATCTCGTAAATACGGTGCATTCCTGCCCTTTCAAATTAGCGTAGCGCAGCACAGCAAAAAGACTTGCGGCGCTTCTCTATGCCAAGTTTTTTGTAAATATGCCCCTTAGTTTGCAACTATTGAACTGGAAGTGTGCCTGATTGTGTTGATCCTCTAGTGGTTGGGGCGGTGCTTGTGAAACTGGGAAATATAGTTTTATGGCTACAAGTGCATCATTTCCACTGTCCCAGTCCCAGTCTACTGCATTCTACTGTGTCTTGTGATCCTGAAAGAGAACATCTTGCAGGTAGAAAACATCACACCAATGGTGGACTTCTGGCGTTGTAACTTTACTTCAGGAAAAATGAGCAAAGTCAGAAAACTTCACCCTACTCTGCCGATGTAGAATTATGAAATGTATGTGAGAATGTTTACATTCATTTACTTCTAATTGTAAAAATGCCAAAATATAAGTGTCAAACATGCTTTCGAAAGGGTAATCTCACATCTATTTTTCAGATTTATACTGAGGCCTAACATATTGACAAATTATGCATATGAATGTTATTGTAGTTCTGAAGCAACATTTTTTTTAAACTTTTAGTGTCTATGAGGAAATGCGTTGATACATCAAGTGAAAGAAACAGGTGGAGACAGAGGGAAAGAGAGTGAGTGTGTGTTTTTGTGTGTGTGTGTGTGCGCACGCATCACTAAGTTTTGATAAAAGTGCAGTAAATCTGTTTCCACAGTAAGGTAGGCGCCACACTGAAATATGGGCTGAATAAACACTTTTTAATTTGTTCTGAATATGAGAGCTTTTAACAAAGTGATAGAAACACCACTTTAAGTCTAAGTGTGGACAATGAATGATGCCTCGTTGATATTGAAATGGCCTTTAGATGAAAAGCAATTATTTTGCCTTGGAGGACTATTAACATAAGATTACTTTATCAGAATTCTTCATGCAGCAGTTTTCCCATCAACACTGTCTGGCACTGCACTCTCATCTAAAGTAGTGATTAAGCCTCTGAATAACCAACAGCATCACCTCCTGAAAATGTACAGCAATATTTTACTTAAGGAAAATTTGAATTAAATAGTCACACTTTGTTTGAATACCTTGTTATTAACCTTTTGAGGAAGTTAATTACAGAATGCTTTACCAATACTGGATACTTTGACTCAAAAGACAAAAAGTACAAAAAGCTGCGCCTTCTAAGCAGGAGCAGCCCATGCAGCCCCACCGCTCTTACCTGCACGGGACGGTCCTGCTTCTAAGCTAAAGCTGAATTCATCAGATCAAAATCAGACCTACTGAAAAACCATTCCAGAAAACTATCTGACATCATTAAAAAGAAAATTGACCCAACAACTATAATGGGATTTTAGATCTCAATGGAAAGATGTGATTATCTATCACATTTCTTTACATAGAGTCTTTGAACAATCATTCCATTGTCTCTTACCTCAAAGTGTACAGCTAACTTCAAGGAAATATGCAAAAGAAAATGTATCAGAACAATAGTCAATACTAAATTACCTTCACTTATTTCTGATCTGATTCCCTCCAGGCTATGTAAAGAGATCTTCATTCATATCACCCACTACTGGACTCACTTTATCAGTTGTTCACTGGCCCAGGAGAAAGTCCCATGTGGTACAAAGGCAGATCAGGTTACCCCGCGAAAAACCCTCATATGGACCTTGATGACCTGAATAAGTTCTGCCATGACAACAATCTCTGGTTTCTGGCTAAACGTCTATAAAGCTGTGTCATATCTCAGCCGAAATAATTTACACCACGACCTACTAGGCATTTATTAGCCTGATCTTCGATTGGCTGTAGCACGGAAACAGAAATGCTACAGATGATGGACAATGTTCTTTATCTTCTGATCTCTTGTCTAGTTATGCTCCCTGACGTATTGGCGGCATTTCATGAGTAAGTCATAATGTTCTGCTCTACACCTTTAAAGAAAGAATAGAGATGAATGAAACATTTCTTTACTGACTCTGTTCTTATTTGGACAACCACTCTCAACAAATCAAACTAAATGGATCACTATCTCATTTAGCCCCAGTCTTGCAAAAGGTATTACCAGACTCAGTAGTATCTCCTTGTCTTTTCAGTATGTATGTGGAACCTCTGACATCTGTTTTGAATCAAGCCAACCTTCGCTACCACCTATGTGCAGATGATACTCAGCTATAACTGAGAGCTTCATCCAAAGATGTACTGCTCCTTGACAAACCCTGAAAGATATACAAGCATAGCCATCATTCAACGACTTAAAGCTGAATCCATTAAAGATGAAATTCCACCTTAACTCTCCACTTCATAGTTTGTTTACGGTGCAAGAATAGCCAGAATCTCTCAATGTTCTTAGCAGCAAACCAAAATCACTGACTGCTCCAAATCACTTGGGATAATGCTTGACAGGAATCTGAACCCACAATCCCATATAAATACATCTGTAAAAAGCAATCAATACTATATCAAACTTCTCAGAAATGTTTAAATCTTTAATTAAAGATCCAGACTTTAAACCTGTAGTACAATCAATAGTGATCTCTGGAATTGACTATGAGAATACACAACTCACAGGAATCCGTAAAACACACCTGGCTCCAATGAAACCTACTCTCTAGTTCAGTGGTTCCCAAACTGTGCGCCGTGGCCCTCCTGGAGAGACCTGGAGAGCCGTCAAACCTAGCCAGGGGAGCCGCGCACCAAGCACTTTAATACATTTAAGGTTGAAGGGTATGTTGGCTTCAGTTAAACTAGTTATACTTAAACACATGATGTTGATGATTTGTAAGTGGCATGCCTAAAGCTGTAAACGTAGTGCTTAATTGATGGCATGTCGAGGGAGATAACCTCCATATTTCACTGGATCCCCACGTTCCAACACTGACAAAGTAAGCAAAAGTTTTGTTTTTTTCCAAATGCATTTTACACCAATACAAGTTATCAGGAAAGTACAGTTGTCCTGTCTATTAAACACATTAAGTATTATTAAGTATTGACACTTATACTTGAACCATAGGTACTTACAGTACACATTTCTTTCAGTACACACACATTTCCAGACAGGCCAGCTCTCTCCTTGAGCACAGGGAAGAAAAACACCATATACGGCGTAATGCCAACATTTGGAAGCAAGAAAGAGGGACGTTGAGAAAAAAAAATCAGAGGAATTTATTTGGCTTGCATAGATTTGGATAATTTTAGGGAGGACACAGCAAAAATAAAGCTGTATGTGGTTTAAAAAATCGTGAGTCACCCTGCTGAGACAGGTGTGTTGGCACGTATGACATGGGTAGAAATGGAAGTGCATGCAAATATTCAAGCGCAGAAACACAATGGGGCCTACATGAATAGAGGTGCTAGCTAGCACTGTCAGTTTGAGAGGGTACTCTAAAAAAGGCATCCGCAAAGAAGTGTAACTAGGAATACTTTATTAGAGGCGCAGCCTTAATAATACGAAACACCCTGCGTATATGATTATAATACCTTCATCAGCTTCATCCCAATTATTTTCAGGGAGAAAAATGCAAGTACTCCCGAGCCCGGGCTTACATCCCCCCCACCCTCCAAAAATATTAACAGTGGGGAGCCACAGGCAATGGCCAATGGGTCAAGGGAGCCGTGGGTCAAAATAGTTTGGGAACCACTGCTCTAGTTGATTAGTCCATGAAATAGATTAAATTCAAAAGAGGATTCAGAAGAAGAACTAGTCCATGGGACTGGTTTTGACGTGTGTGTTTAGACAGACGACTCTTTTGAAGAACTGATGTATTGCTAATGGAAACTACTATCCTTTTAGGTAACAAGGTATAATGCCACTTTTAAATGATAAAGTTATGATCATGAGTGTTGTTTGAAGCCTATCATGTATGTTTATGGGAATCCACTTTTTTTATGTATTTGATGTAATGCACTATATGACCAAGTGTATGTCCAGGCATGGGTCCCTTGCATGCTGTGCCACAAGATGCAATCTAGACCTCGGCGATGAGGACTTACAAGGCTGAACCGGTCTGAGGTTTCTTGAGGTACCTTTTGGAGGGGGCCTTGCCTGGCAATTCAGGATGGATTGTTCCCATGTGAAGCAGGGTCTGTATTGATATGCATAAAGCGGGCTTTTGTCTAGAGTGGTATAGTGGGTGAAAAGATGTTGAGTTTTGGAATAGTAAATCTATACTTCCCTAGATGCACTTACCTTTCGATATTTTGTCCCTCAATATTCTGTTCTTGATGTTAGTATGCCACGATACTGTCGGTGTCGATATTCAGTAGTACAATCATTTACTTTGACATTACCTGCCTAACTTTAGATGCCTATTGCATAATTTGTATTGAAGTTCCTGCAGGACTGCCTCCCTGTAACCTGCATCTGGAAGTTTGAGAGGGATGGGTAACAGCTATTCACGTTGTTGCTAAATTGTCCATCTTATCAGGGGCGTCTCCTCCACAATGGCGGCTCTTAGCCAGCGCTGTAGGGAGAGGCGTGGCCTAGGCATGGGAGGGGGGAGGAGGAGTGCTACGTGCACTCCACTCTCCAAGTGCTCATGTGTGTTTGCCAGCCATCTCAGGCTGACCAAAACACACATGCGCACTTAGGTTTTCTCCAGCCCAGCTTCATTGAGCAGTGCTGGCTAAACAACAGGATTGGTTGAATGTGTCACAAATATGACATGGAGCAACTTAAAAGCACTGTAGCCACCTTCAAAGATGACCTTTGAAAGGTATGCAAGGTTGGGGGAGAGGCAATCACACAGCAGGATCAGGCTTGAAAGGCTGATCCGGCTGTGGAAGTCTTTCACATGTCAAGTCTGACAGTGGAAGGTTGTCACAACAGAGGCATAGCCCTTCAAATGGTTGGATCACTTCCAAAAGGCATGTAGAGTTGGCTTAATGTCAATCACCTCACATAGTCCATGCAGTCCCTGTCCAGGGTCAGGTCTGGCTTGATTTATTACTCATACTTTTTGCAACCATTCCACTTCATTTTTTTAAACATAGCACACAACAAAAGTTCTTGAGCGTTAGCAATATCTTTCGAACACGGTGAAAGCATTTAAACACTTGGTCATGAGAGTTCGGTGAATTTGCAGCTAATGTTGGTTTATGTTGTTCAGTCCTTCAGGTCTCACTGTGGTCTTCTAATTTCTTGCTCAAATGTTTCAGCTCCTTCCTCTGTATCTCCGCTCTCCGCTGATCTCATAACTAGCTGGCCTGCCTCTGAGTGGCTGCCTAGCTTCTGGCATCTGGTCTAACTTCTGACTCCCAAGCATTTGCTTGCTCGTCTTACTGCTGATAGACCCCAATCCGGCCTGGACAGCAGCAGCACTACAGACTGGTGGTCCACCCCATGGCTCCTGAGCCCTCAAGAGCCAAGTGAAGAGTCTTGTCTCATGGTAAGTGACCTGGGAGCAGACGCCAGACTCAGAAGCAGATGGGCAGGTGGTATCACCCGAGAAGCGCGGTGGCAAAAAAGGCAGAAGACATGCTGGGCACTCATTGCACATGCATTGCCAAATCCAATGCCGTTCTGTACAAGCACATGGCCAGAGGCATAATCTGCAAGGGTAACTACTGGGAGGAGTCAACCAAGATGCAACTGAGCCACTTCATTGTAATGAATACCTGAACGTGGGCAGGAGGGCATGGGGGACAGGCAGCAAGCACATTTGGGTGGCTCAGGTGGATCTATAGTTCTGCCCCATGAAATCAGTGCCAGGTTTGACTTTGGCGGCCACAGGTACAAATTAAGCAGAGTGCTTGAACAGTTTCTTGTAAAAATTACCAGACTCATATGGTGATTTCATTGAGGAAAATAGTGCTTGTAGAATGGTTCATTAGGGCAAGAATGTGATGAATCCCTAAAAATAAGTTCATCATTTATTCTCCATCAGGAAAGGTGATAGTTGTGTGAGGATCAAAACCCAACCACTTCCTAGAGTTGGAAGAAATACTGGTACAGCATAATATTCCAGATACATGGCAAATACATAAAAATATGAGGTGTAATCATCATAAACTAAAACAGGATGCCTTCTCAGATGATGTATTGGCTATGGTCCCTTGCGTGTATAGAAGGAAGTGTGTAGAATTTTCAAAGGCAGCGGCAAGTGTTCAGCCATCTTTCGTCACGCCAAGGGACCTCACGAGTAGTGTCTGCTTTAAATGTTATCATTTATTCATCATTCATTCAACTGTGCAAACTGAATCTACATAATCCCAAATACTGCCTCTAAATGTATGTCAGCCTGAGGAAAAATTCAAGGTAAAATAAGGACATTTATTTTATATTTTGTTTCAAAGGTTTATCTATTTTAGTTCAAAAGAGAACATCAAAGTGAATGATGTGCCTTGGGTCCAAACGCTGACCTTTACTTAAAAGTGTGAAAACATCTCTGCAAATAAATCGAATAGCATCCCTACCTGTGAGAAGAAATTGAGCTCTTTGCTGACCTTTCAGAATCTCAGATGATCCCTCTGGAACAGCCGGATAGGATAGCAGACAGAAGAACCTGAACAGATGTCCTGGTTAGGAACTTTTTCCTTTTAGTTTAATTAACACTTCTCAAAAGAAGAATGCTTCATAATTTAGACTGATGTTTGAGATTCTTTCACAAAAGAAAGGGCCCAGAAGATGTTTTTCTTTCTATGTTTATTTCTTCCCTCTTTCTATGCATTTTGTCCTTATTTAATTACTTGTTTTCGTATTGTGGAGTATGTGATTAATTAAAGTACAAGTTGCAAGGCAGCACATTGTGCACCAGCGCAAGGAAAGGACAGGAATGAGCCATATAATGTTAAATACAGCACATTCTCTGGTAGTCAATAAAGGCAAACACAAGGCGATGATGGACGGAGCGATGAAACTTTTCAGACACTCACCCCCAGTCACAGATCTGGGTTGAATCCATCATCGTTCTTTAGCTCACTTCGCCACCCCAGTTAAGACCCAGCCATATGCAAATCAGTCTTGACCCTGTGCCTCATGGGAACAGTCCAGCCCGAACTGCCAAGCCAGGTCTTCCCTGGACCAGAAACAAGCATCCTAGGACTGGTTTCGGGGTAACACCCCTCATCAGCCAGGCTAGCTTGAATCCAGTGGCAAAGTGAGCAAGGGACCCACGTCTGGGCACTTCCTTCTATACATGCAAAGGCTGCACAGAGCTGAATCTATTCTCAAAATGCCATCCACATTAAAAAATTAGCATTACCTGAAGCAATATTTTTTGGGCAGCACTATGAACAGTGCTTAATTTGAGCTGGTGGTTGCCCGTAGGGGCCACCAGCACTCATTTTTGGGGACCAGCACTTATTTTTCCTCATCCGACATTTCCCGAGAGCAAGAGTCAGGAAAACACACAAAGGGGAAAAAAGGAGGAATAAAAAGAAGGAGAAAAATGTCTCTGAATGAGAAAATAGGTACCTCCACGAGTGAGATAAAGTGGCAGTGGGTGTCTGGCAGTGGATGAAAGAAGCATGAGTTGGATTTAAGACTTGGTCTTCAGCGTGCTGACATTTAATTGCACTGGCAATGGGCTCCCGACCAAAGCTTTGGGCACCAGCACTCATTCTTTTACAAACTAGGCACTGGCTACCAGAAACTAGAATTCTCTCCCATTAGCACTTCATACAATGTTCTGTAGGATAACCTTCTAAAAGGGAACTAAAATGTCTAAAGTTCCAAAGACACTTTTGTTGTGTTTGAGGTATTCGCCACTCCTCCTTTGTTTGTGTGATTCTTGTTCTGCAGTAAAACCTCCACTATCTCCTTACTTACTGCCCACCCACACTATCTTTAAGAGTTACATCCAATGATGACAATACTTCCCCCTACTGCTGACGATTCCAACTCCTCTCAATGGCCAGCCTCACCTTCACTGAATAAGTCTTCTTTCATCCCATTTTGGGTGGGTATATCTCAGTTTCATTTTGTCATGTTGCAAAGACATAACATAACATGTGTATTTGTAAAGCGCACGTTCACCCTTGGGCATCTTGGTGCTGTGTTACCCAACTCAATGTTACTCAAAGCTGTATCTTATTGTTGCCTGATGTAACAACTGGTCATATCACAGAGAATATTTGTTAATGATTATGCCTTGTTAAGTGCTCTGTTGCCATTGGGCCGAGTTCACACTATACAAGCTTGTACAAAACATAAATAAATAAATCAGTAAATAAATGTAGTTGGGCTTCTATATTTTACAGTCAGTTGACCAATGTGGATATATATTAATTAGTAATATATAATCTAAAAACATTGTCTGAAGTATTGTCACCCATACTTCAGAGATATTTCAAGTAATCTTTTGATGGGAATGGGGCTCAACATATCAGGATGATTAAATAAAAAATAGAAACTTATTTTTTTCTGCAGTCTCTTTTAATTGGTGCATGCATAGATTTAGTTTCGCTGAATCCATGGTGTCCATGAACAAAATACGGTTCTCAGTGGCTTATGCATTGTCAAATAAGGATGACCATGATTTAACAATGAAATTGACTGCCCATTTAACTGGGTTCTCTGCTGTTTAGATCATTGGCAATAACTTCAAAATTAACAGAGCTTTAGCCAAAGACAGTAAGAAAAAATTGCAGTTTTTCCATACATTCCTCTGGAGTACAAATAAACCAAACAGATTATATACTACCTTAGATCTCTTCTGTTCAACATTGGAACAATCAGAGACAAAATAGCTGCCTTCACCTTTGTTGAGGTCAGGATCCTTAATAGATTTCCTTGCTTTCTATGTAAGATAGAGCATCAAGCAATGAATCTACATGGAACTCACATATATAGTGGGTGGTTATCTGGCGTAGGTGTTGCTGTTGTGATCCTGGGTCCAGTTCACGAAAGCATTTATGAGTACAGAGCACAGGAGTACTCTTTAATGTACTGTTACATGCATTTGTCAGTTGGCTTCGACACGTCCAACTCACTATTACTAAAAAAGAGCAAAGTCCTTTCTCTTTGTACTAATTGTGTGCAAATATTACCTGAATCTTTCCATTTAAATCCAGTGTTAGATGCTTGTTTTTTTAAAAATATATTTTTATTGATTTCACAGCATTAAAAGTCACATATAGTAATTGGTCAACATTTCGGCAAGTTATATAATACATTAAGCCATTAGGGAGAGGATATCCGGTACAGTCACGGTGCCTCCAGCAACCTCGCTCCACTGTGTTGCATTTCCATTTCCACCGTTGGCAGTGTTAGATGTTTTAAGGCTAATTCACAAAGGTATGTAAGAGTACATGAAGTAGTACTACAGGAATACTACTTTGTCTTTGTAAATAAGCTCCCATTGGTTGACATGGTCTGGCTAATTTTCCATTAGAGTGTTCTGTGCATGATGTAGGTATAACTTTACAAGGGTGAATGGTGGGTGGTACGGTCACTGTCTCTACTAAGGTGTTTATTTCTGTTGTTGAAAAGAACTTTGATGAAGTTTGCCTTTTGTACTTATTCCTTATCCTTTTTAATTAGACCTCAGATGTGCACTGCTGTTATAGGTACAAGAAAAACAAGTCAAGCCTTTTCTATATTTATTGTGTTTGACGCTCTGGTACTCTGTGCTAAAGATGTGCAATAGCCTTTTCTTCCGCTCGATGTAAAGTACAAATCCATTATACCATCCACTTATAAAAGAGATTGTACAGTAAATTATATATTGTGTGTTATATATTGTGTGACTTTTAACGCACTTTCATTCCTTCCTTTCTCAAAGAATCCTTTTTGAAGCTTTTGGTGCTTTTCAGACCACCACTGTGATGATCAATCACTTAAGACCTTTAGACAAGTTACAGCAACTTCCATGTTTTAATTGATTTTGGGCTAAATCCTGTCTTTTCAAAAATTGATCACCTTAGACAATGACTGATGCTTTCACTTCTTGCTCATTGAGAGATATGTCATGCTAAAGATAACCACGGCAATGAATGATCAACAAAAGATAGCCAGACCAATAAATATAATTATTCCCGGCAGGGTTGATAAATTAATCTACAAAGTTTTATCATAATAGTGCGTTAGAATACATTTTTAACAGCTCAAAATGAACTATACTTTAATAATTAACACAGTATTTGACAGTCCTACATACAAAGCACGTTAACAGTTGCTCTTTAAGACTTTAAAATACATCAGTAGGGGCGTGGCCAAGATGGCGGCGAGATAGGACGTGGGTCCCTATCCCTCCGGCGCCGTTAACACTGAGCTTTGTATTATCGCCCTAACTGGCGCCCATCTGACCCTGCAGACGGGTGAGGGGTAGTGCGGAGCTGTCCTGGACCCAATGGTGGGCCCCGTTCGGTGATCGGTGCACTCTGCTCCGCTGTGTGATCCCTTCCGGCCCCGGCCTTGCTGCGGCCCGGCGGGTGAGGCGCGGCCGGGTGGAGAGCCGAGCCCCGGTGTGAGCTGCGGGACAGCCTGGGGCGACCTGACAAGGGTGTGTAGAGGACACGCACTGCCCCCGACGACGCTGGACTCCCGGCGGACCGGATGGTGACGGGGCCGTGGAGCCGAGATATGGAGACGGCGCCATATTGGGGGACTGCAGCGAGGCCTGCCCGGCCCTGAACGAGCTGTTGGGCGGTGAGTGGGACGGGGCCTCCCGATGCCCGGTGGGCCCTGCCCTGGCACGGTGGCTGAGGGCTGCGTCCTCTGCTGAGTGGGTGCTGCCCAGCGGACATCACAGGCGAAGAGACGCGGGCCTGGGAGGGCCGCGTACGAGTGGCCGAAGAGCTCGGTCTGCAGGCCGGCGGACGGAGGTGTGCCCTGCTAGCCCCCGGAGGCTGGGAGTGGTGACTGCGGAGCAACGCAGGGCTGTGCTGCGGTCTGCCGGAGTGGTAGCTGCTACCGCGGGGGGCCCGGCATCTGCCGACATCGACGAGCCACCACCCACGGAGCGACCTGTCCCGCTGCCCGGATCCATCCGGCCCCGGCCTTGCTGCGGCCCGGCGGAGAGGGGGCTAGCGAGGACAGAAAGAAGGCTGTAGGGTTCGGCTGTGCCCCTCGGGATGCCTGTGGAAGCGTTGTGCCGGTTGGGTCCCCTGCGGACTGGGTACCTGGAGTAGCGGCGTGAGCAGGGACCCGGAGACGGACCCGGATCGGAGGCGGTGGCGGACCCTGCTGGTAAGGCCTTGATGCGAGGCAGCGGAGAGCCACGGACCCATTTGCGGAGGCTGCGCCATATGCTGAACGCCGCAGGTGAGGAGCTGTGAGACTGACGGGTGTGTGAGAGCGGTCTGCAGATCGGCAGACGGAGTGTGGTCCTGCCTGCCCTTGGGGGCTCACGTTGGTGTTTGGAGCGGCGGATTGCATTGAGGCCTACGACTGCAGAGTGGTTGGCGGCGAGTGCCTAGGGGGCCCCCCTGTCTTCCCGGAGACACCTGAGAGGCTGCACGGAGGGGAGAGGGGACCCTTGTGCGCCTCTGCCTCTGGCGGACATTGGCTCCCCCTGCTAACGTTATCTCCTTGCGACCACTTACCTCCTGCACTCGCCCTATACCACCGGGCCTGGTCATAGCGAGGTGAGCATAGGCAGGAACGTCAACAAGCGGGGAAGTAGCCATACTGGTGAATGGACATTCTGAGGATTGCGCCTGAACCACTGTGGCGCCGCAGGCGGCGGGCCCCGGGGTGTTGCAGCGGAGGAGGGGAGCCGGTAGGAGTGGAGCTTTGACCTGAGCCCCCGGAGCGCCAGCGAGGGGCCTGGGCCTGGTCTGGGGCAGTCACGATGTCCTCCGCCAAGGGGAGAAGGGACAAGTCTCTGAAGGACCTATTACGGAAGACCTCGGAGAATCCCGCGGCGCAGACCACGACGGGAGCAGCGCTCTTGGACGGCGAGGATGCCCCAGCGACAAAGCTTTTATGGTGGAGCTCTTTTCCGCCATTAAAGAGGACATACAAGAGCTTTGTTCGCAGCTGTCGGCGGATCTCCGAGAGGTGCGGCGAGACGTGGATGGCATTGGAGAGAGGGTGGCGACCCTAGAGGAACATGACCTAAGTAGAGAGGACGATATGCACCAGCTGCAGCAGGAAATGCTGCGTCTACGGGACCAAAACATAGATTTACAGGCCCACACGGAGGACCTTGAAAACCGCTCTCGGCGGAATAATATACGGATCCGAGCAGTACCATGGAAGGGAGAAGGTGATGACCTTCGTGAATATGTCAATGCCCTGCTCCTGCAAATCTTGGAGGATGAGGAAACACCTGAGGTCCAAATGGACCGTGTCCACCGAGTTGGGCTGCCGCGGGGTCCGAAGGCCCCTCCTCCTGACATCCTAGTCTGCATCCATAATTTCCAGCTTAAGGAACGTATCCTTCGCAGAGCTAGAGACCTTAATCTGATCCGCTTCCGAGACCATTGCCCAGTTCTTTATCAAGACCTAGCAGCTTCTACGTTAATGAAACGGAGGGACTTTAAGCCTATCACCAACCATCTCAGAGAGCAACAGATTCCTTACTCCTGGGGTCACCCCTTCCGCCTTATCTTCAAGTACCAGGGCAAACTACAGCAGATCCGCTCTCTAGAGGACGCATATGAGAAGCTAAGCATAGAACGGCCAACTGCTGGAACAACGGAGGAACATCCACTTCTCCGCGGGCGTAGACGCTCTTCGGGATGGCAGCGAGTGGGGGGACCGCAGCCGGGTGCTGCACCAGACATAGCTACGAGCAAGCTTGAGAGGGAGGAAGCCCTTTCATCAGTCACGCGAGTCACTGACAACCCCATCACACCCTGAGGTTCTTCAATTGGCGTCCACAAGGGCACTCTAGTAGGCGCCGGAGGGAGGCGGTCCTTCAATGAAACGTAGCGCTCCTGCACCCTAGACATCGGTGTGCTGAACAAGGGGATCTACGAGAGTTCTGGACCCTGTCCACGTCCTCCCCTGTAAGACACGATTCAATCTGGGGGATGCCACGTCCCCTGGAACATTTGTATTACCTGACGGACATATGTCACCTTATTGGTTCTTACAGTTTTGCTATTTTGCTCTTCTCTTTCGTTTTTTCAGCAATTTTTGGGAGTTGGGGTTTATGGGATTGTTTTGGGGCTCCGCATCAGTTCATAGGCAGGAATGGCAACAGCCCAGGCCGTGGGGCCAGGGGAAATTTGCATTTACACTCCGGCAGATCTGGCAGGTGTTTAGCTCAAACAGAGTGCAGCGCGTATGGCCCGGCGCAGATAGGCTATGCAACGCTTCCCCGTGTCACCTAGGTAGATTCGATGGGTAGAGATCTGAAAATAGTGAGCTTAAATGTTCGTGCATTGAACAACCCAGTCAAGCGCGCTGCAATACTTTCTCTCTTAGAGAATGCTGAGGGGGATATATGTTTGCTGCAGGAGACTCATCTGTTGCCCAAGGACACTAAGCGCATGAGAGATAAACGCTTCCCTTTGCAGATGTGGTCCTCGGGAGCTGCCAAAAAAAATGGGGTGGCGATCCTCTTTAGCACACGGTCACAATGCAAAGTCATTTCCACAGTAGCAGACATCAAGGGCAGGTTTTTAGCAGTCCAAGTTCAATGGGGAGACATGCACATGACAATAGGGTCGCTATATGCCCCAAATGAACGGCAAGAACCCTTTCTACGACTCGCACTCTCTGAGGTACTTGCCTCGCCGGATGCAGCACTCTTGGTGGGAGGGGACCTGAACGTGGTAATGGACTCCGCGATGGACAGATCAGAACAAAGGGCGCAGCAAACGGGAGCACTGTCACAGGGAGGGAGGCAGTGGTTGTCTGACTGTGGGCTGAGCGATGTCTGGCGTACACTACACCCGAATACACGGGACTACACTTACTACTCTGCAGCGCACAAAACCTACGCACGTTTAGATCATTTCTTAGCCTCTTCCGCACTGCGCTCTGCTTTGCACACGGCGGAGATCACTCCCCGTTCCCTTTCGGATCATGCCCTCATTGCAGTACAATTAACCTCGCATGGTGCGCGCTCCTCACCGTCGGGTTGGCGTCTTCGCGACTCCCTTCTACACTCCGAAGAGGTTACTGATAGAGTCCGGACCGCTATTGTACACTACCTAGCTGACAATGATCTCCTGGGCACTCCTCTTGTGGCAATTTGGGAAGCCTTGAAACTAGTGGTGCGGGGCGAATTTATTGCGATTGCCGCCTCCTTTGCGCGGCTACGCAGGGAAAAGCGTGCAGAGCTGGAGAAGGAGGTGGGAGACCTAGAAGCAGTCCATAAGAGGACTGGCGCCCCCAGAGTCTGGAGGGAATTGGAAACACGGCGGCGTATGCTAAAACATCTAGATTTAGACAGGGCAGAATATGCCCTCCTGAGATTGCGACATAAATTCTATCTCAGCGGGGACAAGGGAGGGAAGATGCTAGCGCACAGACTGAGAGCGCGTACACAGATGACTGCGATACAGGCGATTCGAGACCGGGACGCGGGGGAGAGTACCACAGACGCCCTCATTGCTGACACCTTTCGCCAGTTTTATCAAAGCCTTTATACTAAGGGGTCCACTGGTTCCCATACCATTGGGGAATACTTGACCTCCTGCGATGTTACTCCTCTGGTTAAGTCGTCAGCAGACACACTGGACTCTGTTATTCGAATAGAGGAAGTCATCTCGGCGATTGCTCGCTTAAAACCAGCCAAATCACCAGGCCCCGATGGCTTTTGAGCACTATTTTATAAAACATTCTGTGTGGAGCTGGCTCCCCTTTTAACGAGGCTTTTTAACTCTTTCCTTGACACCAAGGAAGTGACGCCCACTATGTCGGAGGCGGTTATTTCTGTCATCCTTAAGCCGGGAAAGGATCCTAAGGAATGCGGGTCATACCGGCCCATCTCCCTCCTTAACGTCGACGCGAAGCTATTCGCGAGCATATTGGCAGCGCGGCTCGGCCCCTTGATGGACGGCCTGATTGATCCGGATCAGGCCGGTTTTATCCCAACGCGGCAAGGAGGGGATAACACCAAACGACTTCTCCATCTCCTGGACTACATACACCGGTCGCGTACGCAGGCCTTCTTCCTCTCTATCGATGCAGAGAAGGCCTTCGACCGAGTCGATTGGAACTATTTGTTTGAAGTCCTGCGGGCTTTCGGATTCGGCGATAACTTTATCCGATGGGTACAGTGCTTATATGCCTCCCCTAAGGCTGCAGTGCGAGTGAACGGGTGTAAATCGGCCCTGTTCCCCATCGCCAGGGGCACGCGGCAGGGATGTCCCCTATCTCCACTGCTGTTCGCGCTTTATATGGAGCCCTTTGCTCAACGCATACGATCTAACCCCGACGTGGTGGGTATCAAATTTGGCGCTGACACGCATAAGATTAGTTTGTACGCTGACGATGTTATCCTCACACTCGTGCAGCCCCAGTCGACCCTAAGACATTTGTCGGGAGAACTCCTCGCTTTTGGAGAGGTGGCGGGATTCAAAGTTAACTTCTCTAAATCACAAATTCTTAATGTGTCGATCCCCGAAGATGAGATTCAGAACCTACAGCAAGATTTTGCCTTCCACTGGGCCCCCAACGACATAACGTATCTAGGTGTTCGCCTGACTTCAGCTATTACCAAAACCACGGCCCTTAACTACAAGTTATTGCTGGAACAAACGACCAAGGCGCTGTCTGCCTGGTCTCGTCTTAATCTGACATGGTACGGGAGATTAGCGGCAGTGAAAATGACGGTGCTCCCACGCATCCTATATTTATTTCAGATGCTCCCGGTAACCCCCCCCCGGGCACTCTGCGAAAATTGCAAGGGCTCCTAACCAAATTTCTGTGGGATCATAAAAAACCGCGACTTGCGCTATCCCTAGTAACCTCACCGAAGGCTAGCGGTGGACTCGGCTTCCCTCTGGTGAGTGCATACTATCAGGCATCCTGCCTTCGCTATATCACGGAGTGGAATAGGCCCTTGTCCAGTAAGCACTGGAACTTCATGGATCAAACCGTGGCTGGATGTAACATCTGGCGCGAGCTATGGCTCCCGCGTAAACACAGGGCCTGGGGCCTATACTCCTCTCCGGTTACTTCGCCGACACTTAAGGTGTGGGACCAGTTGGCGCGCCGAAGGGGGTGGACTACGTTCCCTCCCCTATGACTCCTATTGTAGATAACCCTGATTTCCCACCGGGCTGTGCATCGCCAGTCTTTCACCGTTGGAGGGAGGAAGGATGTAAACGGGTGGGCTCGCTCTTTGACCTGGAGGGCTTGATTCCCTTTCACCACTTGCGCACAGAGCATTATGATCTACCTGAATCAGACGCTTTCCATTACTCACAGCTTGCACATTGGGTAACGCAGCCTTCACACTTCGCACACATGTCCCGTCCCTTGACGACATTTGAAAAGTGGCTGGTCTATAAGAAGGATGACCGTAAACTCATATCTGAACTCTATGCCATGATCATTGCACGACCCCAGACACAACGCACAAGAGCACAGGTCCGCTGGGAGACTGAGTTAGGTCGTCCTCTTACACAAAAAGAATGGGAACACATCTTTTACCGGGCGCACCACACAGCTTCCAACACCGCGGGGGCAGAATCTGCGTATAAAGTGGTTAATTATTGGTACTATACTCCAGAGCGCATCAAAACATGGGATAGAACTAAGTCAGACCTCTGCTGGCGGGGGTGTGGCCTTACTGGCTCCTTGGTGCATTTACTGTGACATTGTCCGAAACTAGTGAGGTACTGGACAGCGATACTTGATGACCTAGACGCAGCGTTTCAGATTACATTTCCAAGAAAGCCTGAGCACACGCTCCTGGGACTTCCCCACGCAGGGACCTTCCCCTTGCGATCTCTGAGGGGTAAGCAAATAGCCTTGGCTTTGCTGGCAGCTCGGCAGGTGCTGCTGGCGCAGTGGGGATCCACATCAATGCCGGACCCGAGCGATTGGATCCGGAGGCTCTGGCATCTTTTAGCGATGGAGCGCATTTCGCTCCGTGTAGAAGGGAAAGGATCGGAATATGCCGAAATATGGGCCCCATTCTTGCAGCTTCTTACCAAAGACATGAGGGAGGTGACATGCCCGAAATATTTACAAATACTACAACTCATTCCACTGACGCCGCCAGGCTCCTCTATTAAGTAATGCAAAGGACACTAGCCAGGGATCGATAGTTGGGAAGGGGAAGACCAATAAGTCCTGAACTGATGCGGAGGGAGGGAGGGAGGGGGAGGGATGGGGGGTTAGGGCAGAGGGAGGTAGGGTTGTTTGTGTTTTCTTTTATTGGTTACCATTTGTTCTCTAAAAGTGGTATCTTGGATAAGTGCCTTATCATCATGATTAAAACTGCATATTTTTGCGGGGTCGGCCCCTGGGGTGTAGACCTGAACGCTGTGTATTGTTTTTAAGAGTATGCTCTGCCGGCGTCTTGATGTAGGCAGCTAAACTGTGTATAATTGCTCTCCTACCACGTAATAAAAATGAGTGATTTCTAAAATACATCAGTAAATGTATATAGTTTAACCCCTGTGGAGGTTATATGATTTTGGCCTACGTTTAAAAAACCCCTGTAATGCACTGAAAAAAACAAAGATTAAAGTGATGTTGTAGTTGAGTATTGTAATAATATAAAAACTAATGTTACAAAACCTAATAAAACCCCCAAAAACACTGAAATTCACAAGTTGTAGTTTACTGAGCTAAATGTAACTTGCCCCCGCCATGCACTGCTTATGATCACACATCATTCATGATGTTACATAAAATCATTGATGAGATGACTGATGACATCTCGAATGACATCATTGATGACATCACTGATCACAACATCCAATGGATATGTCAATGCATATGACATTTTGCTATAAGCTTTTCATACAGTAAAATTATTCAGCAAGGTACACGTAGACATAACATTTGTAGTACTAACAAGCAGAATATAAAGCATATCTGTGAAATCATTCACAATAAGTAGATATTCAGCTTTTTCTTTATTGGTATTGAGCTGCATAAAAAATATAATGGCTCTATACACATTAATGGGATCATCAACTTATTAAACCTTAAATACTGTTCAAAAACAGTGTTTGCTTATTATTTACTTTATTTACCTTAATGATATGTGCCTTTTAAATACCTCATCTGCCGTAAATTTTAAGAGAACTGCTTCACTTCTATACATTAGTCAATTAAAAGGCATGCATACCAGGCCCAACGCATGGGTGTCCCCGGGGCCATAGAAGGCTCAGGGAGGGGGGCTGCATGTCCCCTTCCCTTTTTATTGAGTAACAGCCCTGGAGGATGAGGACCCCAGGGCCTTTTAAAAGCTCAGGGAGGGGCATACCCCCTCCCCTTAAAATAGACTTTGGGCTCCGCTTTCTCCCCTAATTAATTAAATTGCGCCCGGGTATGGGTTCCCCGGAGCCAAAAGCTGCTCGGTAGTGAGCCTATGCGCTCCCCTCCCCATTAAACATAATTTGGGCCCTGGAGGATGGGGTCCCTGGGGCCAAAAACAGTCTGGTAAGGAGGGGCACGTGACCCCTTCCCCCTAAAAAGTACTTCGGGTCCCAGGGGATGGGGTTCCTGGGGCTAAAATCGGCCTGGGGAGGGGGCAGTGCACATCCCGCTCCCCCCAAAAATAAAAAGCGCCCCCGTGCCTTGGCCCCCTTATGTCTTTTTTGAACCTTTTTTTGTAGGGCTCAGGACTGACTCCTGGATCCTAAGATGGCTGCCACCACTTCCTGGTTGAGGCGGTGGCAGTCAATCAGATCTCACTTTGAGATTTGTTGGCTCCGCAAATCCTCAGTGACGTAAAATATACAATTATTTTGAATGTTTATTTCTCCAAAACTACTTAACGGGTTTACACCAAAACACAAAAAACACTCTTTCCGGATCAAGATCTAGCTTTCTGTCGAATTTGGTGTCAATCTGTTCAGTGGTTTGGGCTGTAGCGGTGTCTAAAGTTCCTATGGAAAAATGAATAGGGAAAACTCGGTTTGGGACCCCTCCTTTTCTCAGCCCCTGCTTGACAGATCACCCCAAAACATTCCATGAGCAAACTAGTAAAAAAGTAGCACCTTTTTGGAAAATTTCATTGAGATTCGTCAAACTGGGCCAAAGTTATTAGCGACACAAAAAAATGCATTTCGTATTTAAACACAATCCTATGACCACTGGGTAATATATTGGCCCAGAAAGAGTGCTTTTTGTAATTTGGTGTAAATCTGTTCATTAGTTTTGGAGTTATTAAAGAAAAAGGGTAAACTCTCTCCATACAGTCAATACTGTTCCCAGTATCCACTTCTCTACAGTATCCACTTCTCTACTTGTAGCAACTCAATTTCTCAATGTATGTTCGGTGACTGTCGGGGGTTTGATACAGATAAAAGCTGTCCATAGTAGGACATTCCCTTTGGAACACACTTCCAATATTTTTAGAAACTTGGCTTTCTCTGAATAGTTGTATACAGATTGAACACCGAATGCAATGAGGTTTTCCCATATATCTGTGGATGATTGTTAATGTGAACTATGCTACACGTGAGGTGTATGGTACAGGGTCAATGTGGCACATAAAACCATGCTTTCTACACCTGAGGTAGTTGTTTCTGTGTGGCATTAATGATGCCTCATATTCTTCTGAGCTATTTTATACTTACATTTAGAGCTCTAATGCTATACCCGTTTATTGAGCAATGTATACAAAAGAAGCTTGGATGATGCCATCAGTGAATTTCTACGTTTTTTTTTTTTTAACAGATCTTTTTATCACACCTAACTATAACATTTCCTTAACCTTTGCTTGTTTCAGTGAATTTCTAGGTTTTAACATAAAGTAACATGCAACCCCCTGCCTCGCCCTACAGCCAAGCCCCAACATGCAGCCAACCCCACCCTGTGGCCAGGCCCTGTGGCCAACCCTGGCAAAGGCAGCCAACCCCACACTGCACAGGGCCTTCGGTCCTGTACGGTGGGAGGTTGGCCGCAGGGCCTGCAGCCAACCCCCATATGCAGCCAACCCCATGTGGTGTACAGCATTTTGTGATGCGGGTTGGAGGGTTGGCCACAAGGCCTGGCCTGCGGCCAGCCCCTCTGGCCAACCACCTCCCAAATGCAGTCAACCCCACACTGCACGTCCGACATGCGCGGCTGGGTTTAGCCATAGGCCCTGGATCCCAGGGCCATTTTTATTAAAGGGGAAAGGGGCCCCCTCCCTGAGCCTCCTTAGGCCCTGGGTTCCCCATCCCCCAGGTTTGTACATATAAGTTAAAAGGGGAGGAGGGCTGCGTGGCTCCACTCCCCATTTTGTTACATTTTGGTACCAGGGGTGGGCTCCTTGAGGCCTCTGGAGGCTTTATGAATTCACCCGGGGGGGGGTTCCCAGGACATAAACATAGTGAATGCAGCCCAGCCGCCACTTTGTTGTTTTTTTTTCCCAATCCTGCCGAGTCTCATGGGATCACAGCATTTTGTCGCTCTGGGTACCCCCCATGGGGCTTAGGGGGTCAGAGTATCCCTACCCAGCCTCCTTATATTATTATTATTTTTAACTTCAGGACAAGGGACTTAGTCCCCGAGTCCTGTAATGACTGCCAGCAAAAATTTTCTCATGTTGCTGACAGCCAATCAAAGCGATCGCTCTCATGGGGAGAGATGGCCCAAGGGAAATAAAGTTCCCTGGGCAAATTAGAACACTCTATTTTTAAACTGCTGATTCTGCGAGAGTCATTTGATACTCTCGCAGACCAACCGTACCTCAATTTCTGAAGAACTACTGATCAGATATACACCAAATCTCAATATGCACAATCTGCGGACCAAGATCAACCTTCCTGCCAAATTTGGTGCAATTAGGTTCAGCAAGCAGTTTTTGCTGTAGCCTTGTCCAAAGAAGTCTATGGAAAACACATGGGGATTTTGCATTCTTGGGACTCCCTTTTTTCTCAGCCCCACTTGACGGATCACCCCGTGACTTTTCATGCACAAACTAGTCAAAAAAGTAGCAGCTTTTTTGGAAAGTTTCATGGAGATTTATCAAACTGTGCCAAAGTTTTTAGCAACACAAAAAACGCTTTTCCTACGGAAAAGCAATCCTAAATATAACGACTTCGTGTCGAGTACTACTAGATAATAGATACACCGCTACACGCTATGCTATTCCACTCTATGCCACTGCACTGTATGCCATTCCACAGTATGCCTAACCACTATATGCTATTCCACTCCAAGACACTCCAATATACGACACACCACTATGAGCTATTCCACTCTACGCCACTCCACAAATGTACAGTATATACTGTATGCCACTACACTGTAACTCACAACACTGTACACCGGCCCACTTTATGCCACTGCACTCTATGCTACTCTACTGTATGCTATTACACTCTATCACACTACACCACGCCACTGTACGCTATTCTACTGATGCCACTCCAGTCTACACAACTCCTCTCAACAACACTCCACTCTCATTTCCACTCTACGCCACTCCACTATATTCCACTCCACTGTACAAAACTCCACTCTATGCCACTCCACTCTACGCCACTCCACTCTACACCACTCCACTCTACGCTATTCCACTGTGCGCCACTCCACTGTGCCACATTCCACCCTGCTCTACTCTACTCTAATGCACTTTACTATACAACAGTACACTTTAGGACACTCTCCTCCACTCTACTGTGCCACACTCCACTTAATGTCACTCCATACAATGACAGTAAACTCTATTTCATTTTTTTTTGTTTCAATAAAAAAACAATGAAATTCAATTAACAAAACAAAGGATAAACCTTTGTTATAGTTAAGAAAACTTGATTTATTCTTTCTTTACAAACCAAACCTAGAATACACAAACATCAGAAATTCATCAATTGTAGTTCTGCCTTATAATTTCCGCACCGCTTTTAAATTAATATAACTTTATCTATTCTTTAGCTACAAACAAAAGTTAAAGTTCAGAAAAATGTAGATTTCTAAACTGATACTTATACCTTTTATTTATTATTCACGCAACACCTTCAAATTATTTTAACTCGCAGATCTCTATACACAGTGTATGCATCTTGGTAGCCACACGACATTAACTATAATTCACACCTTCTCCATGCACTGCTTATACCGTTTTATATTATCTCACGTGCATGGTAGAGTGTCATTTACATGTCATGAGTTATATGTTAGGTCATAATCAGTGCATGACAGGGGTGCTTAGTTATGCTTAGTTTACTGAACCATAACTGACGACTTTCAGATTTTTAGGTTTTGTTTTGCAACCATACCATCACTTTAACTGTGTTTTTTCCAGTGAATTTCAGAAGTTTTCAAATATGCATTATGGTTTTATGAGCAAATCTAATCATAACTTCACTTTAACCTTTGTTCTGTAGTAAATGTCTATGGTTTTTTGATCATATTCAACATAGAAGTGTGTTTTTACACCTCAACCTATGTTAAATTCTAACCAATTCAATGCACACATTTTCGTTGTGACTAGTAGGGAATGTCTGCAGTCTCTGAAAAAACTTTTGTAGACAACTTAAGCATTACAGGGCATTGCTTGTAGATAAAAAGTAAGAAACAGAGGTTGACTGCATATAATATTTTTATAGTAATCCTCTGTACCCTAACTAAAGCAGTGATTGGATACACAGAAGGTGTTCCCACAGCTAATCCGCTCTGGGGATTTCCTTTGACTCTACACACTAGGGATAGGGCATCAACATCAATGTGTGCAGCAGAGGGTGGGTGCAGCGTGTGACTTCTGGCCAGATCCTGCAACTCCATCGTTGCTGGCATCTAATGTCCACAGTGGATGGCCTTTGAATGGCTACATTGGGGGTTAAACCAAGGTTCTCAAAGTTGTACACTGTCAGGCCTTGCGCTTCACAACTCACAGTGTCTGACTTATGCTGTTGCCGACCTTCAACCGTACACAGTGGTAATCAGCTGCACGGCCAGTCTCCTTCAGTCTATGAAACTTGCCTCATTGTTGGAATGCTAGGTGGAAGGTAGCTTGGTGGTGGTACCTTATATCATGCCTGCTGGCCATGCGATGCGTTGAAGCTTGCATCCTGTGGTTGTGTACCAGTCTGGCGACCATAGCCCCCCTCAGCTGTGCCCTTTTAGAATCCGTTAGGCTTGCACCCGGCAGTGATTGTACTGACACTTTTGATTCAGGGAAGTGTGCGACCAGTGGTGGTGTATGACCCAGATGGCACTAGCCACTTTGCAGCTGGGTCCCTTTTGAGTCTGTGAAGCTTGCATGGGTAATGCCGTACTGTCCGGGCAGCTCTAGCCCTTCTGCAGCTCGGCCCATTTAGAGTCCTTGAAGTGTGCACCTAGTTATGGTGCACCGGCAGGATGGCACTAGCCCCTCTGCAGGTGGAGCCCTGAAGCTGAAGACCATGAAGCTTGCACCCAGTGGTGGTGTACTGGCCAGACAGCACTAGCCCTTCTGAAGTCGGGCTCAGTAGTCCATGAAACTTGTAACCAGTAGTTTTGTACAAGGCAGGTGTCATTAGCCCCTCCATAGCAGGCCCCTTGAGTCCATGAGGCTTGCATATGGTGGTGGTGTACCAGGCAGACAGCACTAGACCGTCCGCAGCTGGGTCCTTGGAGTCCATGAAGCTTCACCTGGTGGTGGAGTACTGACTGGGCAGTACTAGTACCTCCACGGTCAACCTCACTGTGCATAGCCTGCGCAATGCAGGTTGGCCACAGGTCCTTCTATTTGTTTTTTTAAAAAACATTTTTTTTTAAAATATGTGGATCCAAAACAGGATCCTTAAATCCACAATGGAGAGCCACATCGGGTTCCATGAATGGAGGTACTGGATCCTGGGACAGCTCAACAAAGTTTGAATTCTATTTTTAATTTTAAGCATAGGACAAGGGGTCAGAGTGTGCTCATCCTGCCCCCTTATGAGCCCTTTCATTATTTTTTTTTTAGGACTTGGGCACCAAGTCCCAGAGGACTGTGATGGCTGCCACACAATTTTCTTTCAATGACATTGCAGTCAATTAAATCCTTTCAGATCTGTGGACTGTTTGCTGGCTCCGCCAGTCCCAAATCAGCAATGCAGAGAAAAAGCTCCCTCACCCAATAGGAACTGAGTATCCTTTGAATTTTTGGATCCGGGGTTATCCACGGATCCTCAACTATCAAAGTGTATTCTATCTTTTTCTCAAATTAAACACTGTCTTGCCCAACCCAAGACACTTTTTAAAGGCTAATATCTCTAAAACCACAGAATGAATTTCACACCAAACCAAAAAAGGCACTTCCTTGAGTAAAGTCCTAACTTGTTTTGCAAATATAGAATTTGGTGTAATTCCGTTCAACTGTTCTTTGGCGTCAAAAAGCAAAACTTCATATGGGAATTAAAATGTGAAATGCCATTTTTAGACCCCCTTTTTTTCTTGGCCCCTGCTTGATGGAACTAGATGAAACTTGCCATTAAGGACCCAAAGTGGATGAGCTTGTTTTTGAAAAGTTTTATGCAGATGCGTCAAATGGCTATTAAGAAAATAAAAAATATTCTTTCTTATGGGAACTCTGACCTAACTATCATTATACTGGTGCTACCATCATCATTGTAATATATTTTCCTGCAAATATTTGGGTAGTTGATATTCTGTCCACACTATTTTCGTGGCACAATATTTTTGTGCTAAATATTCTGACATCCAGCCACAGAAAACCTGTCTGACAACAACTTTAGTGGTCTTAGAGTTGGGGGTGTCTTTTGGGTCGTAGTGGGTTGGAACTTGAAGATATTCATAAATCCTGAATGATCCTTAGCGATGTAGTTGTGGGCTTCATGAGATCGCTGAGTGCAAAAGTCACTATTGCAGCACTTGAGACAAATACCCAATTTTTAGTCTGTTTCTCATAAACAGCATTTTTAAGTATTCTGGCTCCTAAGTTCTTCAGTATAAAATTTGCATAACCTGATGCATAGATAAACAGATTTTTTCGGCTTTGGTCCTTACTGTTGTTGTGTAGCAATGTTTGGCCCCTGAACTTCAGTTTTGTTTTTGTTTTTTACAAATGAAGCACTGGTAAAAAACTGAGAGGCATATTTACAAATGGATATCGCCACCAAAATGTCACTTTTAGTTATTTACAAAGCGGCGTTAAGCCACTTAACGTGGCTTAAGGCCGCCTGGTAAATAAGGCTCCTGTTCACGCTTCACTTAGTGTGAAAGGGGCGTGCAATGGGTGTAGCCGTGGGCGTTATGCTGCAACACTCATTGCTTTTTGACGCTGCCCCGTATTCACAAGGATGGGGCAGCACCAAAAACTAAGGCCAGGTAAAACCTGGTCTTAGGATGGTGATACGAGGAGAAATTATTAATTTCTCCTCGTATTTTGCTCTTTCCACAGCACACATAGAAACAACAAATCACCTTTAAAGATTGTTTATGTGCCGGAAGGTGGTCCTTTCAGCACATAAACAATAACCCCTGCAGCGCAGGCACCCTTGCAACATGGCGCAAGGGTGCCTGCGCTGGTGCTAGGCAGGTTTTTTAGCGCCCCCTCTAGTCGAAAAGCAGGGGTGCGCTGTATTTTTGTCAGAGCACGGCGTTACTAATTTTGGAGTAACACCACCCTCCGACATTTCATTGTAAATATCCCCCCTATTCTTGATAGCATTGATCTGCTCTTCGCCTACTTTGTAGGCTGAGGGCAGTGGCTCCTACGCATGCAGGCTTTGTCCAACTCTGTTTATGCTTGTTGCATGCAAAGAGATGCTAAATTTAGCTTACCTCCCACTAATTGTAGGAGAAAATGAGTCTTTCCGCTTTTGTGCAGATGCAGAAATTAGACGCGTTTCTCACTGTCCATTATTCAGGGCCCAGGTAATTAGTTATTTAGCAGAATTGTTCGGTGCAATTCCTGGAAATATTAGAAAGGTTAGTACCGCCGCCAACCGGCCCAGGGCCAGCTTTCACATTAGTGATGTCTGTGCACCGGAAGGCGGTCAGCAGCTGGGACACATACGGAAATATGCTTTTCCCAACTCAGTAACTGTCTGACTGTCGTACTTTTTATGTTCCTTTGCTGCATCATCAACTTCAACATTTTTTTGCAAAAGAAGAAAATTAAAAACTATTTGCAATCTGCTTTTCTCCTATTCAGACTAAATCTTGTCTATTTTTTCTTTGTGAAAATATTCAGTTAATTTCGGATTAATGCACATAAAATACACATACATGTTGAGCTCGGTTTCATGATTAATTAGCACTGGTAACTCTATTCTCTTGGTATGGAATATGATGAAGCATTACATGGTTCGATCACCAGTGACATCTTGTAACAGCAAACAGGGTAGGAGTGATAGAAGGACAATGGAGAGGGATGGAGTGAGTCAGAGAAACTGGAGGGCAATATAGACAGAGAGATAGAGAGAAAGGGAATGAGTATGGACAGAATGGAGTTGTTTTGAGTGAGTAAGAGATGGGGTAAAAGAGAGAGAGAAAGGCAAAACGAAAGTGAGAGATAAGGTGTTATAGAGAGGGAGTGCCACATATATCATTATTGGAAATAGCGATTACCTAATTGCGATTTTTTTGCGAATTGCAATTAGGTAATCGCTATTCCTAATTGCAATTCCCAGTGGGTCGCAAATCGACCTACCACATGCATATTAATGCGGTAGGTGGCTATCTGCGAACCATTAGGGATCACTGAGATCAAGGGGATTGTGGCCTGCTGGGGTCAGCAGACCACCATGTCCGTGATTGCTTTTAAATAAAACAATCATTTTTTTTAACGCAGCCCGTTTTCCCTAAAGGAAACGGGTTGCGTTTAAAAAATAAAAATTAAAAGTTTTCTTTTCATTTTTTAAGAGATGGCTGTTGTCCGTGAGACCACTGCCTGCTCTGAAAAAACATTTTCGCAACCATTCCCAAAAAGGGAAGGGATCCCCTGGGGACCCGTTCCCATTTGCGAATGGGTTACCACCTACTTGAAGTAAGTGGTAAAATGTAAATGTTTTGCGACCGCATTTCGGTCGCAAAACATTCTTACATACCGCTGCAATTCAGTATTGGGAAGGGATGCCCTAAACCCGCCCCTTCCTAATACGGAATCTGTATATTTTCGCAATTCCAAATTGCAATTCGGTAACATGTTACCGAATTGCAAATTGGATTTCAACATACCATGATGCATTTTAACGGTAGCAAATGGCCCGATTCTGCGTATCATGCTGTTTGCGACCAGTAAAATGAATGATACATGTGGCACGGAGTGAGAGAAAGTCAGGAACTTGCCACCTCTTTCCTGATTTGTCCTTGGCCCACCTGGTGACCACCTTCAGGCATCTTCCAGACAGTATCTCTATGAACAACCCCCTTATACCACACAGAATAGCTCGAGACCATAATTATATAACTATATAAATAATCCAAAAAGACTGAGATCAAAACTCATAAACACTGAGCCAGCCTTACCTATTTCTAACTTTTCAAAAACCACACCCCAAAGACCTACAGCTAACACTTCCTCCAAGAATTTAAGACTGCCTCTAAATGGGTCTCCTGCAACACTGTGAATGACACAGATATAACGTCTGGTGCCGAGCAGCAATCCCTGAAGGTTTTCATGCTACAGCACAAGAGAGGTAGTAAGGGCACATTGCTGCGGACACTCCTGAGGCATGGAACTGGTGAGTGCAAACTAGAATACATTCAGGTTTGCTGCCCAACTAAGTGCCAGTTGGCATATGGAAATGACTGCAGGTAGCACAAATATCAGGCAGAGGATAGACTACTGCCAAGAATGTGTAGACATTATCCTAATTTATTAACATCCCCTTTTGTAGACAAATTTTATTTCCCATGTTAAACAAGAAAACAACATGCCAGTAACTGAGGAAACAGAAAACAGTGGAAGATAGCCAATGAGACCCATTCGGACATAAGACATATCTCTAGCTATGCAAAGAAGAGTGTGCACACATAGCCCTGACTTAAGCCCCGATTTAATTATGAACAGACGGAGTAGTCACCATTGGCCTGGCGGAGAAGTTACGTCCGCCAGGCCGAGACTACTCCGCCTGCCAAATTTATAAATGACCACCTAGCAGACAGTCATTTATAAAGGCATTGCCTTAATGGGTTTTCCTGTCAATGCATTTTAGTGTTTGTTACAGAGCTGCGCCGGAAGAACGCAGCCCTGTAACAAACAGTAATCTTTTTTTATTTCTTTTAAAAATGAAAATCCAGAAACGGGATGTTCTTTTTGTAGAGAAAAAAAGTAATGCTCCCCTCACAATGGGATGCTTCCCACAAGGCGGGGAGCATTAAAATGTTTTTAGTCTTCCTTACCACCAGGTTTTAGCTGGCAGTAAGAAATAGTAAAATGTGACTACATGTCCGCCCATCCAAATTGGGTGGGCGGACGTGTAGTCATTTCTCCGATGGCCCTTACTCGCCAGAGCCATCAGAGGGGTTAATCACGACGGAGCCAGAGTAGTTTGCTGTGATTAACCCGAAGGTCCACCCTCATCTAAATGCAGTGAGCGGACAGCAATCTTGGCAGTAAGGATACTCTGTCGCCATTGCGACGGAGTATCCTTACCACCAAGAATTAAATCGGGCCCTTAATCCACAATAAATGTACTATTAGGGATATAACACCTTAGAAATTAAAATTCACCAAAGCGAAAACTACCATGAATAATACCGTGAACATGTAGTATGTAGATCAGCTATATATGTGGGTTTGTAAAAAAAAAAAAAAGACTTTCAAGGCATGAAACAAACCACAGTTATTAATATGGTGGAAAGAATTTCCAAACTGCAAGCTATTTGTATGCTTGCAGTATTGACAATACCATCACCTTTCTAAGCAGAGATTTGAAAGTCAGATTAAGGGAACCATAAAGGAAAAAAGGCACACAAATTTGGGGGCTGTAAGAGAGATGGAGAAATAACATTCAACAGTTCATGCCTTCTCCATTTGACTAGAGTAATTGATTTTACTGAGAATATGTGTATAATCTACTGCAAAAGACACACAAAGTGTGAGAGCGAGAGAAAGATTCAAACCCTTGGCACACCCCGCTTAAAATGAAACACTAGAGGCAGATCTATGAGATAAACAGATTGAACAACATTGCCCTAAGATGAGGGTTCCTGCTTGCAATAAGTGAAAAACCGAACAGAAGGACCATCTGTCACTGTGCTGAATTCTGGGGCTAGGGCTGGGTAAATCTTTGACTGTCTTGTAGAGACTGTGCCATTATACCTCTGTGCAAGTCTGCAGACCCAGTCAAAAAATGCCATGCCATTGTTTGATTCTCTTTCAAAAGGGATATTGAGTTAAGTCAGAAGTGCTGGTCGCCATGCTTCTAAGTTGACAATTTGACACATTTTTCACATGTATTTAAATGTGCCTTTTTAAAGGTAAAAACAAAAAAGAAAATGTTGCCCTTTGCATAGGTGTTATAATTGTGGTATTGGAAAAAAGTGTTCTGGGATCCCGCAAATAAGTGGGGATTTATCAACATTGGTGAGGACCACTAGATGTAGAAAGCATGTCTTGTTAAATAATGCCTACCCATGAACTTTATTCAGCATACTCTGTAGTGACTGTTACAACCAGTCCTTAATTTGTAAAAGAATAAGTGCCAGGCCCAAATCTTTGCTTAGAAACCTTCGGCTGGTGCTATAGAATGTCAGGGTGACAAATAACAAAACTCTGTTGTCTTGATTCTGCCTCAAGCTTCTTTCATCCACTACGAGACTCTCGGAGCCCCTTTCTCTCACTCTTACACATTGTCTTTCTGTCTTTCTCTTCCTTCTTATTTCCCACTTTTGTTTTTTTCTCTCTGTCTTGCTCTGGGTCAAAGTTGGATGAGGAGAAATAACTGCTGGTCCCTAAAAAGGAGTGCCAGTTGACCCCACTTACAACCACCGGCTCAAATTAAGCACTGGGTACAACATTTATTGAGCTTTACAAAACATTGGGAATCAATCAATAAATAGATTCCTTCTCCCAACCCTACACAATCCTAAAAACTCAAATCCCTCCGAGAAACATCTGATTTAATTGTTACCTCCCTGCCCTGTGTCATCCAACCTTCATTCTCTCCTCTCTTGATCTGCCTGCTCTCCCTGGGCCTCTGCACAAAAGACT
The DNA here is from genome assembly GCA_963921515.1 of Calotriton arnoldi. Taxonomy (NCBI): domain Eukaryota; kingdom Metazoa; phylum Chordata; class Amphibia; order Caudata; family Salamandridae; genus Calotriton; species Calotriton arnoldi. The sequence continues at coordinate 3,303,551 of CAWUFW010000353.1, read as the reverse complement.
ACTAAGGTTCACCGCTGAGAAGATTGCCACATAACAACACAGATGGGAAAAGCTGTAATAAAGTTGAGATAAAGTACAAGTTGTCATTAAATTAAACAGCAAGAGGATGCTGAGCAGCCATTGACAAAATAAGATTGACAGCTTGAATTCCAATATATGCCACAAGCTTATTTATAAAAGCACTTCTTGATCATTAGCTGATGCTCCATTTTCTACTTTAGTCATATTTGGTGCAATCAAGTTTTAATGGGGTAAAAGCCAGAATGTGCCTATTATTAACTTGCAAAGCTCTGGGGTTTAACAAGCAAACTTCATTAGGCATTTAAAATAGCATGTGTCCTTAAATTACCTGTCTGCAATGGAAGAGAACTTCACACCCAAAAACATATTGGGATGAGACAAAATATCAACCTCATAAATATTGTGAACCAAAATATCGAGAAAACATAACATATGAATATATGCATTAATCAACAAAAAGCGAATACTTCTGTAACCAATCTACAAATGCCAATTTAAAACATTATTTAAACAGTAATATCTACCTATTAAAACAAAGGCAAAAAATCAAACGTAATTACTAAACCAATCACATTGAAAACTGCGACAATTAACAAATTTAAAACATCAATTCATTATTGAGGGGTATTTATAAAAGAAGCCACAAACAATCAAAGCTGGTGCCAAACCAGACAAACAGGAGAGGATAATGTGACTGCATGACAGAAGCCTCTACATATCAAACTAAAGTAAGTGCACATTTATTGTTTTCAATGTTAAAACATAGAATGTTCTAGAAATGTCAACAAGCATATACATTTAATATATTTATATATTAAAATACCTTTATTATGTTCTGACTAGGGGCACATCCGTTAAAAATATATCAGAGACTGATTATACAACAATAGAAGACATCTCATACCTTTGCTGAAAACTGAAGTTTTGTAATCCAGTAAGAAATACAACTAGCAAATGTTAAATTTATTTTCTATTCAAAGTATTACACAACATGAATGGTAACATCTCCAAAAATATAAAACTATACCAATAAGCCTATTTTATTTATATGTATGTCATTTACCGATCTCACAATGTCTCCTGCACCAACAAATATATCACAAAAGAGAAAATTAATATTGACTTTTATGGAATACAATTATTCTAAAGAAAAACAATGACTGAACAAACATATCAAAGTATAACAAATATTATCCAGTAGTTGCTGTGGGTGTGCTACAGAATTGATGAAACACAGAAAATATATGCAAGTACAATCATCTACCTTCAATATCCGAAATAAAAATAAGTGTCATAGTACACAGCCTAAAACCTGTAGTAGCAATGTCAACAGGATGTGCTACCACAATAATAAAAAACTATTTCACCAAAATCCCAAGTCGACTAATTACTCAAACATCACCACTACAAACCCTCAAAAAGACTGTTAACTGAAACAGTTGAACTCATCCCACACCAGCACTAAAGAAATTCCAACCTTAGTACAACCCATAGTGCAGTGTTCATGCTCTGTGATAACGAGAAAATAATAATAATTGCCAGCACTCCAAATAAAATATTAACATTAACTCAATCATCAACTTGGCTAATTCATAGGCATTTTAAGTGTTAGGCCTTAGCCATATCTACAGTATATCTAGACAGTATCAAAACAACAATATTCTCTTAGCCTTTATCCGTCTGCCAAACAAACAAGACTCACCTACCAAGAATTGGCCACACTACTGTAGCAAACATACAATAAATGTGTATGTTTAAAAATAATAATAGCTTTTGGATATGCTATGATAAAACCATAATAAAAACTTGTAGTTAGAGCCACATTCAAGGCTGCTACTTTCATTTCAATCAAGCTACTTGGAGAATCTTACAAAACCCACACAAAGTGGGCATACACTACAAACAGCACATTTTCACTTGAGGTAAAAAAGTTTCTCTGTCCAGGTTTTTGCCTCCCACGGTGGTATTCAAACATTATGACATACGAATAGAGTCTGACTGCTACAAAGAAAATTAAGACACATTTGCCCATTTTCCAGACTATTTGGAAGGCATTTTGGTTGGTCCTGTGCACTATTTAGGTCACAGACATCAACCCAGGTACCATATCCCAATGTGGAACAACCTAGACTAAATAAATAATTAAATACAAGTAACATAACAGAATGGAGGCACAACTCTTTGAGTGAACCCCGGGAGGACACCAGCCTACCCTTTATCAAATTGTTGATTTTTTTTTTTAAAAAGAGCATGGTGTGGCACAATGACTCTGCCCTTAAGTATCCAAACAAAGTAAAAAATGCATGACATGCTAAATTAAAAAACTGCGATTTGAAAAAGATCCAAGGCCTAGATTACTTAGACTCAATAGCATGCACCCTCACATAACCTAACCCACAAAAAACAATAAACTGCTCCAATATAAATCTTACAACCAGAACAGTGATATCTGTGCTTCAGCAAAACTACCTACTACATGAACTACTAACAAATCGACAAGCAGAAATGTTGACATATAAGGCATTTTTGATGACATTATATAGATCATAAAGTCCTGCATAACTAATATACATAATACAAAGTCCCATATTAAATAAGCACAACAATCAAGTTTTTTTTTACAATTATCTAAAAAATAAAATATATTCTTATATAGTATGAAAGACATCTGCAAAACCTATATTTTATTAAAAAGTAAATAATAAACCCTTAAACAAACATATTAACACATTATTTAAGAAAGCTACCAACCTTTTTCCACGTGAAAAGCAAACAAATACACATATTCACAGTAAAAAAAAATCCAAACCGGTTATTCTTCTTGGACACCAGATATTCCAAATGATATTTCCCCCAAAAATGCTAAAATATATATCTCCAAAAAAGTTTACAAAAATACATTAAATTCCATATCACATCCATCAATACCTTAAAAACTCAAAAAATGAATTATAAAGCACAGGTAAACTAAAAATAGAGAAAAATATGAAAACTGTTGGAAGTATAAAATTCCAACACATTTCCCTTAACTGAAAAACATGATAAAGTGTTTAGAGCAACTTTAAATGGGATGTTCTTCAAGAACGCTGTTCCATTCCTATAATGCAAAACATTACTTATTTCTTACCCCACACAATCACAATCTTACTACCACAAACACAGTATCTGTACACCCCGACATTGGTACCCATTAAGTGCTATGCAATAAATCCATTTAACTGCAAAACAACTAGCATGAACTATCTTAGTACAAATAAACGTTAACTAATACATTTTCCAGCGGAGCATTAAACTTAAATTAACTTAAAGTACACCTTATCAGACTGCAGGGGTGCAGCCAACAACATGACTGACAAGAGCACTCTACATGGGCATTGCAACCCTGTTTTAAAAAACTACTGTAATTCTGAATTAGCTCATTATTTGAACAAAAAAACATCACTGCATCCACTGAGGACATCACTGTTGCTAGAGACCTGAATCGCTGGAAACTCTAAACTGGGGACAACTAGTGTTTGAGACCTATTTAGCACAACACGTCCTCTATAGGTAAGATGGTGGACAATTAACGCAAGGACAGGAGTCGTCACTCAAGAATTTGACACCACTCCCCAAGAGGCAGAGATGGAGTCTTGGTGCCCACTGCTCCAGTGCGGAGAGTGTGCAGGTGCTGCTTAGCTCTGCACTTGGTGCCCACTCCTCGCTCCGTTCTCCTTCTTTGCAGGAGACAGACACACCCTGATGGATAGGTATAGAGGCTAGCGGGATGGCCTCTACAGGCCCCTCAAATGGTGCATTTGAACTGATAGAGGGGGATATCCCTTGCCCCCTCCTCCTTATTCTCGGTTGCGGGTGGGTGACACGTGAATGGGCGTTACAGGGAACGGCTTGTCTAGACCCCGTGCATGTCGGATTGGGACAATCGAGGCAGCTTACCACACTACAGAGTGAATGCTGGCACTCCAAAATCAATTTGTAGCGTTCATTGGGATGGATGCAATTCAGCTGACTGGTTTCTCGACCAAACTTTTTAATTTATTCAACATTTGTTCCATCGGAGTGTTATTTTGATTCCCTGCCTCAATTAATTTTCTATGGGAATTTGTTGCTGTACCAGTGATTGCCCATGTGTGATGTTGGACTTACTCCATAGATGGGCTGGAGAAAATTTGAGCCTGTTTTGACACTTTTTGGCCTGTTGTAACTTTAGAAGTTTAGTTTCTGGATAGCAAAGGTCTTACTCTGTTGTACGTGTGTGTTGTATTAGCATGTCCCTCCCTAACCCCCTCCTTAAATTTCCTTAAACCCTTTCCATTTTGAAGTAGGTATTCCCCATTTTCCCACCACCTTCTGGTCCCTCCAACATTTACTACTAAAGCGTACGCCTACGTGTGCGGAGTTCTCTGCCAAATTGGCGGGGATATCTTCACAGAAAAGATAGGAGAAGAGGAGGTCTCCAGCCATAGGTTTGTGAATTACATTTGTAGTATGTGAGTAGTACTACTGTACTCATACTTTGCATACTACAAAATGTAGTTTGCGAAGGTGGCCCCAAGTGTCATTCGAAATATTTATGCATGTCTTACTTTGTCTACATACATTAGGCCAATATCACAAAGTTTGGAATTTAAACAGTGCTTTTTAGAGTTTGCAATGCTCTTGAGAACTTAATCTCACCGGCTTTCAGATCCAGGTGTTAAATAACAATGATCCACATTGTTCATACTTCGCCCTCTTACTTATAAGTAATCAATATTAAGTTAACTAGTATGTACACACTCTCATTGTCTAAATATCTTTTAAATAAAGAAAACACCCGAAGGCCAGTTCAAGGTAGGGTATAAGGAGAGGTTGCAGGGAGTACAACCTGTAGGCATACATGGAGGAAAGCTGTATTTCGAATACCCAAGCCTTTTGAGTTCTAAACACCCCATAAATCTTCATTGTGAAGAAGTGATGGGTGTGACAACCAAACCTAATCCACTTTCATTGTAGATCCCAATTAAGTTCTAGGCCGAAAATAGCAACTACATAATGTAAGCATACTGTATCATTTTACAAAAAACAACAGTAAAATCCATAAAACATCATTTATCAGCAACTCTATGATAAAAAGGACCGCTGCACTTCCTCTTAATATCCTATCACTTTGTGGCTGAGACAGGAAATTATACTTTGTAGAGAGCAAACAGTGTTCACACATAGACATTGGTTTTATTTCACATTGAACTCTCGAAGTTCCCTAGATGTCTGAAAACACACATAGACTAGGTTCAGCATAAAACCTAGAGATCAAACATTCTAAGGAGTTCTGTATTCTGCAACCATTTAAAACCTTGTTAAGTACAGTGCCTAGCAACCAAGAATGCCCCCTAAACATTAGTAACTGAGCACAGTCGTTCTTCAATACCTGAGGATTTGTCATATTGACAACTAACAAAACCAAATCTCCCAAACTGCTTACCTTCTTACCGCAAGACCCTTCTTCCTCTTTGAAAGAGTAGGAATTATGAGTAAGGAGGCGAGGACAGAGCCCCTGATGCATGTAGTGTCTACAAAAGGCACATCTGCATCCCTCCACAGAAAACCATTAGGTTATGACACACTAGAAGTATCCGGATGCTGTGTAAGTGTTGCATCTTATACTACATAAATCGCGTAAGTTAGTAAATTAAAGTATGCAGTTTGAATTACTTTGGAATAAAAGTAGGAAATCTTGCTTTTGTTGTCCTTATGAATGCTGCTATTTATGAAGGTATTGTATATCCTTATCCTTTGTATTTTGAAGGCTGTATAATATGACTCCATGAGTATTCTCCATTTTTCCTTGACACAGTTCTCTCATTGCATGGGATTTTGTTCCATTGCACTTCAATGAGTCTAAAAAGCATTTGTCATAACCCAAAGCTAGGAGAGAATCTCTGTGCTTCATTGACAGACATGCTCTTCAGTAGATCCCATGATGATGTATTTCTGATGTATTTCTGATGTATTTCTGATGCTTTTCTTCAAACTCCTGGAAGCGTCTCAGATATGTAGGGTGCCACTGCGAGTGGCGTGTTCATTTGTCTGGTAATTCTGGTGCTCGGAGATACCGTTTCTGGTGGAGCGTTAACACCAGGGATTAGAAAGACTATCTTAGATTCTGTGCCCTGGTTATTCCTCATTCCTGTCTGGTTTCAAGGAGATTTCGGCTGCCTTAAGCAGCCAGAGTTGCTGCAGGAAACTGTGCAGGCCTCAGTGGTTCGCGTCACTTGTAATTCAAAATGGGCCCTGTAACTATTGTTACCGGGCCCATCGGAGACTATGAGTAACTCATACTGAAGGCTGTAGTGGTCTGTAACTGAGGTAAAACTACCAAGTTCATTGTTTTGTTTTATTATTTTCAGAGACCTTATTGCATTTTTAAATGCAATCTTACCACAGTACTTCTTTTGTGATGTTTATGGTAATGTTATTGTAAATCTTTGACACCCAGGTTCTCTCTCTGTATAAAATCCTAAAACATCAGGGGTCTTAAGTAGTTATGGTCCACAAGAAAGAGAGCATACCAAGCATCATATTAAAATAAATAGGGGCCAGAGAATGTAACAGGCATTTGCCTTTGGTTTTCATTCTCTCAGCCCCTTATGTAAATGTTTTGGTACCTAAAGCATGAAGGTGGTTTGGGCAGACGCAGCTCCTCGGCTAAGGCAGAGGAGCGTCGCCCAACTGCTCTCAGAGCAGTGGAAAAAGGAAAAATAAAATGATAATAACAACGTTATTATCATTTTATTTTTCGTACCGGCTACGGGGCTATGTTAGGGCAGGGCTGGAGTCACAGGGAGGAGTAGTTTGTGCACCATTAGTGCGCATGACAGTTTGGCAGGCCGTCTTGGACGGCCAAACAGTCATGCGCACTTCGCATTTCTCCACCTGGCTGTGTTTCACAGCCGGGTGGAGAACTGTTCCAAGGCTCCCAGGCGCCGTCTGAGTGGCCAAACAGGCCACTCAGACCAATCACAACGCTGCTTTCATGCTGGTGGCAGCAGCATCGTGATTGGCCTGGGTGAGCCTGTGTGATGCCAGGACCCAGAAAGAGAAGAAGACGGAGGAGAAGCTGTGGCCATAATCAGGTAACTGTTTTTTTTATTATCCTCTCCCCACCCCCACCCCGCTCTTTAGCAGCCGCAACTGGGTTTGGGATCACAAATCTTACTATTTTCAAAATTAAAGACTTTTACAGCCACATAACAGTTTCTTGCAACATACCTAAGACACATTACAAGTTGAAAAAGACTTTCTGGCTTGCAAAGTTCTTTCACAAACCATTTCGGCTCATACTGCCCCTCTCATTTGCAAGTGGGTGTGCAACGTATCAATGTTTGACATCTCCAGTTGCAGTCACAAACCACTGGTAAGTTACTGGGACTGGAAAGCAGATGGCAACATATTTGCAAAGTGGAAGCTTTAACTGTGGGACAGCTTCCTCCTTGTGTAGGGTGGCTACCAGCATTGGGAGGAGCACATAACAATTGAAGTGATTACTGCACTGCATGCTCCACCCAGTGCCGTTCCCTAAGATCTAACTCTTATTTTATAAGCAAGACTTGCCCCTTTTACGAATAGGAGCTGCTTTAAAAGATTTCACCATTCAGGAAATAAGAATGCAGGTATATATTCCTGCTGTCCTTCACATGTCTCCATCGCTGCATTTACAAACATTTGCGGGGTTCACGAAAAGTTTGCCTCATGCACTTTAATGAGGCAGGAGTTTTGGGGATCTCCTGTAAATTGTCATTTTTTGCTGTGAGTGATAGTACATCAGTCACTGCAAAGTGGACATAAAGTCGCAAACATGTCGGTGTTCAACAAATACCGACTGTGACCAGATTTACGTATACCAAGCCATTGTGCAGGAGCAACATCGGCACCCATGCAATACAAAATGGGTGCTTCCTCATTTACATGGGAATGTGATACCCTGAAAATGAGGGAACACATTGGTGTGTACGCCTGTGCTATATAGCAGAGGCTATAGGTGAGTCCTTCAGAGAGGACACTTTAGGAATGGGCACATATCTACCCAGGAATCTTCAAGGCTCCATGACAGGGTGGTGGAGTCACACATTTTTGCCCTTCTGATGGTTTCTCCTCTCTCCCTCCCACGGCAGACAGTAGTGTTCACAGTATCACTGACTCAGAAGGCCCATTGTGCTGCCCACCCCTCTGAAACATTCCTTGAAAGCCTCCCTCAAGGACAAAGGGCACCTGCAGAGAAACATGGAGAGGCAGATGGAACTTTTAATCCATACTTCCCCACTGCACTCTCTTACAAGCATGCTCTAACTCCAGCTGTGCTGGGAACAGTGCAATTCTCTTGGTAACAGTCCCATCTCCATTCTGCGTCAGGTGCAGCTACAGAGGGTCAGTGCTGGCACAACCCGGCCTGTAGACCAGGGTTTCTCATGTAGTACTAGGCCTGCTACATTTCAGAAAGCATCTTACATTGAATACAGGTCAGCCTGGCTTGAGCCAGATGGCTGGAACTGGAGCATCTAAGCCTACGTTCTTCAGTAGGATGAACTAAAAAAAGAGCAGAAAGACAACAAATGCATTTAGACAATTGGTTTAAACATATGAACTCCTCATGATGAGGACAGTAACTTGATGGTAGGAGGCAGGAGCTTCGATGAAGTTTGTATTGGCTGATGACAGAGTGGATGTAACCGCAGCATTTGGAAACACTCATTGTAGACCAAGAGCTGAATTTGAAAGGTATTTCTAAGTATATCATACATTACACAAAGTGCCACTGGTGCAACTGCAAACCATATGTGCTACCATAACTCCAACAGAAAATCTTGTCTTTGCTGGTAGTGAGGAACTGACAGCAAAAACCCCATAAATATTAGGTTGTAAAACATACTGATTGAATCTAAAAACCAAGAAAACAGTCCAGCAAGTGGGGTACAGTAGAGATCTGATGGTGAGTAAATTCACAATTAAAATGATTTTTTCAGGTATCTTCAAAGTCCATGTTGGCTGTGAGAGAGAGAAAATCAGTAGAAGAATGGTGTTATACTTGCCTTGGTCCCCATATAATGTAATAAATTAATTACTTACCAGTATTATTATAACTCTGATTCTCCCTTCCTCATGCCATTCCTTGCTTATTTGAACAGTGTCCATCTCGCCAGACATGACCCCACTGGAAAAGTTTATAATCCTTTCAATAAAACTTCCCCCAAGTCCTCTTATCTTCCTATGAAGAAGCCATAAAGGGAGATCTGTTGTTACTTCTTTGTGGTTATAACAAAATGACATGTATTCATTCCAATACCTCCCACTCCCAAATCACGCTCCTATGCCTATAGTAATGTACACAAAACTGAACAAAGGACATCTTTTTTGCATGCTGCATGAAAGAGTACACAAAGATACTAGATACTAAAACCATAACTCTAACTCAAGCTGACAGACAGCCATAGATGTTGCATAAGCATCCTATTTAGTTGCTTAACAGATGTCCTAAGAATAAATTGTTCCACCTGCTCGCAATAGTCATTTAACTAACAGCTTGAAATTGGTCCTTACCTGGATCATATCTGACTCGAAAGCCAGAAAAGTAATAATACTACCTCTCGGTGAAGGTGGATAACCACAGTCAGTACTGGCTGTTCAGATCATATCAGTAAGTTGGTAAGTGTAACTGAGTGACCTAGCTATTCAGCAGGTCAAACCTAGATTCTTCCTCTAAGACTGGCCTCAGAAGGAGAGAAGAGTGAGATCCTGAAACAAGATGCAAATCATACCCCATCCTCAGGAGGAAACATAAGCCTAGATATAGAACCTTAATGTCTTGGGCAAACTCCTAAAAGGATGACCTCCCTCCCTCTCCTTCTATGACATATTTTTCTTATCTCTCACTCCTCATTACTCTGATCATGCTATATTCTTTGGTGGCTAATTTAGAGAAGCTGTACTCAAGATCACTGCATTTGTGATGTTGGGTATAGCTTTTATAATCTTCTTTTTCTGCTGTTGTCCTAATGCTATTAAAAGTTTAAAGGTAAACAAAATTATTCAGACTTAAAGGAAAGCCTCATTTGCAGAATATTGTCAGAGAGGCTAGAATCAAAACAGTGGACCACAATATTCTTAAGGGAGGCCACACCCTATGTAGGTGTTCTAAAACCCTCCAAGAACTGACCCAGAAAGCCAGAGAGTTCAGCAATCTAGAACGAGCTCAACCTATCTCTTCATCACCTCTGACCGGACTACTGTAATGTCCATTGTTTTTTTGTTTTCTTTGTTCAAAAGGTTTTTTATTAGATTTTCAAAAGACAAAACAAAACAAGGCAAAACAAAGGAAGGGAAAACAAATGCCATACAGAGTTGTAGCCAGAAACCTAGTGTTCAGACAACATGTGCAGAGTCCGATGACTCTCTATAAATTCTCTCATGATAAGGAAATAAACAAACTGCAAGGCAAAAACAATATAGAATATACATAGTACTGCAAATATACAAAAGAAACCAGAAGGAAAATTATAAAGTGGTTCACTGAGGGACCTCATGCCGTCCAATATTAGGAACAGTTTCCAACGGTCAAGTATAGGGGGATTACAACCAGAGAATAACACATTTACCGGTGACAAACATATGTAGGCGCTTGGATGGCCCATCTTTGAAGAACATAAGGTTACAAAGATATAAAGTGGGCACACAGAATATGGGAATGTGAGGGGTTCAGGGAGGTTTTGTCATAGAGAAGTAAGTGTCCAGAGATGACCATACCCTGTTATTTTGACGTTTCCATGGGGAGTTCTGAAGAGAGATATTATCTGCACCTCTTAAGAAAGAGATTCAGTTGAGCCAGGCCTTAAAGGAGGAGGCGGCTGTATTTTTCCAGTTGGCTAGTATCGATTTACATGCCGATGTCAGTAAAAATGTCCACTAGAAATCTATCATTCTGTGTTTGGATTTGAGGATCTAGAAATCCTTGGATTAGTGATGGAAAATCCTTGTTAAGGCAGACCCCTCAGATAGAGTAGATGAAGTCAAACACACTGTCCCAAAAGGAGGAAACCTTGCTGCAGTAGAATAGAACATGACAGAGGTCCCCTGTAGCAGCAATACAGTCCTGATGCCCATGACTTCCAGAATATGGATTTCCCTTTGATTTTGATCTTTGTGTTGTTCCATAGCGATATCATGTTGGAATGAATGAGAGGGGTCTCTAGGAGTTTATCAACTTTTGTCAGAGTTCTTTTTGTATTGGAGATAATGTATTTTCCGGAGGTAAGGGATAATATGTTACTGGATAAAAGCATGATAGGGTGAATCACACCAAGTAATTCTTTTTCAACTAGTAGCCAGGAGGGGGTGTAATCAGGGGGTGGGGAAAGCCAAAGAGAGCCTTGTCTGGCTAGGAAGGCGGTTTGGTATTTTTTTAAATCGGCCAAGTTAACACCGCCTAGGTGGACAGGTAAACGTAATTTCTTGAGAGAAATTCTCGCACGTTTGTTTTGCCATAAGAATTTTGTTAAAACTTTGTCCAGCTTGTGATGGAACTCCTCCGATAGAACCAAGGGGTAGCATACTGATCAGATAGTTAATTGGTGTGATCATCATTTTGATGGTCTTGATAGAACCCCACCAAGTGATACATTTGGGATTCCAGCCCTCCAACAGAGCTTCAATTTTTTTTAGTGTTAGTTTTTCATTGTGGCGGAGCGATTCTAAAAAGTCTGCATTCAATTTTAGACCAAGGTATTTAATGTAGTGGGGTTGCCAAGCTAGACCCTTGAATTTGAACAGATCACTAGTACAAAGGTTATTCAGACCCATGATTTCAGACTTGTCTTTATTAAGTTTTATATCCAGGCACCCGGGCATAATCCTGTATTGATTTTAGTAAGGCCGGGATTGAGTGAGATGCGTCTTCGGACAGGATTAGTATATCGTCCGCATATGCGGCTACTTTTATTTTCGTGTTATTGAAAGAAACTCCAGCTATATCTGGGTTGGCCATGATCCTGAGCAGTAATGGCTTAGTGTCAAAATGAATAGAGATGGGGAGAGGGGGCAGCCCTGTAGGGTACCCCTCTCTAGATTAAAAGCTGAGGATTCTGAGACCATCTGAACGTACTCTAGCTGAGGGAGCACTATATAAGGCCATGACCATTCTTGTAAAAGTGTCACCGAGGTTATATTTCAACAGGGTCTCTCGAAGAAAGGACCAAGAGATCCTATCGAAGGCCTTCTCGGCATCAAGGGTGATGGCTACAGTGTCTGAAGATGCGAGTTTTGCTTTCTCAATGATGTGGCAAAGAAGACGGGTGTTATCGCTTGAGAGTCTGTTTTTCATGAAGCCCACTTGAGAGTGATTAATTAAAGATGACAGCAACGGTTCAAGTCTTTTACACAATATTTTAGCGTAGATTTTTGCGTCTAAGTTTATTAATGAAATTGGTCTATAGATTTTCACCAACAGAGGGTCCTTGCCCTCTTTTGGGATAACCATGATAGTGGCCTCGCTTGTTGAACCGGTAATGGATCCTGTGTCTGAGAAGTGACGGAATAGGGCAAGGAGAGTAGATGCAAGTGCGAGGGCGAATGTTTTGTAGAACTTAGCATTGAAACCATCTGGACCTGGCGCTTTGTTAACTTTAAGTGAGTCAATAGCACTATTCACCTCCTCCAGTGTTATTGGTACGCTCAGTAATAGTTTGTCCTGGTCCGAGATAGATGGAAGGACTGATTCTTCAAGATAAGATCTACCTTCTTCTGTCGGGAAGACAGAGTCTTCTTTATAAAGAGATATGTAGAAATCCTTAAGGATTTCAATTATTTTATCAGGGTTGGAGTGAGGAATGTTGTTCTTGTCTTTGAGTGAATTAATACCCTTACGGTTCTGTTTGTGTTTTAGGTAAGAGGCCAGAATTTTCCCTGCCTTGTTGGCATCACACAGTTTTAAGGATTTGTATTTGTTGATCCAGACCCCTGCTCTTTCGCTCAGTAATCTATTGTATTCGTACTTTTTGTTAGTTAGAATGGAAAGTGTATGTGCATCATGGCCGGAGATGAGGACGGCATCTAGTGCTTTAATCTCATTTTCTAGAGTGTCTAGCTCTTTGGAGTGGGCTTAATTTAATTTAGCCTGGATTTCTATTAAAGAGCCCCTTATCGGGGCTTTAAGTGCATCCCAGTGTGTAGCAGGAGAAGTCTCCGACACCAAGTTTTCCTTCAGGTAGTTCTTTATCACTGTTTAAATAGTAGTTCTGGAAGCTGTTATCTGATAGATTCATCATTGAATCTCCAAATTCTTTTAGAAACTCTTGCCTTGGTACCCAAGAGGGACAAGGTGATGGCCGAGTGATCTGAAAGTAGTCTGGGTAAGATGTCTGTTTGGTCCAGAAGGTGTGTGTGTGATTTAGAAATCAACAGGTAGTCGATCCTGGAGTGAGATTTATGGGGGTTGGAGCAGAAAGTATAGTCTCTAGTGTCTGGATGCTGTAATCTATGAGTCAAGGAGGTTGAATCTGTCACAAAGTTTGAGAAATGCTTTATGCGACCTGGAGGAGTGCAGTACTGAGTTGGACTGCCGGTCTAATGTTAAGTCCATTGGGAGATTGAGATCACCACCTAAGACGATAAGCGAGTTGGAGGGGATTAGGTGTAAATGCGGGGTTAGGGAGACCCAGAAATCTGGGTCGTCGTTGTTCGGACCGTACACATTTAGAATGTGAAAGTATTCGTTGTTCCTAGACAATTTTGTAAGGACCCATCTACCTTTGTCATCTGTGGTGTGAGAGTCGACTGAGAGGCCAGATTTTTTTGCGATTAACGTAATTACCCCACCCCTCTTCTTAATGGCCGGGGAGCAAAGGACGTCAGAGAGCCAGCTGTTCCCAAATGAGGACACTTCCTTGTTGGATACCTTCGTTTCCTGAAGGAGGAGCACATCTGCTTTGAGTTTGTACAGGTAGTTTTCGATTTTCTTCCGCTTAACCGGATGGTTAAGACCCCTAACATTGAGAGAGGCTATTTTCAGACTCATATCAGTGTGTGTGGAAACTCATGATGAAGATGTCTACCCATGGGAATATATTGTTGGAGTAAGCCATCATGTATGAGAATGAGAAAAGGCCCGGTAAGGATCTCCTGTGGAAACGAGGGCATCTCAAAACATAGAACCCGGAAGTTAATGAAGGAGGACTGACCAGAGGAGCTATGGAAAAGAGGTAATGCTCGTCTGGAGAAATGGACGTGAACCAGAGGAAAACATGAGGTGTAGAAGCAAGAAGTCACATAACGTAACAAGCAAAAACAAATACAAATGTAAATTACGATAAAAAATAATAACCCTATCCCAAACCCACTCCCTCTCCACCCCTCCCCACCCACCCCAGAACATGTCTGTGAGACAGGCAACAGCGTTGCGGAGCTAGCCCCGCGGTGTACAGCCGGGCTGCTATTTGTGTAATAATGAAAAGGACCCAACTCTAAGTACTATTTCACAGGCTTTTCTAACACTCCAGGAAGGGATTCTAGCTAGGAGCCCGGTGTCGAGCATGCATACATGTCTATACACAATGATTGTTGTAACAATTGCAGTAGCGATGTATACTAAACTAGACCTGTGCTAAATAGTACAGAACCAAGAACAGAGGTAAACAGCAGCTTAACGGAACAGTGCGCTATATAGCATCAAGCAAAGAACAGTAATTGATCCATGGTGGCTAACAAGCCTACGCATATTACAATTGGTGACACAGGTAGGCGGAATACAGCACAGAGCAAAGCGCAGCAATGCACCAAGCACGAACCCAGAATCAAGTAATTAACCCCGCCAGAACAAAAGGATATGGATAAAGACAATGAGGACCGTTTGGGTCAATACTTGGGCTGGTCAGCGGTGCTGGGTCGATGGAGCCGGGTGTGTGTCCATTACAGAACCTCCACTCTCACCCTCACGTTCATTCAGGAAAGTTTATAGGTCTCTGTGGTCACTGAAGATATGGTGTCTTCCATCACCAGAATTTAGAATTTTAGCTGGAGCTATGAAGGAGAACTGTATGTTGGCGATTTTCAATTTAGGTCACAGGGCTAGGAAGCCTTTTCTGGTCTCCATCGTAGATTTCGAATAATCCTGCGAGATGAAGATTTTTTGGCCATTCCATAGAATGTGGTTGTTCCTGCGGACATAGCTGAGAATTAATTCTGTATGTTGATATCTTAGTGGGCGGCAGACAATCTGATGGATTTGGTTTCTATTTGTAGACTTGAAGGAGGGAACACGGTGTGCTCTTTCCAGCTCGAACTCCTTTTTAAAAGAGATTCCTGTCGTTTGCGGGATCCACTTCTCAAAGAAGCTAATACAAGAGTCTGCTGAGTCCTCTGAACCTTCCGGTAGTTTAAAGATGCGCAGGTTCCCTCTGCGATTCCTGTCCTCAAAATCAGAAACTTCTCTTCGAAGGGATTTAGTGGTGGACAAGAGATTGTTTACGACTCTGGATGAAGCAATAGAGTTGTCTTCCAGGGTGCTGATGCAAGATTCTGCCTCCGATGTTCAAGCATTGATGCTAGTTATGTCAGATCTGATAGCAGACAGTTCCAGTTGCATCGCATGCGTGTTGATTTTGGTGGATTTGGCGAGGTCATGTACCTCCTCTAACTTTTTAAGGATCATGTCCATGGTGTTATTGAACTCCGATTTCCCTTTAACCGGTGAGTCTGGCAGCGGTGGTTTAGGTTTGGTGCGCTTGTTGTTCGGTTTCGGCTCTTTATCTGCTATGGTTTTTGTCGCAGGAAGGCTGCTAAGGCAGTGCTGGGTAGATGCTAGTTTTAGGGAGAGTCAGCGTTAGAAATAGGGTGCAAAGCAGCACACAGCCGATATTGTGCAGATATGTGCAGCTACTTTGGAGATATTGTGTTAGATTGTTATGGCAACAAGGCAACCAGGCAACCAGGTGGCACAGCATGAACCTGATAGGACCTGAAAGGATCTGAGAGGATCCATCAACTCAAGCAGCGCAGGACACAGCAGATGATGCGCAGATATTGCGCTAGATTGTTGTGATCAGTAGAGATGTAATGGGAACCAGCAAGTCCAACTAGCAAGACTGAGAGGATCTAACTAGGACAGGAGCTCAGATCCCACCATTTCGTGCTTGGCCGCCATTTTGAGGTCAGGAGGAGCCCTGCGAGGCTTCAGCACAACTTCAGTGAATTTTCAAACCCTATCAATTAGTGGACTCCTTGGAAGGGAGTATAATTTCAGGTGAGTTGACCAATGTGCACAGAAGAGCAGATGTTGATCATGTATGTCTCTAGATTTTTTTTATTCGAATACGGCCGCCATTTTCAGGTCAGGCAAGCCGATTCACAGAGCAGCCTCCTGCGAGAGCCCAGTCGTCCAAACCTACCTTCCAAGAGAGCACAGGAGCGTTGTAAAATGTGCTGCGGGTGGAGAACAGAAGTCTCCAGGTGCCTTGTGTGATGAGCGCTTCCCTCCCGGCTCACTTAACTTTGCCGATGCCGCAGGAGTTGCGAGGGTCCGGCCGTCATTTTAGCGCAAGGGGGCCTGCGGTGATCGAATCCCGTGAAAGGAGCTTCACGGAGCCTGGAAGATGTGACCCTGCACATAGATTGGGTCAGTCAATGTTCCGGATCCTGAGCCTGGAGCGGATTTCGTCTGGACCCGACATTTGGATGAGTAAGCCCGCTGCGAAGGACCGCGGTGGCGGAGCCACACAATTAGGCTGCCATTCGTCGCGCTGTCCATTGTTAACTGAGGAATAAAACAAATCATGCACTCATTAAAATGGCCTCCAGTCTCCTTCAGACAACTCAATAGAATTGCATAGACTGGAACTATCAACCCTGGGAAGGTCTGGACCCTTATGCAGCACTTCACTGTAGTCCTGCTACCCAATTTAATGAAAGGTGCAAGGTATCCAAGGAGGGCATCCTCGGCCAGACATAAGAATCACCATAATAAGGCATAATAAATTCTTCCCTTCTCTTACCTTGGTGGCATACGTTGAGCAGTGAGACCTCAGGACACCTATGCTTTGAGGAGGGTAACTCATGCTGCAATCTACCGCAAAAGCTTTTTTGTTAACTTAAAATGGAAACCTACCAATCCTAGATGCTTGCCTGAGAGAAGGATCTGGTTCTTAGGACAGGTTTCAGACAAGTACTGGATTTGAAAGACTGCTTTATTTCATGCCATGGTATCATGAACAGAAGAAGGTGGCCTATGCAATCTATGAAAGCGGGAATATGTTTTATTCAGCATCTGTACGTCCGACCTTTTTTAACTAAATTCGGCCCTAAGAAGATTGGGCTCTTGGGGCTTAAGGACCCTTAAGGTCCAGCAGTTTATTATGGTCAGAGACCTCTGCTGATGCTCTTATGATTAGGTGAATGCACAGATGAGAGGGGTCTGCAGCTAACCCAGAACTAGGGGCGGTCAAAACTATCTCTCTGAATGCAAAGCAGGTAAAATCCACTAGTTTGGTTAAATTCACCAGAAGAGCAAAATTGGCCTACAAAAATGAACAAATTCTGCAAACAAAATGGGAGATTTTGCAGTTCAGTTCTTGTGGGGCTCCCTGGCAAAACAAAATTGCAGGAGAAACCTGAGACGGCCCAAACGAGACACAAACTGAGTACTTTGCATTGTCTTTGTGGTTCTTACTGGACCTTGTTTGGCAGGCGAGAACCACACAAAGTAGTTAAAAAAAATAACAAAGCAGTGTGTTGCCAGTTCGTGAACCTTTTTTCTTTAGTTGTTGTAGGAAGCACTTTTTATAAAATTTTGTTCAAATTCACAT
The DNA here is from genome assembly GCA_963921515.1 of Calotriton arnoldi. Lineage (NCBI taxonomy): Eukaryota > Metazoa > Chordata > Amphibia > Caudata > Salamandridae > Calotriton > Calotriton arnoldi. The sequence continues at coordinate 3,285,705 of CAWUFW010000353.1, read as the reverse complement.
ACACATACTGAAAAATAAAAAATAAATCACCTACACCATCTGCTTTCCAAGACCATTTTGCTGGGTTTTCTCAAGACTTTCATGCATTTCCTGCACCTTTTTGCCAGTTCTTAGACTGTGTTTGTGTGCCAATCCTATGTTGTCCTCATGGAGGCTCTCATGTTGTTGAGGCACCCACAAGGGGTCTTATTTTACTGTTTGATCAATTTTCTCTCTAAATCAACAATTTACCCTGCCAGGTAGTTCACAATCTAGAACTGCTCTGCTCCTAAGTCTCTCATGCCATGGTGGTGTACATGGAAAGATGTGGGCAGGCAAGGGCCAGGTCACACAGCCCCTCCCTCAAATGACCATTAACCATTGATATATGTGTACTCACTGCCCTCCATGGATAATGAGTTTATGTAACATCCCTTTCTCCAAGGCTGAAAATATCCAACAGAAGCAAGAGGTATTGTGTATTGTTCCTAAACAAGGGACCAGGCACTGTCAGTATCTAGGGAGCTCAGTGACACTGATGAAAGATAACCACGTAGGGCTGGTCAATTTACTTCAGGCTCAGGTTTCATTCAGGGGCGTAGCTATCAATAATGCAGCAGGTGTGGTAGCATCGGTCCCAGGGATCTGGGGGGTCCACTGCACCGCAACTATTTTTTTAATACCAAACCAGGCGATAGCGGGCCCAATTTCCTTGCTTGCATTAGGGTCCATGGCACTCTTACTTCACCACTAGTTTCATGTTTAGCCAAAAACCTTCCTGGTTCACTCAAGGCCGGAAACCTGCCTCAGTGATATAGACAGTCAAGCAGGGGTTTTTGGGAGCGTCGTCTGCCATTATGACTTCTCCGTAGGAAGGGGAGGGTCTTCTAGAAGTGGACAATTTTACTGGAGAGCATTATGATTTTTTGGAATGGGATACCTCTCTGGTGAGGTGAACACACCTCTGAGACAGAGGGACTAAGAAGGGGATGAGGGAGTAAAGTCCATTCTTGGTAGGAATAAACCACTCTCAACACTCTTAGCGGGGCAGTCAAAAGTAAACAAACTGGATACCCCGCTGCAATGTACTGTTGTTTCATTTCATTAACACGTTTTGACATGTTGGTAATTTATAGTTTTAATATAATAAGAAAATTATTTGAATGTAGAAACAACCTTTTGCCACATATTTCTAAATTCTGAACATATTTATGCAAATACTGGTAAATTTCCATGGAACGAGAGCTCATGCTTTTCCTTTCTGCTCTGCTGGTGTCAGGAGCACCCTGCTGAGTGCCCTCTGCTTTTTCGTTCCCATGAGAAACACCTCTGACAGGTAGGCTGCCTCGGTCACTTGCATAAATGTACACTGAAGATGCTGATACGCTGCCTGATCAGAAAATCTATAAATAAACACTTCTTCCCGTTTACAGGCTTGGTTTTTTGAAAGAGGTGTCAAGGGTGACCTTGGAGGGATCTCTTAAAAGAGCTGTCTAAGGAATTGAAAATAAGAAATGCTTGTCACACAAATCTCAATTATAAAGTGACAAGTACTAATTCTCTAATGCTGCTTCCATATTTTTCAAAATACACTTAAGAGTTTAGTCTTTGTAAAAGCTAAATACAGTTACCATCCCTTTTCATTTTGTATGTTAGGATTATATCAATGTTTTTCCTTGGAATTGGTTGTGGGCAGGGTGTTCACCATTTTCAGGCACACATATATAATAGTCGACAACGCAATCAAGTCCTCTGATTTTATGTGATCTACAGAAAAAGGGCTTATAGAAGTACTACTGACCAATGGGCTTAGGCAAAAACTGTGTTTTTTCTGTGTTTTCTTCCCATTTCTTCCAGATTTCTGCTGTCATTAGCGACCTAAGTTTGGTGGAACTCAGTGCTTAATTTGTAATAAATAAATAAGTGCAAGGGTCCAAAGTTTTTCTTTGGAGACCCCGTGACTGCCGACAGCCACGGCCCATGCAGGTAAGAGTGGTGGGACTGGTTTGGGGGGGATTTCGACAGACAATGACAAGGGAAAATTAATTATTTATTTAATTTTCAATCGTCCGTCAAAATCCTCCCCCCCCCACCCGGCCCACCGCTCTTACCTGCACGGGCCGCGGCTGACTGCTGAACACCAGCGCGCCATGCTCGTTATTAAATCTCAGGCCTCTTTCTTACACCACACTACACTTCATCTCTCTTTATCTCACTCTTGCAGGTTCTTTTTCATCCCTCTTTTCTCCTGTTGTCACTGATTTCCTATTGTTCTCCTCCTCCTCTTTCACCATTTTTGGTTTTCCCGCTCTTGCTCTGGGTCAATGTCTGAGTAGGGAAAATAAGTACAGGTCCCACCACCTACAGCCATGTAACCACCTGCACAAATTAATGGTGATCCTTAGGGGCCCACAGTGCTTGTTTGGTATTTGTTAAGAAGAAATTGTTTACAACTTATGGCTTATCCTGCTCATTTCATTTTCCTTTTCAGATGAAGGGTGGGAGGGGTGTAGGGGGGTGTGTGTCTGGAAATAGAAACACTAGGAAGTACTGAAGCGGAACGTGCATAAAACAAAAATCATTAAACACACAGAGTAACTCCAGGAGCCATCATCTTTTCAGGCTGCAAGACAAGTGTAAAGCTCATGTCATGTCTTCCTCCCCAGGAACACAGCAGCCTACCTACAAGGCTATTCTTGGACTCTGTGATTGTGCTGTTGGCATTTGTGTAAGACACAATATGCAATTTGCATGAAATTGTGGCACTGTTGGCAGGCCAAAGGCCTTCCAAATGCTTGTTTTCATCAGAGTGGAGTCTCAGGTACTGTTCCTGGTCATTGAGGGGGCCTTGTAGCATACCAGATTTGTAGCTGTGTTTTACGTCTGTAATTTGTTTTGAATGGGTGCAAAACACCTAGAGGGGAACAGCCTAGTTAGAGTTGTGAATACTATCTTGCGGGTGGTGTATTATGGGGTAAGTATGGTAAACCCACAAATATGCAAACGTCCCACTGACCCTTCCAATATTTCTACAAATGCTCACAAGCATTTTTATTGCAATGCAAAAGCAGATGCTATGCCCTCAAAACAGGCCCCTGGTCACATAATTCCACCTTACCCCAAGTGACCTGTGCTGCAATGCAGAGGAAGTAACAACACCACAAAATGGTGACCCTGAACTCCTCTCAGGGCAGATGTAGGGCTGTGAATAGCCCCGCCCTCCTCAGTGCATTGTAACCTGGCCATCAAAACAGGGACCTCAGTCTTCCTATAATGGCGTGTTTGTGGTTCTGTCACCCTTTTGCTTTAGGGAACCAGTAGTGATTCCGGAACATGGAAAATCAGTATTTCAGTGCCTAATTTATTACAAGAATGGAAGTGGAGGGGCCCGTGTTTTTCGTAGGAGCCCGTCGCTCATCTTGCAAAAAGCCATTGTTGCCAACTACCAGTGCTTCTTTCTTTCACCACTCTTCACTTTCCGTCTCTTTAACTCAATATTGCAGATACGTTTTCATCCCTGATTTCTCCCTTTTTGCCATTTCCCTTTTTCTGTCTTGCGTCTTTATCCTTTTTCTGCTTTTCTTTCTCTTGCTCTGGGTCAAAGTCTGATGAGGGAAAATACGTCCCAACCCCTAAAAAGTGAGTGCTTGTGCCCACCGCCTGCGCCCACAGGCACAATTTGAGCACTATGAGCACCCTTCGCTTATGCTAGCAGAAAGGGGAAATTTGCACTTGAGAAAAGACACCTATTTTTCAGTATCTTGAATTCCCACCCGTTCCTTGTGCACCAATCTGCTTCAAGAAAATGCATTATTCGAAGAAGGTTTGGCGTCAAAGAAAATGGTCCTCCCATTTCTGGATTTTGGAGTAAAAAGTAGCTATAATTGGGGTCTGGTGCGCCGCTCAAATTTCTGGGCACCGGTGCCACTGCTCTTGCTGCAATGACTGATAGTTACTTCTCTGAGTTTGTTCTTCCTCCTGCTGTCCCACTGAAAGAAGGGGATATCAGTTAAACCAACCAACCCACGTTGAATCGCAACAGCATATCTTTGGGGGTATCGCTGTACCTGTTATTACAAGTAGTGTTAATGTTGTAACCGTGTTCTGGGCGCTATGATGCACGTAATGGATTTTTCCACCTGGGTGGAATGTTGCCACATTGCCATTAATTAGTTAAGAAAATAATTCCTGCATTAAAGCCCAAGCAATAAGAGATTACTCAAGGAAATCCCGTTCCACCGATTGTGAGCAGTAACAGAGGATGTGTGTGTGTTATGTCCCACCTTCCGTCATTCCTAGGCAACATTACAGTGTGGTACGATTTTTTTACCTGCCCAGTTACATCTTCCTGGTTGCCCCCTGGTTCCTTAGAGGATATGTATCGGCTAGTCGGTGAATGGGATGGGTGATGGCCCCTGTGATGGTTTTTGCTGTAGGCTTCCCTTGACATGCTCAATGATGGGTCTCAGCAAAGGTCGGTCTACTTGGGTTGTTTTCCCTTACAGCAGGGTTCTCCAAAGACGGTCTTCCTGGTGGTCCCGTGGTCGCTTAGAGGATATGTATCGGCTAGTCGGTGAACGGGATGGGTGATGGCCCCTGTGATGGTTTTTGCTGTAGGCTTCCCTTGACATGCTCAATGGTGGGTCTCAGCAAAGGTCGGTCTACTTGGGTTGTTTTCCCTTACAGCAGGGTTCTCCAAAGTCGGTCCTGGAGGGCGGGACGTTTGCAAGATTTTTAGCATATCCACATTTATGTAAATGTAGTTATCTTTAAAATCTGGCATGGATCCGGCCTTCCAGGACCGACTTTGGAGAACCCTGCCATACAGCAATGGCAACAGAATCTGTAAATAATTGGTGGCGGTGTAATGGGGTGGACCACGTTTGCACGTCATCATGATAAACAATGGCCATTCTATACCGCCAGGAGTAGGCAGTGACATAACGCAAAATGATGCCCCCCACAGAATATGATGGGGGCCCCTGGGTATCCCTTATCTCCAAGGGTTTGGGGCCCCACTATACCGCAGGGACTGCAGAGGCCTGCGTTACGCCCATGAGAATAGATGGGGCTACCACAGAGTAGGACGCATTACCCATTTACCAAATATATGCCTCCATCATTGATAGATGAATATCAATCATAACTAAACTTTACAAGTCTTGGTACCACCACTAACAATGGCCAGGGTGGATTTACTTTAAGGTAAATTGCCTAGAATGACCACCAAGCCGATCGAGGTGAAGAGTAGATTAAATTATAAGGAGGGCCACCACGATTCTACTCACTTCCGAGTGAAGAGTCATGTTTCCAGCAGCCAACAAATATTGTTAAATTCGGAGTCATTACCAACCACATTAAAGTTTTAACTCTAATGCATTTCTGTACACTTCCACTAACCCACTTTATATACATGCATATTACTTTGCTATTTTTACCTTCATGATTTTTTTCTGGCATAAAGTGCATTGCAATAGAAATGAGAAATTGCATAATTTATCTGAACAAATATTTATTAGGCTGAATTGAATACAAATGGTGGATCCTGGAAGATGGACCAAGTGAATTTGCATCGCCATGAGTTGTGCTTCTGGACATGCAAGAGATTGTCTGTAGCTGATTGCCAAAGCATTAATTTAGTTAATTTGATTCTAATTTATTCTAGTGTGGTTTGAACTATTTATTCAGCTCAGACCTATGATAATAATTCGATTTAATGAACTTTAAAAATGTTTAGATTTGACATCTTGTCAGTTTCCAGCAGCATCTTTTCTCCTCCTTTCCCAAAAAATAACTACAGAATTATGATATTAGTGGGACCCAGAGGAGGCTGAATCTGGCCCACAGGTAGAACACACTGCGCATGCACCAGACAGCGGCACAGCATTCAAAATGCCATCCATCTGCATTAGCGGGCCTTCGTGTTCCTGCCAATACCTAGCACGGAGATGTCCCTTTGTGCAAGGCCAGCTTGTACCGCAGACACCACACACCATGAATTAGCAATGAAGACAGATGCTCCACTAATGGATGTTTGTATGCCACTGCCGCCTGCTTCAAACAGCTAATAAGCCAATTTTTCCAACATTAGCCACACTCCTAAACACAAGCCCTTGTTCTGTTGGAGTTTGCCGCATAAGAACAGCTGAAAAGAAAGTACAGCTAACCAGCTTAGCTTTGGAATGAAAGTGAAATATTCTTAGTTTGACCATATGAGGTATGGCGCTAAAATTATGTGGATAATATACGTACTTCAAGGGGCTTTCAGCCATGTCTCTTCATCCATTGGTCTGTCGTTGTTTCGTTCACGTTTGCTTTTAATCCAATGCAGCATAGAGCTTGGGGCAATGGGTCAGCATACTGTTGTAATTTCCTTTTGGAGTGGCTTTTGTTTATCTCACAGCTACCATTTCACAGCATACCAGATTGTATACATCAATCAATCAATCAGGAATGTAGAGCACGGCTACTTCACCCGTGAGGGTCTCGAGCCACTGTCGGATAGTGCTGCCTATTCTCCTATTGGTTGAACATCCATGTCTTGAAGTCCTTCCTGAATTGCTGAAGCTTTGGTGAGGCTCTGAGCTGCAGGGGGAGGTAATTTCAGGTCTTGGCCGCCAGATGAGAGAAGGAGTGGCCTCCGCTGTTTCTCTGGCGAATGTGACGGGTGGCACTTAGGACAAGGTTTCCGGATCCGAGATTTCTGGTTGGCTGGTGAAAGGTCACGCGTTGGTTGAGGTACACGGGTCCATCATTGGGTAGCACCTTGTATGCGGGGGTGAGTATATTGTACTGGCATCTCTTCATGACTGGAAGCCATTGGAGTTTCCTGAGGTGAGGGGTTGGTGCGTCTTTCTGGGGAGGTCGAGGCTGAGCCTAGCCGCTGTGTTCTGGATCGTCTGGAGTATCTTCATGAGTTGGGCTGTTATTCCTTCATAGAGGGAGTTGCCATAGTCGAGTCTGCTGGTGACGAGAGCCTGCATGACAGTGCACCTGGTGTTGGTCAGGAGCCATCTGAAAATCTTCCTGGACATGCGGAGCATGAGGAACCAGACGGTGGAGAGGGCACATACTTGCTTCTCTTAATAGATAGCTGTCTGTCAAGGATAATGCTGAGGTTGTGGGCGTGTTCAGTGGGTATCGGGGTTGGTCCCGGCTCTGGGGACCACTATTCAATGTTCCAGTGTGTGTCCTTGCCTTTCCCAAAAATGAGTACTTCTGTCTTGTCGGTGTTGAGTTTGAGACAATTGTTGTTCATCCAGTCGGCAACATCTTTCATGCATCTTTGGAACTTGTCTTTGATGGTTCTTGGATTGTTAGTCAGAGAGAGGATGAGTTGGGTGTCGTTAGCGTAGGAGATGATGTTGAGTCCGTGGTTTTTGACGATGGTGGCCAGGGGGGGTAATGTATGTGTTGGAGAGGGTTGGGCTGAGGGATGAGCCTTGATGTCCCCCACAGGTGGTGTTCTTTGGGATGGAAGAATAGGGAGGGAGGATGATTTTCTGCGTTCTTCCTGTGAGGTATGATGCGATCCACTTGAGAGATGCTCCTTGGATTCCGCTCTACTGGAGCCTGTTGATCAGTGTGTGGTGGGATACAGTGTCAAAAGTTGCTGAGAGGTCGAGAAGGATGAGGGCCACTGTTTCTTCCTGGTCTAACAGCATTCGGATGTCATCTGTGGCTGCGACTAGAGCTGTCTTGGTGCTATGGTCTGTTCTGAAGCTGGATTGGGAGGGGTCCAGGAGGTCGTGGGTCTCCAGATGTCTGTTGAGCTGGATGTTGATTGCCTTCTCAATGACCTTGGCTGGGAAGGGGAGTAAAGAGATGGGAGTGTAGTTCTTCAGTTCTTCTGGGTCCGCGGATGGATTCTTCAGCATGGGCTTCACGTTGGCATGTTTCCACTTCTGGGGGAAGTGGGCTGTGGTGATCAAGGAGTTAAGGACCTTGGTAAGTTCTTTGCTGATGGGTTGAGTGCTGAGGTTGAAAGCGTGGTGGGGACAGAAGTCTGCAGGAGCGCCAGAGTGAATCGATCTCTTGATGGTCGCTGTTTCCTTCTCTGTGAGGGGGTTCCACGAAATGATCTGGTGTGGGTGGGCGTCAGTCGCTGTGAGGAAGTTGATGCTGTCTGCAGCAGGGGGTTGGGGTGTGAAGTCTTAGTAGAGGGTGTTAACTTTGTTGTGGATAAAGTCCGCCAGGGCGTCGCAGAGATCTTGCGAGAGAGTGATGTTGTTTTCTGTTGCTGCGGGGGAGGGTTATTCCTTGACTATGTTGAAAAGTTCCTTGCAGTTGTTAAATCTGTCATTGATGCGGGTGGCTAGGGTGGTCTTCTTGGATTTTCTGGCATGCTTTACAAGTGAGCGTGTGATCCAGCGCTAACAATAAAAATAATTCTCCTATTATGCTTTGGTCATCCAGGTGCAATTATTTCTCTAACACACACACTATATCCATATGACGGTGGGGCCCATAACACCGCATATACATTCACTTACTCATTTGTTCCCTGGATTTCCTCCGTCATGAACCTAGGAGAAAAACGATTCGCTGGAAGGAGACGGGATACCTCTTTTATAATGACATAATATTTCTCATTTGCTTTTAAGGTATTCCGCTCATTGGTCGATGGACCAACTAGTAGGAATCAGTTGATGGTGATTAAGACCAGCTCAATCACAATAAACTCCTTTAACATTTCATTATTAATCATTGAGCTAAAGAAATCACTGAGTCATTTGTTTAAAGAATAATAAAGTTTATATAAAGTTTTGAATGCAGGAAAATGAGGTTAAGCTTATTATTCAGATCATTGCATTTATCATCAATATAAGAATAGTTTGAAATTGCAAGGCACTTTTATTAGACGGAAAAATGAGGTTATCATAATAAGAACTCTATAGATCAATCTATCTATCTATCTGGGGAAATCCTAATAATTCTAATAAAAATCTATCAATTAAAAAGTTCTCCTAAAGCAGCATCTTTATACTCAACTGGAAAAGGAAAATAACAGCAGCAGCATCAGCTCGTCAGCATCAGCAACCGCAACTTCTCCCATCTACAGCATCTAACTCACGCAGCATCTAACTTCTGCAGCATCTCCCGCAGCATTCGAACAGCATTCTAACCCCTCCCACCAAGAGTAGGTCTTCTTATACCCTAATTCTAGCTTACAGCATAAAATGTTTCTTCTTACATGGCGCGATTCATTCTCATTGGTCAAAAACTCAGGTCCATATACATTTTAATCAAACTTCCTGGTCTTAACCAGTTCCGTGTGGAATGTCCATGCAAGCATCGTTTCCCACAGTTCATGCACTTGCTCATCCGTTTCGATCAGTCCAAATTGTATCTTTTTCTGTTACATTTTGTGTAATACAGTTCCGTCTATTGATTCAGTCAGGCTTCTCACGCTTCTTGCTGATCATCTTGGCACACATCTGCTCAGAAGGGTCACAACAGCCTTGACCATACTTTCATCTTAGCCTCTCGGCATCAGCACGTGATCATCCCTTTTCCACAGCCTCTCTCCTCTATCACATGGTCTCCCGCTCATGCGTACTCTAGCAACTCGCGGCCATTTTATATTGCTGCTCGGCAGGCCTAAGCGCACTATTTTCAAAGATAAACAAAATGTTATTAAAACAAAGAAATATAAACCCTTTCGTTTCCCTCCCGTCTTTCTACGTACCCCAATTAGGTATTACCTAGCAGAAGCAACATATAAGCTGTCCCTTACTTACCATCACTTTATTTTGCAACCACACGTTTTATTTAAAAGCACAAATCATGCATTTATTATTTAATTAGTACGCAAATATTATGTTATGTTAGACACGTAAACAATTATAAGTCAATTAATTTGCACACAGAATTGCGTGTTACCTTTAACCCTTAACATACATTGTTGGTTATTTACTTAAACGAACATGTTTATTAATATTGTACGAAAATATTAGGAGGTTAAAATTTTTACATTTACCCTGCTCCATCAACTCCCCCTTTGGTGATTTTTAATATCACCACAAAAACCCAAGTTATACAATTTTCTCAGACAGCATATATCTTTTATCCGTTTGCTTTTGTTAGTTTACACTACTGTATCCCTTTCAACTTGTTTCTTCGTTTTCTTGTACATGTTCTCTTTTATTTCTTCTAACTATTTCACTCATTTCTCTCTCTCTTTCCTTGTTTATCTTTTTTTCTTTTTCTATCTTATTCTTCCTTCTTCTTCTCTTTATACAAGTTATTGCAAGCTTCAGTACTAATATTATTATTATTATCACGGTTGCTATTATTATAACTTTCCCTATTATTAATCCACTCATTCTTGTTAACCAATTTATTACAGAAGAAAACCCTTTACCAAGTTTTCCCCAATCACTTTCAACCTCCAGTGGAACAAGTTCTTTGTGCAAATTTGTAATATTTGTTATATACTTCTGTATATTTTCGCTCTTATCTGGAATGTAAGTGCAACAATGTTGGACTTTCAGCATTCCACAGACTCCGCCCTCTTTTGCCAAAAGAATGTCAAGGGCAAGACGATTTTGCATCACCATAGCTCTCATGGCAACCATCTCGGTATTTACCATCAAGAACCCTCCAGCAGTATCTGTAGATAAACGATCTACCACTGTGGATAATTTCCGAATTCTAAATGCATTCAAAGATATTCCCACTGCTGGTATCAATGCACCAAAAATTTCACCTACTATTTCTGAAAAACGTTCCCTTTTTCTACGTGTAAAGGTATTTATCATTTTGTGTGTTCCTTTTTCTTTTCTATCCACATGAAAAATCTTTGGAAAGACCAGGCCTAAGTAACATGACCCATACCAATGGTCCGGCAACCTATAATAAGCCCTATTTCCGCAAATATAATAAATCCCTGGAAATATTGGATCTTTTCCCCCTTTGAATCCCCATCCACCTAAAATTTGGTAATTGTCATGGCAATTACTGGAACCCACAAAATAATTGTCATATCTTGTCTTATTTCTTCTAATGCACAACCTTCCCTGTTGAGGCCAATCCAGAGTCATAGCTGCATTTGTCTTTTTCTTGTCATGATTGTCTTCTTCAAACGCCCAAAGAGGTGTTTTTGTCTCTTCTATCACTTTTCTTTGAAATTTCACTCTTCTCTCTTCAACCATCTCTAAAAATACCTTTTCTTCCTTCTTTAACTCACAGGTAAGGTTGTACCTAATTATACTATCTAATGTTAAAATCTTATCTTCTAAAAAATATTCACCAAATGTTTTTCCCTCTTTTATTTTGTTAAGCTCGGGAACTACGGAAACTTTTGCAAAAATCTTATTTATGTCAGTGTAATAATATTCTAATCTACCTGTTTTATAAAATAAACTTGCTAAAACACTACATGTTATTCCATATGTCAAAGGGAGGTGATGATAAGTCACACCCTCTGCTACAGATGCGGGCAACTGCATTCCAACATAGCAATCTCTTACATCCATTGTTTCTACATACTCATATAATAATTTAGTAAAAACATTTTTTGAAAAATTCTGTTATTGATTTGTCCTCATGTAATTCTGCACTACTCTTTAAAATAACTGGCTCTTGAGTGTTAGCTCCTTTTTCTTTCTCAGTGTTATTAGACATTTCTACTACAGCTAAACTAATTGGAATAGTGATTGCTAAAACTACCCATACTGTTATTAATAATCCTGTACAAAAACAGCACATCTTGCACCATCTACTTAAAAACTCACATTTACATTTTCTATCTCTAGTATTCTCCATTTTGTTTTATAACCTTATTTATTTGTTTTCTAGAAAATTGTGTCACTACACCTCAGAAATGACTTGCTTGCCACTCTGTACTTCCAATATTTTGTCTTTGCTTGGTACTTTCTTTTAATTCTTTCTCAGAATTCTTTCTTTGTCACATCCGGTAAATTCGTCAGTTCAGTGTTTTGTCAAATCCGGTAAAACTATCTAAATTTCTTCAGGTTTGTTGCTTCAGGTTAGTTGCACTTCACTTTCTCCCATCATGTTTCTTTGTTCTTGGTTTTCGTGATTGTTCTTTTCTTCTTTGTTACTAGTCAAAGCACGATACAACCATTCAGGCGATCTATATTTCTGATTTACCTTCTTTATTCTTTTCGTTTTCTGCAAGTGTTTTCCACCTTGTTTTTCTTGCTCTTTTTGACTTGTTATTTCATTCACTTGTTCAGCACTTTTCCCATCCAACCTTATGATTCTGTATCTTAATTTTCTTACTTCGTTGGACCAATTGTCTCCTTTTCTTGGCCTTTTTGCTTCACTTCCTTTTTCCTCTCTTTCTGTTTTCCAATTTCTTTTTCTTGTCTCTAGTTTTTCATTTCTTTCTTCTCCACTTTCTTCAGACTCTGTTTCAATTCTTTCGTTATTTCCTCTTATTTTGAAACTTATAATTTCATTTTCTTCTACTTGTTGTTCTTTTCTTATCTTCCTTCGTTCACCTATTTCTGTCCCTCCTCGAGGTTCTTCCGAATTTGTGTCAGTCTCTCTATCTGCTTCTAAATTTCCCTGTTCTTGTGTTTGACTATCTGTCCCTACTGCTCCTCGGGGTTTTTCCGATTTTTCTAGCTTTTGGTTTGAAACTCTCCCTTCTTCATCTATTAATATTATCTCCGAAGGAATTTTACCACAACTTGTACTTGGTTGCTCACTGTCACTATCTTCTGGCTCAGTTTCTTCTCTTATGCTTTCAAAATTCCAATTTCTTTTTAGGATTTCTTCACACTCCGAATGTTCTGTATCAGATTCTGAACTGGTGTCAGATATTTCCAGATGTCGACTTACAGGTCGATCTTCAAATTCTGGAACTTCAGCTATTTCTTCTATTTCCTCTTCTTCTTCTATCGTTGCACTTGTAGTTGGGATTTCCAGATGTCGACTTACAGGTCGATATTCAGGTTCTGGCACCCTGTTTGTTTCTTCTTCTCTTTCTGATGCTGAACTGTTTTCTGATATTTCCAGATGCCGACTCACATGTCGATCTTTAGGTTCTGGAACTCTGATGGTGTGACTGGCATGTACCCAGTGTTTCACTCCTGCACACTTGACTGCAGTGGTCGTCACCAGGATCACTTGTCGTGGTTCGTCCCAGCGAGGAACCAAACAGTTTCTTCTCCGGTGGACTTTTATTCGAACCCAATCTCCTGGATTCAAGTCGTGAGCTGGTTTTCTTTCAAGAGTGGTTGCATCCGGTCCAACCTGATGAAACACAGAACGCACCACATCAGCCAATCCTTTGCAATAATCCAGCACTAGATCATCAGTTATAGTCAGTAGCTTGTTGACAGGTACTTGTGCTTGTCTCATTGCTCGTCCCATGATTATTTCATGTGGAATGAGTCCAGTTTTCCTTTCCGGAATACTTCTGATTGTCATCAGAACTAATGGCAAAGCATCTGGCCATTTGAGTCCTGTAGCTTGACACATTTTTCCTAACCTGTTCTTGATTGTTCCATTCACTTGCTCTACTATTCCAGAAGCCTCTGGTCTGTATGCACAATGCAGTTTCTGTTTAATACTAAGTGCTTCACAAATCAGTTTAACTAATTCATTTTGGAAATGTGTTCCTCTATCTGTTTCAATCGTGACTGGAAAACCATACCTCGGAATGAATTCTCGCAGCATAAGTTTTGCTACCGTAATACTATCATTCCTTCTTGTTGGGTATGCCTCCACCCAACGGGAAAACAAACAGACGACCACTAGTACATACCTCAATCTGTTGCAAGGTGGCATTTCAATAAAATCCATTTGCATTCTAGTGAAAGGACCCCCTTCTCGTCCTATTCTTCCTAGACTCACTACTGTCTTCCTTCCTGGATTTAACTGTTGACAAATAAGACATCTCTGACAAAGACTCTCAGCTATGGCTCTGAATTTTGGATTATACCATGTTTGTCTAAAAAGTCTGATCATTGAATCTCTCCCAATATGGGCTTGTCCATGGTACATCCGTGCCATGTCAGAAATCATGCTATCAGGCATAACTGGTCTCTCATCCCTGTAAACCCAAACATCAGTTTCTTCATGTTTTCTACATCCTTCTTTTATCCAGGTATCTTTTTCTTCATCCTCTGCAGCTTCTTGTAACTGTCTCACCTCATCCCATGTTTCAATAGAGTTAGTAAAAAGCAAAGGACAAGAAATATGCTCTCTTTCACAACATTTATTCAAAGAAACCACATTCTTTGCACAGTACTGTGCCATTTCGTCAGCATATTTATTACCAACAGTAATGTAGTCTTCCCCATTTTTATGTGCATTGCACTTCACTACAGCGATCTGTTTAGGCAGCTGTATCGCCTCGAGCAGCTTTTTCACAAAATCTCCATTTCTGATGGGCGTCCCTGCAGACGTCAAGAAACCCCTTTGTGACCAAATCTGACCAAAATCATGCACAACCTCAAAGCCGTACTGGCTATCTGTCACAATCGTAACCCGTACATTTCTTCCCAACTTACATGCTTGAATCAGAGCTACTAATTCTGCGACTTGGGCAGACCGTACACCTTTCAGACAAGATGCTTCCAATACAGTTGCTACTGTGCAAACTGCATATGCTGCACTTAGAACTCCATCACTCGTTCTCAAACATGAGCCATCCACAAACAGAATATAATCTGATTCTTTCAAAGGCTCATCTCGTATGTCAGACCTTGGTTTTGTACAGTATTCGAGCACATTCAGACAATCGTGATCTACTTCATCCATTTCAATCACACTCTCTTCATCTGACAATGATGTTGAAGGATTCACATTCATACATCTGTCAATAGTCACATTATCTGCACTCAAAATTACCTTTTCATGCCTAGTCAGCCGACTATGTGTCATGTATTGGGTTTTCGTTCTTGTCAAAAGAATTTCCACAGAATGGGGAACATACACTCTCAATGGATACCCCATCACTATGCCTTCACTCTGTTCCAGACTCACACAAGTAGCAGCAACTGCTTTCAAACATCCAGGCAACGCTTTCGCTACAGGGTCTAAAACAGCTGAAAAATATGCAATAGGTCTTTTCATAGTTCCATGTCTCTGTACCAAAACTGAAAATGCACATCCATCTCTTTCACTGCAATACAGCTCAAAATCTTTCTCATAGTCAGGCATTCCCAATGCTTTAGCTTCACACAATTTCTTTTTCAACTCTCTGAATGCTTTCATTTCTTCATCATTCATTTCAAAAGGATCTTTAACATCCTTCTTTGTCAGTTTCTGCAATGGTTTAGCAATCAGTGAAAAACCGCTTATCCTTTGTCGACCATATCCAACCATTCCCAAAAACATTCTTACCTCTCTTTGTGTCACTGGAGCTCTCATTCCTTGAATCATTTTTATTCTTTCAGTCGTTACCTTTCGCACTCTTTTCTCAATTTTATGCCCTAAATACTGGACTTCTTGTTGACAAAACTGCAATTTTGAAGGGGACACTTTATGTCCTCTTTTTGCTAAATGATTCAGCAAAGCAATTGTATCATTGACACATGCTTCTTTCGTTTTTGATGCCACCAGTAGGTCATCAATATACTGAACCATTACTGACTTTTCTGGCATTCTTAGATCTTCCAATGATTTCTTTAGGATCTGATTAAAGATTGATG
This sequence comes from Calotriton arnoldi, assembly GCA_963921515.1. Lineage (NCBI taxonomy): Eukaryota > Metazoa > Chordata > Amphibia > Caudata > Salamandridae > Calotriton > Calotriton arnoldi. Next base: position 3,270,097 of record CAWUFW010000353.1, on the reverse strand, counting down.
GATTTTCTGTGTACCCTTGAGGAATTCGGCGCCATGCCAAAATACGCTCTCCAAACCTAAACGCAAATAATGGCTGGCTATCTGGATGCAATGGAATAGAGAAAAATGCATGACATAAATCAATTACTGTGTACCATTCTGCTTCACGTGGAATCTGGTATAGAATCACAGCAGGGTTCGGTACTATTGGGCAACAAGGCACAACAATTTTGTTTACCTTCCTTAAATCCTGTACGATCCTATATGTTCCGTTTGGCTTTTTCAGTCCCATTATTGGCGAATTACATGGACTGCTCATGATTTCTTTTAGAATCCCTTGTTCAATCATTTTATTTATTACTTGCGTTATTCCTTCAATTATTTCTTGAGTCAATTTATACTCGGGCGTATTTGGGTAACTCGTTCCTTCTTTCACTGATATTTTTACGGGATCTACTCCTTTCATTAATCCTACATCTTCTCCTGTAAAGTCCCACACTTCTTCTTTCACTGTCCTTTTCAATTCAATTGGGATTTTCTCTGCATCAAATACAGGAAACAAACCATTTACTTCTGGTTCTAAATTCACCATTGTCATTTTATACAGCACATCCTCATCTGGAGTCTGAAATGCAATTCCGTCTGGGGTACAATAAATTGTGCAGTTCATTTTGCACAATAAATCGCGTCCTAAAAGGTTCACGGGACTACAATCACTTACCACAAATCGGTGCATTTCACTAAATGGACCAATTCTTACCTTTACTAATTTAGTAAGAGGCGTTTTAATTTGCTGATTGGAAACTCCAACCACTTGGATATGTTCACCTGAGAGAGGAAGGTTTGGAATTTCCACTGACCTAACAGTAGAACGGGTAGCTCCAGTGTCAACAAGGAATGTTACATTTACACCATTCACTTCTCCATCCACAAATGGACCAGACTGATCTACCTCTAGAGTTGCGCCAAGCACGCACTCTTCCCTCTCTCTTAGGCACCGTCAGGAACTTTCATCCGTGTCATCCTCATCCTGTCGTAACAAATATTGAGAAATTGCAGCTGCACGCGGCAACTGTGTTACCTGTTCTCCTCTGTAGAATCCTGTTCCTGCACTGTATTTCTGTTGGTTAACACTCTTGGGAAGTGGTGGTTGTGGCACCTGACCTTGTTGAGTAACTACCTCACTCTGCACCTGTGAATTTAATGATTGATTTTCCACATTAGGTTTTGGAGGAAATTTACACTTGTTTCTCCAATGTCCTAGCTTTCCGCAGTTGTGGCATGGCCACTTTTTCTTTGCCTCATCTATGCTCATTTGTCCTTTTCCTTTACCTATATTAGGTCGGGATTTAAACTGTCCTGTTTCACTACTAGTATTACTCAATTGAGCTTCTTGCTTCTCTGCAACTTTCACCTGTGCCCACATTGCCTTTTCTTTCAATTTACGCTGTTTACTCTCAATTTCATCACTGCAATACTTAGCATATCTCAAAACTTCGTCCACTGTGCTATTCTACCAACCAATCAAGTGCTGCTTAATCATTTCACTTATCTCTGGTTTTAATCCATACACAAACCTATATACAAAATTACTCATATCCTTCTCACTCATTGTCTCATAACCACTATACTTTTTCAAAACCAACAACAATCTCTCATAGTAGGCGTGCACTGACTCTTTGCTTTCCTGCGTTGTTCTGTTTGTTTTTACTCAATCTGTTTCTTTTGGTGGAATCTTATTCTTCAAAAAGGTAACTACTTGGTCGTACTTCCTCATCACTTCTGGACCTGGCGCTCCTGTTTTAGCATCCCTTGGATATTCTACAGTTGACCAATCAATGGTAATCTTACATTCTGTCCACAAATCACCTCTCACTACTATATCAAACAATCCATCTATATCTATCCACATCACTTTTTACACCTTAACAAATCTTTCCACTTCTCTGTACCATTCTACTGGTTTCTCTCTTAATTTGGGGAAGTCGTTTGTAAATGACAGTATATCCTGTCTGGTCCACGGAACATGCACATAACTACCACCTGGTGTTTCTCTCATCTGGTATTCCCTAGCAACTCTTTCCCTATCTGTCACTGCAAAAGCCAAAGATGCTTTATCTGTTGTTTTCTCATTCCTCTTTGACCATCTATTTCTCCATCTATCCACATCACCCCATTTTCTCAATAAAACAATCAGCTCTTTTATTTGGGTCAGTCTTCCTGATGTGTTCAAATTCTCTATGTCTTTCTCACAAAAATCTACTCTGTACGGTTTCTGCAACGTCCTCACTTTCACAAATTCTACTCCTAGTTCACTTGCGATCTCTTCCAATTTGTCATGTAAATTTCTAGCTCTCCAAGTAAGACTCTTGCACAAAAACATAATCTCATCATCCTGATAATTTTTTTGTTTTTCTGTTCCAATTGTTCCCAAAATCAACTCTTCCATGTCTATTTTCAACCTAATTACATCTAATGGTTTTTCTTCTGGTTCTTTTGCTTTCAGCGCTTTCATCCATTCGTTTAACTCTTCTGGAGTTGGACCTACAGGCGTACTATTTAATTCTATCCAATCACTGCTTCTTTCTGGTGTTCCTGATGCGGACTCTGTCACCATAGGCATTCTCCTAATCTCATTCTCATTTATCGTCAAATTTGTTGGTGGGCTTGGTCTACACGTACTAGCCAAATTGTGTGCACCTTCATTATTCAGTTCCATCCCTTCTCTTTTTCTTTGCAAATGTGAATTCATGGGAATCACTAAGGAATGTTCATTAATTTACTGATTCTCAAAAATTGGCATTACTGGACCTATCGTTACTGGTACAGTTACAGCTTCCATATTCTTTGTCAATTCTCTTATTTTCTCAGTCAATTCTTTTGTCGTTTTTGCTAATTCAGTTGCATTGTCACTTTCTATCTCTTCATTTTGTGAAGTTTTAAATGTTTCTTGTGACCTATTTATTTCATTTCTTCGTTCGGGTTTTTTATTCCTCCCAGTTTCCATTGGTGGTGCATTAGGTGTCACCACCGCAGAAGTCTGTTGGTATGGAGGTGGGTTTCTGTTTAAAATATCTTCCAGCAATTCGTCATCTGTTTCACTACCACCATACACATACTTTTCTACCACTACATGTTTCTTTTTCTCTGTACACTTTCTCTTTGCTTCTTCCTCAACTGCAAAAGCTGGAAACAAACCTCCTGTCATGTTAGCATATCTCCAACGCTTTACTCTGTCCTCATGATTTATTCCCCACAACCTTCCAGGCAAAAACTCATGATTCTTTAATCCTCTGGATCTCTCTCGCTCATACATCTCATCTTCCCATTCCGTTAAAGCTTCAAACTGTGTCGGTCTAGGTCTAGGTTCTAACATTACCATCTTTTCTCTCAAGTTCCGTAGTACAGCTACATTAAATGAACCATTCTCAGGGAAAGCCAATGCTCCATCATTCTTGGTGTATTTTGTCCAATTTTCTAACCATATGCATGTATGATATCCATATTTCAGCATCATATGTGAAGCTGGGGATTTCGGCGGAGGAATTATTTGTCCCTCTCTAGTCACTACCTTTTTGTCCTTCTTAAAGAAGTTCTTAACTTTCGACATCCAAGACGTTTTCTCTTTTCCATACTCATAGTACGACATGATTCACAACCTTTTTCTCCTTAAACAATCCGCAATTCAACACTGTTCCCTATGCGTTATTTCAACCAATACTAGCGCGACTCACACCAACACTCCAATCACAGCAATTTCTGTCTACGGCGCACTGTCCAATCCCAGCGCGGCTTTTGTCTACGTCAGTATCGCACTGTCCAATCCCAGCGCGACTCTTGTCTACGTCACTTTTGCTCTTGACCCCTCCTTTACAAAATTTATCGGCAATTTCTTTTTCAACAATTTTTGTTAGTTACAACATTTTAACCACATTTCCATTGTCTGATTCGCTAAACCGAAAAGATAGCTTTGACCATTTACACAAGAATTCTGTATTTTCCAGTAGGCAGCGCTTACCTCTACCCTACCACAGAATTTTCAGTTTCGCCGATAAAGTAGCACTTCCCTCTACCTTACCCTTCTTTCAAGCAATCAGTAAACCCGTTTCTCTGGGGATAAAACACATGTGGAAACTATACTGCTCCTGAGAATTAAGGCCAGAGTTTCACAAGAAAACCGATCACTATTTCACTTACACACCTTTTATACGCAAAATGTCCCTATCATAACACAACCTGTGTTATTACCAAAAATGAACTCAGACAGTGTAAAACTCCATGTGACTTCTCTTGCCACACGTGTTCCACTTCCTACTTCCTGGAAGCGTGAAAACTTACATATAACATAACGCGACTCAACAAAAAGTGTTAGACATGAACTTATCAATAATCTATAATCAATAATCACCAAACTAATCTATAGAAACCATAACTCTGCTACCAAGAAATCTGATCCAGCGCTAACAATAAAAATAATTCTCCTATTATGCTTTGGTCATCCAGGTGCAATTATTTCTCTAACACACACACTATATCCATATGACGGTGGGGCCCATAACACCGCATATACATTCACTTACTCATTTGTTCCCTGGATTTCCTCCGTCATGAACCTAGGAGAAAAACGATTCGCTGGAAGGAGACGGGATACCTCTTTTATAATGACATAATATTTCTCATTTGCTTTTAAGGTATTCCGCTCATTGGTCGATGGACCAACTAGTAGGAATCAGTTGATGGTGATTAAGACCAGCTCAATCACAATAAACTCCTTTAACATTTCATTATTAATCATTGAGCTAAAGAAATCACTGAGTCATTTGTTTAAAGAATAATAAAGTTTATATAAAGTTTTGAATGCAGGAAAATGAGGTTAAGCTTATTATTCAGATCATTGCATTTATTATCAATATAAGAATAGTTTGAAATTGCAAGGCACTTTTATTAGACGGAAAAATGAGGTTATCATAATAAGAACTCTATAGATCAATCTATCTATCTATCTGGGGAAAGCCTAATAATTCTAATAAAAATCTATCAATTAAAAAGTTCTCCTGAAGCAGCATCTTTATACTCAACTGTAAAAGGAAAATAACAGCAGCAGCATCAGCTCGTCAGCATCAGCAACCGCAACTTCTCCCATCTACAGCATCAAACTCACGCAGCATCTAACTTCTGCAGCATCTCCCGCAGCATTCGAACAGCATTCTAACCCCTCCCACCAAGAGTAGGTCTTCTTATACCCTAATTCTAGCTTACAGCATAAAATGTTTCTTCTTACATGGCGCGATTCATTCTCATTGGTCAAAAACTCAGGTCCATATACATTTTAATCAAACTTCCTGGTCTTAACCAGTTCCGTGTGGAATGTCCATGCAAGCATCGTTTCCCACAGTTCATGCACTTGCTCATCCGTTTCGATCAGTCCAAATTGTATCTTTTTCTGTTACATTTTGTGTAATACAGTTCCGTCTATTGATTCAGTCAGGCTTCTCACGCTTCTTGCTGATCATCTTGGCACACATCTGCTCAGACGGGTCACAACAGCCTTGACCATACTTTCATCTTAGCCTCTCGGCATCAGCACGTGATCATCCCTTTTCCACAGCCTCTCTCCTCTATCACATGGTCTCCCGCTCATGCGTACTCTAGCAACTCGCGGCCATTTTATATTGCTGCTCGGCAGGCCTAAGCGCACTATTTTCAAAGATAAATAAAATGTTATTAAAACAAAGAAATATAAACCCTTTCGTTTCCCTCCCGTCTTTCTACGTACCCCAATTAGGTATTACCTAGCAGAAGCAACATATAAGCTGTCCCTTACTTACCATCACTTTATTTTGCAACCACACGTTTTATTTAAAAGCACAAATCATGCATTTATTATTTAATTAGTACGCAAATATTATGTTATGTTAGACACGTAAACAATTATAAGTCAATTAATTTGCACACAGAATTGCGTGTTACCTTTAACCCTTAACATACATTGTTGGTTATTTACTTAAACGAACATGTTTATTAATATTGTACGAAAATATTAGGTTAAAATTTTTACATTTACCCTGCTCCATCACGTGCGTTGATCAGTATGCAGTTGATCTCTCTGGTGGTGTTGGTGCAGGTCTTGCTTACATCTGCATCTGTTCTTTCTAAAATTACTAATTTTTTTTAAATGCACACAATTAAGTGCATTTAGAACCGCACTCCTGTATGTCAAGCTGGTAATTTTTTTAATTGGGGAGTACAGTTATACTTGTAAACCAATTTAGTCAGTATGTCCTGCTTGCATGGCTTTCTATCTTGATTTCAGTGCTCCTGAATGTCGTGCTTATAAATATATTTAACAATGGCTTTCTTTACCCTACAGGGCTTTGGGGACCTTGTTCCAGACATTAATACCATCACTTGCTAGCCTGTCCATCAGAACAAACACTCTTATATTTAGTGTTTTGCTTCTCGTGCCACGTTGGCAAATGCAATTCACATTGTCACATTTTTTGAATGCATATTTCCTTTAAAGGCATGTACCGTAACATATTCTCCTATAGCCACAGAATGCTTCAAAATCCATGGCATGTCATTCCGCAAAAAGCAGCAACAGGCAAATTCAGTTCAAATAAGACCACACCAATGCTCTGTACACCAGCCTGATGAATGATCAACCAAGCCACCAGCCAAAATTTCAAGAATCTAATGGCTAGTCTTATCAATTCAATTCTCTTGTCTTTATTCGATTTTCCAAAGGCAGATCATAAAAGATACACACGATAAAAGAAAAATCATGCTAAATAATGCACACACATGTTAAAAGTACCAACCACAAATTTAAAAAGACAGAATTCATTATATATAGATTTACGTTTGTTAAAATACCAGTGCATAAAGCTAGGTTCCAAGAGCATCAAATCTAATATGACAAATGAAACAAGAATATTAAAAATGACCACATATAACAAGACGAAATCATTATGTTAGATTACATTGAGTAAAGTGACAGTGCCAAAATGTTAAATCCAAGAGCATCATATCTCAGAGTGGCAAATGGATAGGAGTTGAATGCAACAGTATTCACATAAAGTGCTTGGATCGATAATAATTATTAAATAGAAGATATAAAACTTTTTTGTCAGAACAACAAACTTCTTCTTTTGGCTAAAGTGCACTTCAAAAAACTTGCGACTGCATAGCAAACGTTACAGTCGTTTAGTTGCAATAAATAAAATAGGGCGGCTTTACATTTAGAGAATTTGAGTCTGCGTAGCAAGGGTAATAAAAACTTCCTAGTGAACGACAGATAAAATTGGCAGAAAAATACAAAATGTAAAATGGTTTGGCTGGAGTGCTCATCCCATGGACAAGTAGCAATGGTGTCTGAGGAGTACTGGCCTAAGGGGAAACATATTAGCCAGCGAAAGGAACCTAGCCTGAATCTTGCCAGCAGTGTTCTTTCAAAAACATTGGTCACGTATAATAAATAAGGGGCAATTGTTAGATCTGCTTGAATAATACAATAATCTCTGACTGAAGGTTTGGACACTTCCTTTAGTTCCCTAGAAGCTTGTTTGTGCTTACTAAAACTATCCTGGACCCAATTTTTGGCCTTTTTTTGGATAGACTCAGGGTGTTCAAACAAGTTGGCACAACAAAGAGCCGAGAAACAGTTTCTGATGTATTGTAGCCATGGGATGGCTAAACCATGAGCACAAATTAAACAGTCTCTGATAACTGCCCGGTTGAACTCAGCTTCTTTATTAGACCAAATTGAGCACCAGAGAGCCAAAGGGGCAGCATTGATGATATCTTGGACATAATTCAAGCCTAGCTCCAGGTGGAGGGAGAAATGCGGGGTTGAGGGAGGAACGCCTAGTAGCCGGCGACAGAATCTATTCTCCTCCGTCTGCATTGCATGAACATCCCTACATCCCCAGATTCCCATTCCATATGTTAGAATCGGCAGGCATTTCCGGTTATATATCTCGAGAATAGGGGCAAAAGTCTTTCTACCAATAGAGATGGCAAGCGAGGAAGTGGTACCAACAGCTTGGGTATATTGAGATATTCTGTTTTTAATACAAGTGAGCCAGGTGCATCCTTCTAGACTTATCATAGGGCCAGAGAGGTGAAGTTACTTAGCGAAATACTCAGGGTAGTGCTTTAACTTTCTGCAAGAGAGAATGAACAACTAACTCTCGAAAAGTTTGGGGTTTTATTATGTGATTTACCCCCTTATTCAGACACTATGGGGTCCATTGCAAGTGGCCCATGATTCCCTAACCAACTGGTGGAGAGATTTACAAAATTTAATACGGATTTCAGGTTGAGCAGAAACATTGCTGGTCTGAAGGTTTTTACCTGAGCATTTCGAAATGCCCAGGTAAAATAAATCACAGAAACTTGAAAAAAAACATGCAGAAATGAGTGAGCAAGTACGGAGTTCACCATGTTATTCCCCATTATTCTGTGACTGACAGTAATCCCCCTCTCCAGTATTACAAATACCCATGGGATTGGAAATTCTGGGGGGCGGCATGGAGAGGACACTAGTAATGAACCCTACAATGAGCCTTTATGTCTGGTATAGCACTTTTACAAATGCTCTTATTTGAATTAGACCTTCTTGTCCTAAATTTCATAACCCTCTCTATTTGTTCCCATTTCTGTCAGGCTCGATTGACCAGAGAACACCGAATAGGCAGTGCGCATCTCTCCAGGAACCATTCATTGGAGGAAGAATTTGAAAGAGCAAAGGCAGCGGTTGAGGTATTGTCTCTTAATAATGCTGCACACATCCAATCATTTCATTTACCAAATACTACAGATGCCAAAATTTGCTAATCCAGGTGGAAATTATATCAGATTATAGTGATTTCAAGCAATTGAGTTTTAATGCATTGCAATGGCGCATGGGTCACATACAATCTTTGTGAAGCTACTCCAGGTCTAACCCCTTCGCCGCGGCGCGAATTCCGCCGCTGTGCGAGGGGGGGCGGGGTTGGGCATGGCGCTGCGGTACTCATGACGGCTCCCGGGCGTCATAAATCATGGTGGATGTGTGCTCATGACGGCTGGGAGCCGTCAGAACTCCGCCCACTGATTAATTCTCCCGCACAGGCGGGGAATTAACAGCACATGGGCGGAGCGTCAACGTTCTGACGGCTCCCGGCCGTCATGAGCACACGCCTACCGTGACTCATGACGGCCGGGAGCCGTCATGAGCACCGAAAAGGTTAAGAGCACTTGTTACAATATGAGATACCCTAATTCAGAGCTAAGAACATTTCTTATCCCCCCGGTGATGGTAAACTATTTGTGGAACGACCAATGGACCACATGATCACACTCCTCATCGTCTATCGAATCTTCTGTTGGTGATAATGATTTAGATCAGTAGCGCTTTAAATCTATGCACCAAAGAGTCTCCATTCTTGATCTCATTGTCTTCTGATATAGCGGATTACTGTTAGAGGATTCTCTTCAAACCCCTTTGCCATCAAATTGACAAAATAAAAACAGGTCATGATGATTAGTCATTTCAAGGTACCAAACAAAAACAAATCACTGAGCTAAGTCTCAATATATCCTTCTGCCTTACTTGCCATGGATAACAATGTAAATGACAAATTCTGTCATAACCTATTACGTGATACTATGTCCGGTATTTCGGACTACATTGCCCATATGGCCCTCGAAAGGCAAAAATATAAGAAATCAGGTTAATGGTTCTCAGCCAAACTAACAGCAGAAATTAAGGCTGTAATGTTAAAATGACCACTCATTGTATTCGCCTCCACTCTAAAGGAGGCCAGAAAATGTAACATGAAAACAACTAGTAAGATTAAGCTAATTTGTTTAAATCACAGGATATAAAAGCAAACATCATATCCAAAAAACTGTAAAATGTCAATGATGCATCAGGCATGAATCTATCCTAAGACAATAAAACACTCTGAGGCAGCTGAAGAATGCACATGCCACTATCTAAATTCTTGTAGGACACTAGTCCGACATGTTGGAAAGGAAAATGCTGGCACGTCTGAAACCCACCCCATATTTCTCATTCAGCACGATTCCTGGCTTGTTTTGTCCTTACTTCTGTTCATACTGAAAACTAAAACCACTGTGTCAGACTCTAAAACTATTTCTCTGACCCCTCCCTATCACCATCCCAAGTCCCTTGTCTAGGCTGGTTGTCACAACCTTTGCCCATATTAGGTCAACCTTTTTAGCTTCTTCCTCTCTCAGGTCAAATTCTCAGTCCCTCCTAAAAACCTAGCAGGTCAAGCCTCTCCTCAAAAAACTCTGATCCTAGTGACCAAATCTATTCCATCTATTACAAGCTCCTCTCTCCTGGCAAAAATATTGACAGCTGTTTATCCAAATAAGTGAAAAATACTTAATATCCTTTGTGGTCATTGCTCTGGTTTCAGAGAAGGTTGCAATTCTGAGATAGTTCCCTTCGTCATTGTTGATGACGCCCTTCACATACTAGACTAACTACATAAACAACTAAACCATTTCACCAATGAACCTGACTTCAAGCCAGTGGTACTATCAAGGAAATTTGATACCGGTTGGGCTCGCTTACCCAGTCTAGCCCCCCTAAAATTGCAATAAATACAGAAGAAAGATTGATCTGTGGAACCTGCCATTATGGCCTTGTTACTCCTACATTGCATTTGAGAAATTGGCTCGTGGTTGAGAATAAATGTATTCTTAAGACAGTCTTCTTCCTTTCCAAATCCAACCACCTTAGCTCACCAAAATACATACCCCTAAACTGATCATTTCAGGTAGGGAATGTTCGGTATGTAGGAAAGGTTGCCCCAAACCTCCCTGCTTTAAAAAAACAAAGATTGTGCCCCCACTACCTGGAACTCTATTCTCCTGATGTACACCAAGTGCCCTCCTTCCTCTTTTTCAAGAAAGAGCTAAAGGTCTTTCTGTTTAACATGTAAGCCACATAAAGTGCATAACCTTAGATTCTGCATTCTTCTCGCCATACAGCTTGACTCCAGGATACCTTCAAAAATCTCTGTTTCCTGTCATTGTATCCCTGTTTCAAATTACTTTTATTTATTAACACTTTTCTTTCATGTATATAGAGTTTTTATTATTTTACTTTGTTGTTTTTTATTTTGTTATTGTTGCTATGTTTTTGTTAATAATACATTCAGTTGACCTATTTCGGACCAGGTTCGCGCTATACAAAACTGCAAATAAAATAATTAAATCAGATCTTTGAAGTATTCACGCCCCATGTTTTAGACATTGATAAAGATACAGCATTCAGCCCACTAGGCCATCTCACTGTTAGCAACTGATCAAAACTGATTATCATGAATGCCTCTCCAGCACTTCAAGCACACTCAGACAGCTCAATACAATCAAGGCTTCCAACTCTACACAAAAGGGGATTTACAAACGATGCAAATTCAGTAAAATGGAGGAAAACATCCACAAATTATGATAAAAGGTCTGTGGAATTGTGTCACAAATAAAAAAGAATATCCCGTCTTCACATTAAATAGTCAGAGAGGTGACTTGTTGAAAGTTAAAAGGCTGATATCTGAAGAATGCTTTGCATAAGAAGCCAATCAGAGAAATGTATCTCCTGGAAGGGCATTTGAAATCCTCTCTCTATATCAGGTGTGTCATTTACTCATGTTGATGTACAATATTATGCAAGATTGCATCGGTATTATTTTTTCTCCATTTGTCTAGTGTGGACATATAATTAGGAAACACTTGAGAGGTTTCCTTCATATTTGACTGGCGGTTTGTTGCAAGATCATAATATCGTCAAAGGCCACTAAATAATGTTTTACAAGAGCATCAAATAAAAATATTAAAATACACCCTTTATTTCCAGAAGGTGCTTCTGCTTAGAATGAAAAATAATACTTTTAAACCTTTATAGTCATTTATTGAGTAGCCCATCTGTAGGATAATCGATCTACTTTCATTATTTCCCCAGCTGTCTGCTGTTTACAACTATGTATTGTTCACTGAGACCTGTTAAATATGCCAGATTCACATGTGCTGTACAAAATGACCCAACTTTTGTCAACCAAAATCCAGCTCCTTCTATTGTGTGCCTGAATTGACTCTGTCAGGGTACCAGGATGCCACTACGTACTGTCAAAAAATTTGCAGTACACTCCAAGTCAGCATTATGAATACAAGGAATCTATTATAGCCTTAATACCCACGTAGTCGGCTCTACCAGCCAATAAAAGCCTGCTCCAGCGTTAAATGCCTGAGCCCAAGCCAAGGGCCTTTAACAAGGGAGCGGGCTTTTAATGGCCGGTAGAGCCCGCTACGGACAGCTCTAAGGCTATTAGAACATTCTGACCCTAGAGGGCAGAATGTTCTAATTTGTAAAACAAGGGCCTCACGGACCCCGAGGGGGTTGAAATCCCCTCGGGCTCCGTGAGGCCTTTGTTAAACATTGGCATGCTGATGCTCCAGGCTTCTACCGGCCATTAGAAGCCCAGAGTACTCCTTGTTTTCAAAGGAGCTCCCAATGTTCTAATTCTGCTTCTGAGCTGTTGGTTTTGACAACTGTGGGTCACGATAAGTCATACTCGGAGTTTCTCACATTCATTCAGCTTACAGGCTGCTCTATAAATCTGCCAGTTTTTGCCACAGGTTGAATGACTTATTTTAAACAGGGAACCTTTAAGAGGATGTGCTGCTGAACTGGCAACCAGTGATGTTCACACCATGGCTGAGAAACAGGAACACATTTCCTAAGGCCAGGTGTAAGACAGACAGGAAAGTTCTGCATTATTTGTAGTTTGTTGATCAGCGCTGCCAATAGACCTAACAGGAGGGATAACTTCAGATGACATAAATGGAAGTCTATTTTGAGAAGCCTCACCTGAAAAAAATAGACAGAAACTGCCAAAATAATCTGGACAACCAGAGACATATCATTTACTGATCTAAATCTCAGCTTTTTTGAAAGTGGATATTAACTGAGGCAGGGCCTTAACAAGCAGTCAGACCAAAGTGTACCAGAGGCTTTCAATGCTGCTCCTCTTACTTTACTTTAATAAACTTTATTTCGCAGTTCAGTGAATTGCATAAAAGTACACATGTTATAATAGTAACATTAAAAAGGAATTCATTCAAACAAACTGGCAATCAATAAGATTTTACAGTACACAATTCTCACTAATGACCATTACACAGAAGGGTTAGACTAGTAGTGCAAACACAGATATTTTAAAACAGGCAAGCGGTGGCGTCAGCAAGTAGAAATTTAAAGTGCTATCGATAAAGTGCAAAGGACCTTACGGGTTCTCAAAGCAGCCAGTAGAAAGGATGCTAATGCAAAGCAAACCAATGTGGTATCTAAAGAGTAAAATAACGTAAGGGCTGCTGCTACTGTTCGTATTGAGAATTTCCTTAAAAGCGGAATTATAAAGGTCCTCCTCTCTTTTTCATAATGTGTGCAAAAAAGGAGGGTGTGTGACGTCGATTGAGCTGACTTATTGTCACAGGGGCAAGAGGATAGGTTCCTAAGGACAAATTGATTATTTGGATAACCAAGCATAAGCGGAATTAGGTTCAGTCTGAACCTTGTCAGAATGAATCGATGCTGGTTATTCGTCACTATTTGTAGATAAGAAGGAGAGTGATTTAAAATCTGTGGTATTGATTCATAAAACTTTACAGATACTTTCCCTTTATGATTATTCCATCTATCCTGTGTAACTTGGTTTAAAAAGATCGCCCTTAGTCTTGATTTAGGGAAGTGTTTGCAAAGATAAGGTGTATCAAACAAGAAACCAAGACCCAAAGAATTAAAATGTTCTCTAATGTAGGTTATCCACAGGATTCTGTAGGCATAATCCAAAGTTAAAGTATCTTTGATAATTTTTTGATTCAAGCCCACCGTTTCCCTTTTGCAGATGAATAACCAAAGGGCAAGGGGAGCTAATCTAATATCGTCTGTGATATAGGGGATGCCAGCTTCTTTATGGGCTATAAAGTTACTGGTTGAATGAGGAATTGACAGTAATCTTTTAATGAATTTGTCTTCCTGTACTTGAAGGATAGTTGGGTCAGTAATACCCCATATTGTTGCCCCGTAGGTGGCCATTGAAAGTGCTTTTGCCTTTATAGGTTGTGAGCATTTCCAATATAGGCTTATGGCCTAGTTTTTGGAAAACCTAAATAAAGCTGTGATACTTTGAATCATTGAATTAGCTCTATTTTGCAGCATCTCCTTCCAAGTAAGTTTGTTGTCAAAGACAACCCCTAAATAGTTAAAATGATGTACCTGATCATTTTTTTCCCCACCTAAATTAAATCTAAATTTTTTGTTTTTGTCCTGGCCTATTGGCATTACATAGGATTTGGCTTTATTAACTTGCAGGTCCAACTTACGCATAAAATCGGTGTACTGGGAGATGAGATTTTGTAGTGCCATTGGAGTCCTCGCTAGTAAAACGGCGTCATCTGCGGAAAGCAGGATCGGGAGGGCAGATGATAATACTAACGGGGTATCTTTCGTGGTCTCAATCAAAGCTTTACTTAATCTGTTGGTATAGGGAGCAAACAGGAAGGGGGCCAGGACACAACCTTGCCTGACACCCCTCTCTATTTTGAAGCGTTTGGTGCATTCACCATTTCTCCCGTATCGTACCGTTGCAGAAGCGCCTGCATAGAGCTCCCTAATAAAGTTGATAATGCCCACTCCCATTTCCTTTAAAATGTCCCAAAGCTTACTATGGACCACGCAGTCGAAAGCCTTGGATAAGTCCATGAATGCCAAATAGATTTGAGGGTTTTTTTTGCTTTTGTATATTTACCAATAGTTAGAGTCAAGTTTAGACACTGATCCAACGTTCCCCTACCCTGTCTGAACCCATACTGGATTTCCGACAGAATGGTCCTTTCCTCTGCCCATATTTCTAGTTTATTTAACAATACACGACCCATTAGCTTGGCCGAGCTGTCGAGCAAAGAAATTGGTCGATAATTGGCAGGTGCAGAGGCATCCCCTTTTTTGTATATCGAGATGATTATGGATTGTTTCCAAGAGGGGGGAGGACCATTCACAGCTTAAGTCTGGAATCTCGCACAGTAGGCTAGCGTATCAGCTGTGATCTTAAGTACTTTAGTAGCGTATTAAACGCCTCGACTGTACAACAGTGGTCTAAGGAAGGATCCAGACAGATGTGTATACTCTCTAGGTTAGCCAGGACAAAACTTGTAAAAAGAGCGGCCACATCAACATTCTCCCATTTCAAAATAACGCCATTAGATCTACTTATTATTGGTTTGGGGAAATTATTGCTGTTTTAAGGCTTGGACACTGGCCATGACAAAGCACTGGACAGGATTGCGTGATCGCTAAATTCGGTGAAAAGGGTTTTGGGTGTTGAAAGCCTTAAACTTAGGGACTCGGATAAAATGATGTAATCTAGTGTAGAGAGGTATTTGCCTTTATAAAAGGTTGAGGAAAAGGACCCAGTATGTGGGTCTTTGGCATTATGAATTACAAGTTGCCATTTCATTAATATAGTATTGAGCACGTTCCAGTGAATATCATGATGGAAATGGGCAATGCACTCATTTTTATGATCCAAAATTCCGCATAACTCTGCAGAGTTTTGGATGCAGGGTTTCAGATTCAAATCACCCAACCAGATTACATGTAATATCTTGTGGTGAGACTCCATCAGTTCTTCTAACACGTTATCTAGAGGCTGGGGAACCACCTCTGGATCTAAAAAGTTGTTGTTATAATAGTTTATCAATAAAAAGTTCCAGGCTGCAGGTCCTTCAATCACCAATATATAAAAGTTTGGGGATGTGTTTATAAAAGTCAGAACTTTAAATTCCACCACATTAGAGATCAGTGTTAACAAGCCCCCCCTTGACCTGCCCCCAAAAGACGGAGATGCCAGAGTTTGAAAAGATCTATACCCGTCAATGTGAATTAGATTCATCTCCCAGGTTTCTTGAATGGAAATTATTTGGTAGGTAGCCAAAATAGACAACCATTCCCTGTTATCGCGCTTACTATTATATCTAGCTATATTCCATGTTGCCAGAGAATAAGGTAGGTTCTGTGCGTCCTTGCGAGGGGATAAAGAAGTCTGGTATGCATGAGATGTTATGTGTGAATAGGTATAGCCCTGCTGTTCAATTCCCTCCTGTGAGAGATGGGAGGTGGCCATTAAGTGCACACCTACGGACTGGATACCGGTGATTGGCGAACTATCACCTGGATGTCAATCACAGGAACCCAAACCTGCTAGGAGGGCAAATCTGTTAGAGGAAGAATAGTGCACTGTATTAATCATAAGGTTCCCGTGCCCTCGTGGGAGGCGATCTACTGGTATATATTGGACCCCTCTCGAGAGCTAAGTAGGTGGTTTGTAGAAGAAGCCCAGGGGTGCAGTGACAATCCTAGTGGTCGTATGAGGACTGCCTATAGGTTGTGAAAGTAGGTCGCTGACTAGTTGTGGGTTGTCAAAGTTTAGGACCACACAATCACCCTCGTAGGTTTTAGAAGAGGGGCCCACCCAAGGGGTTACCGTGCCATTAGCAGATGGTTCTGTATTAGGGGTCCTGGCCTTGTGTGAGTAGTTAGCCAATGGTGCGCTTTCGCCATAAGTTAATTGGTAGATTCCATTTGAGAGGAATTGAGAGCGGGAACGTTTAATAAGACTAGTACATATGGGGTGGCTGCAGGCGGGAGATCTAGATTAAATTGTTTGGAATATGCCTGCGTAAAATCTGTCTGAGACTGGGTAACATGTCTTTGGGTGGTGTTTCCAGACCCCCTAGGAGAAATAGGAATGTCCAGGCTGTTCACAGGTTCTGGCGGGTAAGTATTGCAGGTAAAGGGTCAGGAATGTGGGTCGGATCACCTAGTAATGTATGTGTGCCCCCTCTTTGGGATGGCTCTGCTTGCGGGACGTCCCCTTGATTAGCCATAACAATGGGTCGTCCTGGCTGGGATCGGGCAGTGTTCGTGATAAGCACAGTGTGTGGAGATTGCATAGGGTGAGGGGGAGGAGGTGGTGGGTTTGCTGGAGCTTTGCATTGGCCTAAGAGCCCATCGATTTTGTACTTGATATCAGCTAAACAAGATAGTATGGGGCTAATCATGGTGGAAAGTTTTGCACATAAGTCCTCCATCGTGGACGTCGATTGCTGGGTAACATGAGGTTCAGTGCTGGGCCGGGGTCCTTGGTGAGGAGAGGATTTTCTAGTTTTCTTGGCTCTGGTAGTCGAAAGTTCTTTGGTTGGGCCTTTCTTCCTCTTGCCATTCAAAACCAGAGAGGGAAGGCAGTTGGTTACAGTAGAGTTGATGGGTAGAGAAATAGAGTCAATAACAGATGTGGAGGCATTAGGTAAACAATTACAAAGTTCAGGAGTGCCCTGAGTAAAGTTCTGTGTATGGGGCTCAATAGCGAGTTCGACAACAACAGGTAGGCCAGTGGGGGGTTCCGTAGTCCCAGCATTTGCATTGTGCGCGCCATCCCCCAAAGAGAGCCTACGCTTTCTCCCTGGATATGGCGTTAGTCGCTTTGGTCAGAAAAGAATCAATAGTTGAAATCGTTATCCCAGAATTTGGAGTAGTAGCTGATTTTTTCTTACCCATCTTGAAGCAAGAGCTGGATGGCAGGAGTTAGAGGGATGGCCCAGCCCAGCCTCCGACGGGCGTGGACAGGCCCGCCCTTGGCCCGGGCGCGTCCCCACGCACGTCCCGCGCTGCGTGAATGTTGGCGCCTTAAGAGCGCGTCCCCAGATGCAGAGGCTCACGGGATTCTGAGTCCTGACCCCAGAGATTGTATCTGGTAAGTGGAGCTGACGCTGGCGGTACACAGGACCACGGGACTGCCGGCGCCTTAAGAGCACGTCCCCAGATGCAGAGGCTCACGGGATTCTGAGTCCTGACCCCAGAGATTGTAGCCGGTAAGTGGAGCTGACGTTGCTGCTCCTCATTAATGTCTCATTCGATTTTGTATCACATTTAGGAGAATGTCACTCATCCATTCATTGATGGCCTGGAAACAAAAGCTTCTGGACTCTGAGAAAGATGTCATCACAGATTAATCCAAGAGGCACAAGGTTGAAGTGTGGCTCAGTTTCTTTAGAAACAATTGACATTTCTTTACTTGAAAAATCCTTGTAGCTTGTATACAGATGTTATGTCTATGCTTAGATATAACATTGTTATGCTGAGTGTCTGTTAGTGACAAAGTAGCAGCACAAAGCGGGGTTGTTTGGATTTTTTTCTTAACTTAGGCCATTTCTTCATCCATCGTACAAACATTGAGATTCATGACATCCTCAGAAAGTTGATGGATGGCTCACAACTGTGGGTTGACCCAGTTTGTGTAACCATGTAGTTCAGCCGGTGCTGATTTTGAGTATCATACGTAATAATAGCCTAGTAGAGGTTTGTTTGACCACTCTCTGACCTACCTGAATATTCATGCTATTCTTGATTGTTCGAGTTCATACAATCTTTTGGAAGTTGGGCACATTGTCTGCTTTCCCCTTGCAGATGAGCCCTAAAATATGCAGTGATGTTCCTCTTATAAATCCAGGACTGGGACCAGATAATCCAGCTACTCTCTCACCAATTTTCATTTGCTAATCATCCATAAGATTTTGAAGGGAATGGTTGGACAACAGTGACCGAGTCATCCAGCTCAAGACGACCTGGTTGACAGTCTAGATTTTGTCTGGTCCTTAGATTGAAAACTATCTTGGAGGACATTACAGAAATAGAACCCTTAGCCAGTGATCAGGGGTAGTTAGCAGTCCTGGTACTATTGGTTATCTCATCATCCTTCAATACTGTGGGATTTTAGACTGTCTTGGGGAGAATTGCAGTGTCTGGGACTGAGGGGGGCTGTTACCAAGTCAAACTTTACATATAGGGAAATTCCAGGATCATCTTTGTCCTTGTTCATTTTTCATTAAAGTGAGCTCCCTTAGCTGCTTTGGTCAAGGCCTATGGACCAGGTTACCAAATAAATGCTTATATATCTCGACATATGTCGTGTAGCCCAATTGGTTGAACTTTTGGGGTAAGAAGAGAGAGGGGCAGATCCATGATTGATCCATGATTAGCTAGCAGAAATCTTTTATTGAATAAGGGAGGTTTGAGGGTATCACAGGATGAGATACTAAAATTCTCTTGTTGGCTGTTGTAGTTTCATCCTAATGTTCTTGATAAATCCCTCCTAACAACTTTTGTAGAAGATCTTTCACTTCTGTTTTGTCGAGGACTTATTAGGTAACCTGTTGGGGTTAAGAGGTTTAACTGATTAAAAAAAACCTGCATTAGATACCCCCTATAGAATGACTCTATGAGAGCCATGGTCATGTCTAGGCTGGACTTGATGAATTTAGTGGCACTCCTGAATGCCAACATAACAGAGACTAGAACGCAATAAACAGGGGCATTACCAGAATGTTGTTGATTTCTTCTATTTAAGGAGAGGCAAGTAGGTCCATATGGTTAGGTCCATATGGTTGGGTTCAACAACATTTCTAATAAAGTTGTAGTTCTCTGGCAGGTCCTTTAATGATTGCATCTTACAGAGAATGCTGTACATTTTACTCTGGTTTAATATCACAACAAGGTTTAGGAAGTGCTGTGTTGTTTGGAGGTGGTGTGTGTAGACACATTGGGCCCGATTCACAAAGATAACTTACATGTAGTAAAGTCATGACTGCGGAGTCTCCGCACTCGTGGCGGACTCTTCACATTTTGGGCAGAATCGCCACATGGCGCACTGCAGAGTGCACTGTGTGGAGATTCTGCCTGGAGTGCAGAGATTCCCCCCTGCAGAGATTTTGCTGCGAGTGTGAAAACTCCACACTCCTAACTTTACTACACTGAAGTACCTTTGTGAATCGGGCCCCACCTTTGGTGTGAGGAATAATGCCATGCACTTCAGTATTTTGTGCAATACACTTTTTGATTGCATATTACCAACCGCATCCTCCATTTAGCGTGCACCTGATTTCATCACAATGTTTGGTAGCCTGACATTGTTTGGAGGCTGTAAGTGTAGGCATGTTGTTTAGTGTTTGATGTACTACTTCCTGCTTTAGAATTATGTCCACGCGCTTCCCAGGTTGTCCACAAATCAGCGCTCGTCAATTTGTTCATCCTTAATTTCACTTAGCCTTATGGAAAACGTGGCAGTGTTTGGTGGTTTAAAGCTGGTTGATTGGTTGACTGCTTTGAGATTTTGCACCAGGTTTTTCAATCATCAGAGGTTACAGAGAGCTGGCTACATTTTTCTGGCTCAGGATTTCACCATGGCTTTTTGGAATCATGCATTTGTTGGTGGGTGCACTCAGGGTGTTGGTGATTGTGACTTAATACCACCTTCTGCAGCATATTGACCTGGTGCTTTAAAGATCATACAATACAGAGTTCATCTTACATTTTACTCACACTTGAGTTCACTTTGACTTGCAGGGGATGCAATATTGTTTGGAGGTGATGTTTGTAAATACGCTGTTTGGTTTGTAATGTTACATTATCTGCTTCAGGATTTTGTTCCAAGTATTTCATTGACTCCACATTACAGAGAGGTCGTTGATTTTTAGCTATTTGGTGTATGACATAATCCTGGCTGCTTCAGGACTTTTCATCAGGCGAATTATTTATTAGACTTTTCAGAGAACACACTAACCTTTACCTTGAACCTCTCTCACCTCGACTTTTAGGGAGCATTACAGTGTTTCGAGTGTAAACAGATTGTTGTGTGACATTACACACATGGCTTCAGGGTTTTATGGCATGCCTTTTATTAATTACATATTGCAGAGAGCACTCTATGTAACCCTTGCATTTATTTTCATCAAAGGCATTTAGGGAGAGTGACAGGCAGTGTAGATATCTTGTTAGGTGAGTGAGTCTGTTTTAAGGATCTTCTGAGATGTGTCTTGTTGTTTATACATTACAGAGCTTGCACACTACATTTCCTTTCTGGTTATTTCGACATAAATCAACATTCAGGGATCACTGTACTGTTGTTGGGAGATAGAAGCCAGGCTTGTGTAGTGTGATGTAGTCTGATATGCCTGGAGCTAAATGCTCAAACATGTTTTGTCACATTTATTAGGCCACCTCTTCCAGGCCTCTAAGGGAGATATTTACAATAAAATGTCAGAGCGTGGTGTTACTCCAAAATTGATAACGCCACGCTCCGACATTTTTTAAACAAAGAGATGAACCGTATTTACAAAAATACAGTGCACCCCTGCATTTCCCCTAGTGCTGGCGCCATGTTGCAAGGGTGCCTGCGCTTCAGGGGCGATTGTTTATGTGCAGGAAGGGACAATCTGTAAAGGCCATTTGCTGGTTCTATGTGTGCTGCAGAATTCAGCCCACATGGAAATAGCAAAATACGAGGAGCAATTAATAATTTCTCCTCGTATCGCCATCCTGAGACCAGGTTTATCCTGGCCTTATTTTTTTTGCGCTGAACCATCCTTGTAAATATAGGGCAGCGTCAAAAAGCAGTGGGTGTTGCGGTGGGACGCCCACAGCAACACCCATTGCCCGCCCCTTTGCCGCAGTAGACTTCTGCGGTAAGGTGCATATTTACAGGGTGGCGTTAAGCTACGTTAAGTGGCTTAATCCCACCTTGTAAATATGGGGTAAAAAGTAAGGCCACCGGAGCGTCAGAAAAGTGACGCTCCAGTGGCGTTAGGGCCTTGTAAATATGCCCTAAGCATCTTGCCCCCGATTTCAAGTTTCCGGTGGGGTTCCCGGAATTACTCGACCCTTCAGAATTACAGATTTCCAAGATTTACCTGGGGAATCTGGCTGCAGCTGAAAGCAGCCAAAATCTCCTAGTTTAACTCCAGGAGAGAATGAAGCGTGGTATCTCTCACTCCCCTGGTAATTCCTCATTTGTCAGTGAAAGCTCAGGAGCCTATCTGCAGTGCTGAGCCACTCAGCACTCCCAATGCAACCCAATTATGAGCTTTTAGTGAATAACCTTTGGTTTTTGGTGCTTACTGCACCAAAATCCACATGATCTGGTAAATACAGATATTTCCCTTGATAAATATAAGTAGGTTATCGTAAAACTCATAATTGCGATATGTGCGCTAACTGGAGTTACCGGCCATATCGTAATCAACCAGCCGCTGCTAAAGAGCCAAAAAGGCACGCTAATAATATATTATTTGTGGATAAATATAGGAGGGTTCAGGAAGGCGTGGAGGTGTGGGTGTTTTACTGTAGATATGGCTGGTCTTCAGTGTGCTGGTGATTCACATACTGTGTCTGGTGCATTCAGCTACCACAAGTAGTATACTGAACAAGGCTGTTTGTATCTTAAGTAGCTACTACATCAGTTGCGGCCACCACTACACTCAGTGTTGTCACTGATTGGACTCCATCAGCATTGCAGTGAAGGCAGTTTAAACCCCTTCTGTCCCATGATCAGGGTGTGGCACAAGTGGACAAAAAGGCATACTACGTAACATGTCCTTTATGTCCAAATATAGGGCAGTGGAAGAAGTCATGAACAAAAAACCAGCAGTGACTGGCGTTAAAAGTGTTGGTGATTCACAAATAGTGCCTGGTACAGTGTGTCAGCTTCTGCAAGCAGGACATTGAATAAGCCTATTAAAACTCTGAGCAGCTACTACACTGAATCTCTAAAATTTTATTAGAGCTGTTGCTGGAGATATGTAGGTCCAATGTGTTTTTTGCCTCTCAGTATCTCGTGTGGCTCACGCCTCTGTGCAAGAGCACTTCTCAGGTGGCCCACCTCTGTGTGCACACAACCACAATATCTGCCTGTTGGTGCCTCTGTGCATACCACTTCTCGTGTGGCCCACCCCTCTGTAGTGTTGTGGTATGTGAAGGACACGGGCACTAGGACCCGGGACAGGGGAACCTGGGAAGGAGGAGCGGAAGTAAAGAAACGGAAAGGGAGGAGGCAGACAGGGATTGTATAAGGAGGAAAGAGGTCATGGCAAGGATTAAAGGAACTACAACTATCACTACGTGTCCTTGTCGTCTATGGTAAATCAGGGACACAACATCTGGCGACGAGGGTGGACCCTGCGTGCTGCTCGCGCCACTGCTCCTCGGCGGAGTGCAGTCGGGTATTCACCCGTGTAATTGGACTCTCCATTTGCCTCTACGGCGCGGCCTCGGGAGCCTACCCAGGCGCGCCCTCCTGCTGCTAGCACGACTCTTTCCGTGCACTTTGTGATGTTGGGAGCCTACCCCGGTCACACACTGCTGCCTGCTACGGTGCGCGCGTTTGCACCATACCGCGCTATCAGGAGCCCACCCTGAGCGCGTGATTCCTGGATTGCTGTACCGCGCTATCAGGAGCTCACCCTGAGCGCGTGATTCCTGGATTGCTGCACCGCGCTATCAGGAGCCCACCCTGAGCGCGTGATTCCTGGATTGCTGCACAGCGCTATCAAGAGCCCACCCTGAGCTCGTGATTTCTGGATTGCTGTACCGCGCTGTCAGGAGCCCACCCTGAGCGCGTGTTGGGTAACCTGCCTGCACCTGTTTACTGCTCCTGTTCCACGGTGCTGCTTCTCCTGCTTACTGTGCAGGGTACGTTTGTGAATCACCGGCTGCACGTCCTGCTGTGACTCTGGCCTCCAGCTAGCCCCGCCCAGCAGCCATCTTGAAGTCAGGCAGGCCCGTCCAATCAGCTGCCAGGCACTGTGAGCGGCCATTTTGGAGTCAGGCAGTTGTGTTGTCTACCATTTCTGGGACTGCATGTCAAGAATATGTTCAGGTGAGACCACTGCCAAGGTTTGCACTGCCACCTTATATGCTGCTCTGCTGAGACACCTGCTCCCTGCTTCCTTCACGCACCCTGGGTTTTGCCACGAACAGTACAATCTTCACGCTGGGGCAGTCTCTTTGCTTTTCTGAGGACGTCTTCACCTCACGCCCATCGTTGCCTGGTTGGCCTCAACCATGTCTCTCTCACCGACTACCAGCCGACGTGCTGATTCACGGGACAGGGGAGCCGCGTCCCAGTCTCCCACGTCTTCATCCCAAGTGGTAGGACATCCCCTTGCTATGTTAGGAGTTCCTTTGCTGCGTCCACTGGAACCGTTGCCTCTCGTACCTGGAGGAGGTATGGGTCTTCGCTGGCAGGAGTGGCTGGAAGACTTTGAGGACTTTATGAAAGGCTCACAAGTATCAGATCCTGGTCAACAACTCATCGCCTTGCGCAATCTTGTTGGGAAGGAAGTTGGCCAGATAATCAAGGAGCTTCCAGCTGCTGTTGCATCTTCTTACCCAGATGTGCGTGAAGCGCTCAACAGAAAATTTCTTCACAAACGTAACATTGACTACGAACGTTACACTTTCAACCTCGCTTCCCAAGAAAAGGATGAATCGATGGGAGAATTCATCTCGCGCCTTAAACGGCTGGCGCGCTACTGTGTGTTTGACTACTTTACGACTGAAGATGCTCTTCGCCTACGCATAATTGAAGGGTGTCAATCTGAATCCCTACGCAGACGCCTTCTAAAGAAGAGCTACTCCTTGGATGAAGTTGAGGAAATGACGAGAGTCGACGATCAAGCAGAGGAGCATGCAAAACGAATGGAAGCTAGTAAAGGTGACAAACGGGAACAAGCTTTCCGAATTTAGTCTCTTCACACGGAGCGTCGCTCCTCTACAGGTTGAAGAACGTCCAAGTCCAAGGCATATCCTCAATGACCAAGTCGTCGTCGCCGTCCGGACCGGGCTGACAAGGGTCGGGAGCACAGCTCAAATGTTATCACTGCGATCAAGATTTTCCTCACACTGAGCCGTGTCCTGCACTAGGTCAGAAGTGTTGGCGATGTGGACGAGAAAACCACTTTGAAAAAGTATGCAGGGCAACGCGCAGGGACACTCACAGGCCATCTAAACACTACAGCTCTTGCCATCACGCCAAAGCGGTACGAGATTACAGAGATACGTCTTCCAGCTCATCACGTTCGAGTCTCTATTCTCATGTCTCTTGCAGATCGCGACGTTCAGAATCTCCAGAATCAAGGACCCTCACACCAGTATCGCAAGATAGTGAGGAATACGTCTGCATGGTCGCAGACCCGGACAGGCTCAGGAAATACCCCAGACTGCACCTCCAAATGGGTAAACACTCAGCCAAGTTTGTACTAGACAGCGGAGCATCTCTCAATTATATCTCAGTTGGAGAGTATAACAAAATGGATCCACAACCGCTCCTGCATAAAGCTGCGGTGCGAGTGTACACATGGATGTCAAAGGAACCACTTCCATGCTTAGGACAATTTCAGACCTCCCTCACATACAAAGACAGGTCTGTTTCAGCTCGCATTCACGTCATCGGGGGGCCCAAAGCTGACTGCCTTCTTAGTTTGCCCACAGCGGAACGACTTCATCTGGTGGAGATACTGTATCGAGTGGATGACAAACCTGACATAGTTGACAAATTTCCGAAATTGTTCACAGGATTCGGAAAAATTACTAATTTTCAAGTTTGTTTACATATTAATGAACGGGAGACACAATAGCTCAACACCACAGGAAAATACCATTTCATCTTCAACAGTCGGTGGAAGAAGAGCTGCAGGATCTTCTGAAGGCAGACATCATTGAAAGAACTTCTGGACCCACCCCTGGGTCTCACCAGTAGTCGTAGTGCCAAAGAAAGGATCAGAAGGCAAAGTCCGGCTATGCGTTGACATGAGAGCGCCCAACACTGCCATCGAATGGGAAAGACACCCTGGACCCCATATCAGTGACATGATCACGACTCTGAACGGTGCACAAATATTTTCCAAATTGGATCTTAACAAGGGCTATCACCAGCTCGAGTTGCATGAAAGGTCACGATATATCACCACATTTTCGACCCACCAAGGTCTCTTCAGGTACAAACGACCCCGTTTTGGGGTCTCTTCGGCCACTGAGATCTTCCAGGAGGCAATCAGAAGAGTTATCCATCACATCCCCAACACTCTTAACTATAGTGACGACATACTCGTGTTTGGAGCAACTGTACAGGAACACAACAAATCACTGGATCACGTATGTCACGCATTATTGGAAGCAAATCTGACTCTCAACAAAGATAAATATGAGTTTCACAAATCCACCTTGAAGTTTTATGGATACATCTTCTCAGGCACAGGAATGAGACCAGATCCTGAAAAAATTGCAGCACTGAACGACACCCCTCGCGATGCTGGAGATGTGCGGTCATTTCTAGGAATGGCCAGCTACTGTGCACGATATATCAAAGACTATGCCACCATCAGCTATCCTCTGCGGAAACTGACCAAACAAGGTCATACTTTCCAAAGGTCCACCAGCTGCGATCAAGCTTTCCACCTGATCAAAACAGCCGTTGAATCGACCAAAACTTTGGCGTACTTCAACCCTCGTCGGAAGACGGAGATCACGGTGGACGCCAGTCCGGTGGGACTGGGAGCCATCTTGGCTCAGTATGACAAGGAAAGCGACCAATGTCACATTGTGGCTTACGCCAGCCGCAGCCTGACAGACACCGAACGAGCATACTCCCAGCCGGAGAAAGAAAGTCTTGCAGTAGTCTGGGCCTGTGAGCATTTTTACATCTTCATCTATGGTTAAAACTTCACACTCATCACGCACCACCAAGCTCTCATAACCATATTTGGAAATCCTCAAGCCAAAATGCCACCAAGAATAGATCGCTGGGGACTTCGTCTTCAAGAATATACATACACCATCATCCACAAGCCTGGAAAAGCGGCCAATCCAGCAGACTACATGTCGCGACATCCCAAGAAGTCCTCATGCTCGAATCCGTCGCTGGCGGAGAAATATATACACTTTGTCGTGACTCAAGCAACGCCCACTGCAGTTCCACTGGAAGCCATCATTGAAGCCACAGCAGGCGATGTCACATTGCAGGATGTGAACAGCGCATTCAGACGAACAGTTGGAGACACCTAGAAGAGCCTGGACGCAAACATCAAGTGGATAGCCATGAGCTAGCTTCTTTCCGACATGTAAAAGACGAACTGTCCTTTGCCAACGATGGCCTCCTTTTACAAGATAAAAGGATTGTCATTCCCAAGCAACTACGTCAAGGCATCGTCAATCTAGCACACGAAGGACAGAGGCATTGTGGCTACGAAAAGAGCACTGCGGGAGTGGGTCTGGTTCCCTTCTCTCGATCAGATGGTCGAACTCACCTTGAAGGACTGCCCTCAGTGTCAGCTGGTCAGTAGAGAGGAACCTCCTGCTCCTTTACAAATGTCAGAAATACCGGAGGGTGTGTGGCAACATGTCTCTGTAGACTTCTTTGGTCCCATACAATCTGGCAAATACATCATCGTCATAATGGATGAATACTCCCGCTTCCCCATTGCTCACCTCGTATCATCCACCAGAGCAGCCACCACCATACCAGTGCTAGCTGAAGCCTTCGCAGCTTGGGGAATTCGCAAAGTAGTCAAGACAGACAACGGCCCTCCATTTAACGGACAGGAATTTGCCGCATTTGCAAATCATCTCAGTTTTCGACATCGGAAGATCACCCCCCTGTGGCCACAGGCCAATGGTATGGTCGAAAGATTTATGGCCACTCTGAAGAAACCCATACAGCAGGCGGAACTCTCCAAACGAGATATTCTATCAGCACTGAACGAGGTGCTAAGAGCATATCGAACCACACCTCACAGCACTACAGACAGATGTCCAGCGATTTTGATGCCGGGTCGCACAGTGGGCACGAGAATACCGAATTGGGAAGAGTCCACTGGGTGTAGGGGTCAAAATCCAGAACATGATGATTTAGCAGCCATAGAAGGTGCTAGAAAAGCCAAGATGAAAGAATATGCGGACAGTCGTAGGAGAGCCAAACCGTCATCCATCAAAGAAGGAGACTGGGTACTTGTCCGACAAGAACAACAAAGAAAATCTGACAGTCGATATCACGCTCATCCCTTACTGGTAACGAAACAAAAAGGGACCATGATCATGGCTGCCTCAGAGGACAAGAGGATAACGAGAAACGTTGCGTATTTTCAGAGATGCACGCCAGTCACAAGAGAGTCATTAGAAGCTTCAGAAAGTGCAGCAAAAGAGGACAATCAGGGGACAGGAAGTGAGCATGTGTCTCCTTTTCTCCTGGCTGCAAGTGAAAGACCTGCTCAAGATGGTACCTGTCGGCCACAGCGTATTCATCGGAGACCTACGCGTCTAATTAAAGAACTGTAACTATGTTCCTTTCTTTTCTTTAATTGCCTTGCTATATTGTTTGTTGATATCAGTTCAAATTGTGTAAGGAGAGGGGAGGTGTAGTGTCGTGGTATGTGAAGGACACGGGCACTAGGACCCGGGACAGGGGAACCTGGGAAGGAGGAGTGGAAGTAAAGAAACGGAAAGGGAGGAGGCAGACAGGGATTGTATACGGAGGAAAAGGTTGTGGCAAGGATTAAAGGAACTACAACTATCACTACTTGTCCTTGTCGTCTATGGTAAATCAGGGACCCGACACCCTCTGTGCACACAACTACAATATCTACCTTTTGGTGTTCAGTTTTATCTCCTCTTGGGGTGGCCGGAGCTTTGTCACTTGCACAGCCATGAATTGGAACCGTTTGCCCCTGGACATTAAAACTGCTACTTCACTCTTAGGCTTTAGGAAATCCTTAAAAACCTGGGGGCAGATTTACAAGAAAGTGACTCAGTGCGTGCCGCAAGCCATTTGGCTGCGCCTCGCTGAGTCCCTTTCAAAGCACAGGGATGCGATATATTTACAACAATATGTCACATCTCTGTGGTTCCCCCTGCGCTGGCGCACAAACTGCTGCCATGCGCTGGCGCAGGCACCCTTGCACCATGGTGCAAGGATGCCTGCGTTGTTGGGAGATTATTTTTGTGCAGGAAGGGTTCCCTTCCTGCACAAAAACAATCTGAAATGCCGTTTTTCAACTTCTATGTGTGCTGCATTAGCACACATGGAAGTTGAAAAACGTCATTGTTTCAATGATTGTTTATGTGCAGGAAGGGACACCTTCCTGTACATAAACCATTATTAGAGCTGATTTCCTCTTTCTATGTGTGCTGCCGAATGGTCTTGTCTGGTGTTAACACCCGCAGCAACACCCATGGAACACCCCTTTCATGCAAAGTGCTGCATGCAAAGGGACCATATTTACAAGGACAGGAAAAGTCACGCAGAGTGGCTTTTCCTGTCCTTGTAAATATGGGGCAGTAAAATGCGCCACCGGTGCATCACAAAAAGTAACGCACCAGTGGCGCAAGGGGCTTGTAAATCTGCCCCCTGGCTTTTTACAGAATAGAAATTTCTGGGCCTCACTGATCTCGTTCACTTTAGCGCCAAGATGCCCCGGGTATAACTTGCGCTTAATAAGTTATTTCATTCATTCATTCATTAAACAAGTTTCTGCCCACCCAGTTACGGACTATCACCACAAAGCATTTGAATCTTGTTTTCATACAATTTAGATCTCGCCGCCACTTCACCTGAAGATTTAGAAGGATATTGGTGGCACCAGCATACATCTAGAATCAGAAGACACAGAACTGCACAAAGAAAGCCAATGAGTCAAGAGAGTTGATGAGTGATGAAAGAGAGGGCAGACCACAGATTTAACCCATACCTACCTCTCTAGAAGGCAGATAAAAAAGGAAGCAGGGAAAACTCCTGGCTCCTGTCAATCAGAAAGGAATGAGACCAGTCAAGGACTGTTGATCCAGGGCTGTTGAACCAGCATAGATGGTTTAAGCACACATGAATACTAAAACCTTAATGAGGAAGGTGTACCGTCTGGAATTATTGAGAATTATATAACTGTAGCCATACTTTCATATACTTATCATACTATTAAACTATGTGTTGATAGCACGAGCAATCACAACAAACTACACATTACTTATTTGGATTCCATTTAATTTACATTCTGAACTACAAAAGACTAAAAACAATTGAAAGAGTTTTCTTTCATACAAACATCAAACACAGCATTCTGAGTATATATACATTGATACACGAAATCCTCTTGTTCTGTAAAGAAGCATGACCATATGCCAAAATAGTGGCCATAGGCAGGGCCATTGGAATTAAATGGTGCAGCCGCTGCGATTTTTGCATAACTATAGATTTGCGCATTTGCCAAATAATCCATCATCTGCAGCATAATCTGCAGATTTTAACACAAAAAAATAGTTTCACGCTCAAATAGTTCAAAAGTTACTAAAAATGCATCAGCATTTGTTGCCGCGTGGTGGAAGGCCCTTTGCAAAGCTGGACAGCTCACATTTTTTTGTTTGCTTATTGCTATATTAGGGTATTAAACTGGTACTAATGAGGTGCAGCCAATGCCCAGAAAGTGTTACCAAGTTTAAAAAGGACAAAATAGTGAAGTAATACTGTTATGAAATGTGCCGTATTATGCCGTATAATTTGCATTTTCTTGCTGCATATTTACTCAGTCATGCCGCATAATTTGGCCCTCTCCTGCCGCATGATTCCAGTGGTCCTGGCCATGCGTCAGTGGCCAATCAAATCATTTTATCTTTCAAAATCTTTTGCTTTTAATTGAACAGTGATATCAGTTCACCGTCAGTTTAATGTACTGTCCCAATGTTTCGGAGTCTTATTGTTTGCATCCTCCTTCATCAGGGCAACACGATCTTCATTATTCTGAAGTTCAACTACTGGTGTTTACTCACTATTCTTCGGAAAATGCTAATTCATTTTAGGCACTATTTCAGTCTGTCAGGCTCAAAAATAGCTTCCTGGTCATCTTTGTCCTAGGTATTATAAAAAAAATAATGTTCTTTTAAAGATTACTTCAAAACCGGCACTCAAAATTGCTGTATACTTAGCTGATTCATTTATGAGAACATAAAAATGCACTCTGTCTCATCTGCAACATTTGATAGCGAGTCATAAGCCATGCTGGTAACCACTGACTGACAAATTACAGAAGTCGCCGGAGACAAATCCCTGACACGCAATACACAAGTGGCCGGATCATAATCCTGTTCCCTTCACTGTGCCGGCACAGTTGGGATCTGTGTTTTTCTTTTGTGCATGCATTACCTTGAAATATATATGGGTTAGTGTCTTTTTTTTTTGCTGACAACAATACTTGGAAACACTGGGCAGTAATTGCCTTTTTGTGTTTCCAAACTCCACTGTCAGTAAAACATACACTAACACAGATTTATGCCAAGAGCTGACAAAACCTGGCCACAACAAAAGCACTAAAAGAGATTGCATTTCTTTTCTTAAAGTAGCCTGCATATACCTTGGTTCATTACACAAAACTGAAGTTATGAACCGTCTAAACACATGATGTTCAAAGCATCTTCTGGGTTCCATAGCCAGACAATCCTTGTTCGAGATTCCTCTGTTAGAAAAAGCCTGGGGACCAAAATATAAATGTTTTCTTGTTGCAAATATTGTTATACATAGACATTACTGCCATACAAACACTTAAATTGATCACTTAACATAAAGATTTAGGGATCTATTTCTCAGAAAAGCCAGGAGGTATCTGAAAAATCATGCCAAACAGAATTGCTGGATGCTTTTTTATTCTGACCATCTTGTAGTGTGGAAATGACACAACATTGTATTTTCTTAATGTTCAATTATCATGAGTAGTTGACCTGTATAAGGTGCCCAGCTAATGACTCAATCAATTTGGGGAGACTCTAATAAAAACATTTGTAGCACAATGTTTCCTTGTGTTCCTTCTGGGAGACCATGTGTACAGTAAATTTCCTGTGATTCTGAAGGAAAGCAATGCTGAGCCTGCGTTCATGTGCCTTCTGGCTTATGACGGTGCCAGTATCTCTGTGCTCCCTGGAAGCCACTGCCACATGCCACTGGTCACAGGATAAGAGGAACACCAACATGAGTGACAGGTGAAATAGGGTGACCAGTGTGCATAGAGATGAGAGGAGCACATGAATGACAGGGACCCTGCTCTCCCTGTGACCAGTGCCTCCCTGTGGCCGATGGTCTTTTTGGATGGGTTGGGATGGTGCACGGGTTGAGGAATAGCTGATGCCCAGTGGCAACGGCACCCATGCCAGACTCCATATCCTCTGTGTTGAGGTCCATCCCGGTCACCCCTTTCCTTATGTAGTCCTGAGGGCATGGGGCCCCTGAAAGCCAGAGAAACGTGCTGCAACTCCGAGCCTGCCTCCTTCTGAGAAGGGCCTCCCTATGCTTGGAACGAGGTTGTGACATCTTTCCCGTGACATCTTTTACATGACCTACTCTCACTCGCTATACGCTACGCCGACACTATAGAATGTGTTATTGGCATGCATTGGTTCTAAGCCCTCCAGTCCCCTCTGCTGCACTCCTCTCAGGATACTTAAAATTGAGGTGAAAGAGCAGTGAGCCCCACACAAACACTATGAGGTACCATTGCACAACCTGGTGTGTGACTGTGTTAAGCGCATTCAATTTTCTCAGACCAAATAATCACTTTCAGATTAATCACAATTGGATAATCTCAGGAGCAAAAATCTTGGCTTGCTATTGTTCTGTGTTCCTATCAATTACTCTGAACTTTACTATCAGGCTTTCTTAATAAATTATTGATTTTACAATTTTTTAAGGAGGGCCAATCCACTGCTCCAGAACTAACTCTTACCCTATATATTTCCTTAGTAGTAAACCTAATACTCACACTAATGCTAACTCCTATAGTACCCCTATATTTTTTCTAATACGCTTAGTCTAGTTTCAATTTTAAAAATAGCACGAAGACTTTGATGGATAAAGGATGCAGGTGGTACCCAGGTTGGGTCAGAAATAGAAAGAGTGATGTATTTTTCAATGCTGAGTCAAAATGTAATAAAAACATAGAGGTTGGGGGTTTCAGGGTAGGGTCAGATAGGAGATGGAGAGGGGGGAGAGATGGGGAATAAAATGGGTAACCACCAGCAAATGTCATACAGCGCATCTCAGACTAATTCATTTTGGGAACGTCTTTATCATCATGAGGTGCAGTATTTGTCTCGCAATCAGCAGAGGTGAACTGACAGCATGTGTCATGAGAGATCCGGGTGACCTGTTGACTGTGGTCATTCCTAGCCCAGCCCAGACTTAGTGACTGCCAATCCAATGATTGATTGTTTACTCTTTAGCTTCCACCTCCAGCACTACACTGGTGGCACCTAGATGTCTGAGTCAATGTCACTCGAATTGCACACACAGGGACTCATTTACAAGAGGCCTGCGCTACTGGAGTGTCATTTTTCATGAAGCTCCGGTTGCCTCTGAATCATTTCTATGAGGCGTAACAAAGCCCCCCTGTGTGGCTTTGCATGGCCGCATTGATATCGAGTAAGGCAAGGCAGTGCAAAGTACTGCGTTGCCTTACTCTATGTCAAGGAGGCGTTCCATAGGCGTTGCTGTGGGTTTTCCCAAGCAACACGCATGGGTTTTGACACATTCCCAGATTTACAAGGATCTGTTAACCTGGATGTGCATCAAAGCTGTGCACCTCCCCAGGGGAGGTGTAACAAGGAGAAATAACTTTATTTGCATTCTGCTGCTCGCTTAGAAAGAGGAATATGCCTCCATTGATTGTTTTTGTGCAGGAAGGTGTCCCAACGCAGGCTCCCTTGCACCGTGGTGCAGGGGTGCCTGCATTGGTGCTAGGCACCAATTTGTGTGCCCGCGCAGGCAGAGATGATAGGAATGCACCGAATTTCATTAATTCTGCGCATTCCTGCCCTTTCCTTTTTACACAGGGCAGCTCTGCAAAAGTTGGTGACCCTTCCTGCACATAAACAATCAATTATAAAAAATTACGTTTTGCAACTTCTAAGTGTGCTGCATTAAGGAGCATACATAGAAGTTACAAAACGCCATTTAGGGAGTACTTCCCCTTTCTGCTGCTGACATCCATTGGGTTTACCAAGAATTTGGACGCTCAGACCTGAGCACAAGCTGGTTGAACCGGACTAGTTGCACCAGTGTCTGGAGTTACCACACCATGGCCCACAGTTTTGGCAAGCAGGTCAAGTATTGTGAATGGCTGGAGCTCAGTCAGCTGCTGTAACACACAGCGCACGCTCAGATGTGGGGCGCCTGGAGGGAGGAGTTAGCGGTCCTACGTCCATCTCAGCTTTCCACTTTGTCACATTATGAGAGACAATACAACCTCGTCCTGGTTGAGCGGCAGAAGTGCTGCACACTGCGGGCCTCATTTACAACTTTTTGGAATAAATTTAGGGAGACCTTCCTGCACATAAACAATCTTCCCCTCTATGGTGCAAGGGTGCCTGCGTTGGCACTAGGCTGTTAAAGTTAGCGCCAGCGCAGGGGGAGACGCAGGGCTGCACCATATTGTTGTAAATATGGTGCAGCCCTGCGTTTCAGAAGTGGCGGAGTGCAGCGTTAAGCCAAGGAGGCTAACGCTGTGCTACGTCACTTCGTAGTAAATATGCCCCCCTGGTTCAAATAACAAACGGTATAAGAAGGTATTGCAGTACTACAAGTAGAGCACAGATCAGAGAAGATGCGCAGAAGTTTACACATGTTGATATCTAAAGTAGGCAGCTCTAATTCCAATTCCATACTTCACAGATCACTGCGAAAGACAGGTTTTTAGTCATCTGCAATTTGTATATTAAATGCATTCATGCCAGTGCATTGAAAAGAAATTGGCCAAATAACACCTATTATTTGAGCAAGTGTACTAATAAACGCATATTCACAGTTCACACATGCATTACTACAGTGCAAATATCCATTTGCATTTTCTTACGGCAGCACAGTGTAAATGATGTGAGAAAACATTGCCTGCTAAGGAAGCTTGGCAGAGGAACATTACTTTGGTAATAGTCAAGTGTGATTTTATTTCAATCTATGGAATTAACCCGTTGTAGCCTGGCTTTTATTAACTATCTGTGTTTATTCCCACCTAACAAGACAAAACAGCAAGGTATAAACCATATATGCATATCCTCATTCAACAATATGCTATTTATTACCATTTGTGAGTGAGGGGAAGGGTAATATAACCCATTCGAGTCTTGGCCTCTCGTGGGAGATGGCCCCTCACCTCACTCAGCACTGGTAATAAACAGCACATAGCACTCTACCCTAATCCCCTTTTATAGTATAGGACCCTGATTACCTGAACACAGATGTGTTCAATAACACGCTGCCCTAGTGATCAGTGCTTAAAATGGGCTTGCATAAAGCATCATATATACAGAAATAAAACTGAGCTTGCGTTGTGTTCCTGTATTTTATTTTCAATCTTTGACCAATTTACCTTTGCTGTTTCGAAGGCAAGAGAAAAATGTAACATTTGTTCGAGAAAAAGAGATTTTTGAGAAACTAAATTCTACAATCTTGTTTTCTTTTTCTAGTCAGACACAGAGTTTTGGGACAAGATGGAAGCCGAGTGGGAAGAGATGGCGAGAAGAAACTGGATTTCAGACAATCAAGAAGCGGCAAATCAAATCACCGGTGCACCCGGAGAGACGGTAATGGAAAAATATGGATGCCATTAGCAATAAAATGTTTCTCTGCCACTGACACTTGACAGCCTCCATTTTCTATTTTTGGGTCTTTATAGTAGTTTTAAAATTTGTGTGCGTCAGCACTTTTTTTGAATTTTTTGTAACCGTGCTGATTTGTGTAACTTGTGCTGTGGTTACAGGCAGCCCAAAGGCAATACACCTGAGATGTGCCGTTGCTCAAGGTGAACCTGAGAGAACTGCAGGAAAATGGAGTGATTGTAGGTCTGGCTTTGACAGCGCGCAGACCTTAGGTGATCAGCAGAAAAAGCGTTTTCAGAAGCACTACTGAGAGAGTGGTTTTGGCAGCAGCGGCCCGTGCAGGTAAGAGCGGTGAGGCGGTGGGGCCGGGTGGGGGGGGGGGGGGGTTGATTTCGACAGAAGACAACGAGGGAAAATTCATTATTTATTTAATTTTCCCTCATGGTTGTCTGTGGAATCCCCCCAACCCGGCCCACCACTCTTACCTGAACGGGCCGCTGCTGGATTTTGGCTCTGCCTACATGTTGATTTCCTTGAGTACGGCATTTGATTGGACAGACATTGTATTTTTCCACTCAAAAAGAATGCCTGTTTTGCTCTCTGTTGCTTTGTGGGAAAGCATATGGTCAGTACAGCGGGGCTGAGTTGGTTATGGTGACAAGCCTTTGATCAAGGCTAGAGACCTGATTTGTGTATTATGAAAACTTATGATAAAGGCTGTAGGGCTTACATATTTATTATGAAAAGCATGTATTAAAACCAATAGACTCTTAAGTGTGGATTGTCATTACGCTGCGTTAAAGGCTGTAGACGGGTATTTTGTTATGTGAAATGTCACACATGCCCATAGGAGGCAAGGATTCTGGTGTTGGTTACCCCCTCTGACAAATGCTGCGGTTGAAATTTTGCAATGTGATAATCCTTCTTTGCCCTTCTATGAAGGGCTGTTGATTTTTTTGTTCACTGTCATTATACACATAGTCATAATTTTGTGGCTCCATGCCTGATGGGTGCCAACTTATGCGCAATAAATAAAAGTGTTCGTCGGTTATAAAGACAATATTAATTCAATGTGAAAAGCTACACCAGATGCCCTAGCTCTGATCTATTCATTACTGAGAGGTACATCAAAGGGAGAAACCTGACTTATTTATTGGGAAAAGCATCTATTTAAAGCCAAAACACCTTTAAGGATTGTTACCACACCATGGTAAAGGCTGTTGACAGGCAGTATGTTACAGGCAATCACACAGATTACCATAATTGATTAAGGTTTTAGTGTTGGTCACAACCAAACACTTGGGATAGAACATTTGTACTGCGACAATGCTTGTTAACTCCTCTTAGGAGAGAGAGGCTGTATATAATTTACCAACTATAATTTTGAACATATTTTTAATTTTAAGATTGTTTGCCCATGGAAGTCGATTCAGCAAAATGCCTGGGGTAGCAAAGGGGACATCACACACCCTATGATCTTAATGACATCATATGAAGTGACATCATATGACCCTGATTCTTCCCAGGAATTGATGTCATGTGACCTTCACCTTAAAGAAATGCTAATTAATATGATTAATATAAATGTACAAAACAGACAAACATCTGTTTAAGATATCAACCATATTAAGGGACTGAAATGACCTTTGGAAGTGGTGGAATGTCATACTTGTTCTGAATTGTAGCGAATGAGCGAAGCAAGTGAGTCAGACCTCTTCTAGGGGGGTTTGAGGTGGCAGGGGCACTCCCACAAGAATATTTTGAAAAAAATGGGGCCATGGTACATTGTGAAGCACAATTATCAAATTCAATTGATAAAATACCATAGACTCTGAAAGGATATTGATTAAATATTCAATATTCCATGGTGAGCCAAACCTAGGATTTGAACCTATTTTTTCAAAATGTGCTATGGGTTTCCCATACATCCAAAATTGCCTTTGTTGTGCTAGGGTCAGCTTTTTGTCATGACTATTTAAAGTATTCCATTTAGATTCATCGTTAGTAATTGTAGATTATACGGATGTCCTGAAAGCCTGGCATGGATCCAACGCTCCTAAAACTACATTGGACTCACCCGGTTTAAATAAATGGTTTTGAGAAATGTGCCTTCCGACTTGCCTTAGGAAAAACACTTGTATGTGATGTCATCCCAAATCTGCCCAGCAACAGAGGTTAGGGTAAGTCATGTTGACTTTTATTGAGTGAGTAATTTCTCATCCGACTATTCATTCTTCTGGTGATTCAGGGCTACAAGTTTCACGTGGAGAACCCCTTCAGAGACTGCCCCGGGGCATTTGCTGAGGGGATGAAGAGGCTGAAAGAAGGGGATTTGCCGGTCACTGTGCTGTATTTGGAAGCCGCCATTCTCCAAGACCCTTGTGACGCGGAGGTATGTTTTGTTCTCATTCAAGGCAAAAATAAATAGGATTTAGAAACCCAGCTGGTGCTAAATCAGTGTGTAGGCTGCGCAATCAAGCAAGCAGGGATTGTGAAAATAAAGGAATGAAACACAAGATTTCTATAAATACTAGGAAAATGCATAACCCATGCTAGCTTCAGAATTTATCAAGCAACATGTGACTAATACCAAAAGCATACAAATAAAACTAATGCAAAATGCTTTGCACTAAATAGTGAAGATCGCAAGTATACACACTTTCTCTGATACACATTTGGCGTCTGCAGATCAAGACACCTCCTACAGCTAATATGTGTAGTAGCTATCTGTTGTGAGTGAATTTAATTTGCCTAAAGTGAATTGAGAATTCAAAGTGAAGTGTGAATTCTAGCTCAAAGGCCACTTCACCATAAACTGTGAGTCACCTTTATTTCATCTCCAAAATCTTCCCCAACAAAACGACAATACTAAATTAATTTGTTAGAAAAAAAATATATAAAAAGGCAATTCTTAAAAAAAAGTTTTAAAGAGTTTACGGAGAAAACACGTTTTTAAATAAAACAAGAGTTGCTATTGGGAGGTTCAGTAACAGACAGGCACACCCCAGCCCCCATCTGGACCCTCGCCTCCTTGTGGGTCAGCAAGAGGTCAGATTCCCTGGCCCTTGGGCCAGCTTTTCAAAGTTCAGACATTTCTGGCAAAGAATTTCAAAGTTTAGACATTCCTGGCAAAGCAGTTCAAAGCTCAGACATTCCTGGCAAAGCAGTTCAAAGTTTAGACATTCCTGGCAAAGCATTTCAAAGTTCAGACATTCCTGGCAAAGCAGGTGTTGCCAGTCCTCTTTCCATGCCTTTGCCATTCGAACTCATGACACTTCCCTTCTTTGAGGAGAGGTGGCATTGCAGATCTGAAGGAGCCTTTCTCAGTACACAGGGAAAGCAGGTGTGCCAAGAAGAGGTAAGACTTTTCTTCAATCCAGGCAGGAGCCAAGATGAATTTTTTTGAGGGGTTTAAATTCAGAAGAATCTCAGGATGAATTCTGTTTCGAGGGGTTTGAATTGAGAAAGAAATAAATCTCAGTGAGGCTCAGAAATACCATTTTAGAGTTTGCAGCACACCGGAATCTGGAACATATTTTGCCATAATGTGTCAAGCTGGGTCAGGCATTGGATAATAGTGTTGTGAAATACAAAGGGAAAATGTATGAGAAATCTAGCCGTAATGCCCCAGAGCATTTCAAAAATTACAGGAGAGTTCATAATACAATAACTGCAGCAACTACTCTCAAAACAGAGAGCTACACTGAACAATGAAGAGAGAAGACAAACTCTGTGGAAGAGAAGAATTCCCATCTTCCTGTTGAGGTGCCACTTGGCGTTCCTCTATTCCCCTATGCCGAAACCTTGTGTTTTATCTTCTTCCCGTGTATTCTTTTTGAAGCATCGTAACACCTCCTTGTTTGTCAATGTTCAGCTATTACCTTTAAACTTTAAAAACAAATGTAAAGTTATATGTTTAGATCACCTGGTCTTCAGTACTCCGCTATAATCCACTATCTTGAAAACATTTCTGTTTGAAGTGAAATTTTGTATTAATTTTTTGACAGTTCTCTTAGAAAAAGGTTAATTTCTGTTTGTAAAAAGGGTGCCATTTGATGGCTATTTCCAGACTGATATTGGCACTACCACCTTGGTAGTACTGGTTGCAAAACTGGCAAACCGGTCAGGATTATGGAATGACACTTTCAGCAGTATGATATCACTAAAATCCGCAACAATATCAATCAATATCACCATCATGTGTCAGCACATTCTGAAAAATATTCCTAGTTCAGCATAGCAGAAAGGATTGAGTGAAGATGTTATAATTAAGGTTTATTATAATCCCAAACCACACTAAGTATGATCGGCAATAAGCCCATAATCAATTATTGATGCTTGTATTGGAAATTTTCTGAGAATGTGTTGCTCTATATTAAATCAATTTGATCTCCATGCAAATCTATAGCTCTGTACATCTTTGTGTTTCATTGTTGTATCATGAAAATTTCTTTTGAACGTAACAATTCTTAATTCCCAATGCATTTCGGACAATCAGTCCTACATCAGAGGAAATTTGTAGGGGTGGGCAATAAACTCCGCTCCTCCGGTGGAGTTTGTGGAGTTTTGCCCACTCCGAGCTCTGCTTTGAGCATGGAGTTCCGGAAAAACTCTGCCAACTGCCGTGTGGTGGAGTTTTTGCTCGCGCATGGCTCGCCAACGTTCAGTTGGTGAGTACGAGCGAGAAAATTGAGTACTAGACCGCCTCCTGGCAAGATTTCTCAATGCAGGCAGTCAAAGCAAGTCGCTATCGCTTGCGTTGAGAAAGCTGCTGCTCGAGTAGAAAATCTACTTTGAGTAGCAGAAAGAAGCAGCACCGCGTGGTGCCGAGTTTTTAGGTAATTGCGCGGAATTCCACTGAATCAACCTCCGCAAGTTCCACCCCCGTTAGTAATTTTATATCAAGTCTGAAATGTAAATCTGGTTGCTCTTAATTTACTTTATAGACTTCATACGAAATTTCCCTAGATGAAGGACAGATGGTTAAAACTGTGAATTGTTACATTCCGAAGAAATTGTTATGATGCAACAATGAGACACAAAGATGTCTGATTTAATAAAGGACAGTAAATTCTCTGAAAACATCCAATACAAGCGGCTTAAATGGATTAAGGGCTTATTGCCCATGATACACAGTGTGGATTGGGACTATAATTATCCTTAATTATAGCATCTTCAATTGTAAGGTGACCTGAGGGACAACCAAGCTAGCACTTTTGTACATCTTAAGAGTTTAAAAATTACATTGACATAGGAGTGCTTCAAGAACCTTCAATATTCTTCATAGAAGAAAGGGTTCAGGCTTCACTCAGGCATAAAGGATATGGGGGTGGGGCGAACCCACTGAGGCCAACCACCATCGGCTACAATCACCACAAGGAGCTGCTGGATCTGGAAATGTAGTCTGGTCGTGAGGTGAAATGGCAATATGACTGTCTTTATCATAGGTAGTGATACTGCTGATGGTGTCCTACTCAGATAATGGCTACCTGGTTCCTTGAAGGGATATCTAGTACCCCCACGGTGATAGCATAGTCTGCATCAGGGCCAAACACCACCAAGCCTAGCTTGCATTCTCACTATCTGCAGGTCCAAGAAGAAGAACTAGTTTGTGTGTTAATGTACCATAAAGTAACCATTGACATGTAAATGGTCATGTACACATAAAAGTAACTTTGACTTAAGTATACCAACTCACTAATAAATCAGGCCATAAATTAATCTTAGGGCATGCTGGAAGAACCTTATTTAATGTAATCCCAAAATAAATCTTTTTCACCAAGTCCAGAGGTGTGGGTTTTTAGAAGCTTTTCTGGGGACCAGTCTCTTGGAAATTATCTGAGCAGTATCTCGGAAATAATCTTGCTTATATTCTTAGTTTAGAGAGTGCTTTGTTGGCATTGCCCAGCTAGATAACTCTGAATTATCCCTACAACATTCTTGGAAGGAAGAGCCTAGAATAGAATTTCATAATGTTGTTTTTTAAATAGTATTACAATGTCCAACTAAATACACATTGAAAACAAAACCAGTATAATACATCTGTATGTCTTTTGTTATTATTGTCATCATTATTCAGGCCTGGCTGTATCTTGGTACAACACAAGCAGAGAATGAAAACGAGCAGGCAGCCATTGTCTCCCTCCAGAGGTAATTGATGCCCATGTACTAAGTCTGTTATTGTTTGTCATGGAGGTGCTTGATGGAGATGTGGTTCCCACTGGGTAGCACTGGCTTTCATCTTCTGATCTTTGCAAACTCAGTTGCCATGTTGAAACTCAACGGAAACACGAGGGTGTTATTGCTAGGAACAGTAATAAACCACTTGTAAGACAACCCAAATCAATAAAGACTGAAGGAAGCCTTCTGCAATATTCCTATAGAGACCTCAGCCACTTCTAAAAACCAAACATGCATTTTCAGAGAGAAATTATTCGGTTCCGAGCCAGTGTACTCTTCATATCCTCTGCTTTTAGAAAACTCTGTCTGACCACTGTAAATTCATTTTGTGATTTAGGGAGCACTAAAGATACTCTTTTTCATCTGTGAACCCCTGGAAATGTCTTTGAGAATTAGGCACACATGTGGGGTAATCAAACCCTCCAAACCTTTAAAGATGTGCTTTGATTCATCAAAATATGAGCTTCCTCCTTAAACCATAGCCCGGGGACAATAAATTTTGCGTTGGAAGAGGGGTAGGACGGTGAAGGTGGCTGGGTGCAGGCAGGGATGACGTCAAATACAGTCTGTGGAGTTCGGTATCATTACTGCTGACACTAGTAGTCAAAGTATCAATGCCTAGGTAAGATAATTATGCTACATCTTATTCAGCATGAGAATAGTTAAAGAACTTAGGGGCTTATTATGATGGCGGAAGGACCGCCACCGCCAGCCCGGCGGTGGCGGTCCTTCCGCCATCATACAGAAAATTCCCACTGCCAAATTAGGATGGCGGTGGGAATCACAATCCGTCCGCCATGGTTCCGCAAGGCGGTCCTTTTCCGGCCGCCTTGCGGAACCCGGAACCAGGACAACATTGCGGAGGTGCCGTGCAGGCACCGCCGTAGGGATTAGGGTATCCCTGTCCGCCTGCCTTTTTGCGGCGGATATCCCGCCGCAAAAAGACAGGCGGAGACTGGCTTTGGGGGCCTGTTGCGGGCCCCCTCTGTGTGGCGGGGGGTGCACTGGGGGGGTACCCAGTTCCATGCACCAAGTGGCAGGCACCGCGTGGTGCCTGCCACGTGGTGCAGGGAAATGAGGTGCATGCACCTTTATCATTGCGGACGGTGCTGCAGCCAGCAGCACCGCCCGCAATGATAAAGGCCCAGGATGCGCCCGCCAGTATGGTGGGTGCATCCTAATAGCAGTGGTGGGACCGCCGCATGTCTGGCTTGCGGTCCCAAACACTGCTATGGTGGCGGGCGGACCAAGTCCGCCCACCATCATAATGAGCCCCTTAGATCAAGTTTTCTTGCCACGATCATCACCTCCACCACACTAAATTGAGCCAGTATTGTCATCATTCTATAGAGAGGAATGGGATACAAGCAGGAACCCCCCTGTTGATTATGTGTTGTAGAGTGAGGAATAGGTCTATAATGGGTTTGTTATTTTCTCTTCAAATGGTTGGGAAATATTTTCATGATAAAGGTGCACTTAGACTTCAGAGCTCACTTGTACTCAAAATTTCATAACTACTCACTTTGTAACGTACATGAAGCATTACTATTGCCATTACTGTGCTTGCAAATCTGCTACTGCTGGTTTAAGGGCTCTCCTGTGCCATTTCTATATCCCCAATTTTGGGAGGCGGGAACGTGTGCGATATTCTCTCTCACTCCAGTGTGGGTAAAGTCCGCCTTCTGCAGTCTCTCTCAGTGACAGGAGTGCTTGCAAATGCTGCCTTTCCAAGCCTCTCCCAGTTACAACATCCAGACCCCCATACAGGGTCCTGCACCTCCCAACTCCCACAGTAACTTCCAGAAACAGGAGTTGCCCACACACTCCAGTGCTGGCCCAGCCTTTCCCACAGCCTCTCCCAATGAGATGAGCCAGCACACACTCCAGCACCTGCCCACATCACCTCTTGTACCCTCTCCCACCAATAGCAACC
Organism: Calotriton arnoldi; assembly: GCA_963921515.1. Taxonomy (NCBI): domain Eukaryota; kingdom Metazoa; phylum Chordata; class Amphibia; order Caudata; family Salamandridae; genus Calotriton; species Calotriton arnoldi. The sequence goes on along the minus strand of CAWUFW010000353.1, from coordinate 3,226,481 downwards.
AACCATGCATGCCGCCAATTGTCCAGCCCTGCTTCTACAGCCCATCTCAGTTACAGACGTTGGCTGTGCATTCTGGTGCTTGCCCAGTTAACCACCTTCTGCTGCTGTCAATGACAGATGAGTCTGCTAGAAAGCCAATCAATACAGAAAGAGCACCCACCACTTCACACTCTGCCAACATGCCCCCACCTATCCTATTACCTACCGGTGGCCAAACCAGTCCCAAAGTTAGGTCATAACGCAAATGGAGCCAAGCCCCACTTATTATATGACCAAGTCAGGCCCGCTGAACAAAAGTACCTTGAATCCAGGTTGCAGAGCGTTGCGATATCCAGCACAGAGGATCCGTTGCACAGTGGCTGTTCCCATGGGCTGCAGGGCTGCGGTGTGAGGTCCTGCGTCGAGATGCGTCACATAGTGGTAGTTGCAATGGGCTGCTGAGCTGTGATGGGAGGTTCTGCATTGAGATGAGTCACACAGCAGGAGCTGCTGGGCTGTGATGAGAGGTTCTGTGTCAAGATGCTTCACGCTGCGGTGGTTCCAAAGAGCTGTAGTTGCGATGCATCATGCTGCACCTCATCTGCTTAAGGCCCACCTCCAAGAGTCCTGGACTGGAGTGGCACCACTTGGGGGCAATACTCACAGCAGGCAGAGTCAAGGTGCTGGATGGTTGAAGCCTTTCTGTCCCTGAGGCTCTGATCTGGAGGCCAGCCAACTACCCTTAGTAGTCACTCTGGTGGTTCTGCTTTCCAGATGAAGGTCAAGTCCTTCTCATTCAGGCAGCAGGGCAGCAGAGTAGCAGTCCTTCTTGCAGAGTAGCACAGTAGTCATTCTGAGTCTTCCACAGGTCCAGGGATGTACTAAAGAGTTGGGTCTGAGTGTTCAATATGCATTCCTGGTGCCCACTTTGAAGTAGTAGACGTTTCTAAAGACCTCCACCCCCAGAGGTGCTTGGAATTTCCTGCCTCCCTTCCCTGGACCCAGCTGGCCTGGGGTCACAAATGACTAGTGCCAAACCCTTTGTGAGTGTATTGGTGCATAGGCTTTATGATGTGCAAGTGTGGAAGGGGACAGCTCTACCCCCTATCAAGTCAGAGATGGCTCATCCTGCCACACCTATGCCCCCTTTGTCTCACTGTCTGGGAGCAATACACAAAGACCAACTGCCAGCTATATCTAGTCATGTGAACCAGGTTACAGGTTGCAGGCACCAAATGGTTAGGACAAGAAAAAATGCCAACTTTCTTAAAGTGGCATTTTCAGAATTGTGACTTAAAATCTGACTTTACCATTAAAGGGGGCTTTAAAATACAATTCTGGAGACACCAAACTTGACATCACTATCAGCTCCCAAATGAAAGTTACCACTTATTAAATGTAATAAGGGATTAGGGATAAGGGATAACAATGTTATCCTATTGGAGAGGTAGGCCTCACACTAGTGAAAAACAAATTTAGTAATTTTTCACTACCAGCACATGTAAAGCTTAAAAGTACATGTCCCCCTCTTTGAATACACCTCACCCCGTCCTCTGGATTGTGTAGTGCCTACTCTTGAGGTGACTTATATGTATTAAAAAAGGGAGATTTGGCCTGACCAGAGGTTTATCTTGCCAGGACGAAATGACAGTTTAGAACTGCACACACAGGCCTCATTAACAGACCTGAGACATGTTTAAATGGCTACCTAAGTGGGTAGCAGAAGTAGTGCTCCAGGCCCAACACAAGCATTTAAGGTACAGGCCCTGGGTACATGTTGTACCAATTTACTAGGGATTTATAAGTAAATTAAATGTGCCAATTTGGTGTAAGCCAATTTCATCATGTTTAGAGGAGAGGGCACTTTAGCACTGATTAGTAGTGGTAAAGTGTGCAGAGTCCTAAGACCAACAGAAACAAATTCAGAAAAAACAGGAGGAGTAAGGCAAAAGGTTTGAGGGAAGACCACTCTAAGGCTGGCAGGTCTAACACCACGCATGAACTGAACCAGTTCAGAAGGAGGTGCGTTTCTCTTACATCGCTCCTAAAGCTTGGAACGCCTCCCACTCTACATCAGAGCCTCCTCCTCTCCTTGAATTCCACAAGAAGCTGAAGATCTGGCTTTTCAATTAACCAAACTACTATAGCCAGTTCTAGGCACACACACCTGCTCAGCACCAAGATACCCTTGTGGGTTATAGTGGCCTTTACAAATACACGTACTATATTTTTTCATATGAATATGCTATGAAAAGATAATGGTGTGCACATTACTTTTCCTAGCATGAACTTGGTTGGTGCAGACTTCCAGTTACTACTCTGTTCTGGGTTCATTACCTTGCATTAGTACTGTGGGAAGCTTTTCTGCAGGTTTGAGCGGCTCACTTCTTCCTTCCCCTCGACTAGAAGAGATTGGCATCAAAGTTACTATGCACAGTGCATTCACGGCTTCAGGTCAGCCATGGACTTGAGTTGGAGACATTCCACAACTTCAGCGATAAGACAGGAGCTTCTCATTGTTCCTGGTGGTAGAACCTAGGAGTAGGTAATCATGCCCTGAGACCAGCCTTCAGTTCTGAAAAGCTTCAGGCAAAGAAGAATCTCTTCAGCGGGCAAGAAGCATCAATGTATCTCAAAGAATGCTCCGTGAGGCAGTCCACAATTTAGCATTAAATAGTTAGGTCTAACCTCGATTGTGGGTATGAGCCTTTCAAAAGAGAAGTGGGCAAAGGGGGCATCATGCCCAGACCCCACACTTCCCAGCAGTGCTAATTTGTAAAAATTAAGTGCCAGGGCTCTCGCCAGAAGGCCACTGCAGCTTGCACCACACATTGGCCCTCCATGCTGCCAGTGATAGTAACAACGCAAGTACTAACCATCACACTCCTGCAACTGTGTCAATTTGGAATATTTCAGCCCCTAAGAATGGCTTGGGCGGCACGTAATGGTCATTTTTAATGTATATTGAATTAATAATTACCTGTTGTTCTGGTCATCTCTGAACTAGCCAGACAGCGCCACCTTGTGACAGACTGCACAAGCCCTTAAGTTGATAATTAAGGGCCGGTGACGAGCACCAGAAACCACTGGCTCAAATTTAGCACTGCTTCAAGAGCCCCTCACTCCTTCAGAGAGATTTAGATGTAAGCAAGCCTGCAGTCTAATGAAGCAGCTTGCCATACCATTAGATGTCACGAGATGCCATGTTTCCCTTTCCTTGGAGTACCTTTTCTTTAACTTAGAATCAGGTGCTTTGGCACCTGACAAAATGGAAGAAGTGTTCTTCTTTGATGCCAGTCTCATGTAATCACACCGTAATATGTCTGCAGTCAAAAATACAGATTTTTCTGAAAGGCCTTCACATTTAGCAATTTGTTGTTATGAAGTACTTTAGAAAAATGAAAGGTGGAAATAAGATTTTTATTAGCAAATCTAGCTATGCAGAATATGGCACATATATGATGCTCCCATTTTTTCAATACATTTTTTAAGTTTGAAAGCATGGTCAGCAGGCGCAGTGTTAAATCCGTGCTCGGGTAGACGAGCGTACTGCTGTGTATCATTCTTAAAAGATCATTTACTATTATTTTGGGAGTCACAACTTGCCACCATGGAGGGACTGATGCTGCACTCGCAGCCTCTATGTGTTTTGTAACATCACCAGATCACATGCACATGAGAGTTGTCCTATAATATGAAATTCGTGATGGATTGATTTAAACACCAAGAACAAAAGTCATAGGGCCTTCCCATGACTTCAACGGTGCTGGAGTGGTCCGTCACGCCAGTGCCCCGCTCCTGCACTGCCAAAGCCATAATTATACCACCCACCGGATTCCGTGGATTACGACTGGAATCCAGGTCAGGGGGTCTTGCGGCGGCTGGCCCACTGTGGTGCCTGTTTAAAGGCTCATAGGAGAGCTGTAACAGGCACCGCAATGGGAACACCATTGCAGGTTCCTGTAGGGCATGGACTATCGAGTCCATGCCCTGCAGGAACTGGGGGTGCATGCAGACAGGTGGGCACACCATGTTACCCCTGCATGTATCCTCTGGTGCAGAGGCAACATGGAGCCCTGTAGGGCCCCCCTTATTTCCTTTCTGCCACACTTTTCATGGCCGGCTCACTGCCATGAAAACCGTGGCAGAGAGGAAACTCGTAATATGCTTGGTGAGGCCACAGCGGCCCGCCAAGCAAGGCTACAGTGGTCCGATGGACCACCGTAGTCATATTAAGGCCCATAGCTGGAGTGAGGTAATGGCGGTAACGGATGAGGCAGAAGGAGAATCTATTCTAAGATATACGGGAAGCAGTTTACCAGCTATGGCAGGGGGGGTTTACTTCCTGGTTGCCCTCGAAATTTTAAGTATTTATGCATGTTCTTCTGCTCGCTCTTCTTTTTTTGACTTGAGAAAATTCAAAGCGAACAATTTTTTATTTGGCCACTTTGCAACAGTACATGTTTGCCATGGACAACTGCAAATGGAAATAAAATATGAAGGAATCAAACTTATGCTATTTCCACATCAGGCAGCAAAACACATAAAGAGGTGCATCTGAAGCAAATGTTTCAATCCCTCTGTATCTAAATTGCATCAAAGTGTGTCCCTGGCATTTTTCCACAGATAAAATCCTCGACAAAAATCTTTTCTGACTGCACCAAAGCAAATGTTTAGAGACAGAGCATGTCAATATTTAAACCATTACATGGCATCAAAATGGAAGTGCATTGCACTTAATGCAATATTTATAGGCAGAGCGAGGATTCTCAGGGTGTCAGCTTGCATCCAGATGCTACTTTGCATTTATGGGTCCAGCCAGCCAAATGTTTAACAAGAGGCTGCAAAGGCAGGGAGGGTGAAAAGGCTATGCTTTTTATGCCTTTATTCTTAAAATTCTGAAAAAACGATTGAATGTATGATTAAATACATCTAATTCTTAACAACCTTCTTTGCATGAGCTAATCTAATGGTCTTTTTTAGAGATGACATTTATATAAACGTAATATATCTTAAAATGATAAAGCTGAGCATTTTTTCAGGCCCACAGAATATGACCAGGCCCGTGAAAATAATTGCAATATTTCATATTCCAAATGGCAGGCCCCGGAGCAAAAATGTTAATGTGGTTCCTGTGAAGCTGAGGCAGAGCTGCGTGAACATGGCGAGGGTTTGCAAAAAATAGGCCCGGGCACCAAAATAAATTGAGCTAGTCATTTAGCTAAAAAGTGGCCCACATTATGCGAATTGGGACAGTTTTTAACTTTTAAAAACATGCAGTGTAGGTGTTTTGCAAGGTGCATGCATTTGTGGTTGCAGTGGGCAATCTCTGTGGTATAATCAGAAAAATCAACTGTGAAACAGGCCCAGAAGATCATAAAACAGGCCTCAAACAGCCAAAACCCAGTCCACACACTTTCCTGTCAAACCAGCCCTTCTGGCACTTCTAGATAGGAGTATAGGCCATTCCTACCCTGCTCGGTGCAAAATGGAAATTTGCCTGCTGTAGCGCTCCAAATCACATAATTTTGGGCCTCTTGCCGTAGTATGGTGGCACTGTAAAGTGCCACTGTAAGGGCGCTGCCTTACCTCGCCTTACGGTAAGATCAGGCATTGCTAAAATCTGATTGGTCAAATGAAGCGCTGTATGTAGTAGAGGCACTACATTGCAGTAGGGCTGGAAGGGGAATACTGGAAGTTGAGATACAGCAGAGGGAGTGGGGGGATGACGAGTGCGCCGAGTAGTGCAGGGCAGAAGAACAGAGCTTCGTAGGTGGTGGTGGGAATTATGGGGAGGTCCGAGGGTGGGCAGCCTGGGGGTAATAGGGAATGGGATGAACCGCAGGACGAGTAGTTGGAGCTGAGAGAGGGGTGGGCACTGGGAAAATATGATTGGGAATCGGACCACCATTTATCAATGCCATCATGTTCATGGTTTCCCATTTGTGATGGCACTGTCCTTTCTTTTTATATTTTTTTGTATATGTGGAGTTCTCTGCCCCGACTGGTGAGTCTCCGCAGTCGTAAACTTACTATTAAATTGCAGGTTTGTGAATACCGAAACAGAGTGAACCTACACAAAGGTGTACGTTTACCTTTGTGAATCAAGTCCCTAATGTTTTCACCTATTTCATGAAGCCTTGACTAACGCTCCTACTCAATAAATATATCTCCAAATATTAGCATGCTCGGCATCATGTCACTTCCAGTCTAAACCCCAAATCTGATTAATTCTGCAGCGCTCCTAGAACACCCGTGAAGCATTTACCTAATCAGAAGCAACTAACGCCATCTGTTTCATTTTTAAATTCATAATTTAATTAATTAGGATTAATAGCCATGTCTTTTCGTGCTCTAAGGGAAGAAAGAAACTCCAAAACATAGTTACAGCTCCTCACAGAGTCAACGAAGACTTTCAGCACACCTTGACTTCATGTACGCGCTCCCTCGAGCAGAGGTGGGCGCTGTGAAAAAGCTGCTCCAGCCTGTTAAATGCCTTTTACATGGATTCACTTAAACATCTGCTGATAAACTTACTATGGTAATAACAATGAGTATACAAACACTAATAAATCAGTGGCGACTCCTCCGCACAGGCGGAGGAGCGTCGCCCCACTGCTATTTAAGCAGTGCAAAAAAGAAAATGATAATAACAGGATGTTATTATCATTTTATTTTTCTATGCGGCGCTCGGAGCCAGGTGGGGGCGGGGCTGGGCTCCGTGACGCCAAGCAGAGGGAGGAGTGGTTTGCACTACTCTAAGTGCACATGACAGGTGAGGCCGGCCCTCTGGGGCCAGCCAAACCGTCATGCGCACTTGGCATGTTCTCCATTGGGCTGTGTTGCACTGCCCCGCGGAGAACATGCCCAGCCTTCCCAGGCACAGCCTGAGCATCCAAACAGGACGCTCAGATCAATCAAGAAGCTGCCTCTACAGCGTCGTGATTGGCTGGGAGAGCCCGGAAGCCTGAGTGCTTCCGGTGCTGTAACAGACCTGAGGAGAGGCGGCGGCGGCAATGGAAAAGGTAAGGTTTTTTTTTCATTATTATTTTTTTTTAATCCATTTCCAAAAGAACGTAAATCTATACCTATCTTTATACTCTCACCTTCACAATATTTTGGTTGTTGATATTCTGGTCATGTTATTTTTGTAGGATAATATTTCTGTCCGGGATATTAACCGTTGGAAATGCCATGCAAAATATTTGTCAGTAGTCATAAAGTTGAGGTGAGGGTGTTCACCTCATTAACATAGTGTTTCCCAGCCCACTCCTGAGATGCTACCCTGCAAAAGTCCACCAACCTAAACCAAGTGTCAATCTACATGGATGTGGTTAAGCATGAGTGTGTTTATACATGATTCATGCTTTGTGGACAAAGTGTCAACTATCATTGCATAAAATATAACTTTTTCCCAGATAAAGGTCTGACATGCAACTGGGAACTGAAATCTGAATCAGAGTCTGGATGTTGTGTCCAATGGTGTAAGATTCCCAATCCACAATTGTTTAACTTACAAAAGTTCCCAACAGTACCAGAAATGTGGGACCTAGTAGATGATATTTGCTTCAATATCATAGTAAGATATTATTCGTTTGATGTGGACGTTTCCAGGTTACCATGATCTGCACGGGTGCTGGTGCAATCTTGCACCAGTATTTCCACATTACAGGGATTTCTCTGAGGCCGGTGAAATTTTTGTACTGACATTTGCTTCCCAGGGCAGATTCAAGTATAGTGACAAATTAAACACTCAGGGCATGATTCACGAAGAGCCTCCGCACTCGTGGCGGAGGCCCCACCGTCGTGGGGAAGTCTCCGCACTCGGGGCGGAATCTCCGCAGTGACAATTCTCATTGCGGAGATTCTGCCCCGAGTGTAGAGACTCCCCCACAACTGCGGGGACTCCGCCACATATGTGAAGACCCTTTGTGAATCAGGCCTAATTTTTGTACAAGTTGATTAGTCTAAATGTTGGTACATTGTCGGTGTAAACTTTCCCCAGCACCGGTGCAATCTGTGTAAATGTCCCCCCACTGCCAAAGTTGAAGACACCAAACTCAAAATTTGCCCATATTGCTCAGGACTGACGTCCAAGATGAAGATCATTGAGCATGGAGATGAAGGACATGGCTAATAAATAAATCAATTTGCATGCCCTTTTTGTTTTCTTTCTTTTATCAGTGCTTTATTGTTCTAATTTGCAGTGGAATTGGTTCTTGCTGAGTAACTGTAACTAGTGCTTTCTGTTTTCTGTTCAGATGCCTGGAGCTGCAGCCGCACAACTTGAAAGCCTTGACGTCATTGGCTGTAAGCTACACGAACACGGGCCAGCAACAGGAAGCCTGCGACGCGCTGAAGAACTGGATAAAACAAAACTCACGATACAAACATCTAATGAAGACCAAGAGCAGATCCCCAGCACTGACCAGGAAAATGTCCAGAAGTTTAGTTGCCAGGTACATTAGGAACCATGGTATCTCAACTGGTAGATATCGGGAATAAGAATTGCACATGCTTCCTCTCTCAGCAAAGCTCTCCTTCCAAGTAGTCAAGACATCCTAATTTGAGTTTTGTGCTAGTTACTTACCAAAGACACACAGGCATATTTATCATCCAGTTGCGTCGCCCTTGCTTCAGGCAGTGGGGCGCAGGGGCACCTTGCATGGCGCTGCATGGCTTGATAAATCTTGAGCAACGCAAGGCAGCACAAATCACTGCCTTGCATTACTCTGTCCCAGGGAGGCATTCCATGGGTGAAGCATGGGTGTTCCCGCGCATTCACCTATGGATTTTGGTGCATTCCCAGATTTTCCATTACTGGTAGATCTGGTAATGAGTCAAAATGCTACGCCTTCACAGGTGAGACGTAACGAGGGGAAATAGCTTTATTTCTCCTAGTTTTTTCCTCTTTCTAAGTGTGCTACATTTTGCAGCACACATCAAAGAGGAAAATGCCTCAGAGGATTGTTTTTGTGTAGGAAGGTGCCCCTTCCTGCACAAAAACAATCCTGTCTGCAACACTAGCACCCTTGGAGCACAGTGCAAGGGTGCCTGCGTTGGCGCTAGGCAGCAATTTGTGCACCAGCACAAGAAAAGGACAGGAATGCGCTGTTTAAAGTTAAATACGGCTCATTCCTGCCCTTTCATCAGCGCAGGAAGTTGGCTTGCTGCGCTGCGTGAAAGCTTGATAAATATGCCCCACAATTTATAAGACATATTTCACGAGGAGCAACCTTGCAGAATTGTCTGGGGGAAAAATGGTACGAAAATACAGGAAATGTGTGCTAATCGTACCACAAAACACTGATATCGCATGGCATTTGTTATTCTGACCTGCAGTATTCAGAATAGGTGGTAATCACCACACCAGTACTTTCCCGGTGCAGCAATTTCCACTTATTTACCACAACACGTGGAATAAGTCTCTGACTTGGGAAAAGGACAACCGTGCTTCAACTAAACACCATTTCTAAAATGTATTGCTGGAAATGGTTACACTAAAGATTTAATATTGTGAGATTGTAGCAACAAATTAGCAGGTAGCTATGACACCTGCATTGGCATTGATTACAAGACCGTCTCAGCCATCATAAAGGGGCATCCAATCCGGAACAGAGGTGTTACGCACTGTCTACTGAAGATGGGGTATCCACTGTAGGTCCAGGAGGGCTACATCCATCTCAGAGTTTCAGTATATCCATATAAGTCACATTTACATAAGGTGCTTAATTTGTAAAATAATAAGTGCCGGTGCACAACATTGTTCTCAAACGCCCTAAACCAGTGTTGACAAATATCAGGGCGGCAAATACGAAGGATGAGTAGTCTTGATTCCAACTCATGACTCTTTTTTCCACCACCATATACTCTCTGTCTCTTTATTTCAAGCTTGTTAGCTCTTTTTCATCCCTGCTTTCTCCCTTTGTCACAGTTTTTCCGTCTTTCCCTTCCTCCTCCTTTTGTGTTTTTCTCTCACTTGCTCTATGTCAAAGTCTGATGAAGAAAAGTCAGGGCAGGTCCCCAAAAATAAGACCTGGTGGATCCCCCCTGCAACCACAAGCTCAAATTAAGCACCATTTACATAGACAGAATCTAATATAGTGGTTCTACATTCACATACACAGTCGGTATCTTGAAAATCTTGCATCAATTTTGCTTTACTGAAAGCTACATTGGACTCCCTGGATCTGAAGTATACATTATTTTCTGTTTATGTTGTATATATAAAAGTTAGTTCCAATGATCAGTCTACAGTGTGACACTTTAATGGCTTGTATCTATAAGTGCTGCCAAAGTAGAGAAAGGTGTTGGGCCACAGTTTTCACACTTGTTGCCGCAAAGGTTGAATACAAATCTTCAAAAAACATGTGTGTATGTATGAGGTATTTCTATCGCACAAACCCAGCCAAAAGGTTGCAATGCCATTTTCAGTGCAAAACATAAGATTACCAGGTCTAAGAATTGCAAAGTGTGCCTAATGCCACTATCTGTATGAATCTCAGTCCTGGGTAGCAAGAACATATCATCCAAGGCAGCATATTCCTGCACTGGTTCCAGATACTAAACCGAATTCAGTAAAAAATTGCTTGTCTGGTCTTTAGATGTCTCACAATCTTGTCCCATCATAATTGCCAAGTAGGATTATTCCTTATCTCCCCACCCACAAGATATGTAGCAAACTCAAAAACACCATAGCCATCCAAAGCTTTAAACCAACCTCTAACTCATTGTCCATGGAACTCTGGTACCCTCTTTCATGCATGGACCTCAAAAGACATCTGAAGACCTATCAGTTCTTGGCCATAACTTGTTAGACCTGCACCAAGACACCTCTTCCGGTTGTCTGCAAGTTATAGTCACTCTCAATGGTCTTCTTGGTTAATAGTCCTTGTGTAATTGAGGCACAATTAGTTTACCCACTGGAATGAGATCCAGCCTAACGATCGGTTCCACCTGACGAAGTCGAGTCCTTTTTATTAGGATAGAATAGTAAGTAAACTGAGACTCAAAGCTCATTGCCTAGAATGATATGCATATTATGTTAGTAAATGCGAAACAAGTATTTAGGTAGATCATTTACTTTTTTAGGTTTTTCAAAATATGTTGTGGCAATCTAGCTCTTAGAAGCCACTGAGAACTCTATAGAATTTGCATTATTGTAATAGGACATCTCTACCATCAGATGTTGATATGGTTCAATGTGGTCTGCATTGCCAGACTGCAGAACCCATGATGTGATTTAGAGAGGCTAGGAGGGTATGGTCATGTATTAAGCACAGTGCAATTTTCAGTAATTTTTTTCATATTTGCATTAAACATTGTAAGGGATATAGCCTCACAGGCTATAGAACAGAAGCCCCAGTTTTTATGTGAGTAGTGACTGACCCCCACAGCTTCTAAACAAAGGAACCCAAAAGGTCTGCCAGTTTCCCAAATGTATCCTTTATCCACCTTTTGGTAGCTTGGTCTGAGCAGCAAGACAATTCTTCAGAAAAATGGGCATATGATGTAACAACACAACAAACAACAAATTCAGTAACTAAATCCTGTGAGTCAGAAGACTATCAGTTACAAGGGAAAATTGAAGGTGGCGAGAACAGTCAAATTTGCCATTATCCAGCTCCAGAGAAAGTGACATCCTTGAATTGCCCAGGAGCCACCTGTTCAGAAGGACATGACTTCCTGCCTTCAACCTCCTCCAGTAACTCCTGTTAGTGATCCACCATTAAGGCAGCCCCAGCAAGGGGTGGACAGCAAGAAGTGCATTGCCTGTTTGGGCCTGTTAGGGAAAGGGCCCTCGGGCCAGCATCCCCCTTCCACTGCAGTCTACAAGATAAGATATAATCATATGCCTCTCCCAGCGCCCTAGGCTGCCCATCACCACAATCATACCGAGACATACAACACAAACACTCTCACAGCATCTTCACAACAAATAGATCCAACTTCATAAACCTTTCACCAACCACCACTCACCTTCAAACTACCGAACATACATTTCAAATCATACTCATTTTGCATATTCAGCACTACTTCATGCTCCATACATCGCAGACCTCATCACCTATCACTGTTAACAAACATGGTTGACCCCCACACTCTTGCACATCGTAGATGTCCTTGTTCCTACAGTCTAGACAATTTATTCTGCAGGAATCACACATTAGAAGAGAGAAGAATATCTGTCAACCATAAGTTCTCCTGGTCCTGCTCCTTTAGGATGTAAGGAGACTCAAATCAATGGAGCTTTTCACAAGTTGCTTCCCATTCTCTGAAACTAAGTCCTCCTCCTTCCACCTCATCGACAAGCCTCCCGGGAAGAACAAGGACTTCATTGATCACTACTTGGATTGCCTTACCACCTCATCGTCAACACGTCAGCCACCAATACACTCCAAAGGCTATTTTGTCGACCTCAAATTCTCAACATCATCAAGGGTCCAGTGCAAACCACCCATACCCCCTGGACTGGGCTGAAGACCTTGTCATCGCTATCTCAATATTCAGCGTCCAACCAACAACTGAACAAATCAAGGTTGACCCAAAAGAGAAGACCCAAACTTTCAGATCATTCAAAGAATTGTCCTCCATCGACAATTTAAAGCTTGTACTCATCCTTCACCATGTCAGCTCAATGTCCAACATCAACACCTTTTTAAAGGACTACAACACTTTTCTCGAAACCCATGTGAACATACACACCCAATCTAAAACACACAAGTGCAAACAGAAACATTCAGCACCCTGGTACTTAAAAGACCCTGCGACAGGAAACACGTCATCCGCAAACGGGGAAAAAATGGTAGAAAGAACCCCTTACTACCTCACGCCACTGAGGGCCCCACTGTGAAAAACAGAGACAAATCATCAAATCAACCAAAGAAAAGGTACTATACAAACACCATCAATGTGGCAGAATGCTCTTCAAGACAATCAAGCACTGCATCATCCCTCTGCTTGACCCTCCTATCCAACACTCCTCACATTAGTGCAATGTCATCAACCTCTTCTTTAGTGAAAAAATACAGAAGATCGCACAGCACATTGACAACGCCAAACCTGCTTCTCCTCTTAGCTCTCCAAACAGGCCACATCATCACACTAAAACATGGCATTGACATTAAAACATTCACAATGTGTACCAATCACTTGATTCACAATCACCATTAGAACACCACCACAAATAACTTCACTATTTACACTCGCCCAATTAGCCCAACCAATCTTTACAAGCACATATTCATTTATACGTAGATATTGACACACACACATTCACGCCATTTATGCAGTGAACACACACCATTCAAACTGCCTACACTCACACACACAGCACACTCACGTCCACAAAGAAACACATTTCATAAGTGGCCAGCTGTGATTTAAAGTGGTGCATGCTTTAAAACATTGTTTGGAAGTGGCCCTCAATTCCAAATGTTCTCTACTCTGCATTTTCTTCTGTTTGTCATAAGTAAGAGGGCAAATTGTACTCTTAATACACAAGTATTTTCTTAACTTATTGCCTGCCTTTTCTGAAATAAATGACATTAGAAGTACCAGATAATCAGATGTCCCTTGAAAGGAGGAACATACCTCACCTGTTAGCAATTTTCTCTTGACTATAAACAATTTTGACGAAAAATAGTGATCCACAATGCTTTAAATAAATAACCATTTTATTCCTTCTTGTGTATAGTCTCTGGTAATCATGTGAATCTCCTCCCATTAAGGTGTTTATCTGAATCTGAAATTATTGACAGAAACCTATGTCCATTCCTAAACTCCCCTTCACTGGAACTTCCTCTGATTGTATGGCAGCCACTATACTTGGTCCAAGTACACAAGGCACATAACAGTACCAGCAACAGTACATAACAGCATATTATTTTTCTGCCACCAACAATCTGCCCTTGAAAAGCTAGAGCAAATCGAAGGAATAATTACACAGCTCTATATGCTCTAGATGTATATATGTGTGTGTGTGCATGCTTGTGTTTGTGAGTGTCTGTGTGCATGCGTGTTTGCATCCAGATGAATCAGTATAACTATTAGGACTGGGCGGAGCAGAGTTTTTTCTTCCCTCGCGCTCGCCAACGTTAAGCTGGCAAACGAGGAAAATCCAATGCTAACCAACCTCTCAGAGAGATTTCTCAAAGCCTGCGGTCGCGGATGGATGCGTCCGCTCGCGTTGAGAAACCATCCGTTTGCGTTGAGCAAGCTGCCGCTCGAGTAGAAAATCTACTCGAGTGGCATAAAGAAGCAGCACCCTCTTGTGCTGCGCATGGTGCCGTTCGTGCTGATTTTCCAGTGTGGGACAAACACTCAGCGCTAAAAATCAGCGTGAACAGCGTAGCCTTATGCACTCCGCCGCTTGCGGAACTCCATGTAGCGTGCTGAAGATTTTTTGGTCCGCCCAGGCCTAATAACTACTTGGCTCTAACATGCTACTGTGGCTCCACCAATTAATGTCATGGGTAGACTGAATATGAGAATGGCCCCTTGGAATTTCCAATGTTGTTGTCTTCACCACCTCTGCCCAACCTGCCTCTCTGGTTCTACTTCAACATCTCTTCACCTCTTACAAGCTCATCATTCCTTCACTCTTGAAAGATTTCCCAGTATTCATATTCCACCCACTTTTCATACCCTCCACATCACAAGACCCAAACCACACATAAAAGTCCTATCTGGACTACGCAGTGTTGCAGATGGTTTGTAATTATTATTGTCATGAATAGAAGTAGAGCTCTGAGAAAATTGATCAGCAAAAACCTTCAGAGTGCGACCCTATGGAAATAAGCACCAATGAGATGGAACCCTAAAGACACAGCAATCATGGAACCAGGAACGTTAGGACCTGGGATACTCAGCAAAGAGTTTTTGGCATGTAAAGGACTTGGGAATGGAAAACACTGGGACAGGGAGACACTGGGTCCTGAAAAACAATGTTAGGTAGCACAGTGACAACTAAATCTACCCGTTCAACCAGGGAGATCATTAGAACAATCTTGAGCCTCCAACAAATTAGGCAAATGGACCAATCGCAAATTTACAGAAATAGAACTGTCTCCCAGAATCAACATTGGCCCCACTGGCGTTACGTTACCTCGGACAAAGGACACTAAAGTCTAGGACAGCTCAACCAACCAAGCTGGATGAAAATGTAACAAACATCCACTACCAGCTTATGTGAGAGCAACAGTCATGCCATTCATCAGAGATCCTCTAAGGCACCATAGAAAACAATACCACATTAGATTACACTGGTCAAGTGGAGGGTCTTAAGACCCAGACCACTGTGATCAACCATATAAAGAAAAGGCATAAACCATATGGTACTCACACATGGGTTTGGCAGGTAGGATGTAAGTTCAATCCACCCCCAGAAAACCTCTAGAGCTGTAGGTAAACCTCGCACCTACCAAATCACAGTACACACTCGTAGTTGGGCTACGGCTGGCTGTTAGATGCTGCCATGGAAGGCTTTCCATGGGTAAATCTGCAACCACCGACCCACACCTTGCAGCAAGAAGTGCTAAAAAGACAGGAAATTGGTGAATGTGCATTGTATAAAACCGCATAACAGAAGAATAGGCCCACATGTGAGGAAATCATAGCTATGCTGCTATAGCCAGATTTATCACTGCTCTAGCCCAATGTAACCTCTTATCAACCCACTTAACACTGCTATTTCTTTTGGTTTCAGTACATCCCTCGAGGAGGTTAGGGACCTGTACTTGGAGGGAGCCCACCAGAATGGTGAGCTGATAGACCCGGACTTGCAGACAGGACTTGGGGTGCTTTTTCATCTCAGCGGGGAATTCGATCGAGCAGTGGACGCCTTCAATGCTGCCTTAACGGTCCGGCCTGAGGTAAGCAGCCACCAGACTTGCTCTTAAGCTCTTCTTGATAATTATTGTCCAGTTTTTATGCCAGTCATCAAGGCTGTACTACCATCTTTAAAACAATATGTACATTAATAGGACTGTGTAACTTAAAAGTAGAACATGTTCTGTTGCATGTTTTTATGGTTGTTTTTAAGGTTGCGTAAAATAACTATTGTCCTTTGTGTACGCTGTGGCTCTCATCCTATGAGCCAATTAGAAACATTCTTTTATGTAGCTTAATTTACTTGCCATTTTATTAGGAATCTGCTGCTCAGTCACCACACTCCCAGAGCAAATTGACAACAATGGGCCACATGTACGACCATTTCTTGCAGTCGCAAATGGAAATTTGGGCCATTTGCCACCGCTAAAAAGGGTTGTAGCATGTATCAACCCTATTTTGCGAGTTAGTAACCTGTTACCAACTCTCAAAATAGGGTTTGCGAGTCACTATTAGGAAGAGGCGTGCCAAGGGCGACCCTTCCTAATAGCGAGTCACATGCGGATGTTTGATTGTTTTGCGACCAGAATGTGGTCGCAAAACAATCGCAGTTTACTGCCTACTTCAAGTTGGTGGTAAGCCACTCGCAAATGGATAGGGGTCCCCAGGGGACCCCTTACCCTTGGTGATTAGCAGTGAAAACGTTTTTTAAGAGCAGGCAGTGGTCCCACAGACCACTGCCTACTCTTCAAAAATTAAACTGAAACGTTTCGTTTTTGAAACGGATCCCATTTTTCTTTAAGGAAAACGGGCTGCATAAAAAACAAAGTTGCTTTATTTAAAAGGGAAACACAGACATGGGGGTCTGCTGTCCCCAGCAGGCCACCATCTCTGTGTTATTGCTCATTCCCAATGGGTCGCAAATTGCGACCTGCCTCATGAACATTGATGAGGCAGGTTATTTGCGACCCCATTAGGAATCGCAAAATGTGTCTGAGACACAGTAGTATATTTCCTTTTGCGACTCGCAAATTGCAAGTTGCTAAAATTCGCAAATTGCGAGTCGCAAAAGGAAATGGTCGTACATGTGGCCCAATATGAGTAATTGTAGTACACATTGTATTTTGCACTTCATCTTGTATGTGCATGATCCTATTTTCTGTGTTCTTTTTTCTGTGAAATTGACGTTAATCACCAAAACAAAAAATCGTCTATTGCAGCAAGCTTTATGTTAACACGTATTGACAAAGTGAATAGGTCTGGCTTTTTATAACTGAAAGTGCTGCTTTATTGATCTTTACTGATTATCAAGTTTATGTGAATGTGGGTTTGTGCAGAACAGTGAGTGGGAAAATGTTAAACTGCATGACTGGCTGGTAGAATGGCTTGGTCAGTACAGAGTAAGTGTATGGAAGAATGAGAGAATGATTGAGCGCACTGATAGATGGATGAGCTCATGGATGAATGGGTGACTGCTTTGGTGGATGAATATGTCAGTGAAAGCATGGACTGGTAAATATGAGATCATGAATAAATGAATGGAGGTTAACAAGTGACTGAATGTTTGGATGAAGTATCAGGACGAGCTTTACTTGCATGTAACTGGTAATGCATGAAGATGGATGCTGACAATATTCCTAGCATACCCACCATGATCCCAAAGCTAGCAATATGCCAGAAGTTGGAAGCATCATTCCCACTTATGCCATGACCATCCTTATGACAGGGGCACCATCATGTGAAGGATGCCCACAATCACCCAAGAATTGTGACAGTTATTCTGTGGCCATCATGAGTCAGATGTGAGTGCCACCGTGCCATGGATGCTAATGAGAAGACAAAGAGTATAATTATGCTAGAGCAAACATTATGCCAGGG
The DNA here is from genome assembly GCA_963921515.1 of Calotriton arnoldi. NCBI lineage: Eukaryota > Metazoa > Chordata > Amphibia > Caudata > Salamandridae > Calotriton > Calotriton arnoldi. Next base: position 3,208,796 of record CAWUFW010000353.1, on the reverse strand, counting down.
TTGGACACAAACATGTCATGGATACCTTATATTAAGAATTTCCACTACTATGCCACAAACAGTATTAATTCAGAAGTTGGCACCATCCATCAGGTGTGCACTAAACCTGTGCGCAAGATCTAATGGAAGCAATATTCTTTACTGTCACTCACTGTCACCCCACATTTAGGTCTGCTGAGCTCCCACCGTCTCTCCACGAAGCTGTTATTGTTACGATCCTCAAGCCTGATAAACCAGCAAACCAATGCGATTCAAATCGACCACTGTCCATGATAAATGTTGACAATAAGATCCTGGCCAAACGTATTGCTAATCGCCTCCTTGCCCTACTTCCAGATATAGTACACCAGGATCAATCGGGCTTTGTGCACGGCCGGTCCACCGCTCATAGCATTCGCACCCGATTTGTAGTTATGCACAGCATGGAACCTGATCTTGCGGCAGTCGCTGCCTTACAAGATGCCACTAAGACATTTGACTCTTTGGAATGGCCCATCCTATTCTGTCTTCTCCAAGGCTTGGGCATCAGCCCGCGTTTTTTGCACCTCATTCGTCTTTTGTATACTTCTCCGATGTCTAGAGTATGATTAAATGGATGTTATCGGATCCGTTCCCAGTCATGCGCGGCACCCGGCCCCCTTTCGTCGGTATTATTTGCCATCGCAATGGAGCCGCTCACGGCTCTCTTAAGACAACATCATGCGCACTGAGGGCTATGTTTCATAGCACGGAAAATACTGATTTCTATGTACGCGGACGATATTGCACTTTACGTTCGTGAACCACAAGAGCATCTCCAGCCTTTCATATGGGAAGTTATGAGATTTGGGGGATACTCAGGCTTTTGCATAAACTGGGCGAAATCTATTTTACTTCCACTCACTGACAGTATGAGACAATTCCGCCTGAGTTTCCGTTGGAGTGGGAGTCGGGTGTGGTGCAGTATCTCGGGATCTGGCTCAGTCGAGATGTGGACGAGTTATGGAAAATCAACTATGGCAGAGCTATGGCGTAGCTGGTGGATAGGATCCCGGTGTGGAACCGCCTCCCCCTCTCTTTATCAGGGCGCTTGGCAATAGCCAAGATGGTAGTGGGCAGTGGTGGGTACTGGCATAGGCAGGGGGGCAGTCAAAGGATTGCTTGGGAAATACTTACATTGCTGCTGCGACAAGGAGGTCTAAATGCACCAGACATGACATTGTGTGCACTATGCGCTGAACCGCAATATCTTCATTTCTGGCTGTACCCTGCGCCCTTCCAGCCACATGTTGCAGTGGAGGTGGATTCCGAACACACGGTTCCACTGACGACAGCACTATATCAAACTTACAGGCTCCCGCATGCGGAGATAGATACAGTAGAGTGTCAGATGGGTATGAGAAGGCCTGCGCCAGCAAGCTAGACTGCGATGTCTATATGCCCCATCTGTTCCTCTGGCCAAAGACCCGCAGGTCCCAGCTCTGCCAGAGGATGCCAAAAAGCGAGCTCACCGGAGGAAGCTGTTCACCTTTGCTGATCTTGACCCTGATGACCAGTTCCTCCCCAAGTTTGCTTTGCATGAGCCCCCTTATCTCTCTGCCTTAGATATCATGCTATATCATCAGATTCGAGCTACATGCTGAGCGCTCCATAATACATTTCCGGAACTACCACCCACGCTCCACGCCCTTGAGCATATGCTGACCAACACATCTTCCCACAGACTATTCACATGGCTATATACCATCATGCAAGATAAGGTGCTGATTCGTGCGCCAGCGGCTCGTGCCGCATGGGCCCTAGACACTGACCCACCCATTACAGACGAGCAATGGAACTATTGCTGTGTGCAAACTGCGGCCCTCTTGCCTAACTATAGATTAAGAATCATACATTTTGAATACTTAAAACGGTTATTTCGTACACAAGTACTTAAGGCTTAAGAACGGAGGGGGTATGTGTGGGATGTTCGGCTCCCCACGCGTCTTTTTTACACCTAGCCTGGGAGTGCCCTAAAGTGGCAGAATACTGGAGAGCAGTATACTATACACTACAACACATTGTGTGTGGCTCTGTACTGAGCACGTCGCTGGTTAGCCTCCTGGGATATATCCGAGATATTCCCCCTGAAAACCGGCATCTCATGGCTATGGTCCTGCTTCTGGCAATGCGCCGGGTGGCTATGCATTGGGGAGGGAAACCGGCACCTACCATCACAGCCTGGCTTCAAGATGCGGCCTGTTGCCAGGACCGATTACTGGGAACTACTGCTCCTGACATCCCACCCAAAAAACATTTGGGAACCATTATTAACATATTTATGCACATGGGATTCCTCCGCTCCTCGTTCAATGTCAGATGGAGATCTGTCCTGTCCTCTTGTTGACCCAGTGTTAGCAGTTTAGGCTGGCGTTACCTAGGTACAGAAAGCTATCTGATATCAGAATGATGAGAAATGTATTTGGTTTTTAGCCCTGCTCTTATGGTGTGGAACCTATAGAATTGTGGGGACTTTTTGTATTATTTGCAATTTTGGAAATGAAATGATACTATTATGGTATGTCCTGCCTTTTTCCTCTTTCTTTTATTCCATTTCTTTCTTTCCTTTCTCTTCAAATTTGCTCGCACATTATTCAAGAACGTTGCCTTTGTGCCGTTTCTCTTATGAATGCCAATAAAGACAATTTAAAAGAAAATCAACATGAGGCTGTTCCACTGTAACCACCGCTGCAGCTTAAAGTAATCTCAGCCATTCCCCCATGTTAACATATGGGGAGAGAAAACCTCATATGTAGTGAAAATACACATGGGGGTTCTTCACTACCTGGGCAGGGACCACACATGTGTACCTGCCCTGCCTTTCACCTATCACTTGCTCCACCCCTCAGGGCTCACCCTAGGGGTGAGCCCTAGTGTTAGTGATAGGCACCCTCAGTATTAGCCAATGATTTAGAAAGTCCAGCCAGAGCACTAATGCAATGCGCACACACCGGCCTGCAATGGCAAGCTTGAGACATGTTTGAAAATATCATAAGGCTCCTCTCTTCTGTAAGCTAAAACCGTAGTTTAAAAGTCATTCTGCTATTCCCCCATGTTGACCCATGGGAAGAGCAGACCTCCTAGGTAGGGAAAACCCACATGGGGATTATTCACTAGATAGGCAGGGAACACACATGTGTACCTGCCCTGCCTTTTACCCTACCACTTGCCCCACCCCTCAGGGCTTACCCTAGGGGTGTCCTAGTGGTAGTGAACGGGCCACTAAGCATTTGCTAATGGTGTAGAAATGGCAACCTGAGAATAAGTGCAAATGCGCACACCTACCCTGCAATGGCAGGCTTGAGACATGTTTGAAAGGCTATTCTTGTGGGTGGTACAATCATTGCTGCCGCCCACTAGTAGCCAGTGCAGTGCCTGCCCTGGGTATGTGGTATACCTCTTTACAGGGTACTCACAGGTACAGCACCTAAACCAATCAGGTAAGCACCCTTTCCTAGCATATGTAGGAAGGGTGCGTGCGCTTTCACACTACATTACAGTGGGAAAGTGCCCAGAGTCCTAATGCCAGGAAAAGAAAATCAGAAAAAAACAGGAGGAAAAAAGCAAAAGGTTTTAGGGAAATCCCCGAAGAAGGGCCATGTCCAATCAAAACGCAAAGCAATTCTAGCACCAACTACCTGGCTTGACATTCCCTAAAAGAATTATCTCTGCATTCCCAAACACACTGTCATATGAAGGGAGAACTCATATGTGGTAAAAGGTGTGCATATCATCATATAGCTTCTAACAGTAGCCAAAAAAATCCTAATGGTTTTCAATGCATTGGTGTCCGTATATAGGTTTTCCAGAAACGTCCTTATATAGGCACAATTCGCATTGCCCTTATATAGGCATAAGATCCCAGTCCTCATTTAGGCATTAGCCATGCTATCCAAATACAGGCATGGTCACTTACATCCGTCCACCCTAACGTCACAACGAGTTCTTAGAAACCAGACCCTTAAGCTCTTGGGAGTTCCCCTAGCACAGGATTATTGATTTCTCCAAGAACTCATTTATTATGCATGAACCACTACACCTTAAGGGTTCATTCCTGACGTCTTCCTCTGCCAGACTGTACGTCAATGCTAACATTCCAAGGCACCTACCGGGTATAAATATACCTTCCCTTGCCCAAGCAAGTAGGAGGAGACCTCGACTTTAGAGGAGCCCGTGTCCCGGCCTGATGCACTGACAAGAGACGCTGTCATCCCTGCTCGCAGAGAATCCAGCTTCCAGTGTACTGAATCCCTTCGCGGGGTGTTAGAGTTCGAGACCCGGAAAGAGATTCCCACCTCTCTCATTCTCAAGGTATGGAGCTGACTAGAAGCTAGAGGGACTCTTGGCATACAAGACTCTTGGCATACTATATAGCATACCATACTATAGAATTCATCACCTACTTCTTACCTTGCCCTACACTTAGGTTAGGTTAGGTACACTGGGGTAGAACTAGTTAGAGAAGCATCTTATGAGTACTCGCATTTTTAGCTTATGTTATTTATGTATATGAATATATGTGCCATAGCTAAAAGATAATGCTAGCGCAGTATTATTTCTTTCTACTGCTTACGCTGTACATTATATATCTTGCATACTGTCTTATGATCATAACAGCTCATATCTCTTACACAAGAAACAAGACTGTTCAATAAATCCTTTTATTGAAACGCCCGTCTATTCTTTCTGTGTAACTCTGAAGAAACTAAGCATGCACGATTAGCTGAGTGAAACTGTTATCTATTGTTTCCACGATTCTGAGAGTGTACCGATTCTAAAGGGAAACAAAGTTGTCATGTTTATGCGGTTGCCAGAAACTACTCCCTTCTTGTTTACAAGGAGTTTCTAGTGGCCTCTGAGTTAGCTGGCACAAAGTAATTAAGTTTAATATACTTGATAGGGACATACTGACCTCAGTCCTATGTCTAATCTATAGGGTATATTATTCCAATGCGCAGAGCCTATTAGGGAAATAGGAACTACACTACATGGTGCCCAACGTTTGGTAAGGCACTAATTTAACGCTAGATACTGAGTAGCTCAGTCGTGCTTTTCTCTCAGAGACCCCTACTCACATACTCCATAAGACGTCTGGAGTGGGTAGGGTTAAATATCCGCCAAAGCGAAATAGGACAAAAACCCTATATATTAGCTGTTTGGTTTGTTCAACGTTGAAGGATACAGTGTTCCAAAATATTGTGCACCTTATCTTTTGTTTCCTTGAAACTTGTTCTACATTTTTCAAAAAACAATGTCCCTGAACGGGGACACTGCCACCGAGAACGGTGTAGCTGCGGCTGATCCAGTCGTAACAGCTTTTAACTTTACAGGTTTAAATGAAACCGATGAGGGTGTTATAAACATCCCTCCAAACTTAAGGAGAGCCATCACTCTAAAACGTATAAAACACGGCCTATCACCAAGAGGTGGTAGAGCAGTTTTCGTGATAGAGGCACACGAATCCTTTCAGACAGAGGTATTCTATTCATGGATAGTATTCCTAGAATCAAATCCAGTAACAAAAGTGTTTCACTTCTTTAAAGAAGATGAACCACCAGAGGAATATATTCCTTTCGAGGATATTGAAATTCCACTCACATACCAGGAGCATAATCTCTGGTTTAAAGGCGCCCTAAAACATCACAAAAACATTACCAGGCTCGGTCCATTAGGTAGACCAGGAGCAACATGGCCGATTCTAGCCGGCTACACACCTCATCCTGACATCGATGTAATGTCAGACGAAGAATTACTTACTCAATTACAAGAGTTAATAAAAATTTATAGACAATTAGTCCAATATGTCATGCGGACTTTCACAGTCCAACCACCAATGACCATTCCAAATCAAACCCCTCAACAGGGGAATACACTAAAAATTACTCCACAGACTTTACACGCAGTCATGGGTAAAATGCCCCCAAAACGTGAGCAAATTCCATTCTGGATAGATCAAAAAATTACTCAAATCGAAGCAGTATTTCCTAATACTAGCCCTTATGAGAAACACAGAATCCTAACAATCTGTTTACCAATGGGGATCACACCACAACTGGAAGATTGCACCACTTGGGGCGCAGTCTTTGCTGCCATCTATACTAAAACACATGGTGTTCCGTCAATTGCAGTAATACCAGATGTCCTGAAACAAATTCAAAACGAATACGGGGCAGAGCCTGCTCTGAATTTAGGTATGAAATTACTGAAAAACTTCGACCAGGTCTCAACAATAATATTATCTAATATTAAAGGAGAGGCAGCATCAGTGGTGATCCGCCAACGCTTAAGGAAATTTGATGTAACAGAACATCAACATGAACTACCCAGAATAATAGAACAATCTTATGCAGAATTAGGCAGAGATAGTTTGGGTGGAAAACCTTTGAAGCCAAAACTATCTGAAAGTCCTGAGAAGGACTCTATTAAACAAACTCCTACATCTTCTAAAAAAAGTGGGAAACTAATAAACAAAATTCAAACGAGACACGCTCTCAATCCCGAGGTAGGTCTCCTCAAAAGGAGCCCTCTGAAAGGAGGTATAACCTCAGGAATAGGGATAATTTAAGAAAACCTGACAGGTATCAAGATACTGATACACGTTCCTCTCGTACCTTTCAGATATCGTCACAGACATCGGAAAGAAGAGGACGGTCAGAACATAGAGAAGAACGCATGAAAACCAAAGACGATAAACACGTTCAGAAAAATAAATCAAAACCTCAATTCACAAAAAAGAAGGTAGCAGGTCTGAAGATCAGACATGCCGAGAATACTGAGAACACAGCTCAAGAACGGAGAATGGGCTCAGACAATGCTGGACAGTGCAGCAGAAGTCACAATAGCTCGCCAGAACCTGAAGGAACTTCTGGAGATAGTGGACTTGAATGAGTACATCACAGTAGAGACTGTAGACACCAGGGTTAGTACTCCACAAAAGTTATATGAAATAACACTCCGAATGGAGGGAGACATACCAAGAAAAGTGAAAACACTCTTTTGGGAAAAACTTTCAAGGGGTTATGATATACTTCTAGCAGAAAAAGACTGGCCACCACACTTTGTCAGGAAGTGCCCACATGGCGAGGACATTATTATGCCAGCCTTCTCCAACCATATTCCAATTCACCTAAAATATACTTATGCCAGGAAATGGGCAGTTGCCCAGGCCCCAGCATTATACAAAAATCATGTAGGATGGGATGAGGACTCACCTCACGACAAAATACAGCTAAAAAATCAACCTACTGCACAAAGACAGTACCCAATAAAGCAAGAAGCTAAAAAACAGGTCAGGGAGATCTTAGATCAACTTGAATACCAAGGGGTGATTGAAACATGCACCTCTTCAATGAATAATCCTTTGTTTCCTGTATCCAAACCAGACAATGCATATCGTCTAGTTTTGGATTACAGACACTTGAACACTTGTTCCAAAACATTTGCAGTGCAAAATGCACATAGTACAGCATTAATGAATAACATTGTGCGTAAAAATATAAAACCACATTGGACATTTCAAATGGTTTCTTTTGTCAAAACATAGCACCTGAAAGCAGGTACTTAACAGCTTTCTCAATAATGGGGACCCAGCGTCAATATTGTAGACTCCCACAAGGGTTCAAAAACAGCCCGGGGTTATTCTCAGCAAGGGTAACAGAGTTACTACAAATTTATGATAATGAGGCATTGTCATATGTCGATGACATCTATCTGACAGACGATGACCTACATAGGCACTTGAACAGGGTGAGTACCATTATATTGGGCTTCGCCTCTGAGGGCTATAAATTCAACTTTAAAAAATCCAGAATTGCCCATCTCAATGTCCTTTTCCTGGGATATGAGCTTTCAAGTGAAGGCAAGAGCCTGGCAACTAACTTTTTAGAAAAGTGCGCGCTGCTCCAACCTCCAAAAACGCTGAAAAATTTACAATCCATCTTGGGTTTCCTAAATTTTGGAAGAACTTACATTCTAAATTACGCAGAAAGGGTTAAACCTCTCTACGAATTAATCAAACCTGATTTTTCAACAAAACATTGGACTCAGGAACACACAGAAATCCTGCGTTCACTCCAAGCTAACATGTTAGCAACAAATCACTTACAAACACGCGTAAATACACGCAATTTAGTGATCCGAATAATTTCGGGTCAATGCGGATTCACCTATTTAACATTTAATGAGGGTGAAAAAGTACCAATAGCATACAAATCACATTTGTATACACAAGCAGAAATGCGTTTCACTTCAACAGAAAAAATACTGACAGCAGTTCAAACCGCTGTAGCAAAAGAAAGAGCTCTAGCTCAAGGAAAAAGCATTATTGTCGTAACCCCAGTACCAGCCTTAGAGGCGGTCACAAAAGCGAGCATTCCAAATGCAAAAGCTTTACATCCTAGATGGATACAATGGGTTAATTCTCTTGCTGCAACAGATGTTGAATATGTTTTTGATCCTGATTTAAAAACACAAGCGTTCCTGCAATATGAACATGAATGTCCTCTGCCCACTGAAATTTTGCCTCTCGATCAGTACGAATTTATAATTTATACTGACGGATCAGCACAACCCGCTACAGGGAGTAAGCAAGCTTACAGTGCAGTGTGCGCAATCATTAAAGGTCGCATGCAAGATGGTAACTTCAGACCAATGGTCACTAAAACTCAATCTCTAGGCGATTGTACAGCTCAGCGAGCTGAACTACAAGCATTTAAACTGGCACTTGAAAATACAGATCGCGAATTCCCCACACTTATAGTGTGCGATTCTTTTTACTGTGTTCAGTCGTATAATGAATATATACAAAATTGGCTTGAAAACGGGTTCAAAGATGCAAAAGGTGGCACAATAAAGCATAAAACGCTTTGGGAACAAGTAGTTCGGTTGAAAGACGAACTACCAAAAGCTCACGTGATACACACGCTGAGTCATCAACGTGATGGCGTTCACGTTGCAGGGAATTCATTGGCTGACAAAGCTGCAAAGGGGGCTGTTCAGACGGCTTCCGTAGCTGCGATCACTCGTTCAAAAACGAGAATATACAGTGAGATATTGTTGGCTGTCAATGCTTCAAGCAAAGGCAATGGTGCAGCGTTACCAAAGAAATTTCCACTCAAGTACTCTTATGTAATTGATGCGAACAACGTTCCTTTTGCTCGAATCCCTGGAGTGGGGGATAAGGTAATTCCAAACATGGAACGTAGAGCAGCTTTGATTTATGAAGCACATCTGGGGGAGGATCTGTCACATCAAGGGATCTCTAAAACAATATTGACATTAAAAGAGATGTACTGGTGGCCTGGAATGAATACACAGATTCACATCTTCATCGATGACTGCATAGACTGCAATAGACAGCGTGGTGCAGAAAGCCATCAGACACCAGACTACGAAGTAGCCTGCCCAGTACAGACACCATTGTTAGACAGCATTAGACTATCTATACGCAGGCGTCCTTTTGGACAAATGCAATCCCACAAATACTAAGTCAAGGTTCCTATGGATATGGCCTCAGCGCTCGGCTGACGCTCGAACTGTTATAAAAGATTTGCGAGTCTTTATCGGCACATACGCAATAGGCACACTACATTCTGACCAGGTCCCTGCGTTTAGCTCTCGGGCTTACAAAGAAGCCATGGCCAGTTTGGGCGTTGCATTGCGGTACTCCTCTCCGTTTCGTCCTGAGGGAAATTCTGTTGTGGAAAGGAAAAACCGGGACATAAAGCAGTCTATAACAGCTAGAGTATTAGGTTCGGGTGATGGGTGGGTCAAACATCTTTATGGGGTCCAACGCTCATTAAATAATTTGCCAAGAAGTTCTCTAGGGGGGGTCACTCCATATGAGGTCCTATTTGGGAAAAGAATGTGGGTTCCTGATCTTGAATGTAAAGGCACAGTGGTGGAAAATAAACCCTTTGATATCAAAGATTGTTTGGCTGTTTTACAGGATCTAAATGAACTAAGATCGAAACAAAGCAACGTGTTTCTGAAGCCAACCACCACTGGGGAAACACCGGCAGTCCCAGCAAGGCCTGTCTGGATCCCAAAAGTTGGGGATCTAGTCAGAGAGAAGATTGCGGACAAGAAGGAATTTGGACCTTCTTACAGACAACCAGTAACTGTCCTAGCCGTCCACGGAACAAGAACAGTACTTCTGCCGCCCCTTGCTGGTAAAAAGGAGAAAAGATTTGTGTCAATCAACCTCATCAAACCACAGTATGTGGCCAATACTAAATAGTAGGCCTCGTGGACTCAGACCTAGTAGCAGACGCACTCCTCTCGCTACTATCCAAGAGGTTCAGACTGAAAGACTCATAACCATCGAGAATTCAGCAGTAACAGATGAAGGACTAAGCAACAATGCTATGGAACTCAACCCCCTTGAAACTCAAGTAACAGTTCGTCCAGATACACCTGTCTACACCAACGTAACATGTGATCAACTGGTTCCAGCGATTTCTACGAATCCTGATGCAATTTCAACAATTGACCAAACTGCTTCTGTCTATTTCATTAACTTTGATACGTTTTCTGAGGATCTGAGTGAGCCTGAAACGACGCCAGCCCCAAAAACTTTAAAACAACAAGTAAAAGACCTTTTTCATTTTCTGAAAGAGACTTATCTGGTTTCACCATCGATTGAAATATGGATTATTTCTGGAATATTTTTCTTTCTGTTTTGGCTAGCTTTGATTATGACTCTTAGCATGCTTATAAATGGCAGATACATTCGTATGGATACTGAAAGTAAAAATGTGAACTTACTTTTAAAACCACACAAATCTTCCCATCGTGAAGCAAGAGACTTGTCAGCAGTGAACATCACAGCCATTCCTATACAGTATGGTATAGTTTGGGACAAAACCGATTTCGACATATTCGGCCCGACGAAACTTTTGAAGATTCCACATTTATTTTAAATTTCATTAAGTTACTTTATTAATTCCAGTACCTATTCTGATGATTGGGACTTTGAGACTGTTAATGATATGATGTCTGATCTAGAAAAGTCTGCAGTGTTCTCTAACAATGAATACTTAGAGGGCTCATCAGACTACGAACAGCTTTATTGTTACAACCACTATGGTCATCATTTCTTGCATAAATCTGCAACACCTAGAAATGTTTTTATGTTTAACCAATGGGAACATTGTCCTACACCACCAAGGGGTAGTTCAAGAACGTTTGCAAAGAAGTTTCCATATTTTTCAGGGTACAATATATCTGATCCAGAATCATTTTTACTATAAGAATGTAAACAAAACAGGACAGAAAATTATGTTAACTAATACAAAACAGATTTATTCTGCAGCCTTTATTACCCAACTGTCTAGACAAGGATTTGACTTTTGGAAAGACACAATCGACACAAAATCTGTCTGGGGTTCTAAAGATTGGCAAGTGCAGGGGATAGAAGCTTTGTTTAAAGCCTGTATCATCCCACATCAAATAATGTTTTTGAATGACACTGCGCAACAAACGTCTTGCCTTGGTTTAGCCAAGATCAAAGACATGAACACACCTTCTGTACCAACACCTGCAAGTAATAGCACTACACAGGGAGCGGTCACAGTAGACACAATACTACAAAACAACAGATCAGATCCTGATTGGAAAAAATGGTTGCTCTGGCCCACAGAAACAAACATCTGTCAAGAAAGATTCCTGAATAGAATACAGGGCTTTACTATCCATAGGCCAGACCCACGTTATGTTCAACGACAACATCCGGGGGTAGTAACAACATACAGTGTAGGAAAATTGTGCCTCGACTGGTTTCAAAAATCTACACTCGAGGATGTGAAACAACACTTATCTTACTTAAAGAAGACGCAGACCTTAGGGAATTCTTGCTAGGACCAAGAAAACCGCGTCAAAAACGTTTCATATATGCCGGCATTTATGCTGCTTATAATGAAGTATGGAAGGTTTCACAGGCAGAGGCCACAGAACGAATACGTGAGCTTGATCGTATTAACTTAGAGAAAACTCTCACTGTGGTCGACAATGGGTTAACAACTTTATCATCCAGAATGTATTCATTGGACAACATTGTATCCTCTGCCATAGACATACTGGAACAAGATTTAGCCATGTTACAACAAGGCCAATCTCAGTTACGTTCTATTATGTTATTAGGCTGGACGCTGCAATCCTTGCGTGCAGGCTATGTGCCTTGGCGTTTTAGCAACACGTCGTCTCTGTTTTCAGAATACAATCTAACGGATAAACAGATCAAACTGGCACAAAGGGGAGCAAAGTATACAGTGCTGAGCATTGAAAAACTGGAAAAATTACCATTTACGGTAGCAGAAAAACCAGCTACAGAATGGCTTATTCATGGCAAAATAACTCTGCCTGTCACTACTTTTCATTTTCAGTATTGCCTCAAACAAATGCAAGCAGGCAAATATGAAAGGTTGGGTAAGGAGTACATTAAGACATGCTGGGATTTGCCTTACGATTACAGATGTTGGAGTGGGGATCGTGAAGTGTTTCTAAGCGGTACACACTGTGAAAATGCACTGAGCGGTTCACTCATATGTCAGGACATTTCGTTACACGGGCTTGTAATGGTTCTGTGGCAAACTTGTCCTGCCACCTGCAGGGTACACCAGCTGCTGTGATTAATCCAACGTTTGGACAACTTTCTACTGGGAGTTACCTCATGTTGAATGATCAGAGTTGCTGTGGCATGTTGACAGGAATCCATATCTGGTAACGGTTGGCTCCAGGGTTACTTGTTGTATGCAAGTATTGTTCCCCCAAATAGACACAGTCAGGGAGTCGCCTCTATGGCCTTCATTGAATGTTTCTTTTATACGTTTTGATACTTTAAGCAGAATGAAAGCCATGCTTTTACAACAAACCGTGCCTTTGACCTCGGCCAAAGAAATCTATGATTTACAAATTGCAAGGACTTCGGCTGAGATACAGGCTTTAATTCGTACAAACTGCCCTATACATTTCGTAGAAATGATGGGACGTATCTTAAACATGTCTGATACGAGCGGGATTGTACATGTATTTAAGACCATCTGTTCAGGACTGTTAGCACCTTTTCAGGCAGTCCTTGGAATCATTCCAAACTTCGCACATTCGGTGTTTGGTGGTGTGACATTGATTCTAGCACTCGTTGCAGGAATCCTGTTTTTATTCCTACTACTACGCTATGGCAAGCCTATCCACCGGCGTCACTCCCAGCAATTTGGAGAAAGCTCTCCTAGAACGGAAGTGCCGTGAGCGCATAGTGCAACTTTTGGGCATACCTCGTCTACGGGAACTTAATACAACATGGTTTCTGTTATTTAGACCAATCTGGCAAGATTGCATCTTACCTGTTCTACGCTGCCTGCTTTGCGGTGAAGAATGCGTGCTAGACATCTGTCTAACACTCCCATCAGTCATGTCAACGGATATCGATACTCTGCTGGACCCGATAATGGCCCATGCTCTGTGTTGTCCCCAGAGGCTACCAATCCTGATGACAGCAGTCATTGAGATCTCACAGACGCTTCCTGCTGCTGCTGAGGTACGAGATGGGTCAACAGGCACACAGGTAACAATGGACGCGAACATTGCTGCAGCATCTTATGCTGAAGGCGATGCTTCTCATCTCTGTGCAGTTAACCTTCTGAACGAGGTATTCCAAATGTCACCAACATCGGTAGACGATATTTTGTCTATAGAAATAGATGATTTCATGTTTACACCAGACCCATACACTGACTTTGATTCGGCTCACAGTGTATACCGGGGACGCAATGAAATTTGGCCTCCATATTTTCAAAACAGAACAAAACTTGGAACTCTTCCTAAAAATTGAGGGGCATATTATCAAGGGCTTTATCGCCGCTTTAGCGGCACTTTTTGCCGCTAAAGCGGCGATATTTTTATCGCCCTATTAGCAAGCTGTCGCTAACAGGCGTTAGCGACAGCTTTCAGGCGTTAGCGGACGGGTTTTACATCGCCTTACATGCCAGCGATAATTATCGCTAATGACATGCAAGGTAGGCGTTCCCAACTATAAGCGACGAAAACAGTCGCTAACACAACTACCCCCTATTAGCAAGGCAGGCGAAGCGATAAAATAAATCGCGCTAAGCGCGTTTATCGCTAGATTTTAACACCTGCTAGTGAGGATGACTTACCTGTTTGAAGTATAGGAGGTGGATTGTAATGCTAAATCCACCTTAGCGTTAATGCGAGAATATCGCTGGTTTCCCAGCGATATTCTCGCATTTTGCCGCTATCGCTGGAAATTTTATCGCAATGGAGATAAACCTTGTTAATAGGGTGTTATCTCAGCGATAATTTCCAGCGATAGGCGGCGTTAAAAAAAAACGCGCTAAGCGCGGTTAGCGATAAATATCGCAACTCCTTGATAATATGCCCCTCACTTTTTTTCCTCTCTCTATTTTTGAAAATACATGGCAATTCAATCAGCTTACAGTAGAACTATTCATATAGAACGGACTTCTTTGAATACTTCCAGGGACACATTGTCACCTTATTTACCACAATTTCATGATATGCAATGGCTTTGATTTTTAAAACTTGTCAACCATTTCGTCATATGTATATATTTCTGTTTATTCATTCATGTTGCATTTATTTCCAATATATGCTTAGAATGAAAAAATGCTTTAAAATGTACAGTACCTATTGCATTACATGTTTAGCAACAGTTTTCTTTTAAAAAACTTCTTTTAATATGCTTTTAGAAATGTTTTTAGCAACATGTGGTACTCAGTTTAATGTTTAGCATTTAGTATTATCGTTCATTCGAAAGTGGAGTGGGTGTTGTATTCCGCTTTAGGTGTCCGTATATAGGTTTTCCAGAAACATGTCCTTATATAGGCACAATTCGCATTGCCCTTATAAAGGCATAAGATCCCAGTCCTTATTTAGGCATTAGCCATGCTATCCAAATACAGGCATGGTCACTTACATCCGTCCACCCTAACGTCACAACGAGTTCTTAGAAACCAGACCCTTAAGCTCTTGGGAGTTTCCCTAGCACAGGATTATTGATTTCTCCAAGAACTCATTTATTATGCATGAACCACTACCCCTTAAGGGTTCATTCCTGACGTCTTCCTCTGCCCGACTTTACGTCAATGCTAACATTCCAAGCCACCTACCGGGTATAAATATACCTTCCCTTGCCCAAGCAAGTAGGAGGAGACCTCGACTTTAGAGGAGCCTGTGTCCCGGCCTGACACACTGACAAGAGACGCTGTCATCCCTGGTCACAGAGAATCCAGCTTCCAGTGTTCTGACTCCCTTCGCGGGGTGTTAGAGTTCGAGACCCGGAAAGAGATTCCCACCTCTCTCATTCTCAAGGTATGGAGCTGACTAGAACCTAGAGGGACTCTTGGCATACAAGACTCTTGGCATACTATAGCATACCATACTATAGAATACATCACCTACTTCTTACCTTGCCCTACACCTAGGTTAGGTTAGGTACACTGGGGTAGAACCAGTTAGAGAAGCATCTTATGAGTACTCGCATTTTTAGCTTACGTTATTTATGTATATGAATATATGCGTCATAGCCAAAAGATAATGCTAGCTCAGTATTATTTCTTTCTACTGCTTACGCTGTACATTATATATCTTGCATACTGTCTTATGATCATAACAGCTCATATCTCTTACACGAGAAACAAGACTGTTCAATAAATCCTTTTATTGAAACGCCCGTCTATTCTTTCTGTGTAACTCTGAAGAAACTAAGCATGCACGATTAGCTGAGTGAAACTGTTATCTATTGTTTCCACGATTCTGAGAGTGTTCCGATTCTAAAGGGAAACAAAGTTGTCATGTTTATGCGGTTGCCAGAAACTATTCCCTTCTTGTTTACAAGGAGTTTCTAGTGGCCTCTGAGTTAGCTGGCACAAAGTAATTAAGTTTAATATACCTGATAGGGACATACTGACTTCAGTCCTATGTCTAATCTATAGGGTATATTATTCCAATGCGCAGAGCCTATTAGGGAAATAGGAACTACACTACACCAAGAACATTTACTAATAGGTTTCTGGTCTCTCCTTACCTTATGATGTGTCAATGGCACATTCCCCTAGCTAATATCATGCGTCTCTCTTCAGTGGCTATTTCAGGATGGAAGCGTTGCAGTGGATGCTTGTGTATAGCCAAAATAGGGGAGAGGGTGATTTTTTTTACGGTTAATCACAGATCCCCAATTAGTAAACCAGACCAGCATGTCCGAAATTCTGTAGAATCTACCTAATGGTATCCTTTCATTAAGTAACTTATTTACAGATCCTGAGGATCTTGTTTTCAAGATACACAGACGCTCACTCACTTAGGTGGCATGATTCATCATCGTGCCCTGCTCCACTTTCGGTAGGGTGTGCAATATCCAATGGGGTCCATAAAGGAGCTGTTGACAAATGGCCCTCTCTGAAGGGTCACACCAAACATTTTGCCTTCCTCCTTCCCTTTTTCTAACCTTGTTTTTGCTGGCTTTAGGCCTCTGGGCACTTTGCCACTGCTAACCAGGGCTAATGTACATGTGCTCTCTCCCTAATATGTGGTAACATTGGCCTATCCACAATTGGCATATTTAATTTACCTATAAGTCCCAAGTAAAGTGCACAACATATGCCCAGGGCTTGTATATTATATACTACTAGTGGGCCTACATCACTGATTAAACTGATCCAGCGGGTTACTAGCAACAAGCATTCATACACCGAATACTCACCTGGGCCCATTCATTCATACTACGCTAGCAATTTCCGCTGGTGGGTCAGTTGTACTCTTTATCAATATCCCTGCTACCAATTACTTTTCTGATTGAAGAGTAATGACTTACCAATGGACCCTTTGATAATTGGGAAGTTTAAAATGAGTGACATTCAATTAAAGTCATAATCCTGAAATAATCACTGAGTCAGGAAGTTTTAAAATGTTTATCTAAAGTTTTAGCAGAGTAAAATACAGAACCACATGATACTTAATCGTATATCAAGGATGAAGCATAATAATCAATTATCGATCAATGACGGTTCCTCAGAAAGAAGAAGATAGAGACAGCAGCACAGCTTAAGGTTGCATTTATATTTACCTAAAGGTGCGAGAAACCAAACCCCTTGGCCAAGGAGTTGGAAAGATAGGTCCCAAGAAGGATGAAGACCAAAGACCTCCGGACCAGATTCAGGACAGGACAGGTGACCTCTCTATCAACGACGCCTGCGTCGTTCCCCTCTCTGATACTTCGCTTCTCCTTGCTTCTTTCGAGTCGTCTTCTAGGAATCCACCGCCCCAACCTCAGGACCTCTCTGGACAGTGAATCAGCCTAGTTCTGCTCTGCATCAGCGTCTGGATCAATGAATGTAGCATCGATTCCTTCCTTGCTGCTTGTGCTAGCTAATTAACTAATTCTATATCTATTATTCCCTTCTACTCCCAGGTACCTCCCATTAATGTTTCAAAATTATGGGCCCACTACTTCTGATTGGACAGGGACAGGGGGTTGATCCTCACACCATGTCAATTTAGTTCAATTTCTTTAAGCCCATTGTTTTAAAATACCGCCCATCACAATTAATACATTTGCTTTATTTCCCACCCGTTTCCCATTGATTCCGTGATACATTTTGTATACATTTGTTTCGACTTCAGGTACATTTCAGATGAACTTGTGAACCAGGCTTTGCGACCTTGGAGGGCTTCCAAGTTGACTTCATTGCTTCCTCTGGTCAGCCTTGCAGGGCGCATGCGCAGAACCAATGTCTCTTGAGCTGCAGTTCAACCAACCCAGGCCCATTTACGAACTAATAAAAGTCAAAGAAGAGAAATATTAAAATCACAAATAAATGGTTTCACTGTATACCCACTCTATCTACTCTATTCCCATTTAATTATAAATCTATCCCGCATTAATAGCATTAGGATACCACAGTTTTTAATTGCAGCACATGCGCAAGCTTTAGAACGTGAAAACATTAAGCAGCCATTTTAATACACACTGCGCAGAAGCAAAGATTTCCCTCCAAGCAAAGAAAGACGTCATACCACGTGATATGGTTGACACATGCGCAATGAGATACCCGCACATTAGCGGCCATTTTGGATTTAGACAAGCGTTACTTATTAGTTTAAACACATAGGCAAGCTTCTCTAGGATAGTGTTTATGTGTGCATTTGTTAGTAGAGACATTACAAAGTTTAATAAATTAATACTGTGAGAGGATTGCTTACGAGCAAGTCTCATTCTGAGTTCTTGCTCCATCAATCCCCTCTCTGATGGCGTTTCTGAGCCATCAAAATACTACCCACAACCAGATGCCAACTTTTAGCATAAAATTGTCTCAGCTTCATTTTTACACTTTCTATTTTTATCACCTCCTTTCAGTTTCTTGTATAATTCACTTCTCAGATCTTCTAGTTCAATTTCATCAAACTTTCGTTTCTTTCCTTTTCCTGTCACTCTATACATCTCATTCTTTTTACAACATTTGCACCATATTATTATTGACAGTACTATTATTGCTATCCCTGCTAAGGGTACTAATATTTGACCTATAAGTCCTTTCCCTACATTAGCAAACCAGGTACCAATTGACGCTATACTATTCGTCAACTTTTCCCATACACTATCAACTTCCAGTGGTTTTAGTTCATTCTCAAGTTTTGTTATATTCTGTATACGTTCCAATTTCTGCACTTTTGTCAGGTATATACGTGCAACAGTGTTTCGTTTTCAATAATTTACAGACTCCGCCCTCTTTTGCCAATATTATATCAAGAGCAAGTCGATTTTGCATAACCATTGATCTAATCGCAACCATCTCCGCATTAATCATTAGAAATCCTCCAGCAGTGTCCGTTGATAAACGATCAACCACTGTAGATAATTTACATATTTTCCTTGAGTTCAGAATTATTCCCACTGACGGTATCAATGCACCAAATATATCACCTACAATTTCAGAAAAACTAGCTCTTTTACTGCGTGTTAATTCACTATTATTTTCATTGCTCCCAGTGTTTCTTTTTAGGTGGTATATTTTTGGAAAAACTATTCCAAAATAACAACTTCCATACCACCGTGCAGGAAGCCTAAAGTAAGCCTTATTCCCACACACATAATAGATTCCAGGAAAAACTGAATCTGTTCCTCCTTTTAGTCCCCAACCTCCAAGAATTAAGAAATTATGTTCACATTCGCTGGTACCAATGAAAATATTGTTATACTCAGTCTTTAACCTATGTAGACAAAATTTCCCTGTCTTTTCAAAATCCAGAGCCATAGCAGCTTGAGCCTTGCCAGATGTGTAACTACCCTCTTTCTCAGCCCAAGGTGGCAGATGAGCCTTATGCTCAGATGCTTTCTTTTGGAAATCTTGTCTTCTATTTTCTACTAAATTTAAAAATATCTTCTCCTCTTCATGTAACGAACATGTTAGATTGCTTCTATGTACATGTGTTATATCTATCGATTTCATTGTTAAGAAAAACTCTCCCATAAACTGTGCATCTTGACTACTAAGCACTGGATTCATTTTCTTTCGAATCGGAACCTCAGGAAATATCACATCTATATCTGAATAATAATACTGAAGTCTCCCTGTTCTATAAAATAAACTAGTCAATACACTACATGATATGCCATAAGTTAATGGTAAATGATGATATGTTAATCCTTCCGCTACTGATTCGGGTAACTTCATACAGACATAACAATTACTAACTTCCATGGTCTCTACATATTGAAACAATAATTTTGTGAAAACATTCAAACTAGTGTCGTTATCTGTTACCTCATGATGAAACTCTGGTTCATCTTCTGCCTTTAATTCTACTCTATTACTTCTCAAGTTATCTACCCTTCCCTTCGTTTCGTTGTTAGTCTTTTTATCCATTATCAGAAGGTAAAGAATTGCTACGATCACAACTAACCATACCATACTATAAGCACCACTACCAGACTACATATGCATATAGCACAGCATCTTTTACAACATTTCTGTTTCGGTCTCCCAGAAACTCTATCGTCAGGCATTTTGACAAGGAAGATTTCTCTTCTTATCCGTTCCAAGACTTAACGTTTATCAAGGTGGTTTTATTTCTTTCTCATAAGTCAGTTCCGCACTTGTTCCTTCGTCACCACTTACACTTGTCTCTGATCTCTCGTAGTCTTCAAGGATTATATAAGTCCAATCGGGACCTTTAACTTTATTGTTCACAAGTTTCAGTCTTTTGCTTTTTCGTTTTACAGTTCCACTTGTTTGTTCCGTTAGGCTTGTTACTTCATTTACTTGTTCTGGATCTTCACTTCTGGTTTCTATATGGTATTTCACTCTTTTAATGATACTAGGCCAATGATCACCTTTTCTGGCTTTCTTTGTTTGCACTGTCTCTTCACTTCTTATTTCTTCTTCAGAAGTTCTTTTATTTTCAAGCTGTGGCACAGTTTGTTTTTCTTTGTTCTCAGTTTCTTCTTCTATTTGTTCTTTTTCAGGTTTTATTGGGTTTTCTTCAGTTGCTCCAATGTGAGTTTCTAGTAACTGTCCTTGTTCAGGATTTACGTCTTCATGCTTGAGGTTCTCGTGATCTTCTTCTTCTTGAACGTATTTTCCAAAATCTAACTTGTTCTGATCAGGGCTTATTGCACTTTGTACTTCTGCAACCTGACTGCGTTCTTCTAAACCTGTCTGTCCCTGCTCAAATTTTATTGTTTCGTTGTTGATTTGAGCCCAATTTCCTCTCCCTATCTGGTCCTGCTCAGGTTCTCTTATTGTTTCATTTTCCTCATCCTGAGCTGCTTCTTCTTCACCTATCTGGTCTTCCCTAATTTCTTCTCATTTTGATCGGCTTCTTGTTCTGTTATAAACTTCTGGTATGTCAACCACTGGTATCCAGTCCTGACTTGTGCTCGGTTGTTCTTCTTCAGCTTCTCTTGAATCTCTCACCTGGGATTCTTCAGCTGGCCAACCTTCAGCTTCCTCAGTTATTGGTGCTGTCTGAGGATTTTGTCCTTCAGGCTCTGGTACCCTTTTGGTGTGGCTTACATGAATCCAATTAGGCAATCCTGCACATTTCACTGCTGTGTTCGTGACTAGAATAACTTGACAAGGTTCGCCCCACCTGGGTGATAGACACGTTTCTCTGGTGTGATGCTTCACAACCACCCAGTCTCCGGGGTTCAGATCAAGCTCTTGCTCAGGCTGTCTGGAAACTGCGTCTTCTCCAACCTGGTGAGAGACAGAACGCACTAGGTCAGCCAATCCTTTGCAATATTCCAGAACCATATCATCAGTTATGTTCAGCAGTTTACTTGTAGGTACATGTGCTTGTCTCATTGCTCTTCCCATGATTATTTCGTGCGGACTCAATCCGGTATTTCTATCAGGAATGCTTCTGAGTCCCATAAAAACAAGTGTGCCATTCATTTGTTCAACCACTCCAGAAGCCTCTGGGCGATACGCACAGTGCAATTTCTGCTCAACTTGGAATGCTTCACAGATTATTCTGATTATATCGTTGTTGAAGTGACTTCCTCTATCTGATTCCAAAGTTACTGGGAAACCGAACCTAGGAATGAGTTCGCGTAGCAACAACTTTGCGACTGTAATACTGTCATTCCTTCTGGTAGGGTAAGCCTCCACCCACCTTGAAAACAGACACACTATGACAAGTACATATTTCAGTCCTCTACATGGTGGTAACTGTATGAAATCTAGCTGTAATCTCACAAAGGGACCCTCAGCCTTTCCAATTTTTCCCAAACCAATTACTGTTTTTCTTCCTGGATTATTCATTTGGCAAGTTAAACACCTTTGGCCTAGACTCTCTGCTGCAGCCCTAAACCTCGGATTATACCAACTTTGCCTGAAGAGTCTAATCATGGCATCTCTCCCTATATGTGTGTCTCCATGATACATTCTGGCCATTTGTGAAATCAGACAGTCGGGCATGACTGGTCTGCCATCGGCATAAATCCACACATCGTCGTCTGCCCTTCGAGAACATCCTATTTTTATCCATGCATCTCGTTCACTCTCGTCAGCATCATCTTGCAGTCTTTTCACATCATTCCATGTTTCAGGTGGTGCATATAGCATAAGTTGGCAGCTGATTCCCATTCTTTCAACCTTTTTATTTACTGACAACCTGTTTTTGGCACAGTGTTGAGCCACCAGATCTGCATATCTGTTACCGACTACCACCCAGTCATCTCCTGACTGGTGTGCGGCACATTTCACCACCGCCTATTCTTTTGGTGATTGTATTGCTTCTAGTAGTTCTTTTACAAACTGTCCATTTTTGATTGGGGATCCTGAAGAAGTCATGAAATCCCTCTGCATCCACAGTTGGCCAAAATCATGCACAACCCCGTACTCCATATTGACTGTCCGTAAATATGGTTACTTTCTGATTCTTCCCAATTTTGCAGACTTTAATCAAAGCAATTAATTCAGCTACTTGTGCAGACTTGACTCCTGGTAAATAGGATGCTTCGACTATTCCAGTTAATTCACATACAGCATATGCTGCACTTAATTTGCCATCTTCATGCCTTTGGCATGAACCATCCACAAACAGCTCCCTGTCTGGATCCCTGAGAGGCAGTTCCTGTATATCAGGACGCGGTTTGGTGCACAATTCTGTGACTTGTAAACAATCATGTTTATTTATTTATTTATTTTGAGATTTGTAAAGCGCACAACTACCCATAGGTGTCTCGGCGCTGAGGACAGCAGGCAGAGACCAAATATCAGAGAGACTTACTGGTTGAACAGCCAGGTCTTTGTCATTTTTCTAAAGGTTAACAAAGATTGGGAGGATCTGATCTTTAGTGGAAGAGAATTCCAAAGTTTTGCAGTGGCAACTATAAAACGTTTATCGCCCCATGATGCAGTTTTCGTACGAGGAACCTTTAGCAGGAAAGCGGTGGATGAGCGAAGGGCTCGGCCCGGAATGTAAGCTGCTAACTCCCTGATTAGAAACTGAGGTCCTATTTTACAAAAGGCCTTATAAGCAATACACAAGGCCTTAAACTTTATACGGTTCCTCACAGAAAGCCAGTGATATTTCCGAATCACATGAGAGATTGGCTTGTATTTAGGGGTTCCTGATGGCATCCTGGCGGCTGCGTTTTGGACTGACTGTAGCTTATGAATGACTTTTATTGGGGCATTTACAAGAAGCCCATTACAGTAATCAGTAGTAGACATAACCAATGTACTAACTAAAGTTTTCCCTGCATTCAGCGGCAGAAATGGTAAAATCTTTTTTATCATCCGTAACTTGTGGAATGAAGCCGAGACCACTGAGTTAGCATGGGGCAAGAAAGTCAATTTGTCATCATATATGACACCCAGGTTCCTAACCCTGGTAACTGGGAGTGGGGGGGAACCCAGTGAGACAGGCCACCAAGAGGGGGACCAAACAGGAGATAACTTGCCAAATGTCATAACCTCTGTTTTATCAGAGTTTAATTTGAGGCAATTGCTGGACATCCAGCTACTGATTGCGAGCATGCCTTTTTGAAAATTGGCTGCTACCTTTTCACCATCATTGTGAATAGTCAACACCAACTGCGTGTCGTCGGCATACGATGTAAGGCCCATCCCATGAGCCTTGATAACTCTGGCTAAGTCCGACACATAGATATTGAATAGAGTCGGACTTAGGGATGACCCTTGTGGGACCCCACATGGGAGGGCCAATTGGGCAGACTGGAAAGTGCCGTAGTTTACCGACTGAGTCCGGTTGGTAAGGAAGGAGGTCAACAGTGCTCTTGCATTGTGTTGGATACCCATTTTAGTGACACGGTCGAACAAAATAGTATGATCGACCGTGTCAAAAGCTGCTGAGAGATCGAACAATACAAGAACTGCTGTGCCTCCTTGATCCAAAATGATTCTAATATCTTCAGCTGCCTTAATGAGTGCGGTTTCTGTTCCATATCCTTTGCGAAAACCAAATTGAGTGTCATCTAACAGATGATGATCTTCAAGATACTTTAAAAGTTGAGTATTCATCACCTTTTCAAAAATTTTAGCTGGAAAAGGCAAGCTGGCTATTGGTCTATAATTTTTTGTGTCATTGTGGTCTAAGTTTGCCTTTTTTAACAGTGGTTTTATAATAGTTTTCTTCCAGGCCGTAGGGTATATGCCTGAGGCAAACATAGTATTACCAATGCTGGATAGAACAGGTGCCACATATTCTGTGATTAAAGAAAGTACAGTCGGAGGACAAGGGTCAATAGCAGAGCCTGATTTTACAGAAGAGATTAGGGTAGCAATCTGATCTGATGTAGTGTTATCAAATTGTAGCAAGGAAAATTCAGTAGTGTTCGTTGTTAAAGACTGGTTAGTAGTATTGTCCTCTTCATCATCTTTGACTTCCTCATGATACGGGTCTGGTAGTAATGTAGCAGGGTTTACAATTGTGCACCTGACGATAGTCACATTTTCAGCACCTAAGATTATTCTCTCATATTTAGTCAGCCGACTAGGAGTAAGATGCTGAGTTCTGGTTCTTGTCAATAGAATCACAACTGAGTGTGGGACAAACACTTTTACAGGATGTCCCATTATAATTGATTCACTTTGTTCGATGCTCAAACATGTAGCAGCTACTGCTTTTAAACAGCCTGGCAACGCTGCTGCCACTGGGTCCAATGTAGCAGAAAAATATGCTATAGGACGTCTGTCCAAACCATGTCTCTGAGTTAGGACTGAAAGTGCACAATTTTCTCTCTCATGACAGAATAACGCGAATCCTCTTGTATAATCAGGCATGCCTAGGGCAGGTGCTTCACACAAAGCACTTCTTAATTTTACAAAAGCTCCTACGCTCTCATCGTCCCATTCAACTGGGTCCTTTGCCTTCTTTTTCGTCATTTGAATCAATGGCTTTGCTAGTAGAGAAAACCCTACTATCCACTGTCGACAATATCCCACTATTCCAAGGAACATTCTCACTTCTCTTTGAGTTATAGGCATTATCTTGATTAATTTTACTCTTTCAGAGGTTATCCTTCTTTTTCCCCTCTCAATTTGGTGTCCTAAATACTTAACTGCTGTTGTACAAAACTGCAGTTTTTCAGGAGATACTTTATGTCCTTCCATAGCCAAATGGTTAAGTAATGCAATTGAATCTTCAACACAATCATCATGAGTGCTGTATGCTACCAGTAAGTCGTCTATATACTGTACCAAGACTGAACTTCTGGGCAGCACTAACTTCTCCAAACACCCCTTCAGTATTTGATTGAAAATGGAGGGACTTTCCGTGTACCCCTGAGGAACACGATTCCATACATAGACTTTGTTCTCAAATTTAAATGAAAAGAGATACTGGCTATCTGGGTGCAATGGTATGGAAAAGAATGCTTGGCATAAATCAATCACAGTAAACCATTCTGCACTCCAGGGGATCTGGTATAGGATTACTGCAGGATTTGGCACTATAGGACAACAAGGTACCACAATCTTATTAATTTTGCGTAAATCCTGAACAATCTTATATTTTCCACTAGGCTTCTTCAAACCCATGATTGGTGAATTACAAGGGCTACTCATAACTTCTTTTAATATGCCTTGTTTTACCATTCTGTTAATTTCCTCAACAACTCCTGCTTTTACTTCTGCACTCATTTTGTACTGTCTGGTATTTGGGAAAATTGCACCTTCCTTTACAGTGATTTTTACTGGGTCTATTTAGCCATAAGTCCTACTTCTTTCCCGGTGAAATCCCATACCATGGAATTTACTGTAGTTCTTAATTCTTCAGGTAACTTGTTTTCTGTTATCAAAGGGAACATCTCATCTACTTCTGTACCTTGTTTTGCAATCATAATTTTATATACATGATCTTCATCCGTGGTCTGAACTGCAACACCATCCGGTGTGCAGAAAATTGTGCAGTTCATTTTGCACAACAAATCTCGGCCCAGTAGGTTTACTGGACTGGAATCACACACTACAAACTGATGCATTTCTCTAAAATTTCCAATTTTTACTTCCATTGGTTCGGTAAGAGGTGTTTTAATTTTACGATTAGCTACACCTACAACTTGGATAGCTTCTCCAGAGAGAGGAAGGTCTGGGATGTCTGCTGTTCTCACAGTAGAACGAGTAGCACCGGTGTCCAAAAGGAAAGTGATATCATTACCTCTTACTTTCCCATCAACATATGGACCTGACTGGTCTACCGGTAAGGATGCGCCAAGCACGCACTCCTTCTCCCCCTCTCTTAGGCACCGTCATTGATTATACTGATAAAAATCATCCTGTAAAAGAAACTGTGAAGTTACATAATCATTCTTACCACTTCCTCCTTGATATCCGACGTCTGTACCGTGCTTTGCTCTGCTTACATTACCCTGTATAGGAGCAGGTGGCAACTGACTCTGAGGATTTACACCCTGTTGTGAGTCATTCTGCGTCTGTGGATTTAAATTATGATTTGGGCCATTATTATTTTGAATCTTTTTACATTCGTTCTTCCAATGCCCCCACTTTCCGCATCCATGACAAGGAAATTTCTTTTTAGCCTCTTCTCTACTCATTCGTCCTCTCACTTTACCACCATTTCCTGTGTCACCATTTGTTCCAGAATCTTTTCCCTGATTATCAGTTGGATTATCCAAATTAATTCCCTGTCGCTCAGCCATTTTCACTTGAGCCCACATCACTTTCTCTTGCAGTTTCTTGTGCCTATCCTCAATATCGTCTCCACAATATTTTACATATTTCAAAATTTCATCAATGGGTTTCCCTTGCCAGCACAACATGTGCTGTTTAATCATCTGACAAATCTCTGGCTTTAAACCATAAACAAATCGATAAACAAACTGACTCATGTTTTTATCCCCAATGTCCTCATATCCACTATACTGTTTGAATACCTGCAATAGGCGTTCATAATAGGCATGTACTGATTCACTTGCTTCTTGGGTAGTCCTGTCTATTTTCACCCAATCCGTTTCTTTCGGTGGTATTTTCCCTTTCAGGTAAGTTATCACCTGCTGATACTTTTTCATCACATCACTTGATGGAGCACCTGTCTTTGGATCTCTAGGATACTCTTCACTCGGCCAGTCAACCGTAATCTTACAATCTGTCCACAAATCGGCAGGTACCACTATGTCGAACAAACCATCCAAGTCCTTTAACAATACCTTTGACACTTTCACAAACCTCTCAACCTGCTTGTACCATTCAATTGGCTTTTCTCTCAACTTTGGGAAATCATTCGTAAATGACAAAATATCCTGTCTACTCCACGCGACATGTACATAACCTCCTCCAGGTACTTCTCGCATTGGGTACATCTGATCTGCTTTCCCTGTTTCTTTCAATAAATATTCAGAAGTTGTTCTACTGTACCGTGCCTCTTCCTTTTTCTTTGTCCATCTAGTTTTCCATTTATCTAGATCTCCCCATTTCTGTAATACTGACAATAATTCTTTTACTTGTAGTTTTCGGCCAGAAGCATTCATGTTTTCTAAATCTTTGTCAGAAAAGTCTGCTCTAAAAGGTTTCTGTAGTACTTTTGACTTTCCTATTTCAATTCCCATCTGCAAAGCCAAATCTGATAATTTCTCATGAAATATCTTTACATTTCTAGTTATGCTTCTGCATACGAACAATAGTTCTTCTTCATCGTAAGTATTTAGACGATCTACTCCTACATTTCCTGCTATCATTTCTTCTAACTCGACTTTTAATTTATAGATGTCCATGATCTTTGGGGGTGAACTCTGTCTGTCTGATCCTTGTGCCCACCTTTCTAAGTCTTCTGGCGTTACTACTGTGGCACTTTTGGTTCCAGATGAGGTTACTATATTTACATCTTTGGAGCAACCAGGTGTTATTCTTCTAGGAGTGCTATTTACAGATCCTCGAATTGGTAAATCCATTAGGGATATCATAGATTCACAATCACTCATTTGATCATCAATTATTACAGGTTCAGGTTTAGGGATTTCTACAGGTGTAGGCATCACTAATGGTTTAGGATAATTTACCTTGTCACCATATAAGGGAACCACGGGACCAATTGTTACAGGTATGGTCAGGGAATCAGGATGTACATTCAACTGTGTTATTTTCTGTATCAATTCTGCTCTGTTTTTGTCTATAGCCTCTTTTTCTTTATCCTGAAGTACCCTATTAACTGGTGGATTATGCAATACTTGCGGTACCAATGGTGTTTTTAAAAGTGGTGCGCTTGGGGTGCATCCACTTGTCCCTTCCTGATATGGTGGTGGATTCTTTAATATTTCTTCCATAAATTCATCTTCAGAATCTCCAAGCCCTGTCAAATGTTTTATCTTTTCTGTGCATTTGCCTCCTAATGACTCTTCCGTCATAAATACTGGATACAAACCCTCTGTAAGCATCGCTCTTCTCCAGTGTTTCATCTGACCGTCTCTTGACTCATTTTGGTATCTAGGAAAAATCCCTGATAACCCCTACTGCTTCTTGCTCGGTCACGTTCGAATGCCTCGGTTTCCCATTCTTCTAAGGCTTCGTATTGCGTTAATCTTGGTCTGGGTTCTAAATCATTCATCCTCAATCTTAAATTTTGAAGAATTCGCCCATTGAAAGTACCATTCTCTGGGAATGCTAATATTCCGTCATTTTTGGTATATTCTATCCAATTTTCTAACCATACGCAAGTATGATAACCTCTCTCCATCATCATGAATGAAGCGGGTGTTTTTGCTGGTGGAATGATAATTCCTTCTCTAGTTTTGATGGGTTTATCTTTCTTAAAATAATTTTTAACCTTCTGTAGAAATGACATTTTTCTCTTTTCTCCATACATTTTGGGTAAATATCTATGTATCGAATTATATTCTGCAAAACCTAAGAATCTCTTGTCTGGACGGGTTCCTGTTAAAGTCGGATCGCGTTTCCACATATATTCTCCACTATCCACTAGGATTTCGACTTCTATGCTATCAACCAATTAAATTCCAACTAACATTTGTCTCTGAACCAATCCTAGTGCGGCTTTTTAGTGACGTTTGTCTGACAACCCCTCCTTTGCAATCTGCGCTTCTCTGTCCCTCGCTGTTTCGACCAATCCCAGCGCGACACCTGTGACGTCAGTATTACTCCTGACTACTGACCCTTCCTTTACAAGAGTCTTTCCATGCCCGCTGTTTCAACCAATCCCAGCGCGGCGTTTTGTGACGTCAGCTTCCTCTCCAGGAGCTGACCCTCCCTTTACAAAATCGTACGCAAAGCTTTATTTTCTTTGTACTTCTTATTAAAATTCAGTAACAACATAAAACATTCGCTATCGTGTCAGTTTCGCTAAATTGGAAAAGATAGTTTTCTCTCACACTTAGTAAAACCTTTCCGTTTACTAAACATACACTACGAGTAAAACCCTTCCGTTTACTCTTCACGTACGCTTCAGAAATACCTGTTACTTCTTCAATGTTACCCTTTCTAGGTGATATAACATCAAATTTTTACCAGCGTATTCCTTTGCTATTACTCACACGCATAGAGTCCCTAACAAGTACTGATAGCCCTGCTTAACTTTTCAGTACTATTTCTGCCTGACAGATAACCTCACTGGAGTATGGCTTCCACTTACCATCCGCTATTTAATTTTCCCCGGGGAATTCTGGACAACATAAAACAAAACTTTTGAACAGACGGATGTTAGTTTATAAAAATAAAATTCTCATTACCCAATTAACAAAGTACAACCATCCTCTGATAACCAGAAAAATGATCCAGCGGGTTACTAGCAACAAGCATTCATACACCGAATACTCACCTGGGCCCATTCATTCATACTACGCTAGCAATTTCCGCTGGTGGGTCAGTTGTACTCTTTATCAATATCCCTGCTACCAATTACTTTTCTGATTGAAGAGTAATGACTTACCAATGGACCCTTTGATAATTGGGAAGTTTAAAATGAGTGACATTCAATTAAAGTCATAATCCTGAAATAATCACTGAGTCAGGAAGTTTTAAAATGTTTATCTAAAGTTTTAGCAGAGTAAAATACAGAACCACATGATACTTAATCGTATATCAAGGATGAAGCATAATAATCAATTATCGATCAATGACGGTTTCTCAGAAAGAAGAAGATAGAGACAGCAGCACAGCTAAAGGTTGCATTTATATTTACTTAAAGGTGCGAGAAACCAAACCCCTTGGCCAAGGAGTTGGAAAGATAGGTCCCAAGAAGGATGAAGACCAAAGACCTCCGGACCAGATTCTGGACAGGATAGGTGACCTCTCTATCAACGACGCCTGTGTCGTTCCCCTCTCTGATACTTCGCTTCTCCTTGCTTCTTTCGAGTCGTCTTCTAGGAATCCACCGCCCCACCTCAGGACCTCTCTGGACAGTGAATCAGCCTAGTTCTGCTCTGCATCAGCGTCTGGATCAATGAATGTAGCATTGCTTCCTTCCTTGCTGCTTGTGCTAGCTAATTAACTAATTCTATATCTATTATACCCTTCTACTCCCAGGTACCTCCCATTAATGTTTCAAAATTATGGGCCCACTACTTCTGATTGGACAGGGACACACCATGTCAATTTAGTTCAATTTCTTTAAACCCATTGTTTTAAAATACCGCCCATCACAATTAATACATTTGCTTTATTTCCCACCCGTTTCCCATTGATTCCGTAATACATTTTGTATACATTTGTTTCGACTTCAGGTACATTTCAGATGAACTTGTGAACCAGGCTTTGCGACCTTGGAGGGCTTCCAAGTTGACTTCATCGCTTCCTCTGGTCAGCCTTGCAGGGCGCATGCGCAGAACCAATGTTTCTTGAGCTGCAGTTCAACCAACCCAGGCCCATTTACGAACTAATAAAAGTCAAAGAAGAGAAATATTAAAATCACAAATAAATGGTTTCACTGTATACCCACTCTATCTACTCTATTCCCATTTAATTATAAATCTATCCAGCATTAATAGCATTAGAATACCACAGTTTTTCATTGCAGCATATGCGCAAGCTTTAGCACGTGAAAACATTAAGCAGCCATTTTAATACACACTGCGCAGAAGCAAAGATTTCCCTCCAAGCAAAGAAAGACGTCATACCACGTGATATGGTTGATACATGCGCAATGAGATTCCCGCGCATTAGCGGCCATTTTGGATTTAGACAAGCGTTACTTATTAGTTTAAACACATAGGCAAGCTTCTCTAGGATACTGTTTATGTGTGCATTTGTTAGTAGAGACATTACAAAGTTTAATAAATTAATACTGTGAGAGGATTGCTTACGAGCAAGTCTCATTCTGAGTTCTTGCTCCATCAGTGCCACCCACACAAGTAGCCCTTTAAACATCCCAGGTCTGCCACTTCGACTTGGCATTTAAAACCCTTTTGCCAAGTCCTAAAAACTCCTGTTTTATTACACATAGGCAGGCCCTAGGTAGCCCATAGGGCAGGGTGCTGTGTAAGTAAAAGGTAGGACATGTACTTTTAAGTTTTGCATGTCCTGGTAGTGAAAAACACCTTAATTCACTTTTCACTACTGTGAGGCCTTCTCCTCTCATAGGTTAACATTGGGAATTCCTTAATACACTTTTAAGCTGTAATTCCTGATGAGAAAGGACTAGCTGTGTCATGTTTCATATCTTTGGAATGATAATGATAAATCCTCTTTGCTGGTAAAGTTGGATTTAACATTATTATTTTGGAAATGCCACTTTTAGAAAGTGGACATTTCTCTGCTCTTACAGCTCTGTGTGCCTGCAGCCTGTCTTCAGTACACGTCTGGGGTGAGTGACAGCTACACTTTGTGCTTTGCTTCTAGACAGCCACAAACACAAGGAGGTTAGGTGTGTGTGAGTACTCATCTGCATTCATCTGCATTCTGATGGCTCTCCCTGAGCACAATGGGAGGGAGGGACTGACACTCACATCTGAATAGGTAGTGGCCTGATCCCACACAAAGGGCTGATTACCCCTCACAGATGGTCTGGAGCCAGGCCTGAAGAAGGAAGGATACTTGTGCAATTCAAAAACCCTTCTTTGAAGTCACCATCACTTCAAAGGCACATTTGGGTATAAGTACCCCACCAAATCAGACACTTCTGGACCTACAACTGGACTCTGTCAGAAGAACTGCTGTGCTGCATCAAGGACTGATACTCTGCTGGACTGCTGACCTGGAAGGCTTGCTTTTCTGCTGTGCTGCCCTGCTGCCTTCTGCTCTCTGACCCTGTTGAGGAGAGCTGGACTGTGCCTTGCAAATGAAGTGATCTCCAAGGGCTTTTTGGTTTGCCTCCT
This sequence comes from Calotriton arnoldi, assembly GCA_963921515.1. Lineage (NCBI taxonomy): Eukaryota > Metazoa > Chordata > Amphibia > Caudata > Salamandridae > Calotriton > Calotriton arnoldi. Next base: position 3,176,494 of record CAWUFW010000353.1, on the reverse strand, counting down.
GTTGCTTGAGACTCAGGGATATCAAAGTCTCTACCCCTGCTCCTGTGCCTGGTTCCCTGGAAGTCGGACCAGATATTTGCACCAGAGAAATCGACGCATCTCCAGTCTGCATGTAGAAGAACTGGTGCATCAATCCTGTTACTGGAGTAGAACCCAGCATATTGCACTCAGGAACCGCCTCATTGTGTCTGGAACCACCGCTTCAGAACCAACACATCTCCGCCACTGCATGGAGAAGATCGACGCAGCGTCCCTCCAGCGTCAATTAACCGGGCGTCTTGCCTTTGGAACCGCCGCACTCGGAACCAGTACTGCGCTCAATGGCCCCTACGTATCGCTGCCACTGCGTGAAGAATATCGACGCATCACCTCGACTGCAGGTCCGACGTTGATGCATTGCTCATCTGCACCACTCATCTCGCTGCTTGCTACCAGGATCATAGTACTCTGCGTGGGTCTTGGTCTTGTCTCTGGCCTGCGCTCAATCGCGGTCAGCTTGAACTGTTGACTTTGTCCCGGTCCAGTGCAACCAGATAACCCCCATTGGCGCTTAATGCTTCTATGCGCTAGAACTCTTTTTATTCTTTAATGATGCATAACACAACTTCTACCTATTGGATTTTTGTTGTTTTGGTCTTGAATTATTTATACAATCATATCTATGTTTCTACACCTGTGTAGAGTCTTTTTAGTGGTGTTTTCAGTGTGTGTGTGTGTGTGTGTGTGTGTGTTGCACAAAAACTTTACACATTGCCTCTTTAGATAAGCCTGACTGCTCTGTGCCAAGCTGCCAGAGGGTGAGCACAGGTTATCTTTCAGTGTGTACCTAGCTTACCCTGACTAGAATGGTGGTTCCTGCTTGGACAAGGTGCATACCTCTGCCAACCAGAGACCCAACTTCTAGCAAGAGCTCTTTAGGGAGATCTTTTTTTTAGATCTAAGGGACTCCGCTCCTGCGGTGTTTTCAGATCTTTTTAGAAAGGGCTTGTTTGGTGGTTACAATTACTTGTGGATTTGTTAAATTGATTTTTAATAATTTCAGTTATACTAGCCACTGAAAGGAAAAAACAAAGAAGGGTCTTGTGGGTAGCAATAATCCCTAAAGCACTTTTTTTATTGTTTGACTGCAGTGCCAGTTTTCTTCTTGAGGGTGGTCATGGAAACGTTAGAGTAAACAAAGGCTTTAGTCACCCAATTGTTTTGGTGACGTTGATGTAATTTGTCAGCTTCTGTGCTGTTTGCTCATTGTGTACTTCACTTACTGTTGGCAAAGACTGGGACTTTTATTGCTATATCCAACGTCCTGAATCCATCCAAAGTTCTTGGGATTGACATTGCACATTTAGAGCTGAATGTAAAGTTTGGAAACAATGATATCTCATTAGTATGGAAAGTAAAACAATGGAATGACTGTTTAGACTTTGAATTATGGCCTAGTGCAGGTGTGGGAATGGATTTTTTATGTTTGTTTCCCCAAATATTACAAAACCTTTTTAATAGACCTAAGATCACAATTCAAGATGACTTGTCTTTGGTTATTGGTCAATAGATTACTGCCTATTAAATTAAAATATCTTTTTATTTTAATCTAAGGACTACTCATTATGGAATCGCCTTGGTGCTACCTTAGCCAATGGAGATCGGAGTGAAGAAGCTGTAGAGGCCTACACGAGAGCCCTGGAGATACAGCCCGGCTTCATCCGCTCCAGATACAATTTAGGAATCAGCTGTGTCAACCTTGGAGCTTACAGGTGGGAACTGTGAAGAGGCAACAAATCAGTCGTTAGGAATAGAATTAAGTCTAGAAATGCCCTTTGAGATTGGGTGTATGCGTGCAGTGTGCCATTATCTGTGGTCTAACCAGGGTTCTCCAAAGACGGTCCTGGAGGGCCAGATCCATGCCAGATTTTTAGCATTTCCCCATATAGATAAATGTAGTGATCCTAAAAATTTGGCAGGGATCCGGCCCTCCAAGACAGACTTTGGAGAACCCTGGTCTAAAACATCTCTAGACCTTTTTTGACTTTAGTAACTTTCAAGGATGCAGATGGACAAAGTAGTGAATTAAACGGTGTCACTGCACTCATTCTTCAGATTCAATCTTTTTTTTAAAAAACATGTAGTTTAGGGCCCAATTAACAGTCAATAGTGGTGATCTACTTATCATGGGGGAAGGCCTGCACATTGTGCACTTTTCATATTTTTGGTGAACCACACTAATCTTCAGAAGTAGGCCTGGAAATGAACAAATAGTGTAGATGTTCTTGTTGTCCTACATTGAGTGCTGCAAATTGTTCACATTGTATGTTTCCACTCACTCCACAAGAAAATTATGTTCCCCACTACCTCCTAGAGATATGGGAAAGTTTAGGAGACTTTCCCACCACTTTTGCACGCTTACTCCAAACGACTGTAAGATAGGAAATGTTTATTACTGAAAATTCCACAAAAGAAATAATCCAGGCCAAGGATGAGCCATTCCCACACCTAGCTCTGAGACTCTAGATAAGTCTTCGCAATAATCTACGATGCAATACCAACTTGTTATCCTTCCAAAAGACTAAAAGACACACCTACTCAAAATGTACTTTAATACTTAACCTGTTTAATCATCTTTTGGATAATCTAGGGCACAGTACCAACCAGCTGTACCTCTAAAAAGACTCAGGCCCTGATTTAGAGTTGGAGGTCATCCACCAAAAATTGCTAGCTGTCCATCTCTTTAGTGTGAGTTCGCGAACGTAAGATATCCTGGCCAGCATGGACAGGACATCATATGTTTGAAATAAAGGTGTATGCTACCATTACTTCTCCAGCTGCACATCAGGAGTCATTACATCAGGAGTCACTGTATCGCATGGTAAGTTTTCCTGCCTTTAGATCAGGGGTCTTTTACATTCCATGTATATTATATTATATTGTTTTATATTATATATGGGTTTAGATATATTTAGAGATGAATCAATTAAATATTATTGATAAAAAATAATTTTAATTTAGAGAAATTATTAAATCATTTAATAGCAAGAAAGTAATGAATATAAAAATAATATTGAAAATAATTAGAAATGTAATATGTTAATTAATAGTAAATGTAGAAAAATTTAAATTGAGGTAAAGTTAATGTTAATATAATACTAAAATAATGCAATGAACTAATTTAAGGTACATTTTAAAGCTAATTAACTTGCAAATGTACACCTTTGACATCTATATATAATTGGAAATAGGCATATGACTATACTTTGATAAATGCATATATTTGTTTAGGACACGAGTATATACACATTGTTAAATGTGTGTGTGTGTGTGTGTGTGTGTGTGTGTGTGCACATGTGTAAAAAGTACGGGGATAATTAACACCCAGAACAGAAGAGGTTTACCCATCTAACCAACACACAAACACATATACATAACATAAATATAAATACATATATATTTTAAAAAACTTTATAAACATATAGGTAATGGAACATTTAAAACTGCATCTGGAGAAAAAATATATTAAATAATTTAATTAACAAAAATAATATATAAGTGGGAATTCTTGACCTTTTCAAACCATTCAGAAACACAAATTATGTAAGGATTCCACCTAGAAAGTAGTTTCTAGAAGCACTAGAAGGAAGCCCCAAGACTATTAAAACATTCGAGTGGTAGCCAGGTGGACAACCGTTACACTGGGCCGGCTATAGTAGTCTGGATGGTAGCACACTGATATTTCATTGGAATGGATCAACTGCTACAGTAAAATTTTACGACTTGTAAGCACTGACTGGAATAGCCCCACCCACCAAATAATTGTCATCTTGAGTAAACACAGGGGCTTATTTACAAGAAACTGACACAGCTGTATAGATGCGTCAGTTTCCCTGCGCCTGCTTGCAAAACTCTTGCGCCACCATGGATGTGCCGTATTTACAATACAGCACACCATGGCGCAAGGATTGACAGATGCATCAGAAATTTTGACGCATCTGTCGGCGCAAAAGCCACGCATTGCTGGAGTTGTGTCGCAGGCACGACGCAACACCAGTAATGCATGGGGAGGCCTATACTTATTGTGATGCGTCACGCCTTACGCCTGCTCCAAGCAGGTGTAGGGTTTTGATGCAGTGGTATCCTAGAAGTCACTTCTACGGGGTTTTCCCGCGTGGGAACGCCCACTGCATACATTATACCTAACGCAGGTATAATGTGGCGCAGGGCTTTACAAGGTGACGCATCTCCCTAGATGTGTCACGTAAATGGGCCGCAACGTGGTGCATTGTTTACGATGCCGCTGCGTCACAAAAAGTGACGCCACGGCGGCGCAAAAGTGTCGCAAGGGGCTTGTAAATCTGCCCCATAATACTCCTTACCACTGCCCCAGGTGGTAGGACATGAATCACAAACCTCATGCTGTGCAACCGCTGTACATCATCAATTAAAAAGGGGTGCAGGGGTGCCTTTATAAATGTTGACATTAGAGAGGGGTGTATTAGGGAACATCACAGAATGAATAGTAAAAAGTCATCTGCCACAGCTGGCACCTACCTCAACTGATCCCAAATCACAACAATGCAAGACCAGGGCTAAAGTACCTTCTTGCATCTCTACTGCACCAGCTACCCCTGAACTTTAAAGAAGGCAAATAAATATTGTGCATTGCGAGTAAGAGTGTAAATAAACACATTTTTAACCAGAACATTGAAGTAGACATCTGTTTGCTGATGCCAACTTACTAAAACGAAGTGCAGACGCTAGCCAGGCTTCGGGGTGAAAACATTGAAAATCTTCAGAAATTCTTATACCCTAAGAAGAGCTAAATGTGTGTTTTTTCAGTCTTCCACTGCTGTCATTGTTCTTGCATAAAAGAAGCTGAGTTTCTCCCTTCAAAAGATTTTGGCAACAGGGGTGTCTGTCTTATATTTTCAGGATAATCCTGTAAAAAAAATGTATGTGCAGTGAGCTTAGATGGAACTCATTTTATAGCCAGTAGGTATGCTGAAAATAAGATTTTTTCCCATATAAAAAGTGACGCACCTGCGGCGCAAGGGGCTTTTAAATAAGCCCCATGGTCCTTAAAAGAGCAGTACTTCAAGTAGATTTCATGACAGCACTCTATTATATATTTAGCTAAAATGATGCAATATTTCGTGAATTTTCTATGTTTTTTGTAAAATGTATGCTCTATCCGAAAACTCCTCCAAAACCCGTCGGTGTGGTCTGGGCTCTGTAGAGCAAAACCCCACATCTAAATCATCCGTTTATGTATATTTTATATTTTTTTAGGGAGGCTGCAAGCAATTTCCTCACGGCTCTCAGCTTACAGAGGAAGAGCAGAATTCAGCAACAAGTCCCACATCCCGCAATTTCAGGCAACATATGGGCGGCTCTCAGGATCGCCCTCTCGATGATGGACCAGCCAGAACTTTTTCAAGCAGCCAATGTCGGGGATTTGGACCTGTTACTGAGAGCCTTCAAACTGGAACCTTGAGGGGAAATAATAAAACTGAATATAGAATTGCATTTGAAAATGCTGGACTATTTTGTTAATTAGATAGCAGAAAAATGGATAAATCTGCACTGGATGACACGTTTTTTCTTTTTTAATTGATCGAAAAGCACAAAATAATGACGTTGAAGGTCAAGCTAAATTTTCAGGCAAAACTGGACATCAGCTAGACTCGACAAGACAAAGATGTTTGATCCAAAGGTTCATTCCATGGCATGTTTATTCATTGTGATATGTTGTCAGTGATCCTGTGAGAGACATAGAAGAAAGACTCAGTAGCACCTCTAGGAACACACTGCAAAGAAGTACTCTCTCCAAAACTGGAACAGACCTTCCTTTGACGTTTGGCTTCTTCCAGGTCCTTCTACCCCAACTCGTATGGAGCCACTCTTAAAACATCTGAACTCAGGCAATACATGCACGTAAATATGCTCCCGGGTCACTTTATTAACTATTTATCATCAAGGATTCTTATTATAAAAAAGGACATGCCTCGAACTTTGCCAATGTCCCAAAAAATGTTTTCTTTTTAAATGCTAGTTTTTGCATACGAAAGCAGGAAATTGCACTAGCCTTTCTGCTGTACATACTCATGGTTGATGGGACTGTAAATATGCACTTTAGAAATCCCTCATTTATGCAATGCTTGTTAGGTAGGACTATATGGGTGAAGAATTTAGCCTTGTAGGCACCATGGACCAAATATGTGCTCCTTGGCCTGAGATGGTAGCTTTTCATATTCTGTAGAGTAAAACGGGAATGCTATTTTTTTTATTGCAAGTTAGTTATTTGAAAAAAAATCTAATTTTTTAGCACTTGTATAGCTCTATTAATGTTCCTCTTTACTTTTTAACATTTTATTGCGAGAACAAAATGTACTAGGATGTCAGGAAAGTGAAAGCAAATGTGAAGGAGCCACTGCATAAATGGGACCAAACTTTGAAGATTAAGGGTGAAGGAGTGTCTCACTGCTCTGTCGTGTTCTTGCAGTATGGGCAATGCCTAATCTACCACACTTGGGGCCTGCGCATGTACGAGTAAGGGGATACACTAAATAGAATGGGCAGCCCAGGGACTCTGGGACCTGGGCAAGACAATCAATTAAGAAAAACAATGGTTCCTTGTGGGGGTAAGTGTAAGCCTCAACTTCCAGGTCACTATACGACATCATCAATTAGATTGGTTTAAACAGGAATCTATGGCCTGTTTTAGATCTTGGCTGATGGGTTACTCTGTCACAACGGTGACGGATATCCCGTCTGCTGAAATATTCCATTATATCCTATGGGATTTATATATCGGAGGACGGAATATCCGTCACCGTTGTGATGGAGTAACCCGTCTGCCAAGATCTAAATCAGGCCCCTAATCTGATTTATTTAACACATTAGAAAACATTAAAAAATATATATTTCTAAGCATATCACAGTAAGCTGCTCCAAAAGGAAACCGGCATAGTGAAAGTAAAAGAAGTGAACTAAAGTGTGTGTGCTATATAAAAAGCATATATACACATCTCCTGGCTGTTCCAGATGCAAACCTCATCAACATCACTCTATGTCAGAGTATATTGTTATACATCATATTTAAGAACCACTCCACTAGTATCATTGTCGTCGTTTCAACCTTACTAAGTTACTTAAATGTGTGTCTTCAACAGGACTGACAAGATATTTGGTAGCACCAATCTGTTGTGGTGACCCCTGAGGCGTGATCTCTAAGCCCTTATAGGCTGCTCTAGTGATGTCGTCTTTGCTGGAGCTCCATATACACTGATCGCTTGATAGTGGTTTTGCAAGTATCTTCCTTGATTATACAAGAATATAGATCCTACTCGTGTGAGATTTACGCTTATTGCTGGGTGATACACCGATCTTTTGATGAGGTTTTTTCAAGTAATTGTGCTTCTTTGATTTTTTCCAGAATACATGAATATAGAGCCTACTGGCGTTAGATTTATCCTTATTAGTGGGTGGTGGAGCAAAGCACCAAGAAAGATAAAATAAGGGCTTATACATCACGCCTCAGGGGTCACCACAACAGATTGGTGCTACCAAATATCTTATCAGTCCTGATGATGTCCCTCATTTAAGTAATTTAGTAGGGTCGAAACGTTGACAATGATACTAGTGGACTGGACCTTAAGTCATAGAGTGATGTTGATGAAGATTGCCTCTGGAACAGCCATGAGACTTGTATATAGGCTTTTTTTATAACACATGCACACTTTAGTTCACTTATTTCACTTTCACTGCGCCAGTATTCTTTTGAAGCACTCTATTGTGACACAATGTATGCTTAAAAATAAATGTCTTGATGTTTTCTTGACATTTTCGAATGTGTTAAATAAATCTGATTAGATTCCTGTTTAAACCAATCTAAATTATGGTGTTGTATAGTGGCCATGGAAGTTGAGGCTTACACTCCTCCCCCCCGCCCCCCCAAGGTACCATTGTTTTTCTTTATTCTATGAGTTATGAGAAAGAAAAGCACAGCTTTTGCTCTTCATGCTGAGGGAGTGACATGGGTTTTGCATTGTAGTGGAAAATATGCAGGCTCAGTGCTTTAAAATAAAGCAGTTGGGGCCTAGCCACAAACAAATTGTATATCTGAGCATGAGCATGCATGAACCTACTTAAGCGGAGATGAACAAATAAAAGAGAGGAATGGAACATTCCTAGGGGGGCGTTTGTTTTCTCCAAGCTAAAACATGCCTCCACAGTTTTGGGCCCTGATTCGCAAAGAGCCTCCGCACTCGTGGCTCCACACTAGGGGCAGCGGCTTTGCACTCGGTGCAGCGACTCTGCACTCGGGGCAGCAGCTTCGCACTCAGGGGCAGCTCCACACTGGTGGCGGGATCTCTGAAATTGGAAACTTCAGCGTGGAGATCCCACTACGAGTGTTGAGATCCCGCTACGACTGCGGAGCCTCTGCCCGAGTGTGGAGGCTCTTTGTGAATCAGGGCCTAAGTCTTTTAATAGTTAGACTTGTATAACACGCCCTAATGTGAGTAAAGTGCATGGGCCAGACTCGCAAAGATTTTACTGTATCATTCGTGGCTTACTCTTGTAGTACTCATGGCCTACACCTGAAATCCAGGCATCAGCTGCGAGTATTCCTGGCTTACGTCTGGATTACTCCTGTCATTCAGGAGTACCGCAGGAGTAAGTCACAATATATCTATTTGAATCAGGCCCCAGATGTTACTCACAACATATCTTTTTGAATCAGGCCCCAGACGTTAAAGACTATTCTCATGTCACAAAACAACAAGTTAGCAAAAGATAAAGTCGAAAACAATATATTTGACGTTTAGAAATGTATAATTCGTATTTTTCTGAAGAAGCAAAAACGAAACCTTCTTCTGCAGTGGTGCATTACCTTTAAACAGTGTGCGCAGGGACGTATACAGCAGCACTAGAATGCATGCAAGATGTGTAGATGTGGCCTATTCTGAGTGAGCATTTACAGGCGCGGTAAACTTAAATTTTAAAAAACGAAAATCACTTACCTTACTCGGTGCTGCGGCGAGCACCAGGTGTTTTTTTTAAATTGCCGACTCCCCCCCCCCACCCCTCACCGCTCTTACCTGCACGGGCCGCGCCTGAACATTTATGAAAAGGCGTGCCTATGGATTTCCGCAAACATTTCTGAATATATTTTATTCTACCACTTGTATTCTAAGCTACTGATTCGATCTGGCTGCGAGGTTGGCGAGATCAGCTGGGCATCTTGTTGCCAGGGCTCATCGCCCGCCCACACCAGCTGACATTGGCTAGATTTGTTAATTCGCTGTTTGGGCCCAGCTTGGAAAAGGCCTGGTTTTCTTTGGCAGGGTCTGCAACGTGGTGAAACATGGACAGCATGTGTGTTGAAAGCAGCGAGGCAGGAGCATGCAGGGAGCTGTGTAGGAACATTAGTGCTGTCCTGCCACTGGGTTATCTCACGTGACCTGTACAAACAGGCATTTGTCACCCTCCCTTTGGCCCTAGCAATAAAAAAAAAAGCTCTTAAGGGCAGCCAGGTGCTAGCTTTAGATGGGCATTTATCAGCAGGCTTCTGGCACAATAGTTTCTCCGTCTAACACAATGTGCAGCCCATAGGGCAAATACCTGTGTCAACCTACCCAGCTTATCATGGTACTGCCAGGGGGCAGGGTTTGTGGTGGGGGGTTAGGCTGGCATCGAACCACTAGATCCTTGTTAGGGAACCATTTGACATAAATATAGACACTTAATTTCCAGTAGCAGCTCCTGGTGGGAGTGCTGCCGGGCGGTGACGCGGGGCAGGGTGGGGGGTAGTAAACTCTGGAATACGGCCCAACAGAGGTAAGTAAACAAATAAATAAATAAAACGAATTTCATTGCGCGCGCTGCATCGCCAAATGCGATGCAGTGCGCGCAACAAATTTCGTTTTATTTATTTATTTGTTTACTTAACTCTGTTAGGCCGTATTCCAGAGTTTACTACTCCTCACCCTGCCCCTCCCCCGCCCCGCGTCACCTCCCGGCAGCACTCCCACCAGGAGCTGCTACTGTTAATTTCATCAACAGCTCAACATCCTGTAACTCTAGGCAAATCACGTAATCTCCCTGTGCATAAAAAGGAAAACATGGTCTGGTTCTGTTGTAAAGCGCTTTAACGTTTTGGGGTCACGTTGGCTCTATAAAATCATTGGGAAAAAAATGAGTGCTGCATTGAAAGTTTGGTCTTGATAAGGCCGTAAGGACAGAATAAAGCTGTCTATCATAATTCACCGAACTGCTTCAACAATAAACGACTTTGGTTATATTTGACTACTGATGACCATTTCAGGTACTTCCACTCCATCAGTTGCAGTTGTAAGTCAGACTTGATGCGCATTATTCAGTATCCTAAACTCCCAAGCTAGCCAGTGAGTCTGAGAATTAAGCCTGCCCTCGTGTGGCCACTCAGAGTATCGACTGCTGATTAACAACGTCATCCAAGCGGGCAGATATTATTGCATGTGATAATTAATGCATACAAATCGCACAAAAAAGTTGGAATTTATCGGATGCAATCATTATTACCTTTTATATACTTTGAGGGATTACATGCAGAATGTGTTCCTTTGGCACCAAACTCTGAATGTCCCTGTAATTACTGGCCATCCTTTCTCCAGGGACATTATCTAAAGTTCCAGAAATTAGGTAATAATCTTGCAACTAGTAAATGTGACTAGCAAGCTACATACCTACCGTAGATAACCAGCGAGATAGCTCAGTGAGTGCTGCCCTCTGCAGTCAATTGAAAGTCAATAGTTTCAGTTCGGGCAAGGAAAACTCAGGCTTCCATCCTTCAGAGGTAGATAAATTGGCTACCATTAAATGTTGTAACAAAGACATCTGTTTTTACAGCGCTTATCAACAGAGGTGTGCTATAGAGTGCTAATTAAAAGCATGTTTTATTATTGTTAGACAAGGAAGACGTTTCTATCCTGCGACTGTTAAGTAGTGAGCATGAAAAGAAATTAGTGCAAATCCATAAAGTTAAAACCAAAAGTGTATTTGCCATATCTGTTACTTGTATAACTAAAGACATAAAAACACAAGTGGTTCCTTTAAAAATCAATAGAGAAAAATGATGTAACTTCCATACTTCAAAGGGCTCTACAAACATTTCAATCACTACACACTAAGGGCCATATTTATCAAGATTTAATGTGGCACAACGTGCAAAATACAACTTGCTGCGCTGAGAGGGCAGGAATGGTGCCATATTTACTAGTATATGGCGCGTTCCTGCTATGTCACTCCGCTGGCCCACTATGTGCTGCCTATTGTCTGTGTGCAGGGAGGGACACCTTCCTGCACAAAAAGAATCCTTACAGGTGTTTTCCTCTTTCTAAGTGTGTTGCAGGAAAACAAGCGGAAATAAGGATATTTCTCCTCGTTGCACCTCTGTCTGGAAGGCATATCGTTTTGACGCATTCCCAGATTTACTTGTCCTGGTAAATCTACGAATGCACTAAAATACAAGGGAGGTTGCGTGGGAATAGCCACTCTCCACCCATGTGATGCTTTCCCGGCACAGAGTATCGCACCGTAGCGACCCGTGCTGCCTTGCGTTACTCCAGTTTTACCAGGCCATGCAGGGCCACGCAAGGTGCGTGGCTTGGTAAATCTGACTTAAGGATTGCGTTGCCCTTGCATCACCCTTGCAAGGGCGACGCAATCCTTTGATAAATCTGGGTCTATGTCCGCAAGCAGCTTACTAATACTCAAGGGATGCCTATAAAGAAATAATTTATTTGCTATCCACAATTACAAATATACAAAGGAAGGTGCTATAAATGGTGCTTATTGTTGCACTGTAAGGGATACGTGAATATGTGGACAAACATGCACAAAAAACGAAGTAGTATACACAAGACTGATGACGAATGATAGTCTATTTTTGGGTCTAGTATCTTAGTGATTGGTTTTTGTGCAAATTTTTCACATATTCATATATTACACGCTCTGCACCGATATACACCTGTGAGGCGCAAAAAAAAAATCTGTTTCTTAAATGGAAATTGACAGGAAATACTCTCAAAATTGGTGCAAAATGTAAAGAAGAAAGGGTTTTCCAGTGGGATAAGTATTTTCCTGGGGGGAAAAACCTGAAATTGCAATGAGTCTAATGGAAAGACATTTTCAAATGAGCAATTGTACACTACATACAATTACATACATGATATTGCCTTCGCACGAACATAATGGGAATTCAGAAAGCCTGGCAACCTGCAGCTGTATTTGTTTGACAGATTTGTACATCTGCACTCATGGAAGGCACTACTACCTTTTTCTGCTCGTTTTATTGACCCCAGAAGGATTACAGGCCTACTCAGCCCTTATATATTAAAGTCTATGTCCTGCAAATTAAAGACAGCTCTCTGGGCAGTAACTCATCTCACCAAATAAGATTATCTCTGACGACCCTGGACTTTGCATTTGTGGAATGTTAGAACTGCCAGTGCTGTGCAACGTCATTTACAAGTGCATCCTTTCACGTTACACCTAAACAATATTCTAGTGAGTTTGTAGTCATTTCTAGATTTACACGTCATGCCCATAACACAGCCCTGAACAGACACAGATTCCATTGATAGGGTGTATGAAAGAGATGGAGCGACAGCTGAAGATGTGCATAGGTAGGTGTATTAGAGGTTTTCACAAGTGCAAATCCCATTTGCACTTGCAAGAATTAAAAAAATAATTGTGTGTACGTGTTACATACATTCCTAAATATAATATGTACCATGGGTATTTCTTCTAATTACACAAAATTCTGTTTTTTCTTTGGTCTTTTCATTTTTGAGTGTGCACATTGAAAATTTCTCTCCATAGCAGCAGCGGCCCATCCATAGGCGAGGAGGAGCCACGCACTCGCACTTTTTGGACATAAAGAGTGGCTGTCAGGCTGAGCAAAGGTCAGCCTGACAGACACTCTTTATTTTCAGATCAGGCAGCCAAACAGTTAGACATGTTAGCGCAGGTACCTCGCTGCCTGGGCTGTACTTTGCTGGGCTGAGGACGTCACAGCTTGTGTGGACGTGACCTCCTGATGTCCGCAAAGGTCCTTGAAGCCCTCCCCCTCGGGACGAGGGGGAGAGTCAGTAATAGCCTTGTATGGGGGTGCTTTAGTTTTAAGCCCTGAAGTGCCCAAGGCCAAGGGTCAATCACTGACACCTCGTCACAGAGTGAGGTGGGGTTAGCAGTCCCACGGACCCCCATCCCACTTTATGATGAGGTAGGGACTGCTGCCTAAATCAGCCAATATGGGGAGACAGCAGTCCCAACCCTCCTTGCACCTCCAAGGTTTTTCTCCCCGAAAGCTGCAGCAGGTAAGTGTTGCGCTTTAATTGACTGTTGCATGCGTGTATATATGAATGTATGTGTATTTGTGAGTGAGTGTTGCGAACGGGTGTGTGTGCGTGTGTCTGCAAGTGAATGTATGGGTTTAAGTGAGTGTGCATGTGTGTGTGCCCCCTCCCCCGCCACCCTCTAAGTTGTTCTTACTGGTAGCCACTGCTCCATGGGTTGGCCAAGACCAATGAATTGCTGAGAAAAAAGTGAGTCCACATTAGTAAAAATGTATATGAAGCCTAGACGCAGGGTATTTCCATGTCCAAAAAAATCTCGATAGTGTTTTGGACCAAGAACTATATATTTTTAAAAGGCTTTTTTTAGCTAGGCAAATTAAATGGTTTGTAAAATGGTTGCTTTTTCTATAAATATAACCTCAGGTATGCATTCAACAAAATATTGCATGACTTAGTATTGTGCAGAAGCACAAAATGTAAATCCAAAGCATGAACTATACTTTATTTGAATGTAAATATGCTGAATGCATGGTTTAAATGCTAAAACATGATTAAGAAAATAAATAGTTTTTTACATTAATACTTTGATGTCTTATTAATGGATTTGTTTTCTTTGCCTCATAATTTTGCATGTACGCTAACTGGTACGAACTTTTGCCGTGACTTCACAACAATCTTGTTTAACATCCAATGTTGTTGTTTGGCAGTTTCCTGGATTGTGAGATGGTGCAACTTCTACTCACCTAAAGTCATGGATAGCCCGGCCCACACCACCACTCACACACAGCGGCGGTCGGCACGGATCAGAGGAAGGGGAGCGGGAGGGGGGTATAAAAAAATAAAATAAAAACTTACCTGCTCGCCGCTGTCTTACCACGTCTGTTCTCCGTAATCCTCCCTCGCTCGGCCACAGGAAGCACACCAAGGCTCCCAGTCAGCCAATCACAACGCTGCCTTAACAGAATTGTGATTGGTCTGAACGCTGTGTTTCGGCGCTCAGACGCTGACTGGCGTCCTGGGCATGTTCTCCATGTAGGCTGCGATACAGCCTGCATGAAGATCATGCGAAGTGCGCAAGACTGTTTTGGGCGGCCCGAGAGGGCTGGCCAAGCAGTCATTGCGCACTTAGGAGGGTGCTGCCTACCACTCCTCCCCTGCCCCCGTCCCCTCACGCAAAGCTGCCTAAGTAGGAGAAAATAAAATGACAGTAACACAAGTTATTATCATTTTATTTTTCCTTTGTTTCACTGCAAAAAAAGCAGTGGGGCGACGCTCCTTCGCCTCAGCGGAGGAGCCGCCTGCTCACGCACAGCTATTCACAGACCACCCCTAAACAACAGCTCCTCTAAGACCTCTAATGTCACTCGCTGTCAGCCATTCATAACATCCCTTACTAGCGGGCACTTATGACCTCACTTGTCCGCAGTAACACGTAGAAACATTATTCGAATCAACTGATGACTCCACAGACCTAAAGTACTTACTACACAATTCACTCACAGTCACATGAATCACACTGTTCGCCAGCCACTAAAAATCCACTCATCTAAAGCCACTTACAAGACCACCGACCTTCAATCCACCAGCACACAGCTCATATATGAGTCACTTACTTGTCTACCCACCCATGGCCACTAGTGTGGCTGGGCCTCTTTTTTTAACAATATTTACTTGAACAGAGGGCAAAATATTCCATCTTGATTCAAATGTTAGTCTGAAAGAACCTTGTCGATGAATGTCGGGAAAAAATGCAAGACAAGTGTTTAGGAAGAAGAAACTAAATAAATGGTTCAATGTATGAGAAAATTCTGAGTTCCAATAACCGAAGACCGAAGATGAAGCAATCTAGATGCAGCTTCCAAATCACTGGTGTAGTGAGGAACTAGCACAGGAAAAGAAATAAAACCAGGAAAATAAAATATAGTAGAAGAGGGAAAATGTATAGGAAAACCAAGAAGAAAAACAAAAGCCCCTTTCTCTCTATTTGATGGAGATGCTACTCAATTTATTAGTAGATCAATGAGCCTCGGATCAATAAGTTGATGTCTACTTGCTTTCTACTCTTGAGACAACTTAGCAAGATTTTTCAGCATATTCCTCAAGATTCCAGGCACAGGGCCGGTTCTAGGATTTGCGGGGCACTGGGCCAAAAGGGAATGTGCGAGGCCCCTCTAATTTACATAAGTGACCCCATTCAGAGACACTGCGGAAGGCCCATTGTCCAGCATTTTAGTGCCCCCACAGTTTTAACTTTCAGCCGACAAGCAATTCTCACACCTTCAGCCGGATAGGTGTGAGAATTGCTTGTGGGCTAAAAGTTAAAACTGTGGGGGTGCTAAAATGCTGGACAATGGGCGTCCCGCAGTGTCTCTGAATGGTCTCCTTGCAATTAGGACAAGAGGAAGCGTCTCACTCCCCTAGGCCTCCAGACACCATCGCCTAGAGGCCCGAGGAGGGGACCCCTCCCATGGAATCTAATTGCAAGGAGACACCTTTCTTTTAGTTGGATCGGCAGGGAAACAACAGGACACACGATCGGTGGGGGCCCCATGCTGGTAGGCTGAGTGTGAGGCCCTGGGCAGCTGCCCACACTGCCCATGCCTAGCGCCGGCCTTGTCCAGGCAGCTGTTGCTACACACTCTGGTGCTAAGTAGAATACTGTAATGACATGTTGGGCTTCCTGAGTATATGATTAAAAGGATGCAACTCATACAGAATCCAGGAGCGAGACTGATTTTCCTCCCTTCTTAGACAGTACAACAAAACAGAGAGGCAACTTCTTACAATCAATTACATAAGAGTTACATAACTTGTTTTCAAAGGTCAAAACAATAAGGTCCAGACGTCCCGATGCTCTTAAAAATCAATTCTTTATTGTTCCTTCAACTCTCTTAAAAAATACAGTTTTCTACTGGTTATATACTGGTTGTCAGGCGTTGCCTCTCTGTTTTGCTGTATGATTTGTAGCAGTGGGATGTCAGGCAGCTAACCTAGAAGAGGTGGGCAACTAATTGATACGGATATTTAGGGAACTTACTGGTGGTGCAGTGAGCTAGTCCTTAGCTGTCCAACCTACCCTTCTTAGACAGCTCCACTGGCTTCCTGCCAAGAAGAGATTCCAGTTCAAATGACTCATAAATCTCTGGACCCAGCAACTCGGGGCTCATACATTTCTGATATGTTCAAAAAATAGTCTCCGGCCAGAACTCTTCCGTCATCACCTGTTGGCCTGGTTACAATTCCGAAGTTTCATAGAGCACGCCTAGGGAGATAAGTTTTTCTCTGTAGTTACTCCTCAAGCCTGGAACAAATTTCTTTCGCCCTTCGACTCAAGTCGGATTTGTTCATATTTCGCAGAGCATTGAAATCTTACCTATTTATTTAATTTGGGCCTTACTCTACTTTCTTGGGTATGCAGAGCATATTTTTTGGCTAAGCGCCAGGATACCCATTTGATAATTGTGCGCTTAACAACCAATTAACATTATTGAATTTTATATCTAGGGGTGATTATTTTTCTATACAACAGATTTCCAAATAAAGAATCATAATCATGCAAGGAAAACTGATTCATATTATTTTAAAACCAAGGTCGTATTTAAAAAAAAACAATATTTTGCCAAAAAAGATCTCTATATAAGGAGTTTTATTGTAAATCAATTCAGCAAAAAAAAAATTGGGCACTAGCTACTGTTCAAACCTATAGCAATTATCAGTGGAAAAGATAGTCTATGAGAACATATACTTAAAACATATCAAGCACAGTAACCAAAGACTGTTTGTAAAGCTCTCAGCATCTGTTTGTTTGCTGTGGCTGTTTTATAATGTCTTCATGAACTTTCACATCTGAACCCCCGCGCCATTCTACCTCATTGGGTTCACTGGTGTGCACAATAAGTTATTATTTGTGGATTCCTAATTTGAAATCATATGGAAAAAAAACACATTTATGATGCTTGAGCCCAGTTTGGTACTGTCTGAAAAACATTAAAATTCTTTTTTTTGTTAAATAATTTTTATTATGGATTAAAAGTAGTAAACAATACAATTGTCAAACAAAATAGAATGATTAGATAAAATACAGCGTTGACAAACTTATTTAGTAGAGGAATCCCTTAAAAAATCAAGGAGTTATGAAATACAAATCAAATAATGGGAAATAGCAAGAAGAACTTATAATATTTATCTATATTTTATACATTTTTTAGAAACAGAGAGAGAGAAAGGAGGAAGGGATAGAAAAAAGAGAGAAGAAAGAGAAGAGATAGAAAAGTACCAATATAATTTAGGAGAATGATGTGGGTGGGTGGGGATAAAAAAGTAGTGAAAGGTAGCCAAAGTAAATCAGATTTGATTTTTTGCAGTATCGAAGAAGATGAGATAGTAGATGTTCTATGTTTATCACAAATAAGATTCCACCAAGTTAATATACATATTTTAGAGTTATCTTTCCAACAAGTTAATATAACTTTAAATGCAAGTGCAATAAAAAGATCAAATAGTAAAGGTTTTGAAGAAAGGTTATTAAAATCAACAGATATAGTCCCAAGAAAAACATTTTGAATAGATAATGGAACATTACATGAAAGTATCATTAAACATTTTGACCAGATAGATTTCCAAAAGTCAGTCACTTTAGAGTAGTAATATAATAGGTGGATCAAAGTACCATCAGAGGAAAGACATGACCACCGTAAGGGAGAGGTAGAGGGATCAATTTTATGGAGGAGGGAAGGAGTAATAACAGCTCTATCATATAAAAAAATAAAGACTGAGTAATATTGGCAGCATTAGAGGTACTAAAGATTTTACGCCACAATTGATCCCATTGGTGAACAGATAATGATATAGAGAGGTCCGTCTACCATAATAGTTCCATAGGAGACTTAGTTCTCATAGGGATTGGGGAAGATAGAAATGTATATATGAGAGATGCTTTAGGGATGGAATCATAAGTGAAATTATATAATGGTGTCAAAGGAGTGAATGGGGTAAAGTTAGGAGAGAAATTATTGGTTGATAAAAAAAGATTGGAGCACGAGTGACAATTGGTTATATTGTTGTAAGCAGGAATCGGGCAAGGTATATCGTTCTTGTAATTGGATTTTTGAGAGATCAAATGATAGACATAGAAAATACCCTTTTCCTTCCAATGTTTGGAATAAAATGATTTATGACGAAATTTAATACATTTATTGAACCAAATAGAGGATGCAAGAAAGGATTGATAAAAATATTGTATGCAACACATGTTGTGAATATTTTAAAATTGGGTTTTTAGATATGAATGTGCAATTAGACATGAAAACAATATCATAAAATGAAAAGTCATGCAATAAAGAGCGTTCAAAATTAATCCATTGTGGTATAGGAGACTCACAATAATCCTTCGTCAAAGCATAAAACTGTCGAAATAAAAAGGCAGTATGGTATAACTTAAAGTTAGGAAAACGTACCCCGCCATCATTCTTTGGTCGAATTAATTTGGATAAGGCAATACGGGCGTGTTTGTTATTCCAAAGGAATTTAGTACAAATAGAATTAATTTGGGGAAAATAATAGTTAGGAATTTTGAAGGGTAACAAAGAAAGCATAAAAAGAACATGAGGGATGATCATCATTTTAATGGTGTCTAATCTACCCCACCAAGATAAATAAAGAGGGTACCAGGTAGAGAATACATTTTGAAGTTTAAGTTTTAGGGCACTAAAATTATGAGCGAGTGTATTTGAAATAGTGGAGGAAAACCATACACCCAAATACTTAATTTTAGAAGGACGCCATGCAAAATTAGTATTATCAAACATATTACGATAACAGGAAGAATTTAATGGTAAAATCTCAGTTTTAGAAAATTTAATTTGTAACCAGAAACACTAGAGTATAAAGCAATCTCATGCAAAAAGGGTCCCAGGGAAGTAAGGGAATTAGACATATAAACCAGAATATCATCTGCATAAGCAGACAGTTTAATTTCATTGGAGTTATGTTTAAAGCCAGATATAAGAGGATTACATTGAATACGCTCAAGGAAGGGTTCCAAACAAAGGAGAAAAAGCAAAGGTGAAAGAGGACAACCTTGTCTAGTGCCTCTATGCAAATTAAAATACGGGGAGAAATGACCATTAGCAAAAACACAAGCACGTGGCTCAGCATATAGTATTTTGATAAGGGATATAAAACCAAACCAGTAGAGAGTAGAAAACATAAATTGCCAATTTATACGATCAAAGCTTTTTCAGCATCAAGTGAAAGGGCAGCAAGAGGAGATGGATGTTTTCCCAAAGGCAAGGACCTTAGAGAACATTCTAGCATTACCAGAGGTAAGTCTGCCATTGATAAAGCCAGCCTGGTCAGGTTTAACAAGAAAGGGGACAACATCCTCTAAACGAGATGCCAGGATTTTAACAAACATTTTACAGTCATAGTTAATTAACGAAATGGGGCCGTAATTTTTACAGAAGGTAGGGTCCTCATCTGGTGTGATGATAATGACAATAAGGGAATCCAAAAAGGAGCCACTAGCTTTAGAGCTAAGCAAAAAAGAATTAAAAAGTTCTAGCAATTTGGAAGCAAAAATAGAGGAAATAAGCTCAACAGGAAAACCATCTGGACCCGGAGCTTTGGCCTTTTCAAAGCTTTAATAGCATCAATAACGTCCTAAAGAGTATCGTCTTTTTCAAGAGTTACGAAAGTATCAGGAATGGAAAGAGGATTAAGGAGGTCATGAAAAAAAGTCTTAATATTACACTCAGAAGAAGATGTATCCTCTGTGTAGAATAGTTTATAATAGCATTAATAATATCAGAGTCAGAGGACAATAAAGTGTTGTTGTGTTCATTGCGAATAGGACCAATATTTTTCCTTTCACATTTGATTTTTAGATAATTAGCCAACATCGTACCAGCTTTATTTTGGCCTCTGTGGTATTTAGATTTAATTTCAAGGAGGACGTTGCAAGCGTCAACCGTAGCAATCTTATTCAGGGCAGATTTGGCTTTAATCAGTTCTTGGTAATTCGAGAAAGATTTAGAGGTAAAATAAGTATGTTCAAGAGCTTTAATGTGTTGGAGAGCTGAGAGATATTTAGAAGTTGACATCTTTTTCTTTTTAGCGGAATATGCAATAGTGAAGGCCCTGAAGGAGGCCTTAAAAGCATCCCAATTATTGTGAAGAGAAGTATCCTTAGATTGATTACATCTAAAGAACTCATTAATAAAGGAAGATGCTTCCAAAGTAAAGGTTTGGTCTGATACTAAGGAATTATTAAATCGCCATCGTCCCTGTTTAGAAGTATTAATAGACAGGTCAAAAGAAGACAAAACAGGGGCATGATCAGAAATAAAAATAGAACCAATTTCTGATGATTGAATAGAGGGGAGTAAGGATTTAGAAACTAAGATATGATCAATGCGCGACATAGTATGATGTATATTAGAATAAAATGTAAATTCGTATACATCTGGGTGACAGGTTTTCCATGTATCAAAGAACGGACGAGAGGCAATGGCAGTTGAAATGCTTTGTGAGACTTATCAGGTTTAAATTTATGCTTAGATTTCCTATTAGTAAACGGATCTAGCCATTCATTAAAATCGCCGGCAACAATAATATTAGGATTAGAAATAGAGGATAACTTTAATTTAACACTTTGCCAAAATTCAGGATCAGATTTAACAGGGCCATAAATATAAAAAAAAGTAATTTGCTTTTGAAATATAATAGCATCAACCAAAACCCATCGTCCATTTGTGTCACATTCAGTTGATAAAATCTGAATATTCAATGACTTGTGATATAGAATGGCCACTCCACCTTTACGGTTAAGAGCAGGAGAAAAAATAACCTGACCAGCCCATTGACGTTTAAGTTTAAGTGATTCAATATCATTACAATGTGTTTCTTGCAAAAAAGCAACATGTGCATTAAACTTTGATAGGTGAGAAAGTACCTTTTGACGGAATGACCCAAACCATGAACATTCCACGAGACAACATTAAACATGTTAAGGGATGAGGGTAAGGATACGGGAACATTTACAACGGGCTGCAGAACAAATAAGAAAAACAAGAAGACCCCGTTTATCTATAATGAAGGAACATAAAGTAACAATCATTAAGAAAATAAAAAGAAAGATATAATAAACATTCATACGACTACAAGAGAAATAGGAGGAGGAAATAAGGAAAAAGGGAGAAAAAGTCAAATAAGAGGGAGAGAGAAGTGAAAGGGAGAGAATAAGAAAAAGAAAAATGCAAGACATATCAAGGATAAAAATCCAGATCTTAAGTAAAGAGAACGAAAAATGAATAAAGGGCATGTTATCTCCAAGAGTAAGAACGACAACAGAGAAAGAGACACAAGAATATGAAAATAGGGAAAAAAGCTGTGGACTTAAGGAAATATAGACTCAAAGAGTAAGATAAGAAAGACCATACGTAAAGTTAAGAAAATTTAGCAACTTCAAGCATCAGCCTCCATATTCTGACTTGTAATATTTAGCAAAAAAGTTTTAAGCTTAGCCGGGTCCGTGAAAAATCCTGAAACACCTTCATGGGTGATTTTACAGTGGCAGGGGTGCAGAATGCCATAACGAATATTCAGTTGTCTCATCCGGGGACGAAGGGCGAGGAATTCTTTCAGACAAGCATTTGTTGCGTTAGAAATATCTTGAGAGATGAAGATGTTATTGGTGAGTTGGCCAGACCAGACAACGTTTTTCCTTAGCAGCCTTTAGAACACGCATCAAGTCAGTAAATTCCAAAAAGAGCATTATGCTACCACGTGGTTTTGTGGAATGAGGGTGAAGACGACCCAAATGATGCGCTAGTTGAATATTAAGAGATGGTGCAGATTGAAGACCAAGGAGGTCAGGTAGAAACTTCTTCAGGAACGACAAAAGGTCGGGACCTTCAAGGTTCTCTGGAAGACCATAAAGGCGAAGGTTGTTCCTTCTGTTTTGGTTTTCAAGGTCTTCAGTGTGTAGTTTAAGACTTTGAATTTCTTGTTCCAACATAGCTATTTTAGTAGCCATGTCCTGAAGATCACTCACACGCCATTCCACCTCAGACATTTTACCCTCCATAACGATCCAGCGGTCTTCAATTTGTTGTAATTGTTCATTAGTTGTTCACATGAAATGTTGAAGGCCGCGTACTTCCTCTGAAATAGTGTCCAAAACTGGATTATGAGATGACAAAATTGGAGACGCAGGATCATTTTTTGCTCTCTTTGGTTTTGTACCTGAAGAAGATGGCTTAGAAGAGGTATGTAAGTCACTAGCCATCTTAACTGAATGAATTGAATGCTGCGTAAGCTTTTGAGCTGACCGAATCCTGCCTATGCATTAAAGAAATTAGTTGAATATTTGTGGAGGCGCAAGGATTTAATATAAAATGATAGAAATAGGGAAAATTATATCATAGTGTTACATTTTCATTATCATTTCTATTTGTTGAAGGAGCTGGCTGGCATTATACACAGGGACCGCAGCATTCATTTAACAGCAGATGGAGATAAAAGAAATTGAGGTCAGATTAGATCCAAAAGTCATTCCCAGAGAAACGTACTTGCGGAGTATAGCTAACAAGAGTATCTGAGGAGGCTTGAAGTTGTGCTGCTCATAAATATGAGAAAAACTCACCGCTGCGGCACCAGGAATTTATGAACATACTTCTACAGTTCTTTAAAGCAAAGGGTTGAAATAATTAGGCACATCCTGAAGAGGCTGAAGATTTGAAACTCGAGCGATGCGTTAAAAAATGGCTGCTCGCGTGTGTGAGGAAAATCACTGCCGCTGCACCGGGAGCTTGAGAGCGCACCTCCGACGATTCTTTCAGCCGCCTGAGGTTGCAGGGAGGGTAAGGAGTCGAGGACCCTATCAGGAGAAGCAAGGTATGGCGAGGAGAGGCTATAAATACAGGCGAAGCTCCTTAGTCGCACCGGAGCTTAGCAGTCCGCCGCCATCTTACTTCGGCGCGGAAGCCATGCCCCAACATTAAAATTCCTTTCAAACCAATTTGCATTTGAAAAAACCAACATATAAACTTGCCTCTTGGTGTCCTCGCACCCGTCAGATAGTAGCCAAAGAACAAAGTTTACCTGAGACAAATGTCATTGTTACCTATTCAGTAGGCTCATCAATCATGACGGGGTACTTAACAGGCTTAAGAAAATAGTTTTTACTATTTGTACCATTGCTATAGCGAGAGCAGGTTTTTCGTGGGTTGTCTTCTTGCAGGGATTCAGCTCAGGAACAGAACTATGCTTGGAACCATAGAACATCAGTATGTAGGGACTGAGTCACCATACCACCTCAGTATCTATGAGTCCGAGTCTGACTAGCTATAGTGCCTCACTTGCCCTCCTAACCTTACCAGAGAAACAAGTGAGTTGGCACCCCAGAACGCAACACTCTCGATCCTCTCAGTGATTGTAGTAACAGGACAAATTCTTTCGCTCTATCACTCAGACTTGTCTACAATAAGATAAACAAGAGACACAAAGGAAGTTTAGAATATTTATTTAAACTATCGTGCTCTAAAATGCAGTATACGTGCCACAATTAGAAAACAAATGCATACTAAAAATACAGTTAGCATGGTTAATAAATCGTATACCATGATATTCCATGTTATAGGACAGAGTAGCCTGAACCCCCTCCTTCTACTGAAGCTACATACTTATATATCAAAGATCTCTGGGATTAGTGGTGGACTCTATACCGTAGTATGCACAGATGGACGTTCTACATCTCAGCAGACACAGTGTTCTTGTCTCAGAACTCTCGTTCCATGTGTTGTTTTTGGCTCCTGTGTTCATCTATATGATAGGACATGTGTGCACATAAACAACAGCTGCATTCTCGTGTTATGTTTAGGTACCAGTGCCTGGCCACAAAGGACATTGTTTGACCTTGTCTGTGGTGTTCAGACTAAATCCCAGGAAAAGAACAGAACGCGAAAACATATGCAGGTTCCATATGAAAGTACAATGTGGCAAAAGCAGGCATGTTTATATAGTAGCGTGCGCAAAAGAGAATGAGGCCTGCAACGTGCACACAGGCCAACATAGGGAAAACTACAATGGGCCATGCGAAAACACACAACAGTCTCATCTGGGGGAACAGAACTTTTCTTGATTCTTGATTCATGGCTTTATTTATACAGGTATCTGCTGCTGTGTTACCTCAGCAGAGCAGGCCTACTCCCGCCTGACACACATTAGTGTCTCGTTAAAGAGTTTGTGTTACAAAACATGCAGCAGGTTTGGGGGATTTAATAGGCTTTTGGCACCAGATAACTCGATTCTGCCTGAAGAGGCTTCAGTTGAACAGCTGGGGGCGTCCTTGATAGAAGTCTCCATCTGCCTACGAGTCCCACAAGGTGGTGGTTTGTTTACAGACAGGCCAGGCTGACTTTCCCCAGGATATTCACCAGAGCTCGATTTATCCTGGCTGCACCCACTTCCAAATCAGGAAACGCACAGAGAGCAGAGAAAAAACAAGCCCAACTAAAAACAAAAGACAAAGAAATTACAAAGTGCAAATGCACTTGGAGGGGGCCACCCAATGTAGCAAAAATAAACATTTGGTGTTGCCCAGTTCTGCTTTGGTAGCAATGGCCATTCCAGAATGTTGCTTTGTTTGATGATCTCATCTTGGGCGTTTGGGATCCCTTGTGGCATCATTCATGGAATGACACCTTTAATGACGTAATCATTCAATCAGTCAATCAATGACGTAATCAACATACTTGCAAGTAGTTTTGAGACTCTACGACAGTAACAGCGGCCTAAGATTATTAGTGGATATTTTTGTGAATTGTATGCAGAGTGCTTGAAATTTTCCACTTGTAAATTGCATTAATGAGAAAGCACAAGCCCGAAGGCATGTGGACCATGCTGTGATATAAGCAGCACCCTCAACTCCGTGCTTAATTAAAAAAAATGTGTGAGGGCCCAATATGTACCTCAGAAGGCTACTTACTGCTGCTTGCACCACCTGCCAGCCAGCGGTGGCAAATACCAGTACCGCCCTACCCTGCTTCTCTCAAACTCCGACAAATGTGACAATCAGGATATTCTGGGTCACCCAAGGCTGCAAGACAGACCTCAGCACTCTGCTATTAATATATTTTTTTAATATGCATTGAATTATTAAATACGCTGCTAGGGTTCTCTATTTAAAAATAGATGGACAGCGCCACCATGTGGTGGAATGTCAAAAAATGTGCCGGTATTTAAAAAACAAATGCCAGTGGCAAGTTCCGCCAAACACCGGCACAAATCCAGCACTTGCTGAACTCCTACATTAATTGCTCTTGTTCGGGTTAGAAAACAGAATCGATATTAGTAAAGAAAAGAGAGTGGTGGAAGTGCATTAATAGATTATATGGCACTAGGGGTGGGGCTGGTGTGTGGGGATGGTTTAGAGGCATAGTTAAAAGAGCAAAACATTCATGTAACCTTTACCTGCGGGTAAGGGTACACAGAATACTTGAGCCAACTAAAAACTTAACTGATACTTGAATCTATCTGTGTTTGATTTTTGAAGTGCCCATTGTTGACATCCAAATTTCCACAAAAAGTGAGAAGCTTGTAAATTTGCGTTGCTAGGAGTGAGCTATCTGTATAGGATTGGAGCCGGGGGCATAGAAGTTATAAAAATATCTCTGCTATAGGTGCATTATGTGCACTTGATTTATATCATTATGATTACAACCCTTCACCGATATGTAACACCCAAAACTCTGCAGTAAATAGAAAAAATATTTAAAAATATATATAGGTGCATTAACCCACCGAGCTTTTTGACTGGGATGAGAATTTATAGCCTGCAGGACTCTGCAGCAGGTACATTGCCCACTGAGTTTGCAACTGGCATTATAATCTGTGACCTAAATACGACATATGAGTCTTTGCAGCCAGTCTATTAACCAACCAGACTACCTCAGTACGATTGCTGCAATAAACCTTAAGAATACAAAACAGACAATGCCCCTGTCCTTCTGCAGTTGTCTTTCTATTTTCATTGTTTTCTCCTTTCTATCATCTCATATCTACACACAAACAAGCACAGTCTTGGCAGCAAAAGTGTAAACTTCTCTCACACACATCAGGGGAATGGCTAGAACATGAAACTACCCACCACTTGAATCATACCTCTATTCACACTGAGTGTACTAAGTGATCAAACTCGACCCTGGTTGGAAGAGTACCTTTACCTCCTCCATCCATCCCTCCACCCTTCTAATTCAGCCAATCATCTATTTCCGTTCTTGCACTCATACACTCATCAATAAATACATGCATCCAACCATTCGTCCTTTCACCCTTTATTTGTCCTTCCTTTTTCTCTTCCATCCTGCCTTTCAACTTTTCTTCCTGATTTCCTTTCAAACTTCCTTCCATCCTTATACCCACCCTTTCTCCCACCTTTCTTTCTTTCCTCTATCTACACATCTTTTGTCTTGAATCCTTACTTTTTCTTTCTTATCTTTCTCATGCTCACATTTTTTTACTTGGCCTCCTTTCGGTGTTTTCCCCCATTTTCATAATTTCTCTTTCCCTGTTTTTCTGTTCAAGACAGCCCACCTCCTACACCCCTCTGTTCTTGTATTCCCAGCAGTGTTATTTATGAGCATTTAGTCTGCAGGCTTGTAGACAGAGAGGCTCATAAACAACCAATTAAAGGACACAGTTCAGCACTCCATAGGGCCCAGTGGTGCATAAGTGGGGGGTTATCTACGCCAATGTCTCGCTTAGCAGGAACAATACAGGCAGCAGCAGTGCAAGCTTGCCTCACACAACCAGTATGGGCAGCAAGCTTCATTCAGAAGTCATCCATGTGCCTGCCTCATGTCTTTCACAGAGAGACAGGCCAAAGGTGCTAAAGTCGAATTTAGTGGGCCCAAGCTGGGTTCCACCTTCCCTGGATAAGATGGCAGTACTGATTCCTTGCCCATTTAGATTTTTTTGATAACCAATTTTATTGATTTTTTGAGAAACCAACCAGAGAAAACAGTAGACCAGCAGCTGATACAGATATCAGTGCAAAGCAGAAATATGGTGGCATTACAACATCGCACATGACCCTGATATGCAAGGGAAAGGCAGAGCAACACCCACCCCAGCCCTCCGTTGTTCAATGAAAGCGTCAATCTTCTATCACCCCAACCCATTTGCCCCATATTCTGCGAAACTTCTTCGGGCATCTTCTGGCCTCGTACAGAGGCCGTTCCTGCACAGCGCACCAATACACCCCCCTGCGCCAACGTGTCATGGTGGGAGCAGTCGAGTTCAGCCAGTTTGCCGCAATGTCCCTCTTGGCTACCATCATGGCCGTATTCAGAAAGAGTTTGTCAGCTCTGGAGCTATCCATCCCCTTGGTGATTCCCAGGAGCACATTCATTGGATTGAGAGGAACTTCCCAGCCCAGGACCTCGGTAAGCTCCCCTATCACTGATTCCCAGTAGCGCGTGACTGCGGAGCAAAGCCATACTATGTGGTAAAAATCAGCTTGTGGGTGGTTGCAGCGGGGACAGGATGCATCGGGTTGGAGCCCAGCGCGGTGGAGGCGCAGCGGTGTGAGGTAGGCGGCGTGGAGGTAGTATACTTGGACTAGGCGGAGCCTTGCCGAGGCTGTGATTGTTTTGGGGGCCATTAGCGCGTCCCTCCAATCGTCATCCTTTAGGGACCCAAGCCATCCTTCCCATCTGTCCCTGAGCCGGAGCAGCGTGTTAGGGGTATTGTTTGTACGGGAGCGATGGATACGGGAGATCCCCCCCCTTCCCCAGGTTGCCAGTCATGATCTGGGCTTCGGGCGGGCTGTATTCGGGTAAGGAGGTGCCCTCCGAGATATGAGAGTGAAGGGCGTGGCGCAGCTGCAGGTAGCGATAAAACTGGGAAGTGTGGAGGGAGTACCGGCCTTGCAAGTCCTGAAAGGTGCGTAAGTGGTTCCAACCCCAGACGTCCCCCAATTGTGAAATCCCAATGAGGTCCCATGCTCTAAAGCCAGATAGATTGGCAACCTCCCGGAGCCAAATGCCCCGCCAAAGTGGGGTATATTGAGTCAGTTTGTCCGACCAGCGGGTGTGGCGTAGGGAAGCCCGCCAGGCCAAAAGCACCCCCGTGTAACCTCGGGCAGGGTTCTGGGAATGATGCTCCCGTTCAGCATCCCCTGGATGTTATGTAAGCCTAGGGTGTGCAGTTCCAGTCGATATGCCGGATCCGACCAGCCACCATTGAACCAGTCGTGCAAGGTAAGGAGCTGAGTAGCTAAATAATAAAGGTACAGATTTGTCATCCCCAGGCCGCCATCGAAGGGCGGGATCCGGAGGCCAACCGGGGTCTTCGACCCCCCCCACAGGAACTTGGTGGCCAAGCTGTCCATTTCCCGGAACCACGACCGTGAGAAGGATAGGGGCGTATTCTGAAGCACGTAGAGGAACCTGGGCAGAATCATCATTTTAAATAGAGCTATTCTGCCCATAGGATTCAGTGGCAGCGCCTGCCATTTGAGGAGATCAGCACGGGCCTTTTTCACTAGCGGGGTTACATTGAGCGACCAGGCGAGGTCTGGGAGGAGGGCAACCCAGATCCCAAGATATTTGAAGGACTGCCGTCGAAGAGGTATCGATGACTGCCAATCAAAGCACTCGAGAGAGAGAGAGGTGAAGGGGGACCAGGACGGACTTAGCAGAGTTCAGTCAGAAGCCGGAGGTTTGCTCGAAGAGACTCAACGCCCGGAGCACCGGGGTCCTCATTGTGCTGGGTCCGCTAAAAAGAGCAGAACGTCATCTGCGTAAAGAGCGATTTTGTCCTCCTCCAGGCGGGGCCATTTCCATCCCATGATTCGCTCGTCGGATCGGATAAGGCAGGCAAAGGGCTCCATCGCCAAAGCGAAGAGGAGGGGTGAGAGAGGGCATCCCTGCCTCGTGCCCCTCCTGATGGGAAAGGGCTGCGACAGAGCTCCATTAACCAGTACTCGGGCCCACGGCTTACAATATAGCGTCTTGACCAGTTTACAGAAGGAGGCTCCAAATCCCATTTGCGTCAACACCGCTTCCAGGTACCGCCAGTCCACTGAATCAAACGCTTTCTCGAAATCGACAAGAAGAAGGGACAAGTATGGGGTCAGTTGTTGGCGGTTCGCTAGAGCAAGGTGGAGACGTCTAAGGCAGTGTCTGGTGCCCCGAGAGGGCATGAAACCGCACTGGTCAGGGTGGACCAGTTTGGCCAAGTACGGTCGTACGCGGTTGGCTAAGACGGAGGCAAATACTTTGAGCTCCAAATTGATGAGAGAAATGGGGCGATAGTCGGAGCAAAGCTTCGAGGGAGGCTGAGACTTGGGGATCACCACGATGGTGGCCATATCAGTTTCGGAGCGGAACGAGCCCTTATCAGTCGCCTCTTGATACATCTCCAGAAGGTGGGGAACCAGCGTGTCATGGTAGGTCGCGTAAAACTCCTGCGGGAGTCCGTCTGGCCCCGGTGTCTTACCAGAAGCCATACGAGATATGGCTTCGTTGACCTCCTCTGGGGTGATCGGGAGGTCCAGCGCCTCCGCCTCAGGTTTGCTGAGTCGCGGAAGAGGGAACCGTTCTCGCTGAAGTAGCTCCGAGAGTGAGAGAGTAGGAGGCTGCGCAGAGTAAAGGGTAGCGTAGTATGCGGCGAAGCTTTGGGCCACCGGGGATCGTTGGACCGCTCCGTCCGGGGCCATCACCTCAGGAATGATGCGGTTGGCCATTGGGTAAGTGGCTAGTCGGTGAAGGAGCTTCCCATTTTTGTCTCCCCATCCATAAACTCGTGCAACAGAGGACCGCCACAGCAGCTTGGCGGCCTCCAGGGAGGTCTGCTTAATCTCGTCCCTCAGAAATGCTAGTCTCCTATCCTGGGCTTCCGTTCTCTCTTCCGGGGATTGACCTTCAATTAGGACAGCTTGAGCTTCTAGAAGCGTAAGCCGGGAGTCCTGCGCCATTCGTTTGAGTTTGAGTTTGCCCTTGGCGAAGCCACGAATGGTGGCCTTACCAGCCTCCCAGAGGGTGCCAGGGGAGGGGACCGAGCCCTGGTTAGTGATAAAGTAGTGGCGGAGCTCGGAGCCCACTGAGTCCCTAAATTCTTTATCCTGGAGAAACCAGGCGTTTAACCGCCAGATCGGGCGCGAAGATTCGGGGAGGTCACCCATCCGCATCGCCACAGGGAGTGGTCAGATATACCTCTGGGGAGGATGGTGATATCCTGAATTACCCGACAATCCAGGGCCGGCATGAAAACGTAATCAAGTCGTGAATGTGTGTGATGGGATGCCGATGTGTGGGTATAATGTCGGGCCGTCGGGTGCCAAAGTCTCCAAGCGTCCCATAGCGCCAGGGCGGCGGCCCAATTCGATAAGAGATTAGAATGGGTGATCCTAGAGGCCGAGGGGGCCCTGGCGGTGTCAAGGTCAGGATTCATAACTGCGTTGAAATCTCCCCCAATGATGGTCATCCCCCGAGGGCAGGGCGGCAACCAGTGTAGCAACTCGCCTAAGTGTGGGGGTCACCAGGGAAGGTGGGGAGTATACGGATAACAGGCTCAAGGTCCGGTCTCCTATGTTCCCTTCCAAGGCAACGAAGCAACCCTGGGGGTCATGAGTAACCTTTCGCAAAACGAATGGGAGGGCGCGGCGCACCAGGACAGCCACCCCTCTCGATCCCCGATTAAAACCGGAATGCCAGACTCCGCCATAGCCGTATCTCGCCAGGAAGGGGCAGTTATTGCCTACCAGGTGGGTTTCTTGGAGCAGCAATATGTCTACAGTGTGACGTTGTGCATATCGCAGGACTGCTGTGCGCTTGACCCTGTCTAACAGGCCATTAACATTCCAGGACATTATATGGAGCGATGCCCTCCCGGTGCGGTTAGCAGACATGGGGGGTGTGAGTGTAAGTGAAGACGCCCAGCGTGGGTGTCCGGTGCGGGTGAAGTGTTGCCCCTGCATGAGGCAGTGGGTACATCCCTATAGCGCTGGTCATGTGCGCGCTCGCCTTGCTGCTGGAGAGGAATGCTGGTGCAATAAACAAGTGAAACAACAAAAAACAGGGACAACGCCCATTTAGTATAATGTCTCTCTGCTGACACTCTAAATAAGTGTGAATTATGAAAGTATTTTTTGTGTACTTTTTTGGGAGTTGGGACGTTTCCAAATTTCACATAACCATGAAGAAGTAGTCCAACCCTTCGTCGCTCACATAAGGAGTCACTGGTGTACTCTCTCCTCAACAAACCCATACAGAGGCCTCCCCCGATAAACAAATCCATCCCTCAAATGGATACAAACAGCGACCAAGATAACTAAACATAAGTGTCTGTTGATGTGATCTGGTGTGCAACCTGTAGCACACAGGTTTTAAATAGGAGCCGAGTCAGCTCAACCCTTTATCCGTCTTAGGTCGATGAAATAGGTACCCTTCAGCTTGGGTAATGGTAAAACAAGTTTCTGTTGTGAACTTCGGAACATTAATTTATATGTTCTCCGAACCGAAACAATGTGCACATGTAGTTAAATTATGTTCTACACTTTTATTACCATGTATCTTATATATGTACATCATTGACAAACAAAATCATTTTCTTGTCACATTATAACCCTCTACACGTTTTGTATGTATCTTTAAATACAAGTCGGATTATATACAAAAAGCTTCACCTACACTTAAATGTACTTCTAAGTCTATTTACAACATTTTAAGTAATATTAATTAAATAATATTATCTCTTTTATTTGTAATGCGATGCGTAACCCTTTTCATTTTCCCACCTTATTTTGGACCCAGTCATATGTAAATCAGTCTTGACCCTGCTCCAATGGGAACAGGCCAGACCAAACTGCCAGGCCAGATCGCATGGCATGATGTGCAAAATCACAATAGACTGGGATGCAGCCCGAGTGATTACCAGTGACTAAGATTAATTCAAGTGTTTCACCCATCACTTTTTTGCATACTTAAGTGAATCGCCCTAAGAGGAACAGGTGTGCCCAGACATGCGTACCATGCACATTGTCACTGGAACCAAGCTATACGTGGCTGATGAGCTCAAATCGGGTGAAACTGGTCCTGGATTGCTTGTGTTCCAGTTCAGGGAGGACTTGGCTTGGCAGTTTGGGCTGGACTGTTCCCATTGGAGCAGGGTCAAGACTGATTTGCATATGGCTGGGTCCAAACTGAGGTGGCATGGTGAGCAAAATAATGATGGGCTGGGACGTACCAGTGTCTGAGATTAATTCAAGCATTCCATCCATCACTTTTTTTGTGTGTCACCCTAAGAGAGACAGGGATGCCCAGATGTGGGTCTAGGGCACAATGTGTCACTGGAACAACCTATACCTGGCTGGTGAGCCCTAACAAAGTGTAAACTAGTCATGGGTTGCTTGTGTTCTGCTTTAGGGAGGACCTGCCCTGGTAGTTTGGGCTGGACTGTTTCCATTGGAGTAGGGTCAAGACTGATTTGCATATGGCTAGGTCCAATCTGAGGTGGCATTGTGTGCAAAATAATGATGGGCTGGGATGTGGCCTGAGTGGTTATCAGTGGCTGAGATTAGTTCAAGCATTCCACCCATTACTTTTTTGTATATTATAGTGTGTAAATGGGATAGGTATGCCCTGATGTGGGTCTTATGTACACTGTGTCACTGGAACCAAGCTATTACTGGATGTTGAGCCCTAACTAGGGCAAACCCCCTTGGTTGCTTGTGTTCTGGCTCAGGGACGTCCTGGCCTGGCAGTTCGAGCTGGACTGTTCCATTAGAGCAGGGTCAAGATGGGTTTGCATATGGCTGAATCTAAATTGAGTTGGCATGGTGTGCAAAAAAATGATGGACTGGGATGCAGCCTGAGTGATTACTGGGCCTGGTCGGTAAATTCCGTTCCGCTCGCGGAATTTGCGGAATTTGCGTAATTTTGCGTTCCGCGGAGAACGCGGAATTGCCCAAAATTCCGCGATCCGCGGCTTCGCAGAATTTTTTGCTTGTTCGCACTTTCAAAGTGCGTGTTCACGAGATATTTCCCCCCGAGCACGCAAACAGCGTTCGCGAAAAGGAAAAAAGCATCGCGAACGGGCGGAACAAGCAATTCCGCGTGTTCGCGGAACTTTTGTGTGCTCGCGGAGATTCTTTACCGTTTCGCGGAGCTTTGCGTAGCGCGACTACGCAAATTCCGCCCACCCCTAGTGATTACCAGTGGCTGAGATTAATTCAAGCATTCCATCCATCACTTGTTTGTATACTTTATTGTGTCATACCCCCTCCATCAGTCAAAAGGGCCCCACAGCAACAGGGCTTCAAGCTGCAGTCCTTGCTACTCTTCTTCTTCCTGCAAGTGCCCACTCAGAAAATCATTGACTGAGGGTATCATTCACCCAGACACCAGAGAACCCTTACATCTTGCGGCCCTAAATTCCAGATTATGTTACCATGGCTTCTTTCCAGGAGGCCATGGGACATATGAATAATGTTCAGCTGGTTCTCTCTCCAGATGCCAAAGAGATGATTGCTGAGTTAAGGGCAAAGCATGAGGAGCAAAATGACCAGCTCCTGACCTGCTGGAATGCAGCCATACCACTTCACCTGATGGCCCATGCCCCCCTGCTCACGCTTGCTATGTCCCCCAGTACTTCATCCAATGAAATTACCAGACCGATCCAATATGTCCAGGCAGAGGGGTGAGTCCAGCCCTGGAAGCTCAAATGTCTGCAGGAGAAATGTCAGAGGAGGAATTGCTTGTGTTCATAAAATCTAAGCTGGTGGATGGCCAACACAGAGCAGCATCTCTGACACATCATCGGAGATGGGGGACTGACATTAGATTTCTGTTTGACTTTTCCTTTGTACATTAACTATTCTTCCATACTTTTGGACTATGATTTAGACTATTTATGTTGCATATTTTGAATGTGTTTCTATGTTCCCCATTGATTATGTAAATAGACTTGTTCCCACCCTCATGTTCCCAATGTGTGTTTTTCCATTGTACACCACGATCTTAGTTGACTTTTCCTTCATGTCCTCAGACACTATTCTTGTTTTGTCCCTTCCCAAAGACTATCCCTGTTCAAATATGCAAATTCATAAAAAATATTTTTTAGAAGAATTTATATAAATCAAAGGATATTTTCAGAACTAATTTGGATATTTTGGAAATCTTTCCTGAGTGTGTCGGCACTAAGCCTGGGCGTAGTTCGCGAAGTAGCGCTACGCGAAGCTACGCAAAGTGCAGTTCGCACTACGCGAGCTACGCGTAGCACTACGCGAACTGCGTAGTGCACTGTTCGCAATGATTGCACAGTGCCGGATGCTTGTCCGCACTGTGCAATCATTGAAAACGGCATCTTGCACAGTGCGAGCTGTCTTTTACTGCCGCTCGAGTAGATTTTTACTCGAGCGGCAGCTTTCAACGCGGACTGGTAGTTTCTCATCGCGAGCGGTCGCGAGCATACGCGACCACTCGCAATGAGAAACCTGACCGCCCCGCGTTGAGAATCTCGCCGGGATGTCATTTTGCTTGCTCGCGGTCGCCAACTTGACATTGAGGACCGCGAGCAAGCAAAAAATGACCGCTGCACTACGCTACGCTACGCTACGCATGTTTGCACTGTGCTACGTGCAATTCGCGTTGTGCGAAGTAGCGCAAACTTCGCAAACTACGCGAGCGTAGCGTAGTGCTTTGCCCAGGGTTAGTCGGCACACAAGCTGATGTATGTAAGTGGGTTGCAGTAAGGAAAAATGTCAATCCAAAGAGATTCTGTAGCACAAAAGCTAATCTTGTTCTCATTCACCCTTCTTATATGACTAAGCACACATGATACGACATGCAAGATGATGATAGGTTAAACTGATTTTCACTTACAATGGCATGTGATATGGCCAGTATCATCTGCATGAACAAGGCATGTTGCCTTGCATCCTGTTCCATCATCACTTGCATCCTGTTCCATCAACACACGTAGATGTTCCTGGTGCAACTTTGCCATGTCTTGGATAGCTGTTTTAATCTCATTCAAGACATAGGTCTGTTTCTATATCAACCTTATTACATTTTCCTATTGAGATTCAATTTTGCGAAGGGTCTCGACATTTGTCAAATATCCCCGCATATATTTGTTGATCCTATCAGATGACAGGATTTGCTATGCCACCCCCTCCACATGCATGGCTTTCTACCAAAGCCGGCAGGTGGACCTTTACATAGAAGGTGGAAATCTGGGAGGTTGTGGGAGGGATATTGTTGAATGTGGCAGATTTCTTCTTCCCCAGGAGCTTCTTCTCCCTTTGGGGATAAAGAGAAGACTGGAGTTTCACATATGGTGAATGGTTAAGCAGACTTCACCTAATGTACATGCAGGCTGAGATGTGGGTTGAGGAGAGTTCTGTGCAACCGGGACAAGCATCCATGTGTCAGTACCTGTTGCCTGTGAACCTGCAATCCATAGGAGTTGTCTAAGTTGGAGACTGCTGGACTCGCCTTGAGGTTGCCACAGACATGGCTGCTCATGGGAGGATAGTATTTTCTCCTTGCATTGTACACCATCCTCCCGCTTGTGGATGCGAAGGCATCATCATCATCATCCCCAGTACCCACAAGTAAAAGCGTATTTTAAATATTTTATATTACAAAATGGAGATTGGGTAGTTTTATAAAACTGACATATATATATATATATATATATATATATATATATATATATATATATATATATATAGATATAGATAGATATATACGTATATATATAGATATATATAGAAAGATAGATATACATATGAAACACTTCCTTTAGTTTTAGAAAGGTAATAGTTATTCGGTGGACCAACAACTTGAACTAGAAATTAATCTTACCTGCTCTAGCTACGGATGCTTCCTTGTATGGACAAGCCCTTAACTGTCAGCTGTTGGTCCTGGAAGTGAGACAGACATGTGGGACCCTAGATCCAGCAGCTGCTATTTAAAAAAATATAAGAAGTACATTTATAATATGATGTTTGAGGCTAATGGTCATCAGGCAGCAATACATATATATGCATATTTAATTTTCTATTAAGACAAATTAATCAGCAAGCACATATTTGGCAGAAATGGGAAAGGGAAAAATTAGGTAGAAATTATTTTAGATATTAGTATATGCTATGATGGCACAGACCTACCTGATGGACAGATGATGGAGAGCTGAATTACTGTTTGCAGGATTGTCCACTAATGTCTGATGGATGGTATGGGGTGTTGACACCAGGGGCTCGTTGGATCACTAAAATTGTGACGATCAAAATATTTAGATAAGATGTATTATTGTGTAATAATATTAACTGTGTGTGTCAAATGTCTGACATACACATGGCCTAAAGAAGACTAGAAAGAGCTACTGGATCAAAGCTAGTGGCATGAAGATGTTATAAGTACACACAAACTAACATGCCATGAGACAATATATGCAAACATGAACTATAAAATATAATTAATCAAATGTATGCTATGGAAACATAGGTAGAGGGGGATAAGATAAGCATAAACATTGTTAACAAATTTGAAAATGTAAAAGATATACTTATTGACATAGGAAAGCAATATTTGCTGGTTAAGTTCATGCTTTTAATTTCACAAATACATACACAACAAGTGATTTATACTATTTACATATACATTTATAAAGAATATGCAAACACTTATGGAGGGAGAAAGCTGCTCATACTTAAGGAAAATTACATTGTTTAAGACTTACCAGATTCTACCATTATTCTGTTGTCCGTGGCCAGGCCACATATCAGCGCACTGGCTGGAGCAGAAGAGGGGGTGGTGACAGTTGGCAGATGGACAGACAACACAGGACCTTCAAAAACTAATATGACCTGATATGCATTAGTATATTATAAGCCTATGGATTAACAATATATGTATAAATTGTGGGCTTGTATTACAAATATAAATTATAAATATACACACATATCTGAGTTGTATGAGAAACCAATACATACAAACTCTTGCGGTTTTATCATAGACATAGGTATGAGATATCTATGTGTGTGGTAGGGATGTGTTTAGATGCATGCTCTTGTGTTCACCCTGCAATGGTAGATGGTATATCTGCTTCAGCTATTGCTACCAAACCACTTGAAAAGGGAGTCTATTTTTAAGGTGCTTTTAGGTAGTTTTAATCAATAAAAACACAGTTTAAAAAGTGGGGAATGTAATGCTGTGTGTTAGTGAGAAGTGTATGATATTGGCCTATCTGAGGAGATTGGGGAAAAAAGTGACTTGAGTGTGGAGTAGACATATAGTGATAAAATATAGGGATTTTAGTTTCTTACCTGACTCTACAGTGGGATTCTCATGAACAGACAGGCAATATAGCAGATCAGGGTGCATTGTGGAAAGGATACGTTCATCCAGCGGGGTGACATGGAAATGAGATCCAGGTCAGCCTTCAGGAAGAGCCTCTGCCACATGAATACTAGAGAACTTCTCCTTCACCTGCCTCCTCTCATCCGGCCATTTTTTTTCCTGGTTCCCCACTGTGCGTTGCTTCCACCCTTGATAATGTCTGCCATTCCCTGGCACATGACACCCATCTCTGGTCCACAGTGGGTGTATGGAGCCAGACCATGCAGTTCCCTGTAATGGTCAACAACAAAAGTAATTACAAAGGGGCCGATTCCGATCTCGGTCGGAGGCGCACCCAATACTATTCGGTCGGGAAAAAAGCCATGCGAAAGCCAGTTTCCCGACCGATCCGTACAGCACACCGAACGAGCAAGTACGATGCGCACAACAGCAAAAATCCCGGCCGAGCCGTACTCACCCAAACCAGGTCCTGTTCTCCGACCGAGGCGAATCCGGAAACGCCGAATCGAGTCGCACGGAAGGGAAAATGCAGCCCCGTCCGGCCGGACAAGTACGATGCGCTTTCCGTACGCGCCCGAACCCGTCGCTACGCACGGCACGTCAAAGCATCCGGGAGAGGCGCACATAAGCTCCGAATCGCGCCACAACACGATCCACGGCTACGAGACGAACACAGCACAGACGAGGACGACGCGAAGCGACGAGGACGAAGCGAAGCGACGAGGACGAAGCCAAGCGACGAGGACGACGCGAAGCAACGAGAAGGACGAACGACACGAACCAACCATGAATCCCTTCGTCCCGATCATACCAATATTCTACATCTACTACCGGAACAGGCACGGACGCGTACGGTGCAGAAGGTAAGTCAGACACCAACCACAAAACACATACAACACGTACACGACACATCACACACATACACTGGGAATCTGAATATACTTGCAACAGCAGCACCATAGGGGCGGGATGCCCATCACCAATGCCACATATGCACACAGGGGCCTGAATGCGCGCCACCACCCCAACCCAGGGGGTGCCGGATGCCAACCACCACAACCACCCTTAGCCAGGGGGGGCTGGATGCCTACCACTACTACCACCCTCACCCAGGGCGGGCTGGATGCCTACCACCACCCTTAGCCAGGGGGGGCTGGATGCCTACCACTACTACCACCCTCACCCAGGGGGGCAGGATGCCCACCACTACTACCACCCTCACCCAGGGGGGCAGGATGCCCACCACTACTACCACCCTCACCCAGGGGGGCAGGATGCCCACCACTACTACCACCCTTAGCCAGGGGGCAGGATGCCCACCACTACTACCACCCTCACCCAGGGGGGCAGGATGCCCACCACTACTACCACCCTTAGCCAGGGGGCAGGAAGCCCACCACTACTACCACCCTCACCCAGGGGGGCAGGATGCCCACCACTACTACCACCCTTAGCCAGGGGGCAGGATGCCCACCACTACTACCACCCTCACCCAGGGGGGCAGGATGCCCACCACTACTACCACACTCACCCAGGGGGGCAGGATGCCCACCACTACTACCACCCTCACCCAGGGGGGCAGGATGCCCACCACTACTACCACCCTTAGCCAGGGGGCAGGATGCCCACCACTACTACCACCCTCACCCAGGGGGCAGGATGCCCACCACTACTACCACCCTTAGCCAGGGGGCTGGATGCCTACCACTACTACCACCCTTAGCCAGGGGGGCAGGATGCCCACCACTACTACCACCCTCACCCAGGGGGGCAGGATGCCCACCACTACTACCACCCTTAGCCAGGGGGCAGGAAGCCTACCACTACTACCACCCTCACCCAGGGGGGCAGGATGCCCACCACTACTACCACCCTTAGCCAGGGGGCAGGATGCCCACCACTACTACCACCCTCACCCAGGGGGGCAGGATGCCCACCACTACTACCACCCTCACCCAGGGGGGCAGGATGCCCACCACTACTACCACCCTTAGCCAGGGGGCAGGATGCCCACCACTACTACCACCCTCACCCAGGGGGCAGGATGCCCACCACTACTACCACCCTTAGCCAGGGGGCTGGATGCCTACCACTACTACCACCCTTAGCCAGGGGGCAGGATGCCCACCACTACTACCACCCTCACCCAGGGGGGCAGGATGCCCACCACTACTACCACCCTTAGCCAGGGGGCAGGAAGCCTACCACTACTACCACCCTTAGCCAGGGGGCTGGATGCCTACCACTACTACCACCCCCACTCATAGGATGGACAATGCATGACACAACAAGCACACCACAACCTAGGGAATGCAAGATTAAGACATCCCCCCACCACCATGACAAGCGTGTGAGCAGGCTGTGTCAAATGCCTACAACACCGAACATGACATTGAACATACAATGTGACCCCTAGCACATGTGCCACACATATATGTGTGTGGCACCCACAATGCAAGCAGCCCATGACCATTGTGGCAATGGGGCCTAAACCCCCATCATCACAGTGACCAAAAGGCAAGTGTGGGGTCCATAGCTGAAGCACATTTTGACCATTGTGGCAATGGGGTCTAAACCCCCATCATCACAGTGACCAAAAGGCAAGTGTGGGGTCCATAGCTGAAGCACATTTTGACCATTGTGGCAATGGGGTCTAAACCCCCATCATCACAGTGACCAAAAGGCAAGTGTGGGGTCCATAGCTGAAGCACATTTTGACCATTGTGGCAATGGGGTCTAAACCCCATCATCACAGTGACCAAAAGGCAAGTGTGGGGTCCATAGCTGAAGCACATTTTGACCATTGTGGCAATGGGGTCTAAACCCCCATCATCACAGTGACCAAAAGGTAAGTGTGGGGTCCATAGCTGAAGCACATTTTGACCATTGTGGCAATGGGGTCTACACCCTCATCATCACAGTGACCAAAAGGTAATTGTTGACAAAGAAAGAGCTGCAACTGCCAAACTGCATGGATCATTCCTGGTCACAGAACCAAAAACTCATCTGTGGCAAAGTAGTGTATGTGTCCCATTGCAACATAAATTGGGGGAGCCAAATACTGCAGTGCAAATGAAACATTCCTTTGGCCATGTGCAGACAAACAACACCCATGGGGGCTGAGACCGTCAACAGTCATCAATGACACAATGACAGAAGTGACCATCAGAATGCAGACCCACATATTTGCACCAATGGGCACACAAATGCAGATACCCTGTGGAGACAGCAGATGTGAGGTGAACAGATACCATACCATGGCAGCAATGGGACACACAAACCATGATCACTGTGCTGACCGATGACCTAGGAGTCCCAGGGACAGCAGGGGAAACACACCAAACAACATACAGCCAATGGCACACCCAAGATATGCCAATGCAGTGGTGCAGATGCACAAACACAAACAGGCAGACCAACACTGTCATCATACACAGCAGGTGAGGGGTGGGGGTGCCAGTGTCCCCAGGCAACAACACAACACATGAGGAGAGCTGAATACCAATCATACAGATGTGCATACACTGCCACACTAAGGTAACTCATGGATCCAAATCCCCTATGTGGGCAAGCAGGCATTGACAGGTGAGAGGGAGCACAAAACACACATGTCACACAGGCACGTAGGAACAACAACTGACACAGCAAGTCACAGACACACCACAGCACCACCCCCAGGGCCCCCACAATGTGGTGACCCTGGGCTGAAGAAAAATACCACTGTGATGACAAAGCTAAATGTCGTTCACACTGTGAACCACAGTCAGGTGTCCTGAGCAACTAACTACCATCACACCTACACAAGCACAAATCAATCCGCATGGCCAGTAAGCCAAGGCCAACATGGAGGCAGGGGACTAGCCGGGCAACAACTCTCATCTGCACACACTCAAGACCACACCCCTCGACCTCCAACAATGTGCAGCAGTGAAGTACACATGCACTGGTGACATTGCACATGCACCCATTACTATTCCAGGGTGGTGGGTGGGAACCAAGGTGTAGAAACACATCACACATGGACACTCAACAAGACTCCTGAATGTCTGACACACTGCACACTACGCTGTACATGGACATGACGGCAATACCACACCGACCAATGGGATCCCAGCCACAGTCACACACCAATGAAGAAGCCAAGGTCACCCACAAAGAACACACATAGACAACAACCAACATTGCAGCCCGGACCCTAAGGAGTGCCAGCAGTCACACACACAACGTGTCACAATCACTGAAAGATAACACAAACTGGAAATCACATGACAGGGGCAAACAACAAGTGCCAAAGGGAAACCTGACTGTGACCCATCTGCGTCAGCACACAAACTCTGCCCTGACAGCAAACACACCTATGGGTGACACCCTGATGACCAGTAATGTGCCATGCACCCACATCACAGAGAACACAGGGAGAAGACTTTGGGGGAACATAGCTCAAGTCAGCAAGCATCACAAACAGGTACAACACTAGGGATCACAGCATGCGCAGATGAATGGAAGTGAACACACAGACATGCACATACAACACACACCTTGGGCGCAGGCAATGTCACACGTGTACACACTGCCATGAGGGGACTCCACTCCTGTGTGAGGAAAGCTGTGCCATATGTTGCCTCAGTAGGGCCCCATCATGTCAGCTGAGCACTTGGTCACACAATCAACAATTAGCACCAAATGAGGGCTCCCATCACATCAGCCTGGTCATGGATGTGCCAACGGAATCATCAGCACAGATCCAACACACTTGTATAGCAATGTTGCACTGACTACACGGATGAGTCCCTCCCCATTGATGCCCAAACCTGCATGTCCACTGGAGATGGCAACACGGTCAGGGAAGTAGACAAATGCAACGATGGCAGGCACAACAGATGTGCAGGGGTGGAAGCCACAGATATGAAATTGCCAATGTAAGTAGGAAACCCATTGCCAAATACTGAACACATGACACCCTCAGATGCTGCTATTGATGACATGGATACACCACATGATAGGACACATTCCCCCTGGACCACATGGGTTCCTGCACAGTAACACTTCATAATCATGAGACCAGATATCACCATCACTGCAGCAAGGGCATGGTTAGCTGCACCAACAACATGTACATCTGAAGCATGAGCACTAGAGAAAAGAAAGTTGCTTTATTCAGCATATGTGTTGAGGCCAAACGAAGTCCTGAAAAAGAGCAAAGGCCAATGGCCAGTCCATTGTCAAAGTTCAAACAGGGTGACACTGGCAGATGTCACCCTACGCATGCCTGCACAATACCAGGGACAATCCACTAGGAGGGGCAACCGGGGGGCAGGCCAGGCACCGCAGGGACAGGATCAGGGCTCACCAGGGGAGTCAGGGAAGGGGTGGTGGGTGCTGGAGAGCCACTGACAACTGCAGTGGAGGTGTCTGACATGGTGTGTGCCGGCACAACTGGGGGGCATGACACAGATGTCGTGGGTGCCGGCACAACTGCAGTGGACCCTGCAGATGGGGTGGACAGGTCCGCCACTGCAGTGCCCAAGTCAGACAGGGCGGTAGTGGACTCCACTGCAGTGCCTACCTCCAGGGGAGGAGAATGGGGAACAGGCAAGGTGGGTTGGACAGAGGGGGGACACCCTCACCACATCAGTGGCACAGACAAGCGCAGCGGGGGTGTGGTGCTGGGAGAGCAAGTGGCAGGGGGAGAAGGCCGGAGCATCTTGGGGATGGTATATCTGTGGGTGGGGGAACCTGGGGCAGGGTGTGGTGGGGGCACCTGTGCAGTGGGGGCCTGAGGGATGGAGGACGGAGACCTTGTGCCTGAGCTGCAGGGCGGTGGCGGGGTCTTGCTCTTAGCACTCCGGGGGACTTGCGGGTGGGGGCCTCAGTCCGTCTGCGCCTGGGGGAGGGTGTCCGGGGGCGAGGGGCACTCTGCTCCGTGTGGGTGGGCTTCCTCTTCCCCCGGGATGCTGGAGCAGCTTCATCGGTGGGGAAGAGGCCGAGGTCACAGAGGAAGAGCTGCTGTGACTTTGGGGTTGCAGGTGAGGCAAGGGAGGGTGCTTTGGAGGGAGAAGGAACTGAGGACTGCGCAGTGCATGTGGATGCGTGTGTGTGTTCCAGGGCCCCATCCCCTGTGAGTCTGGCTTCAGTCCCCTGAATGTGCGTGCGTGTGCGTTTTGTCATTGGCGTGTGTGTCAGTGTGCTGGATGTGTGTGTGCTGGTGTGTGCCTGTGTGTGTGTGCCTGGGATGGGTAAGGTGCTGGGGAGTGTGGATGGAGCAGAGGCAGGAGGGGTGAGGGACCGTTTGAGGAGGGACACTGCTGCCGTCAGGGAGGAGTCCATGGACCTATTGCCCCTCTGTAGGTCAGACATGCCCGATGAGATGCCCTCCATGAACGACACCAGCTGAGTCAACAGCGCGGTGTGCGCATGGAGGACACTCAGCATGGCTGTCTGCCCTACATGGAGCTGGCGAAGGAGGTACACAGACTCCTCACTCAGGGCAGCAGGGGACACAGGGGCAGGGGTGCGGTGCCTGGCCCAAAGGAGACACGCTCCCGGACATGGGAGCCTCCACGGACCTGGGGAATGGGAGCCGATGGGAGGGCGGTGGTGGTGCTGGTGGTGGCGGGGACAGCAACACTAGCTGGGGTGTGGTGGCTGCTGAC
This sequence comes from Calotriton arnoldi, assembly GCA_963921515.1. Lineage (NCBI taxonomy): Eukaryota > Metazoa > Chordata > Amphibia > Caudata > Salamandridae > Calotriton > Calotriton arnoldi. Next base: position 3,132,148 of record CAWUFW010000353.1, on the reverse strand, counting down.
ACCCGCCTCCACAAGGGAGTCATCCTCCGAGTTGCTCTGGTCCTCAGCTGAGGTGGATGCTGCTGAGGACTCCTCGGTGTGGCTCCCCTCGCCCTCCGTGCCACTGGGTCCCTCCGACCACTCCTCGGCTGCTGACCCAGTCTGGCTCTCCGGCTCCTCCTGGTCCGTGGAGCTGTCCCCTTCCGTGGCCGTGGATGTATCTGCAAACAATGGGGAAACAGACAGACATCAGTCACCTGCACATAACGCACACACCACTGTGAGCACAGCACATCACAGAGCAAGCCCTGGCATCATTAGTTGTACATTGCTAAAAGTGCACTAATTGAACAGGAGAAGTCAATTGTCAGTCTGATGCCAAGCATGGCACTCACATCCCACATGGCCTTGCACCCATCTGTCTGGTGTCTGTTGGATTGCAACACCCCAGTGTTGACACATGCACCAAGTACACAGTAGTTGGACAGTGCAGAGGACACGGTGTGGACACATCACAGCTCTTGCCACTGAGTCAGTACAGGTTTACGGATGTAAGGGATGCCCAGAGTCAAATAGGAAATGCATGTGATGCATACCAGCGACAGACACCATGATGCACCCATGTCCTGATAGCCAGCGCCACTATGGTGTGCATGTAGCACATGTCACTCCCCTGCAGGATCACCAATCAGTAGACACATGCCATGGCGGAGGCATGACTGCAAAGTCATACATCACTGTCTCAGTGATGTATGACTTTGCAGCCAGACAACAACACTCTGCACTGTGTCACAATAGTAGGTCATGGGGAATGCAAGTCCTGGAGCTGCACAAGTGCACATGTACATCCCCCCACAACACATCCTCTTAACCCTCATCTGTCCAGGTCATACCTATTGGACATATGGGAGACCTGTGACACTACCCTCTGAACCTGAGCCCCTCACACTCTGCTGTGCATGGGGAACAGCTGCCTGAACTTCACATTTACATGCCCCATTCTGCATGGGCAGCTGATCAGACACCTATGTGTCACACAAGTATCGTCTCCTATGGTCACATCTCCAGTGGCATGCTGAGCCCCTACCAAGAAACTCCACAGCAGTCCTGGCGACTAATCCACAGCACACTGACACAGAGGCAGACACCTGAGGGGTCAAATCACTGTGCACAATGTGTCCGCTGATACACGGGAGTGGGAGTACAGAGTGTATTGTATGGCCTGGAGTAGGCATGACTGTCCAGCCCCACATGAATGAGGGATGAGCCCTGGACTGTAGGCAGCTGGCTAAGTATGTGTGACACACGTCATATACATACTCCTGGGGCCCAAACATTGTTCCCACCCGCAGCATGGGTGTGTGCCAGGTACCCCAGCCACATGTGGTGGATCAGCTCAGCAATTGGACCACAGATCAAAGTAACACGCTGAATACATGTCAGAATACAGGCATTGTGTAAGCAATGGACCCACCCATGATGCCCACCACAGAGTCAGGGAAACAGATGCTGTCTCCCACCTTGAGTCAAGCAAACTGCAAGGACACAGTCCTAAGTGACAGAATTCCCTGCTTGTAAGGGCCACACCTGGGTATCAGATGAGGAGTGGGCAGTGCACAATAGAGGGACATGGCTCCTGGACAACATGACTGCTGTACAGTGGCAGTTCAACCTGGCCCGAGGAGGGCACATAACATGTTAGACAGAGTACACAGTGCAGTCTTTGACTCACCCCCTCCTTGCTGCTCTCTGGCCTTCAGCTGCCCATCCAGGTCTGGAAAGACCACCGCCAGGATCCTGAGCATGTGGGGGGTCAGGGTCCGTGTTCCGCCCCTCCTGCGAGGAGGCGACAGCTTCAGCTGGACCCGTGCAATCCTCCGGGTCCAGCCCCGAAGGTCCTGCCACCTCTTTTGGCAGTTGCGGATCCGGCGCTTGTAGACCCCCACGGACCGGACAGCCCGGACGATGTCCTTCCAGATCTCATGCTTCCGATGGGCAGAAGCCTGTCAGGATGACAAAGTGATAAGGACATTACTACACATGCAACATATCCGTGCATGACACAGTTGCATATACATGTCGCAATCACAGGGGCACATGGTGTACCCAGGCAGTGCACGGCTGGCCATGGACAGTTTTCCAGAAGTCACTACATGGTATCATAGCATGGGGAGTAAAACCCTGTTCAGAAGCACTGTCACTGCACCATACCTGTCCAGTGCAAGTCACTACACACTATGGGGGGTGACAACTACTCAGTGAGCCTGCTAGCCAGTGGTGTGCTGACTCTCAGCCTTGCTAGTCAGACAAAATGCACATTCAGAAAGGCAGTGCACAGAACACTCACCTGCTCCCCTGGTGTCCCATACAGCTTGCTGTACTGTGGAAGTAGGCTGTCCAGCAGGGCCTGGTTCTCTTCAAGGCTGAAGGCTGGGGCTCTCTCCACAGTACGTGCCATTGCAGGGTCCAGAGGGGCAGAGACAGCAGCAGTGCAGTGGCAGATGTCGTCCTGGAGCATGTAGTGCAGGCAAGTGGGCTCTCAGGGGAACATGCAGCAATATATATGTGCTGGAGAGGCAGATACTGTCCCTTGTGTCCAAAGTGATAGGTCCAAGTCGTTTGCATCTTCTGAATCTGGCCAATCCATGGAATAGCAGCACCAAAACACGCCCACAGCATCCTTCAAAATTTCAACTTCATGACATACATGATTTTGCAACATTGTTGTGGGTGACCAACTGATTTTCCAGCAACCGACTCGTTCGAATATTCGAAAACGCGTCCGTTGCCAGGCAAGCCCATTGTCAATGGGTGCGCACCGATCGGTCCATTGAGGTACAACGCGCACAGGGGTACAACGCGTACCCGCACACATTGAAAGCAATGGGCCGGCCGGAGGCACCGATCGGTCCATTGCAGTACAACGCGCACAGGGTACAACGCGTACCCGCACACATTGAATGCAATGGGCCGGCCGGAGGCACCGATCGGTCCATTGCTGTTCAACGCGCACAGGGGTACAACGCGTACCCGCACACATTGAATGCAATGGGCCGGCCGGAGGCACCGATCGGTCCATTGCAGTTCAACGCGCACAGGGGTACAACGCGTACCCGCACACATTGAATGCAATGGGCCGGCCGGAGGCACCGATCGGTCCATTGCTGTTCAACGCGCACAGGGGTACAACGCGTGCCCGCACACATTGAATGCAATGGGCCGGCCGGAGGCACCGATCGGTCCATTGCTGTTCAACGCGCACAGGGGTACAACGCGTACCCGCACACATTGAATGCAATGGGCCGGCCGGAGGCACCGATCGGTCCATTGCAGTACAACGCGCACAGGGGTACAACGCGTACCCGCACACATTGAAAGCAATGGGCCGGCCGGAGGCACCGATCGGTCCATTGCAGTACAACGCGCACAGGGGTACAACGCGTACCCGCACACATTGAAAGCAATGGGCCGGCCGGAGGCACCGATCGGTCCATTGCTGTTCAACGCGCACAGGGGTACAACGCGTACCCGCACACATTGAAAGCAATGGGCCGGCCGGAGGCACCGATCGGTCCATTGCAGTACAACGCGCACAGGGGTACAACGCGTACCCGCACACATTGAAAGCAATGGGCCGGCCGGAGGCACCGATCGGTCCATTGCTGTTCAACGCGCACAGGGGTACAACGCGTACCCGCACATTGAAAGCAATGGGCCGGCCGGAGGCACCGATCGGTCCATTGCAGTACAACGCGCACAGGGGTACAACGCGTACCCGCACACATTGAATGCAATGGGCCGGCCGGAGGCACCGATCGGTCCATTGCTGTTCAACGCGCACAGGGGTACAACGCGTACCCGCACACATTGAAAGCAATGGGCCGGCCGGAGGCACCGATCGGTCCATTGCAGTACAACGCGCACAGGGGTACAACGCGTACCCGCACACATTGAATGCAATGGGCCGGCCGGAGGCACCGATCGGTCCATTGCAGTACAACGCATCACTGTACATGTGACTGGCATATGTCAGCATGCCTGTCTCAGATGGACATATGCCAGCCACAGATAGCTCCCAGGGAGTGAGGGGCACACCTACATCACGACAGCCTGTCCAAACCTTATCATAAGGCATGTAAGGCTGCATTTCCTATTGTGTGTATGTTGGTGTACATGTTGTCCTGTGGGTGTCACCTGTGGGCAGCCACCCCCAGGCTGTGCACGTGTTAATGGGGACAGGATCCTGGGTGTTACGTGTACGTGACCACTGTGATGTGCAACTGTTCATATCTGTGCATGTGCCATGGTCACATTTCACAGTGGTGTTTGTGTATGTCATGTCACATACCCCGTGAGTCCCATGTGGGACGGTATGTTTGAGCCAGGGTGTCCCAGTGGCACAATAGTGATGGCCCTCCACAGTCTTTGTGCATGTAGTGTTTACAATGTCTCTGATTTCATGTGCACAATGGGAGACAGTCTCCACATCCACGTTGTGTGTGCATGGACTCTGATGTTGTGCGTGTGTGTCACAGACGTCCATGGCTCTCCTGCCATGGCAAGTGTGGCCACTACCTGTGGGGGTCATGTTTGTTTTGTTGTGGTGTACACATGATACTCCAGGTGATGCCAGTGTCCATGTGGCATTACAGGGTCCCTGGGAATGTGCCTGTCGTTGAGCTGTGGTGCCTGGGGCACATCTGTCCTCACATGTCACTGGGGGGTGACTGTGACACAGCATCATGATATCCAATGGGCCAACCTGGGACAAATTGATGCCACCTGTAGGACCGTGTTGACAGATGTTGGCCATGTATGTACCATAAATGTCGTTCCGGTACTGCACACTTCATGTAGTTGTGCCTCATGATGATGTATGTTGGGATCTTGAGTGTGTTCAATCCCGCATATGTGGGGTGACTGACGATCTTGCTTACTTCTCCTCTGCACTGCAGGGCTCCTGCTGTCCATCGGCCATTCCCAGACCTGGCAACGATGGTGGAACGGGACAGCATCCGACGGTACCGCTTCACCAGGCAGCTGATTGAGGATTTGGCAGTGCAGTTGTCCCCACATTTGCAGCCTGGCCGGCCGTATCCTACAGCGCTGACCCCCAAGGTGAAGGTGATGGCAGCCCTACACTTCTTTGCCACCGGTACCTTCCAACATACTGTGGCGTCTGCTGGTGGGATGTCACAGACCATGTTCAGCCGTGTGCTCCGCGATGTTTTGGCGGCAATGTTGCTCTTCCTGAACCGGTACATCTATTTCCCTAGACTGCGACGACTCACTGACGTGAAGAGTGACTTTTATGCCCTGGGGAGGATGCCGCATGTCATTGGCTCCATTGATGGGACACATGTGGCTTTGGTACCACCACAGGCCCAGGAGCAGGCCTACAGGAACCGCAAGCACTACCACTCGGTCAATGCACTGGTGGTGTGTCTTGCAGACATGACCATCACACACGTGTGTGCCCGTTTCCCTGGTTCAGCACACGATGCCTTTGTGATGAGGAGTAGTCGCATCCCCAGGTTGATGGCACAGATGCAGAACCAGCGTGCCTGGCTTGTCGGTGTGTACTGACTTTGTGCCATTGTGTGTGATCTGATCTGTAGTATTCCGCCCACTTTTCCAAGTCAGCTGATGTGCACTTGTCTGTCCGTAGGTGACTCGGGATACCCCAACATGCCGTGGTTGCTGACACCCCTCAGGAACCCTGTGACACCTGCCCAGATGCGCTACAATGAGGCACATGGTCGGACCAGGAGAGTGATTGAGCGGACCTTTGGTCTCCTGAAGAGCCGCTTCCGCTGCCTGGACAAGACCGGAGGGTCCCTCCCATATGCCCCTGCGAAAGTGTGCAAGATTATCATCGTCTGCTGCATGCTCCACAACCTGGCAGTGCGGAAGGAGTTGCCTCTCATCCAGGATGACGATGACCAACATCCGCCACCTGTGGAGGATCCTGGCCTGGACCACGATGCCAGTGACGATGATGATGATGATGGTGATGGTGATGTCCGCACACAGCTCATCACCAACTTCTTTAGCTGAATGTGAGTATCCTGAGGTGTCATGTGAATGATGTGAGTTGGCATGATGTGTGGGTGGTGCTCTGGTGCTGTTGGAGTGTGTCCATGGGCTACTTGACAGGATGTGTGTTGCGATGTGTGGTGACAGGTGGGCTGTACTCCCCAACAGTGTTGACATGCTAACTTGGTTCTGGGTGGGTATCTTGTAACATGTATTGTGCATGAGTTTTGCTGTTCTGTCCTGTACTGCATTGCTTTTGACTGTGTGTCATTTCTGTCCTTCACAGGGTACTTTCAGATTCGTTTGGTCAACTGTGTCCACCGACGACGTGATTGCACATCCAGGCTGGTAGCTGTTGTGTCCCTACAGGTGATGTGCGCCACACCCATGGACTTCCTTCTGTCTACAGTTGTTGACTGTGTGCCCGCTACCAGGTGGGGTTACCTTGCATCTGTAGTGGTTACGGCATGTTGCTACTGTGTAATAAACCTGTGCTTCACTTAGTGATGTGCGTTGTCTGTGGTCACACATTTGACTGCCATTTGCTTACTGCACCTGTGGGCTACTTGACTACAACTGGGAATGGGTGTGGTGTCTGTGCATAGCACCGTCTTCCCTGGCAACATCAGTGTAGGCAATGAGTCAGATGGCCTAGGTGTGTATGTGTTGTGTAGCCCTGGTGGTGTGTCTCCCTCATATGTGTCACGTTGCCTGTACTCACATGCCTGTGTTGTCCTTGCTGTTGCAGTTCGCATACACTGTGTAATTTTGCAGTTCATCATCCCCATAACAGCACCCACGTTGGAATCACGACAGAGGCAAGTATGGTGTATTAGTGTGTTTATTGTGATAATAGTGCATAGGATGGATTGTGCTGTACATGAATCTTGCAATCCCAAGTTCCTAGATGAATAGAAAGTCCAGGTAGACAGGATCCCCAGTATCGGGGCCACAGTTGTCTGACACATTGTTCCAACTTGTACTCCCCATGCAATGTGTGGGAGTAGTGTTGCCATCAACAGGGTGAACAGTCTGTGCACAAAGGCGAAAATCCAGAACAGGTTCAGGCTTCCTGGGAGTTGCGCTTGGCCATCAGCCTCTCACTTTCCCCTCCTCGGACGACCCCTCTTCTTGGGGGGGGGCCCTCAAGTGCAGGCTGCTGCGGTGCAGGGGACTCTCCGCCAGAGTCCTCCTCCCTCCCTGTGGCAGTTGCAGTTTGTTCGGTACCAGATGTTGTTGGCACACAGGGAGGTGTGGACTGGTTGCTGTTCATCTGGCGGAGGCATTGTAAAATGTCCCTGTGCACCGCCGTCATCTCATGTAGTACATCCCACTTGGACTCCACGCGGGTCATGTGGGAGTCCACACGTGACATGTGGGAGTCCACACGTGACATGTGTGACTCCACGTGGGACATGTGGGAGTCCAAGCGGGCATGATGGGCAGCCTGCTGCTGTTTGATGTCTCTGAGGAGCCCCACTACCTGGCTGAGCTCTCCGGTGCTGGACTGGTACGCATCAGCTATGCGTACCAGTTGTGGGTCTTCATGCACACCAGCAACGTCTGCAAGCAGCGACCTCTGTCTCCCACCCCTCCCACCACCCCTGCTGACATGTGCAGTGTGTGCAGTTGCACGCACAGATAACCCTGGTCCACCTTGGGGGTTGGTGGTGGTGGTGGTGGTGTCCATGGCCCCAGGTTGGTCCAGGGTCACTGCGCTGGTGTTGTTCCTTATTCTGTCCATGTCGGCAGGGATGGTATTCGTGGTGACAGTCGTTGGAGGGGTGGGTGCAGGGGGTGCAGCTGGTGGACCTGCTGGTGCTGCAGCTGGTGGTCCTGCTGGTGCAGCATGTTGACTTGCACCAGATGTGCCAGGTTGTTCATCGTCCGAGGAGGACAGAGGCTGTACGACGCCAGTGAGCTCGGCATCCTCTTGAGCCTGGGACTGGGACTCCTCAGCGTCTGCTGCTGTGTCCCTATCATCACCTGTTTTTGGGAGACACAAACAATGTATGTCATGTTTCTGCAGGCATCAGTGGTTGACACACCTGACAGTTGTGACTGTGCCTCGGGGTGCGGGCCTGTACATTGTATTGTCCTAAGTCGTCACAGTCAGGGGTTGATATTGGTGTGGCACATTGTCCTGCATTATTTGGGCATTTCTATGTATTCTCTGGGGTGTGAACATGGTCTGCATTGATTGTGTTTGGTTGACAGCCAGACCTCCTTCCCACCCACCCACCCACCCAGTCAGTTATCCCACCATGGAACGTGCTTGCATTGCAGGGAGTGTAAGTTGTCTCTCAGGATGTCAGTCAGTGGTGTCCTGCTGTTTGTTGGTGCACAGTTGGCAGCAGAGCCTTGTGCTCCCCACAGCAGTAGCCAGTGTCAGCCATCTTGTGAGTCCTTCTCCACTCCCTGTGATGTGAGCATGGTTCAGGGTGGTGTTGATGGGCCAGTTGTGAGGCTGAGCAATGTCTGTGACTACGACTCCCATCATGCTATTGCCGTCCACCCCCTTCCCAGCATGCCCATGCTTCCTTCCTTTTGACTCTGCTTCCCTGTGGGGTGGGCTGGCTGTGCTGACAGGATGGCTGGGAGTGTTGTCCTGGCAGTTGTTTGGCTAAGAGTCCCAAGAGTGTCCCTGTGCTTCACACAACATAACCCAGGGTGGTGGTGCTTTGTGGGATCTTGTGTTAGGATGGAGGGCATTGCATTCTACCAGGTGGGTACTGTGGAGTTTGTGTTGGGGGGGGGTGTGAGGGGAGGTGCTGGTGACTATGGTCAGTGCTGCAAGTCCCCCTTCCCACCCAGCCAGCCAGATATCCCACCATGGAACGTGCTTGCATTGCAGGGAGTGTAAGTTGTCTCTCAGGATGTCAGTCAGTGGTGTCCTGCTGTTTGTTGGTGCACAGTTGCCAGCAGGGCCTTGTGCTCCTCACAGCAGTAGCCAGTGTCAGCCATCTTGTGAGTCCTTCTCCACTCCCTGTGATGTGCGCATGGTTCATGGTGGTGTTGATGGGACAGTTGTGGGGGGGCAATATGTGTGACTGCGACTCCCATGATGCTATTGGCTACACTGACTTGGCCAGCATACACAGAATTCCTTCCTTTGAGTGGTCTTCACTGTGTGTTGGTGTTGTTGTGGTGGCTACATGTGTGGATGTGTGTGTTAGTTCTATTTGTGCCACTGCCTAGCTGTAGTTGTGGTTGTGTTTGTACATGTGTTGGCACAGTTGGATGTGACTTTTTTGATGGCATGTGTTGTGTTTATCTGACTGACATACACATTTTGGGATGATTCTGTTCTAGTTGCTGTGTAATTGCTATGAGTGCATGGTTTGACTCTCCCCTTGACAGTGATGTGTGTGTGTTTTGTGGCAGTATATTGTGTACATTTGTTGTGTACTCACCAGGCTCTGGGATGTCCTCTAGTCCATATATGCTCACTGGCGGTAGGATGGCCCGCACCTTCTCCTCCCAGGGCCTGAGGTATATTGGCTTGGCAGGAGGGCCACTGCCGGTGTGTTGGCTGTTGATGTAATCTTGCTTCAGCAGTTTCCGTACCCTCCTGCGCACGTCATACCACCTGTTCTGGATGTCGGTCTTTGTGCGCCGACATGGTGATTGGGCGTTCACCCTGTTGATGATCCTCTCCCACATCTTGGTTTTCTGCGACATGGGGGTCTGTTGGACCAATGTGCCAAACAGCTGTGGCTCTACCCTGAGGATCTCGTCTACCAGGACTTCCAATTCACAATCTAGGAACTTGTGATTCTTCTTGGGGGGCATGGTGATGGGTGGTGATGGTGGGTGATGTGTGTGTTGGTGTGCAGGTGAGGGTGTGTGGGTGTGTGTTGTGCTGGGTGTATGTGAGGTAGGTATTTGTTGGTGTGCTGCTGGTGTGTGGCTTGTGTGAGGGATGAGCTGTGGGTGTGTGGTTGCTTTCTGTTGGGTGCTGGTAGTGGAATGGCATTTGCAAAGGCTCATGGTAGTGATTTGTGTCCTTTATATAGGTGGAGTTGTGGGTGTGTCTTTGTTCTCTGTCCCCACCCCCCAGTATTTATTGGCTTGGTAATTGCTTGTTTGGCCTTTTTTTGGTTGATTTTTCCTTTGTGCTGTTTGTGTATGTTGGAAACGTTCTTGTGACCGAGTCGGACCCTGCATTGGTCTCGTACGGTGTTTTCCGTTTCGTTCACGCTGTGTTTGTGCAGTTTTGTATGCTGCGTACGCGTCGGTCGCGGTGTATTGTGTTGCTTCGGCTCGGTTTTGTATGCGTGTCGGTCGTACGGCTTGTCCTCCGTCCGACTCGGTCGTGTTTTCGCGCCTTGCATCGTACTTTGCGGGTTGGAGTTGGCGGGTACGATTCGGTCGGATTTGTTCCGGGTGCGTGTCGGTCGGTTGGATTCGCGTGTTTTTCCGGCCGGATTGCTATTTTCCGAGCGGCTCGGTCGGTCGGCTTGGTTTCCTGACGTGTCGGTCGGATTTATCGCGGCTTGCATCGTACTTGGCGTGTCGGGCGCCACTGGTACGTGTCGGTCGGTATTTTTTCCGGATCCGAGTCGGTCGGTGCTTTTTCCGGCCCGAATCGGAATCGACCCCAAAGTGTGTCTCCTCCTAAGTCACATTATTTTTCCCTTTGAGCGGAGCTGGCTGCACTCTGTGAGGTAGATATATGTTCTTGGTGGATTAATGTGAGTCTGCTGCATTGTGTAGGATTGGGGTCAGGTAAATGATGTTTGCCAATACTTTCCGTTCTGGGTTTTCCATAGCAGAGGCATCTCCTTCTCCACTAGGGAGAGCTCCATTTATTGGAGCAGATCGGAAATCCAGTCATATAGTTATAAGCAGTACCTTTACAATTGTGATAACTACCTTAAGAGTCACTACCACCTCATGTAAGGGAGTTGAGAATCATAAATGCTACTAATCAGAAAGAGATTTCCACCCAGAATTGGTGAATACCTGTAGGCAGAGACATCCACACGAGTGGAAATCTAAGTGCATGGAGATCTTCACACATAAATGTCCCTTTGTGAATTGGGCTCTATGTTTTGGTAACTTCATGCAGCATGATCAGAACAGAGGGCTATTTTTATAATACAAGGTGAAGTGCAATGAAACGCTCGGATTATTGACTGATATTTTTCTTTACTGGGATTCTCCTTTCCATGTCCAAGCCCTTACTTTATGAGGTGGGTCCACTTCTTTTAATAGGCATCCCACAACCCACGCGCAACCTTTTTACTAATGGAACGCTTCTCTCAGTAGACAAGTCCCATTCCCAAGGGTGCCATGAAGAAATGATGATATCTCACAGAAGTCTTCTTACAGGTAGCCATCCATTTGTACTATAAAGCACCTCCATGTGGGAGGGCCAGGCTGCATCCCCTTCCTCATTGCTATCCTCAATGTAACTAGTGAAGATCCCCTTAATGAGAGGATCCTTAGTACCTGTGTCTAATGAGACAGATACAACACAGAGTGTGTGGAGAAAAGATCACTTGTGATTTGCAGTATGCTTGAATGGAGCCCAAGCCTACAAAAAAAGGTTTACTACTAGCAAAAAGGCCTAGCTTGGAACAAGAGGTGCCTGTGCATGAAGGTAACACCACCTTTACATGTAAGGACTAGGGCAAGAGGAGGGGTGAGGGTTAATGCTATGAAACTTCAGCTAAAGCAATTAAAAAAAACTTTCCAATTCCATCTCCACTGCAAGAAATTAGTCTACATTCAGACACTTTGCATTGGTTCTATTCTTTCCTGAGTAATAGATCACAGTTGATACAGCTTACGCCTTTCAGGTCTAGCCCCTAAGACTTGCACTGTGGAGTTGCTTGGGGCTCTTCCCCGAGTCCCACATTATTCAATGCTTAAATAGCACCACTGGCTAACATTGTAAAAAAAAAAAAAAAGGATTTGAGGATTATGTAGGATGATGACACGCCACTGATTATCTCTACCGACGATAAGTACGACGAGATAAAGGATAATCTAGCTGGGTGCCGTTCTGAGGTGGCAGAGTGGCTGCATAACCACTGTCTCAAACCAAATGCTGATAAATCAGAGATTCTGTTGTTTGGAGGTGCTGAAAAAATCTTGAGTGATTCATGGTGGCCAACAATGTTAAGTCCTGCGCCTAAACCTAAGAAAGTGGCTAAAAACCCAGGCTTTCTTATTGACAATGCCCTGTCCCTGCAAGAACAAGTAACCAGGATTCAAGGGATTTGTTTTGAACTCTTGCGCACCCTTTGTAAATTATTCAGTTGTATTCCAGTACTTTGAAGAAGGAACATAATCCAAGCTTTGATCCTGAGTAGGATCGATTATGGAAATGCATTGTATGTAGGCATGGCTGGGTATTTTTTTTACATGGCTCCAGACTGTTCAAAGCATAGCTGCTAAACTTATTTGCAATAAAAGCAAAAGGAGCACAGCATCGGCCTGCCATGACCAGCTCCATTGGCTTCCAGTCCGTAAACAAGCAATTTTTAAGTTAATTTGCCATATGCACAAAGCACTTTATGGACACAGCCCTACGTTATTGTTGATCAAAGTCAATTTTCACAAACCAATACGGAACCTCAGGCCAGCCAATAAGGGTTTGATATCTTGCAAAAGAATAAAAAATCCCAGATGGATGCCCATTCTTTTAACTTTTTAGCCTCAACTCACTGGAACAAGCTCCCTTCAGGATTTACGCACTGTGCCAGAGTTGCTGACATTTCGAAAAATATGAAGACATGGCTATACCCACTTCAGGTCTATGATTAGAATCAATACTGACAACAGTCTAGTGCCGGGATATCCCTTTGAGGATGAGTTGCATGCTTTACAAATACCCAATACAAATACAAAATTAAGGTAGTGTTAACAGTGTTTTGTGCTTCTATCAGCAATAGTGTACAGGAACTACTATCATGGCCAACAATGCAATTTAAAATTGCCAAATAACATTATGGAGCAACAGAACATAATGCATAACTGTAAGGCAATCATCTTTTTGCCACATTATCTCCATTGGCTTTGCTTGGCATCTGGTGTTTTTGACCTCCGCAGTGGGCAGTGGGCAAAAGCTTGCTAAATAGGCCTCAAACACATATGTATTTAACAAGACAGACATTTTCACTTTAAGTGTCAGACCTATCACATTGGTAAATCAATTGTCAGTATGCAGAATTTGTGCACATTGGCACAGTGGAGACATGGGGGTGCAGGAGCAAAGGAAATTACTTTTCCCACCTGCACCTTAAGATGTGACATGAGATTTTAGAAGTACATGTTTTCCACATTCATCCTGTATACAATGATCTCAATGTGTAACATGGTTTAATACATCAGTTCAGTAACTCTTGATAGGAAACTGGTGGCAAAGCCAAATGTGCAGCTCAAAGGTAATCTGGTCTGAGAAGATCAGTTGCATTGTTAAATCTTTATTGCAATATTCTGCTTACACTTTGGGAATATTAAATGCAGTATGCATATGCTAAGCTCCTTTGACCGTAGGGCATGGGCAGAACATTGGTGCCAGGCTCGGGAGGCGGATGAAAGCAGTTGCAGCGTACGATGAAAATTTCCCATGAAATTTGGTGAAGTTAATGGATCAGCCTTAGATGAAGTCTGTGAGAGCTCAACACAAGGGAACACTTCATCAAACAAATATCAAAACAGCTGTTGTACTGCAAAACAGCTGTTGAATAACCCTGTGTCTGTCGGCATATCACTGGGGCAGGAACTGGATCACACTAATGCAAAAAAATAGGTCAGAGATAGTCATGGGAATTATAGACTTGTGCACTAAGGGATCATCACCAGTGATATGTTGTGTTAGTTACATATATTTAGGGCAAGCACACATAATCTTTTTGATGCTGTAGAAATAACCTAAAAACTATCCAAACTAAGTTTCCCAAATTTTCTAAAAACAGAGAAGTTTTAGAATAAAGGTGCAGAGGCATAGAATTCCAAAGCTTGGGTCCTGTGACATGGCATGTTCTGTCGCTATAAGCCACTGTATTAGTTTTGGGAGAGAATTATAAGGAAAGATCAACAGAACACAACACTGTTGGGAGTGTGCCGGGAGAATGTAGAGGCTACAAATTGAAGCGTTTGCTGGTGGATAGCTTACTTAAACTTAAAAATGACTCTGTTACGGATGGGTAACCAGTGTAGTGACCTTCGTTCTAGCAATGTTCATGCCCAGAGCAGCCCAAAAGTATAACGACAGCTGCACTCTAAACTAAATGTAAGCATTGGTTAAGCTCAAATGGAGAGGCCAAACAAAACACATTTCCGTAGACAAAATTTGACTAAATTAACCAGTAACTGCCTAAACCAGACAAAGATGATAAGACAACCCTGCTTGCTCCAGTGAAGAATTCCTACATACCTGGATGATGATTTCATCAAACTTGAGACAAGGCGACTCCCAGCCTGGCAGACTGAAGCTCGTAAGTGGGTGTCTCCAACCGCTAAACATCCACACGGTTTCCCTCCTTATTGCATGGAAGGGAATAAAGTATGAGTCACTCCAATCGGTTCTTCACAAACGCTATATTAGCAAAGGAAACTGATGACACGTTTCGGCACTACTCAGGTCTTGCTCACATACCTAAGTGATGACTGTATAGTGAGAAGTCTCCATCAGCGTTTTGTAACTTCTGGGATGATATCCTTTGTCCAGTTTTAGTTGCGTTAGTCTATTGTGGACACCCAAGGCAAGAGATGCTCAGGACCTCAAAGTGAAGCCTGTTGGTCCTGTGAAACTTTCCCCCAGTGGATGGATGATACAGAAGGTCCTGTAGATAGGAAGCTATCACCTTCCTAGAAGAAGAAGAATCAATGGGCTACTTACAATGAAAACATTTTGTTGACTTGCCTTAGTCAGTTTCCCTCCCATTGCTGGAGAGAGAAGATGGTTTTGAGGAAAGTTGAAACTGTGCTCCCTGGGAGGTATTCTAGTGAAAAACACACAAGATGATGGACGGAATGCTGTACATTGGCAAACATTCACCCCCAGTCACAGATCTGGGTTTAATCCATCGTTATTTTGCTTCACCACGCCACCCCAGTTCAGACATAGCCATATGCAAATCAGTCTTGACCCTGTGCCTCATGGGAACAGTCCAGACCGAACTGCCAAGCCATGTCTTCCCTGGACCGGAATCAAGCATCCTAGGACCGGTTTCAGGCTATCAGCCTTCATCAGCCAGGATAGCTTGACTCCAGTGGCGTAGTGAGCACGGGACCCACGTCTGGGCATACCCTTCCCACTTGGGCGAAATGCAAAACACACAAGATGATGGACGGAATGCTGCACATTGGCAAACATTCACCCCCAGTCACAGATCTGGGTTTAATACATCGTTATTTTGCTTCACCACGCCACCCCAGTTCAGACATAGCCATATGCAAATCAGTCGACCCTGTGCCTCATGGGAACAGTCCAGACCGAACTGCCAAGCTATTCTGGCTGATGAAGGCTGATAGCCTGAAACCGGTCCTAGGATGCTTGATTCCGGTCCAGGGAAGACATGGCTTGGCAGTTCGGTCTGGACTGTTCCCATGAGGCACAGGGTCAAGACTGATTTGCATATGGCTATGTCTGAACTGGGGTGGCGTGGTGAAGCAAAATAACGATGGATTAAACCCAGATCTGGGGGTGAATGTTTGCCAATGTGCAGCATTCCGTCCATCATCTTGTGTGTTTTGCATTTTGCCCTAAGTGGGAAGGGTATGCCCAGACGTGGGTCCCGTGCTCACTACGCCACTGGAGTCAAGCTATCCTGGCTGATGAAGGCTGATAGCCTGAAACCGGTCCTAGGATGCTTGATTCCGGTCCAGGGACGACATGGCTTGGCAGTTCGGTCTGGACTGTTCCCATGAGGCACAGGGTCAAGACTGATTTGCATATGGCTATGTCTGAACTGGGGTGGCGTGGTGAAGCAAAATAACGATGGATTAAACCCAGATCTGTGACTGGGAGTGAATGTTTGCCAATGTGCAGCATTCCGTCCATCATCTTGTGTGTTTTGCATTTTGCCCTAAGTGGGAAGGGTATGCCCAGACGTGGGTCCCGTGCTCACTACGCCACTGGAGTCAAGCTATCCTGGCTGATGAAGGCTGATAGCCTGAAACCGGTCCTAGGATGCTTGATTCCGGTCCAGGGAAGACATGGCTTGGCAGTTCGGTCTGGACTGTTCCCATGAGGCACAGGGTCAAGACTGATTTGCATATGGCTATGTCTGAACTGGGGTGGCGTGGTGAAACAAAATAACGATGGATTAAACCCAGATCTGTGACTGGGGGTGAATGTTTGCCAATGTGCAGCATTCCGTCCATCATCTTGTGTGTTTTGCATTTTGCCCTAAGTGGGAAGGGTATGCCCAGACGTGGGTCCCGTGCTCACTACGCCACTGGAGTCAAGCTATCCTGGCTGATGAAGGCTGATATCCTGAAACCGGTCCTAGGATGCTTGATTCCGGTCCAGGGAAGACATGGCTTGGCAGTTCGGTCTGGACTGTTCCCATGAGGCACAGGGTCAAGACTGATTTGCATATGGCTATGTCTGAACTGGGGTGGCGTGGTGAAGCAAAATAACGATGGATTAAACCCAGATCTGTGACTGGGGGTGAATGTTTGCCAATGTGCAGCATTCCGTCCATCATCTTGTGTGTTTTACATTTTGCCCTAAGTGGGAAGGGTATGCCCAGACGTGGGTCCCGGGCTCACTACGCCACTGGAGTCAAGCTATCCTGGCTGATGAAGGCTGATAGCCTGAAACCGGTCCTAGGATGCTTGATTCCGATCCAGGGAAGACATGGCTTGGCAGTTCGGTCTGGACTGTTCCCATGAGGCACAGGGTCAAGACTGATTTGCATATGGCTATGTCTGAACTGGGGTGGCGTGGTGAAGCAAAATAACGATGGATTAAACCCAGATCTGTGACTGGGGGTGAATGTTTGCCAATGTGCAGCATTCCGTCCATCATCTTGTGTGTTTTGCATTTTGCCCTAAGTGGGAAGGGTATGCCCAGACGTGGGTCCCGTGCTCACTACGCCACTGGAGTCAAGCTATCCTGGCTGATGAAGGCTGATAGCCTGAAACCGGTCCTAGGATGCTTGATTCCGGTCCAGGGAAGACATGGCTTGGCAGTTCGGTCTGGACTGTTCCCATGAGGCACAGGGTCAAGACTGATTTGCATATGGCTATGTCTGAACTGGGGTGGCGTGGTGAAGCAAAATAACGATGGATTAAACCCAGATCTGTGACTGGGGGTGAATGTTTGCCAATGTGCAGCATTCCGTCCATCATCTTGTGTGTTTTGCATTTTGCCCTAAGTGGGAAGGGTATGCCCAGACGTGGGTCCCGTGCTCACTACGCCACTGGAGTCAAGCTATCCTGGCTGATGAAGGCTGATAGCCTGAAACCGGTCCTAGGATGCTTGATTCCGGTCCAGGAAGACATGGCTTGGCAGTTCGGTCTGGACTGTTCCCATGAGGCACAGGGTCAAGACTGATTTGCATATGGCTATGTCTGAACTGGGGTGGCGTGGTGAAGCAAAATAACGATGGATTAAACCCAGATCTGTGACTGGGGGTGAATGTTTGCCAATGTGCAGCATTCCGTCCATCATCTTGTGTGTTTTGCATTTTGCCCTAAGTGGGAAGGGTATGCCCAGACGTGGGTCCCGTGCTCACTACGCCACTGGAGTCAAGCTATCCTGGCTGATGAAGGCTGATAGCCTGAAACCGGTCCTAGGATGCTTGATTCCGGTCCAGGGAAGACATGGCTTGGCAGTTCGGTCTGGACTGTTCCCATGAGGCACAGGGTCAAGACTGATTTGCATATGGCTATGTCTGAACTGGGGTGGCGTGGTGAAGCAAAATAACGATGGATTAAACCCAGATCTGTGACTGGGGGTGAATGTTTGCCAATGTGCAGCATTCCGTCCATCATCTTGTGTGTTTTGCAGGTATTCTAGTGAACCAGGGTGAACTGGATTTATTTTAATGAGCAACTTTAAACTGGATATTTATCCTGCTCAACCCTGCAGTACATTCATTCTGTAGCTTTACTGTGGAAGAGGACCTTTCGACAGAGGAAACTGTTGCTGATGTTGCTGCTGCAAAGAAATACAAAGGGCCATTTGGAACTGGACATATTGCTGTGTGCCTGTACTTGAGCTGTGCAAACTAGACATCACAAATGGAAACTGTGCACTGAAATTTGAAGAGTTTGACCTGAAAAATGTTATGGTTTTTTATAAAGGTGCTTTTTTTTTTTTAAATCAAGTACATTCCATGAAAAGTTGAGTTATACTACTGTAAGAGAGCAGAAGCCCAAGAATTACTTTCCTTATTTTAAGCACATTTTATCTAAAATAATTTACAATGGAAAAACCTTCAGGGGCTTGCGCCTTTCTTACAGAAAAAAACAAAGTTGACTGTACTACTACTTTCCTCGTGTTCTTGTTGGAAAAGGAACTTCTCATTTCTGCTGCATGACGTTACTTTACTAATACATAATTAAAATTCATTGTTGCTATAACCTTTAATACATGAAACAGATTTACTTCTTTTGTGGATTTTAATTATTCACCCTTTTAAATAACTTGTCTTGAATCTTGTAAGTCATTTATTTCTAAAGTGTATTAAAGTTAAAGTTTGCTTTTGTTTTTTTAGCCAGCATGTCTCTGAGGAAAGCCTTACTGCTTGAGCCATACTACCAAGGGTTTACCAGGGATTTATCCCGGAAAGGAACTCTTTGCTTCTGCTCTATGAAGTTGTCTTTATCATTACAAAAATTGAAATTCATGTTTGCTTTTGATCCATGCATCAGTTCTACTTCATTTTTGTGGCATTTTACTTATTTTGTATTTATTTTATTTATTTATACATTTCATGGTTAGTATTTAGGTTGTAAGACTTTTGCAGCATTAGGTACTTTCAGCATTCTCATTGGGAAACATTTATCACATCTGATATTCTCAAGTGACAACAATGTAAGCAGTATAAGGCACTCAACAAATCGGTCAGAACAGTAGCATCATCTAATGAGCCTCCATGGTGTCTGAGAAGTTTCCTAATTTACACGCTCATCAAGTAATGAAAGAAGAGAAAATAAGCTAACATGCATCTAGAACAAACATAACAGTTGTAGAAAAAAGGAATAAAAATTTGCTCAGTGATTGGCGCCACAGCTATCGACAGTTCTATCGTACGCTATGGTGCCATATGTGGTATTTCACTTATTAAGTTTCATTCTTTTAACTAACTTGTTTTGAATCTCGTAACTTGTTTATTTCTAAACTTCATTATTGTTCGGTTCATTTATACGCATCTTCCACATACATTCCAAGACGCCTCCGGGCATTCGTGCGCTTTATAATTTACATCATTCATTCATTTATTCATGCATGTAACTCTGGAAAGCTTTGCTCTCTGAGCCATGCTTCCAAGACAGATTCGGTGATTCCGCAAGGAAACCAGTTTGACTTCCAAGGGTCTGGTTGTTTGCGTTTTGGGAGCTCAGCCTCAGTTCGCATCAAGACTCTGATCTCCCTACCTCAAGAATCCCCAAGTCAGCGACAAAATACTGGGGGACTCGGCTCTCTATTTCCAGGAAAATTAGGGTTTAGTTGACTCACCGGTTGTACTCTGGGAGGCCTACAAAGCTGTTATTCGGGGGGTGACCCTGTCCCAAATAGCGGACTTGCGGAAGGAGTCCTGCTATAACCCGACTGGAGGGGGACATCTTGCAGCTGGAGGAGTTGCTCAGGGAGCGGGATGAGGGGGAGGCGCAACAGCAACTCCACATTAAAATCAAGGAGTATACTGACTTGGCGACAGAGGCGGCCAAACTGCACCATAGAGCCTCGCTTAGTAAAATATATGATGTCGGCGACAAAGCTGGTAAATTGCTGGCCTGGTTGGACCGGAGGGAACAGGCACATCGTGTTGTGGTCGAGGTTGAGCCGGACTCTGAAGCCCGCCTCACCGCTCCACAGGACATAGCGGATGCTTTTGGACAATAGTACCAGGCCCTCTACACGACACAAACTCCGCACTCGGAGGAGGAGGCAGCCTCCTTTTTGCGAGATATCTCGCTGCCGTCACTTACGGAAGAGGAGTGCCTTGAGCTCGAACTAGATATTACCGACATCGAGGTGGGAAAAGCCATTCAGGATTTGCGGGGAGGGAAGGCTACGGGCCCCAATGGATTACCAATCGAACTCTTTAAACTCACTGCGAGTAAAGTCGCTCCGCCCATTACCAATATGTTCTTAGCAAGCAAGGAATAGGGACTGCTGCCCGCAGACCAACGACTAGCTAATATCGTTGTTATTCACAAAGAGGGTAAGCCAAGGCACAAATGCTCCTCCTACAGACCAATCTCGCTCTTAAACGTTGAAGCTAAGATTTTGGCGAACGTCCTGGCCTCCAGACTGCTAAGGGTCATCACCCGCCTGGTCCATCCGGACCAGTCGGGTTTTATGCCCGCAAGGAACACTTGCGCCGACTCCACGGAGTACTAGGCTGGGCGGCGACAATAGGCGAGGATGCCGTGGTGGTGTCGCTTGACGCGGCTGCAGCATTTGATACCATTGAATGGCCCTTCATGTTCGCAGTGCTTCGCAAACTGGGAATGGGCCCGGAATTTATAGGTTGGGTCCGTCTTCTCTATCATAAACCTCTGGCCCATGTAGTAGTGAACAATAGGACGTCCTCCACCTTTGTCCTTAGCAGGGGCACCAGGCAGGGATGCCCTTTGTCCCCGCTCCTATTTGCCCTGACCCTTGAGCCACTGGCGATGTGGATTTGTAAAGATCCCGTCGTCCGAGGCCTTAAATGGACCCTTGGTTGGGAGGACCGCATCTCCTTGTATGCCGATGATATTCTGCTTTATCTGGCATCACCGGCCGCCTCCTTACATAGGGTCCCGAACATCTTTCGGGTCTTTGGAGAATTTGCTGGCTACAACATAAACTGGTCCAAGTCAGTGATCTACGTCCTTAACGGGGCGTTGCCTCCACTTTTCGAGGGCTCCAATTAGTTGAAGCAGTTGACAGTTTCAAATACCTGGGGATCAGGGTCTCTAAGGACCCTACCAAATTCTATGAACTTAATCTCCAACCACCTCTGACACGTCTCCGATCTGACGTCAGACACTGGAAGACGCTTCCTCTCTCCCTATTAGGTTGTGCGGCCTTATTTAAAATTATGTCCCTTCCTCGCTTCCTCTACGCCTTACAAAACACCCCACACTATGTCAGCCCCTCATATTTCAAAGAAGTTGATAGCCTCCTGCGAGACCTGCTCTGGGGGGGCAAGCCTCCGCGCATAGCTACCCACAAGCTCACACAGGGATGGTTTGACGGGGGAATCGGATTGCCAGACATAAAGCGCTATTACTGGGCGTCTCTCCTCGCAGCCATCAACCAATGCACTTACAAACCCCAGGGTGATCCAGCCTTCCAGCTTGATAGGTGGCTACTGCTGGATGGGAGTTTCGAAGGGGCAATATATACGCGGGCGCTAAACCCCAATCTGACTGGCCCCACTGCACATGCGGTGCGCGTATGGAAGACTGCCACGAAAAGCCTGGGGTGGGAAGGCAGGATCACACAGGCTACGCCGCTCTGGCGCTGCAACCAATTAGGCCGTTTGATTCGCTCGAAGGGCTTCGATCGGTGGGATCTTATAGGAATTTCCAGGGTGGGTGATATGTGGAGGTCTGGAGACGTGGTCACGTTTGAGCGGCTGCAACAGGATTACGACATGGCGCGCTCCGAACACTTTAGATACCTGCAGATAAGGCATGCCCTGCTTGCGGTCCTCCCTAGAGGGAACCACACCCGGAGTCCTCTCCGTTGGAAGATAGGGTACTGGATGGGGACTTGCCGGAGAGAGCCATATCGCTTATTTATAAGAAACTGATAAACAACTTGCCGGACCCTCTGGACCAGCTGCGGGCAAAATGGGACCACGACGTGGCTGGTCTGGATGATGCCGATTGGCTAGCTGCTGTGGCCTCTCCTCGGGAGGTGGCCATCTCTTCCAGACTGCGATTAGTGCAGCTCAAAATCCTGCATAGGGTATACCTCTCTAGATCAGTTTTGGTCCGCATGGGATATAGCCCCGACGAAAGTTGCTCTAGGCGGTGTGGGCAGGTGGGCACGTTCATCCATACACTTTGGGAGTGCACAGTTATTCAGGGATACTGGGCAGGGGTTGTGAGCCTTATGGAGAATGCACTGGGTCAAAGGTTTGATGGTAACATAAAGCTGGCTCTCCTGAATGCCTGGGGGCCGACTGACCTGACCTCCAGGGAGCGCCTGTGGGTAACTCTGGGAATGATGGTGGCGAAACGTAATATTGTAAGATTATGGAAGGCCCAAGAACCGCCAAGCACAGTGGACTGGAGCAAAGACATGGACTGGTGCATGGCCACAGAGAAAACGATATATATGTTGCCAGAGGCTGCCCCAATAAATGGTCACAGGTCTGGGATAGATGGAATGTATATAGGGGTGTCATATGTGAACCCCCGTTGACTAGAGACGAAACAGTTTCACAACGCCTGGGCATGTTGGAATTGCAATATTATGGCTGATGTCCCGCTTCCCTACCTGTACCTCCTCGAACACGCACTTGATGTATCATTGCTAATGTATGTGGTTTTGATGATCTTTGTCCATATGTCATACTTGAATTCAATAAAAAGAATTTATTAAAAAAAAAAGACTCTGATCTCCCGCCACCATAGCTTAACAATATAATTTCCTATAATGGACCAACCTACTGATGACATAACACAAATTCATAGGTCACTGAACAGAAGAATGAACTGCGGTCAAGATGTAAGCCCAAAACAATTCAGAAAGGCATCCTGCTGATTGCCAAAAGCTCTTCCAGTCCATTTTAGTGGCCGAAATGGGCTATACATACGCAGGCTGATAACTTCCTGGTTGCCAGGGCCGGACTGGGCACGCAAACCAGTCCTGGCAATGAAGTCCGACCAGCTGGGGGTGGGGGAGGGGGGGTAGACTGCTGCAAAAAGGGACCCCCGGTAATAAAACATCCCCCAGCCTGGTCCAAAACTGGCCTCCACCCTTCTGGCCCACCGGGAAAAGCCCGGTGCCCGCTACGGCCAGTCCAGCCCTGTGGTTGCTACAGAGAGAGAGAAGAACGACCAGTCCGGCCAGTGGTTGCTACAGAGAGAGAAGAACGCAGGACAGAGAGAGTGTGTGTATGTGTGTGTGCGCTCATGCACACGTGTCTGCATGCACACTGTTCACAAAGGTTACACGCTTGTTTGTAATTTACATGTGTAATTTACTGTTACACTTTTGAGTAACTTGAATACTTTTGGCTATTCACAAAACCCCAATGTAAAGTTACCCAAAAAAGTGTAGATTTACACTTTTTTGCTGGCTCGCTGATTGCTTGCGCACACACAGGGCTCCATCGCTCCTCCCCTTGCGCCGCTACTGGGAAAGAGGCTTAAGCCACCCGTGCACAAACAAGAAGTGGGACATAGTGCTAGAGAGCCCCAGTCGCATTTCACGCAATGCTCACTTCCTCCTCATTCAACACTCTGCCCTCCACAGAGCTTATCTCACCCCTCGCAAGATGTATCTGTATTTTCAATGCACCGACGCTGCCTGTTTCAAATGCAGTCTCGTTGATGCTAACATCATTCATATGCTGTGGGTTTGCCCATCCTTGCACTCCTATTGGCATGAGGTTACAACCCGCTTGGCACAGTGTTCAGAGCACACTGTATATTGGGCTTGTGCCGAAATGACAAAAAACATAGCCCCTTGCGCCACTTTTGCGTCATTTTTCCCATGTTAATAATGACGCAAAAGTGGCGCAAGGGGCTTGTAAATAAGCCCCATAGAGCCACAAACCGCCTGTCTGTATATTGGGCTTGCGACGATATGACAAAAACCATAGAGCCCCAGACCGGTTCCTCGACCGAGGTCATGTATGAGCCAAGCGTCTAATCACACAGAAGTGGAAATCCCCCACTCCCCCCACACACGTGGCATGGGAGCGCTCGATGACAACCTGGGCACAGGCAAAAAGCGTCGCATTGCACAGGGAAGACACACTAGGGTTACGTAAATACCCTTAAGCTAACAGCTGGGATGCTATACGGGCAGACGTCCACACAGCTGCTCCAGCACCAGATGCATCACAGTGGCCTCCCAGCCTGAGATCCACATATCTCGGTGAACAGGCTGTTTCCCGCACAGGTTTACGCAACCTGCTGCTCCCCCTTGTCTACGTCATGGCGTTCCAATGCACATTTACTTCGATCTTCATATCATGCTTTTGGTGTCAAACACTTCACGTACACACAGATTGGGTGAGGTTTAGTTTAATGTTTATTAGTTTACCAAAGCTGACATTTAGATTAGATTTTCACATGCCTGCCTCTGTTTTGTGAAAACAACCAGATGATGCCTGCAGTAAGACTGATCCATGGAGAGATGGCCTGTGCCACCGTTGTTAAGCAACTGCCAGGGCCTCAAATGGCGCATTCTTCATGGATAATCAATTAATGGCCCATGTTTTACACCTTTTGTTTGTTATACATATTAAATAACTGTTTAATGACACTAAAATGCTTTTCAAATTACTGTAATGCAAGCAATCTGTACCACAGAAAATACAAAATGTTAATAAACAGATTTATCCCCAAAAATAAATTATTTAAAATAGTTAAAAATGTAAATAAATATAATGTAATATTAAAAATATATAAAAATAAAACATATTTAGTATTTAATTATAAATATATATTACAAACCTTTTTTAATTTAAAAACGAATGTAACCTTAAATTTTAAATTACTTTTAATTAATTTTATACCTTACTTTTAGTAATTGTTAATCAATAAGATTTTTTTTACTTTAGGTGGGAATTTATTTAAGTTAAACTGCAGTAAAATACTTTTAATTTCATTTAATATATTTAAATGAATTAGAGATGTAAGTCAAGTTTCCAAGTTTAGTCAAATTCTAAATAGTCCCGATACTTTATGACGTGGAGATCATCTTCCTATGGTAAAGTACGGGGAACTTTTCCCTGTGGAGATCTTTGACCTGGCAAAAAGCAGCTTGTTAATAGAGCCGATTGTCTCTACTAGGAGAATTGGAGGTGGCTGAAGGCACACAAACCACTCATCACCCACTATCCCCAGCAGACAGACAATTCAAAATGGGATCTCCAATATGATAGTGCGCAACTTTCCAGAGAAGGATCTTGATCTGAACTCATGCAACAATTTTTGGCACCACTGTGCATTTGATAATAATGTTTTGGGAAAGTCCATGTAAGCTGTTGAAAACTACCTCAAGTCCATGATGGTCTGCAGTAAAACATCCAGCACGGCATTGAGATGGCCTATGTTCACTTCCAAACAACTCTCCTGGGATTTATGACTCCTTTGGATCAGCAATCTGATCCTAAAACAGACTTTAAAGAGATTGTCGAACAACATCTGATACAAGAGGATTCAGAAAAACTGTTTATCAGTGGAACACAGTAGCAGGTTCATTGTCACACACTCTGTTACACACTGGCACTGTGTGTGGCAGGTAAAGTTTGTAGATTTATATAGCGTGGCTTATCACCCGTGAGGGTATCCAGGCGCTGTCCATGGGCACGGGGAGATTAAGTAATTTGCCTAGAATCAAAGGATGTTGCACTGACGCCGAGACTCGAACCCTGATCCCCAGCTCCCTCGTCAGCAGCTCTGGCCACTGTGCCACATCCTTTCCACAATAGGTAGCGATAAGGTAAACGGAAAATTATTGAACTTTTACAACTATGTTGGTGATATCAAACTGTTTGCTTCATAGAGAAGGAGAAGGACTCAAGAGGCTCCAAAAATTCCCCATAGTACGTCATTGGGAGGAATTATCTGAGCAATTGTTTGAACATATAAAAAATGATAACAAACGGCTTTGGCCTTCCGTCTACTCCAGTATGAGAGGTGTACTGGCCCGAAACTCCTATTGCATTTACCCCTGGTGTCTCATTCATGAGCTTTCAACACTGGTATGATACGCTGTTGTTCGATACCATAGGTACTCACAAACATCTTCTCAGGGGCCAAAATGCGCGGTCTGGGGTGTCACCGAGGGCCACATAGCTGCGGCCGCGCTTAAATGTAGAAAAAAATATATCCATGGAGGGACTATGAGTCATTGAGTATATTTTTAAGGTTTCAATCCTTACAGCTCCCGTCTAAAGTGGAATGCTACCTTCTCAACTGTTTTTTGTTTGGCCAGGGTTGGAAGTACTTAGAATCATGTCAAGCACTGATAGCAAGTGTATGATAAGAAAACTGGACTGCAGCCCAAAACCCTTGTATATAACCCCTGGAAAAGATAGTGCCCAGTCTCATGTTTAATTGACAGTGGGAAGATAAATTAAACCTTGAAAGAAGCAGTTCTGTGTTTTAATCTTGGGTCTCCTATTGACCAAACATTTCGATCTTGGACACATCTTGTTGTCTGTATCCTGTTGTCCCCCGAGCTGCCCAGGGCGGTTTTCATTCATTCAGGATTATGATTTAATCAGTTTAATGGTTACATGGGTATAGTAATAAAGACCTCCAGGAACACCACTGTCCTTAATGAACGAAATATCATAATGAAAGGTGATGTTGTAAGTTGAAAGGTCGCGGCTGACTAACATGGCGACCTTAGGGTGGAGAGTCCAAATGCAGGTGAGGCAGATTCGTCTCCCATCCTTCAGAGGGTCAGTAAATTGAGTACCATAAGCTGGTCAATAGTAACGTATATTCTTTACATTGCTTAAAAAGAGCAGAAGTGAAACATGAATATCTATAGAAAAATACCTATTATTATTATCACTTTGGCACAAATCCCATCTATGCTCCTAATGTACATTATGCTGACAAAAGTAAGCTGAAATACCACCTTCCAAACATAGTTGTGATGGAAAATAGATTCCAGACAATGTTTATGTTATATACAATAATATCCTGCAACTATTGTACCCGACTTATGCATAACTATATCGTAATACCTGAAGACTGAACCCAATAAAATCTTGTTTAAAAAAAAGATTTCTTGGTGATATGGAATACAAGTCTCTGTGATCAGATTCCCATGCCCATCTAGGTAATATCTCACTTGGTGAAACAATAACATCCATTTCATCTGGCTCCAATACAGGTTACTTAAGCACATGCCCACATTTGTGTAGACAGCTTGCCAGGCATAAAGAATCCACACCGTGTGTCACTGTTACCGTAAGATAACATAAGGCAACATATTTCCTTTGTCAAAAAATGTAAAAAATTTCCAGTGGTTTAGAATCATAGGCACAAGCAATTATTGCTGCATTCATAATTATCCATAACTATGCATAGAGCATCACAGCTAAGCTGCACCTCACTGATGAGGCCCAACAAGGTCGAAACATGGCAATCCGCAATCCCTAATAAGACAAGACAGGGATATGTCAACACCACACATAGGCGACCGACATGGATTCTGATTTTAATCTTATGAAGAAGTTTGATGCTGGAAATAAAAGAATCAAGGAGAAAGGTACACTCCTGTAATTCTCACAATTCCAATACTTACCAATAACAAGAAATCTCTCAAGCGAAAGGGTGGAGGTCAAGAATAGATAAAGGGAAGCCTAGTTTATGGTGGCACAGTAATGTTAACATGATTAAAATGAACCAAAACCTCCCTCAAATTAATAAGACTGCTGAGGAGGTTGTAAGAAGAAAGTATTGGACCTATGTGTGACCACAAAATGTAAACTCTTCCCAAAATTGATTGCCACTGGTTTGAAAATATCCTATCCTTATTTGTAAGACAATGAGTGGCTTTGAAATTTCTATTGGATAAAATGGAGGGAAATTATATGAATGGAGAGCATAGTGTACACAAATGAGTCCCAAGACCTTTTAAGGCATTTTGGAAATGTGTCTCTATCCAAAAGGATTCCTTCATAAGAATAATTAAATCGGTAAAGAATGCATAAGGGTCCAGCAAAATGATATTGACCTTAATGAAGCAATAGTTTTTATAAGTGACAGATATTTAACCCCATAAAATTCCTCCACAGTGTAGCCTTGAGTCTTAGAAAAACATAGAAAATAATGACTCAGAATGTCAATGATGTAAATAAAAGACAAGCTAAACAATGATGGAATAGAATGATACTCATAAGAACTCCCAGTGTTGAAGATGGATGCAAGCATTTGCATTCATCACTTTTTTTGCTGTTGCATACTGGGGAGGAACATTGGACCATAAAATGTGTTACCGTAAATAAGAGCACTTCATCACCATCTTTAGTATAAAGAAATGTGCATCTTAGTGTTACGCCACCTACGCAAACACTATTAAGGTTAAACTTTCTGACATGTGTCTACTTTCATTTGTTTTCTAGCAGTTGATTAAACCCCTCCAGTAATATGAAATTATAACCAACAGTGTGTGCAGCTTGCACAGTTCATGCTTTCGCACCTCCGCATAAATGAGTTCCTATTATTATTGTATTCATTTTATTTATTAATGAGTGCACACTGCTGTGGTTCCCCAGAGTCACTGCAAATTAAGTAAAACAATTATACAAATACATTTTACAGGGTTAAACAGGAGTTTAAAACAATTACAGTGTCTATACCATCAGTAATAGCATCATATAAAATAACATTGCTTCATAACTATTCATTAATATATATATATATATACACATACACTAAAAAAACAAAGGTTATGAGGTATTGTAATATGATCTTACTTTATGTTTAAAAAAAACTTAGAAATTCACTGAAGAAACAAAGATTAAAGTGACATATTTGGGTTTGGTATTAAGATTTTACTTTATGTTAAAAAAAAACAGAAATTCACTGAAAAAACGAAGGTTAAAATGACGTTGTAGTTAGGCATTGTAATAATATAAAAAGTATAATTTGAAGACAAAAAATACACTAAAATTCACCAGTTATATTTTACCTAGCTAACTATAATGTGCGCCCACACCATGCACTGCCAATGACCTCACATATTACAACACTCATGACATGTGAAATTACATGATTGGTGCCATCACTGATAACAGAACAAAAGTACATCTAGACCGAATTTTCTATGGCCTCTTTGCTGTTAATCAGAGAAAGTTTTAGCTACATTCTTGTCCTCCTAATGATTCTTGGTGTGTGAAGGGAGTGAGCTTTCCATGACTGGTTGTGTTGAACGGTGAAAATACAGTTGTGCACAGGATGAAGGCTGTGTGAGTAAGAATTGCCGAATTGTGCCTCGTTGATTGCCGACTAGAGGTCAGCTATGACTTGCTGCCGGTTAATGGTTGTATGTAGTAGATGCTTATGCTCCTAAGGGGCCTTCAGTATCTGGAGGAAGTGGGCTCTCCATGAGAAGTTGTACACAGGAGTAAAGACTGTATGTAACAGGTACTTGTCCATCCATGTGTGCTTTTTGCCTATAAGAGGACGGCTATTTGTAAAGTGTTCAACACAGGGAGAAGGCTGTGTATAGAAGGTCCTTCACCACATAAAGGGCCTTTAATGTCCACGAAAAGTGGCACAGGGCGAAGACTGCTCGCAATAGGTACTTTCCTAACCAGATCTTGTTCATTGCCCATGAAAGGTCAGCTATCCGCAAAGCGTTTGTTACAGGGCAAAGACAAGGGCTGTGCATAGTAGGTGCCTGGCCACCGAATGGAGCTTGGGTGCCTGGAGGGAGCGGGTATTTCATATTGTATATTGAATATATCAAACGCTTGCTTGTGAAAATGTCAGGAATGATGCCTGCTAATGTTGTGTGACTATTTTTCAAATCCCACCACCTTTATTTTCCAGATTAAAAAATGCTTATTCAATCATCACACATCAGATGTAAAACATCCCTTGCTAGAAGTTAAATTTACTGCTTACACTCAAAACTTACCCAATTTCTTAAAATTATAAGTACCGGAGAGACTTATACTTTACAAACACATTACATGAAAACACAAAACAACATTAAAACAAATTTTACATTTAATTTTAAAAATGAATATTTTAAAAAAATCTAAAATTTTAAAAAGACACTACAGTATCAAATAAAAAATATACAATTTAAAAGCAATTAAATATTTTCAAAATAAAAATCCTAATAAAACAAATGTTAACCTTTGTGAAGATTATACAATTACAGTGTGGCAGGTGATGGTTACAATGCACCGGTGTAGCCAAAATTACTCTGCAGTTACTCATTTAGATTTCTAGAAATGTACACACCCTCCAAATGCAACACTCCACGGTCCTCATTTTCATAAAATAGAATTTACAACAATACTTTTACACATCACAGCCGCATTTCTTTAGTTTTTACAATGTGTACGTGACCACTAAGGCAGACATCCCACATAAACACAAATTCCCACCTTGAAATGTTGCTATTGATTCACTAAGCCGCTATTTGAAGTAGCATTATAAAAGTCATACAGATGGTTATCCCAACACATGAGGACTGGTATTCAAACTTTTTCTAGGAGGGTGTTACCTAGTTGCATTACTGGTGCCTCCCAGTGCACTATGGGTACCGACGACTGTTTTTGATGCTAGTCCCTCTTCGGTTTCCAAGCCTCTTCTCACCTTTATAATCTACTCTGTCCTTTCCGGTTTCTCGCGTAATCACCCATTCCTCTCTTTAAATCCCTGTCCCTCTGTCCTCTTATTATTTACTCTTCTGCCCTCTCTGATATTGTCTCATTCCTGTGAAATGACAGATTATGCTATTTGCTAAGAGCAAATGTTATGGGGTGTTTAACCCCAGGATGATAAATCCATGACACAGGGGCTTATTGTGCTGGCCATCGCCCTGACAGGCTGCAAAGGTCATAACCTCCTCCACCCTGGTGGATGACCACCATATTTAGAGATCTCCAAATGTCTGGCCTGGAGTCGGAAAGCATGTCTTCCTGGGAATATTTTGCGCTTTTATAAGACTGTGGGAAGAGGAGGTGCTGGCTCACATCTGAGTCTGTCTAGGAAGTGGACACAGGCCTGGGGTTGGTCGTTGCGTGCTAGTGGCTTGTACACCACTCACACAGGCACACACTCATCCTGCAATCCAGTGGCATAACATAGGCACCCGCCGCCCCCACAGTGCGGGGCGGGCAAGCTCCAGGGGGCCCCCTCAGCACAGTAAGTACCCTGGCCTGAGAGCTTTTGACTGGGTCCAGAGGGGGGCCCCTCCATGTACTTTGCAGGAGGGGCCCCCTCAAGTTTCATTACACCAGTACTGCAATCACACAAGCAAACCTCACCCTTAGCTCAAACAGGCACCCGCTCAACCTGCATTCACACAGCCACAGCTCTCACACTGCATTAATGCTGGCACATTGCTAGCTCTGTGAGTGACGTGTCTGTGTGAGTGAATGTTGGGTGGTGGGCCTGTGTAAGTGTAGTGTGAGTGGTGTTACCATGTGAATTCAGGTTGAAGGGTGTGCCTGTATGGGATTGAGATGAGAGGTTTGCTTGTGTGAATACAGGATGAGTTGAATGCCTGAGTTCATGAAAGATTAGTGGAGTACCTGTGCGAGTGCAGGCCAGCCATGTGCATGCATGCATTAGTGTAGTAAAAGCTTGGCCGTGTGGGAATGCTGGGTGAGTGCTGGGAGTGTGTCAGTGTAGGTTGAGCTGTCTACCTGGATCAGTTCAAGGAGAGGTGTGCTTATTTAGGTGCAGGGTGAGAATGCATGTCCTTATGACTGCAGGGTGAGGTTTGTGCGTGTGTGAGGGCAGGGTGAGCAGTGTGCCTGTGTGAAAGCGGAGTGAGCGGCGTGCCACTATGAATGGAAAATAAGGGGTGTTTCTATATGAGTAGAGGGGGAAGGGTGTGTTTGGGTAGGGAGGGTGAGAGTTGCACAGGTTGAGCACTCTGCCTGTATGAATGCAGGATGTGAGGGATGCCTGTGAAAGGGTAGTGTGAGAGGTGTGCCTGTGTGAATGTAGGGTAAGGGCTGTGCCCGTATGAGTGCCATGCGAGGGGTGTGCCTGTGTGAGTGAAAAAGCAGAGGCGTTTCTTCAGGAGTGCAAGGGGAAGAGTGTGTTTATATAACTGCACAGTGAGAGTTGGGTGAGAGGTGCACCTGTGTGAGTACTGGGTGACATGTCTGACAGCTGTGCCTGTGTAAGGGCAGGATGCAGCACATTAAAACCAGACCTACTGGCATTGTCAGTGCTTGTTTAGGATGTGGGCCCTACACTCCACAATGCCACAGGTGTTCAAGACACCCACATGTGCTGCCTTAAAAGCTAATATGCTGCTTATCTTGCAATAATTTCCTCTCCGCTAAACCAGTGCTATCTGCGTACAGCTCAGCGCCATGTAGTTAAGTAGCCTGAGTATGACCTACAAATAAATGGATACGTAGGGCCATATTCACAAAAGTAAACTTACACATGTAGATGTACTCAAATTTAAATTTACTCTTACCCTTCGTAGTAATTTTACTACTTTCAGCTATTTACCATTTCAGGGTATAAGTTAGTCTATGCACCCTCTGAAACCAGGGGTGGAGACACATTTACAAGTATAAAGTCACTACTAGCAGCTTTCCACATGTAGGCGAAGGTCTGCCTCACTGCAGCGGAGAGCTCTCTATGGCCAAGCACAGGGAACAGCAAAAAAAAGTTTATTAAATTGCAAAATAATTTAGTCAAAATCTTTTAATTTTTAATATTAATGTTAACTAATTATATATTTTTTTAACCTAGAACAAATATAAAAAACATATTAGAGCAATATTATCTTAAAAGTGTATTAAAAATAATTTAAACATATTTAAATAATGTATAATTATTTATTTAAATTTGTATTTTAAAACATGGAACACCTACAGTAAAACAGTTAATTTTATACAGTCTGTATTAAAAATGATTAAAACATATATAATTAATTTTAACTATTTTAGTGCAAAAAGTTTAAGTTAAATATATATATATTTTTTTAAAACAGACTTTATTGGTCAGGTGGCACATACCTTGCAGGGCTCTGTACCCCAGAGGCCTGTGCAGGAGCAAAGCATATATTGTACATACACCATGGACACTTTTATGTAGCGACAATATAACAATCAAACATATACTAAACAACACCCCCCCTCCCCAGTAGTCGCGCAATAGCCTCAAAGTCCTACTCACCACCCGCGTGCAACTGAAACAGATCATAGTTTGATAGTATACAGCTCCCCAGGGCCCACCCCCCGCCCACCGATGTCCCGCCAATGCCGTCGTTACCCCAGTAGGTGTAGCTCCTGTGTCGCCGGCGGTGCCAACCATATGCCCCGGTAGTCTGCCCAACGCTTCCATATTTTATAGTGCTTACTCAGACAGCCCCTAGCCGTGAAGATGGGCTGCTCGAGCCCCATACCAAAGTCCAGGGCGTTCTTCCAGGCGGCTACCGAGGGGGCCTGCGGGGCCTTCCACGCCCTAGCGATATCACGCTTTGCCAATACCAGTCCCAATAGCAAGAGATGACGTTTATAAATATTGCCCCCTATGCCCTCCATAACATGAAGCAGGGCCAGCCGCGGCGTACGGGGGAGCTCCCACCCCAGGACCTCCGAAAGGCAGGACCACACCCCCCTCCAGAATCTGTCCAGGGAAGAACACTGCCAGACCGTGTGCATGAATGTGCCTTCCTCCCGACCGCACCGAAGACACTCCGGGGAGGCTATCAACCCCGCCCGCCACAATCGAGCCCGTGTAAAGTAGACCCTATGCAGATACTTAAATTGGATGAGGCGCACCGCTATGGCGGCGCCCCGTGGGGCCGCCAACGCCTCCCTCCAATTCTCCTCCTCCATCGTGCCCACATCCGCCTCCCAGTCCCTACGAAGCTTCTGGAGTGTAGGGGCGCTGTGCGTTACTAGTGACAGATATATCCGGGAAATCTTCTTTTCCCCGAGATCCCCGATGAAGACTTTCGCTTCCAGCGGGCTAAAATCGGGGAGGGAGTCCAGGCCCACGAGGCTAGGGGACAAGGCACGGCGAAATTGAAGGTACCGGTAGAACTGGGACCGGGGCATGGCGAACTCTCTCTGCAAATCCTGAAAGGACTTAAGTGTTGTGCCCCTCATAACATCTCCCAGGGTAGATATCCCTATGGCATCCCAGCCCCAAAACCCCTGCAATGCCGCCAGCCCCGGTATGCGCCCATTATGCCAGAGGGGGGTCTCTCTCGTCAGAGTATTCCACCAACCCATGCGCCTTAGCGCCTGCCTCCAGATCTGAAATACCACTCGCGTAGCCGGCGGCAGAGCGCGCCGTAGCGGCGCTGAGTAGAGAATAGAGTGCAACGTGTGGGTCCCCATAAGTCTGCGTTCCAAAGCGTACGCCGGATCCCCCCTGACCCCGTACCACCATTCATTGAGGACCAACAGATGCGAGGCCTGATAATATGAGAGGAGGTCCGCAGCTGCCAGCCCGCCACAGTATGTGGATAAGAAGCAGGTGCGCAGGGCCACGCGTATTGTTCCCCCTCCCCACAGGAATTGCCCAAGCGCCGAATTTACCTTTCGGAACCATGCGGGAGAGATCGGATAGGGATGATTCTATAGCTGATAGAGCAGCCGGGGGAGTGCCACCATTTTAAAAATTGCCGATCTGCCATATATAGTCAAAGGCATACGCGACCAGGACCTAAGATCCGTGCAGACCCTCTCCCAGACTGGGGCCAAGTTACGCTCCCACGAAATGGCAGGCACGTCCGTCAGGAACACCCCTAAGTACTTCAGGCCACCCACTGCTTCTTGAAGCAGAGACGCCCATTCACCTACCCCCACCCGCTCCCCCACCACCCATAACGTGGACTTACGGGGGTTTATATATAGCCCTGACGACTCCCCAAAAATCTGTAGAATCCGGAGGAGCCGTGGCCCCGTCCTGTCCATGTCCGTAAGAAAAAAGAGGACATCGTCCGCATATAATGCGATTCTGACGGACAGGCCCGGCGCCCACTCAAAGCCCTGAATCTGCGCATCCATGCGCACCCACGCCGCTAGCGGCTCCATTGCCAGGGCAAAGAGATACGGCGATAGGGGGCAGCCCTGCCGCGTACCCCGTCCAAGAGGGAAAGTGGAGGAGACCGCGCCAGCCACTCGCACCGAAGCCGTCAGCTCCGTATAGAGGAGCGTCAGATATGAGAGAAAGCAGGGACCTAGGTTAAGTCTATGCAGCAGTGCAAACAGATACGTCCAGCTAAGTGAGTCGAAGGCCCTGTCCATATCAGCCAACAAGAGTGCCGCCGACCTCCCCGTCTGTTGGATGGCCGCTACCGCCACGTGCGCCCGCCTTATGTTGTGTCTGGTCGCCCTCTGGGGCATAAACCCGGCCTGGTCTGGGTGCACAAGCGTTAAGATATGGGGCAGGAGGCGGTTGGCCAAGGCCTTAGCCAAGACCTTGGCCTCCACATTCAGAAGAGAGATGGGGCGATAGGAGGCGTGCTGTTCCGGGGGTCGGCCGGACTTGTGGAACACCACCACCTCAGCATGTCTCCAGTCAGGGGGGAGCCGGCCCTCCTCTCTAGCCTCCTCTACCACCGCCCTGTAGTAAGGGGCTAGCTGTGTGTTATAGCGTCTGAAGAACTCGCTCGGGAACCCATTGGGGCCCGGCGCCTTCCCAGAGTTAAGCTCGCCCAAGGCCGCGCCCAGTTCCTCATCTGTCAATGGCAGATCCAGCTGGTCGCGTACCGCATCCGACACCGTCCTAGGCAGCAAGTCTGTAATAAATTTAACAATGACCGACGCAGACAGGCTCTCCCGAGGCGCATACATCTGAGCGTAATATGTTGCAAAGCTTTCGGCTAATTGGGCGGGATCTGTGATCTGTGACCCCACCTCATCCAGGAGACCCGGGAGGGCCTGATAATGAAACGCGCCCTGGCATAGCCGGTGCAGCATCTTACCTGACTTATCCCCCCATTGACACACCCTGCTACGCGTCGCCAGCCATGCCTGCCGGGCTTCGTCCATCAGAAGGGCCGCATAAATCTGCTGGGCAAGGAGCTGCTGTCTCACCACGCTTTCCCCTCCCCTCCCGTCCCCGACGCTCAAGCGCCTCTACCTCCGCCTCTACACGGATCAAATCCTCCCTTCGTTTCTTGCGTGCCGCCGCGACCAAGAGATATCTATGCCCCGCAGGGTAGGTTTCAGCGCCTCCCATAGAGTCCCGGCGGCAGAGACGGAGCCATCATTTGTAGCAAAATATTGTTCAATGGCCTCGCCCATATGCGACACATATTCCTCCTTCTGTAAGTGCCACACCGAGAGACGCCAACGGAACGGCTGTCGCCTCCGGCCGATCTGGAGTTCCAGGGACACCGGAGAGTGGTCGGAGAGACCACGAGGCAGAATTGCGGCCGATACCACCCTGCCCGCCTCCGCTCGGGGAACAAAAATGTAATCCAGTCGGGAAAAGGATTTATGTACCGCCGAGAGATACGTGTATTCCCGTTTGTCCCCATGGACATGGCGCCATGTATCAACCCAATCGAGGCCTGTCACTAGGGAGTGTAGTTTCGTGGGGCGGCTACCACTCAGAGGGCCACCAGCCCCGCTTCTGTCCTTCACCATATCCATCACATCATTCCAGTCCCCCCCACTACGGACACCCCCTCTGGCATATCTGCCCAGATAGTAAACACTCTCTCCACCAGCGCCCACTGCAAGGGAGGGGGAGCATATACACATCCCATGACTATGGGGTCTTCCCCCACCGTACCCCTGAGGAACAAATAACGCCCCTGCGGATCTGACCATTGTTGGGCGAGCACATATGGGACCCTGCGATGCACTAAGATCGCCACACCCCTCGACCCCCGCGTGAACCCCGTGTGGAAGACCTGCTGGAATCCATAGCGCTGTAGACAGAAGGCCTTTGTGCCCATGAGATGGGTTTCTTGCAGCATAAGGATATCAGTCCCAGCCCTCTTGGCCTGATGGAGAATAGCCCCCCCGTTTAATCTTGTCCAGCGCTCCACGCACGTTCCAACTGGTAATGCGGAGGGAACCCGGGGTTACCGACCCTCTAGTGGGTGGACTGGCCATGGCGAGACCAAGGGCGTCTCCCTGCACACGGATAAGCATATCCGAATGGATGAGTGGTCATTGACCTTCTAGCATATGCGCGACTGACCTCCCCCACCCCCTTCCCCCAAACCAAGAACAAACCCCCACCCCATACCTCAATAGAACGCTGAAGTATCTGTCGCGGCTGGGCTAGGTCCCGATCCCCAACCGGGGGACAAGGGCCGCTCCAGCCAATGGATCCCCAACTAACAGCCCCTTTCATCTGGGCGCCGACTTCACCAGTACCCGACTGGTATAGGCCAGCCCACGCTAATACTCCCCCCTCAGTTATTCACGTAGGTGTGCACCAGCCCACCCGGGGAAATCACCACCACCGCACCCCATTACATGCCCATAATAAGATTCCAGTGTCTGTGACCGTTGCACGGAGTCCCCCCGGGCCGGAGCCCCACAGGATTGGGAGCGCCGCCGGGACCGTGACCGTCTACTGCTCTTCTGCCGATGTCGTCGGGATCCCTTCGCCACCGTCTCGCTCAAGGAGGAGTCCGATACCCTCCCCGGGATGTATGTGCCCTAAGTCGTACTGTTTCATCTGTCCATTGGAACACCGCCTCCGGGGTGTCGAAGAAGTGGGTGCGGGAGCGATATACCACCCGCAGGCGGGCCGGATACAGCAGAGCGTACGGGAGCTTGAGGTCCCGCAGGCGGGCCTTCGCCGCCATGAACGATTGGCGTTGTTGTTGCACCAGGCGTGTGTAATCCGGGAAGATCAAGATGCGTGTGTTTTCGTAGAGCAGAGGTTCTTTAGCCCGAGCCTGCTTCAGTATGACATCCCGGTCATGGTAGTTCAAAATCTTTGCGATCACCGGCCGGGGGCGTGCCCCCACAAGGGGTTTTTGCATCAGGGCTCTGTGGGCCCGTTCTATAACAAAACACTGGGATAAGGAGTCAGGAGGAAGCCAACTTTCCAGCCAGCGCGTTAGGAAGAGTTCCATATTGCCCTCCTCGCACCCCTCGGGAAGACCAACGAAGCGCAGGTTGTTCCTCCGGGCCCGCCCCTCCGCGTCCTCGGCCCGAAGCGCCAGACCCTTCTGTACCGACTCCATCTTTGCCACCTGTCGCTTCAGGGCCGCGACCTCATCCTCCACTCCTGAGATGCGGGTCTCTGCCTCAGTGATGCGAGACACTGCGTTGCGCAAGTCCTGCCGCAGCAGCATAACGTCGGAGCCCACCGCCCCGATTTTGGCATCCAGCATGTCCCTAGATTGGGTAATCGCCGCCATCAAGGCCGCATTGTCCGGCATGACCTCCTGCTGCCCCCAGCCGCTCCAGCCGTCGCCCCCGGGCCGGTATATTTGTCGATGGGGCCCTGCTTGACCGCACCTCCACCGCCCTTATCCCGCGTCATATCGGCCTCCAGAGGCCGGCTTGCTTCACCTGCGGGCGTCTGTGGCAGGCGAGTGGAGCAGATTCAGGGCAGTCCCCTCCTCCTCCTGCGGCCCGACTGCGCCGCCGAGCTTCCCACACCACCCCAAGCCAGGGGGGTCCCACTGATAGCTACACGGCCTAGGCCACACGGGGTCAACACTTGCTCTTGCTCTGGCTGCGGCCCGATCGTGCCGCCGAGTCCTCCACTCCACCCTGGGCTATCTCCGCTGATGTGCCCACTGGCTACGAGCTCCGCTTCTGGCGGGGGGCCCAATTGCCAGCCCCCAGCCCCTCTCTGGCCCCTCACTCCTCACCGGTGCGACCCGAACCGGCCGCCGTGCAACACCTGTGCGCTGTAGCCCCTGCAGCGTCTGCTCCGCCGCCACCACCGTCTCTTGGGCTCAGGGGGGGCCGCCGCCGGGAGCCGTCATGCCACCCACCGTCGTCCAGCCGGGGGGAAGGATCTGCTCGGGCCTCACAGGGCCCACCACGCGGTCCGAACGTGCCGCCAATCGCCAATCACCACCTCGGACCAGCTCCCAGGCCTCCCCCGGCTCCGACCGCCGACCAGCGCGGCCCGATTCGGCCGCCGCGTCGCCTGGCCTACTCAACCACACCGTCACCTCCTCTGCCCCTCGACCGCCACAGGGCCTCCACCACAGTTCGTCGCTTCCGTCAGCGGGATCGTGGCTCCTCCAGGGCTAGTCCTACATAGCTCCCCGGCTCAGCCGCAGGCCGCACCCAACTCCCAGCACAAGCAGGCAGCTTCTAGCGCCACGGGGCACCACCAACCCCCGGTCCATGGGCCACTAGCTCGCAGCACCACACCGGCCCCTCGCTCCTTACCGGCGCGGCCCGATCCGGCCACCGTGCCACTTCTGTATGCTGCAGCCCCCGTGGCGTCAGCTCCGCCACCACCACCGTCACTCAGGTTCAGAGGGGGTCGCCACCGGGAGCCACCATGCTTCCCTCAAGCATCCAGCCAGGAAAGAGGATAAGCACGGGTCTCACGGGCCCTCACACGGCTCGACCGTGCCGCCGGTCTCCTACCCCCACCACGGACCAGGGGGGGCCCCCCCGGGGGTTCTCAAGCCTCCTCAGCTACGCCTGCGTCTCGGGCCCGTCCAGACTTGAGGACCCCGGAACAGCAAGTGCCGCAGCAGTCCGGGAGCGCCGCCTCCAGCCCCCAGGCTTCTCCCAGCTCAGAGCGCTAATCACCGCGGCCCGATCCGGCCACCGCTTCACCCGGCCCAGTCGGCCGCAGCGTCACCGCCTCCGCCCCTGAACAGCTACGGGGCCTCTACCACGGCTCGCCTCTTCTCGTCGACAGAGTCGTCACATCCCCAGGCGGGCCCTACGCAACTCCCCGGCTCTTCCGCCGGCAGCTAGGCCACGCACAGCTCCCGGTGCAATCAGGCCACTCCGGGCGCCGCGGGGACTCCGCAACCCCACTGTTCGTGGCGCAGGGGGTAGGCCGGTGCAGCCCCACTCCTGGATCACTCGATGACCTGGGGGAGACAGGATATTTGCAGGATTATGATCGGGCTGGACGGAGCCCGCTTAGCTCACGTCCACCATGTTGGCTTGCTAAGCCACGCCCCCAAGTTAAATATATTTTTAACATTTCAAAAGTTTATTAAAAAATATATATTAAAATAATTAGATATATATGTTTTAACATTAAATAAAATGGATATATATTTTATAAAAGTCGAAATAAGTTAGTTTATTTGAACATTATTTCCTAAGGGCTTTTATTTCGAGTATCCATTGTTTTCTTTGGAAGAGTGTTCTAGTTCCAGTGGTTGGCCATGTGTGGTGCTGGACTTACTCTAGATCTGAGCTGGTGCACATTTGCAACTGTTTAGGGAACTTTTTGGCTCCGCTTATCGGGGAGGAGATTTCTGCACATGAAATACAGATGAGGGGGAGGTCTCTTAACCCGTTAAGTGCTTCTGTCGGCCAACGGCCGTCGCGAACACTACCTCGGTAGTGCTGCGCACGTCCGTTGGCCGACGCGGCCCCGCCCGCTTAATAGAACGTTCCGCACTGGCGCGGAACGTTCGAAGCAGTTAACCGGTTAATGTAAATACATGAATAGCCTTTTGTGGTAAACGAGCCAGAACTATTGTAGCATCAGTAAACATCCAACAAAATGCAGTTTGTGAATAGTCCCCATGGTGGGCTGCGGAGGTTCATAATACTCTCTAAACCTGCCTTGCTGGCTTTGCCATTTTGCACAAGAAGACAGTTTCAATAGTTAATTGTCTGTAGGTATAATCCTCCCCCCCCCAAACAGGAATTACCCAGCAGTGTTTAATTTGTAAAAGAATGAGTGCTGGTGCCCAGGGCTCTGCTCAAAAGCCTGCGTCCGGTGCAATTGAATGTAGGCGCACTGAATACCAAGGTCTTCAATTCACCTCAGGCCTCTTTAATCCACTACCAGACACTCCCTGCCCCTTTATCACACTCTTGACGGTCCCGGTTTCCTCCCTTGGTGACGTTTTTTTCTTCTTTCTCTTCCTCCGTTTTCCCATTTATTGTGTTTTCCCCTCTCTTGCTCGCGTAAATGTCTGATGCACAAAAATAAGTGCCGGGCCCCAAAAATGAGTGCAGGTGACTCCCACCGGCAACAAACGGCTCAAATTAAGCACTGCCACCAGCCACTGTATTCACTCTCCCAGGATACAAGAATACAGAGAACCATGTGCTGCTTCTGAAATAAATACTTGATTGCCTTCCCTCCACTTCTAAGCACTTAACACATTGACGGAACAGAAGGGAATGAGAAACAGAGTTCCTAACAACCAGGCACAAACAAGCCCAGGCCTGTCCTTCCTCTGAATTGCTGTGATGGTAGCTAAATGCACCCAGAGGAAAATAATAGACGCAGCACTTACAGAGTAATTCCTAATTGAATGGCAGTTTAGATAAATCAAAAGACAAGAGTAAATACAATAAAAAAGCATTGTGATGTTTAATCATGCAGAAAACGCTACAAGAGTGTAATTATGAAACTCATCTTAGCAGCCATGAATCCTCAAAGACTAGGCAATAAAGACTTCACTTGTTTCTGAGAAGCTTTACTATAAAAGATGTGAGAACATTGTGCTTTGTCCATATCTTGTAAACATCTGCTTGAAGGAAGAAACTGTTTCTTTTTTACTTATCACAAAAAAAACAGGAAGGATTTTTGTAGGAGTCTGCCTTTTTATTTTGCAAAATGCATGATTTGTTTTCTTTTTTATGGACTTGATTCCAGGCACATCTGCACCTTTTGCAACTGGAGGGCTGCTAAAAAGCTGGTAGTGCATGTCCCCTTCCCAAAAACATGGCGTGTAAGTGGAAACGCAAATTGGACTGTTAAATTTCAAGGTAAACCCACAGTCAAAGTGCTCAAAAGGTGCCTAAGTGGCTTAAATGATGAATGAGAAACGAAAAGATCCTGAGTGGCTTTATACCACTTTTGTATGGGATTTTAAAAGTACCAAAATATCACTGCAATGCTGGCAAAAAGCTCTGTAGCCCTGCAGGGCTAACCTGTCAGACTAAAATCATGTTGAACATTAGATGAGTCTCCCATAAAATGCGCCTTGAAGCTGCAAGGCCCAAGCGCCTTATGATCAGAAATGAAATTTGCTAGTTCTCCTACAATCTCCTAACCACAATGAAACTGCCTTACTGACACGCTTATGGCAGCTTTCAGTTGACAGTCGGAAACATATTTTAAATAGCATATTTCTGCAACTTAGACTTAGGCCAAAGCCTTAAATATGAGTTCTAAAAATACTGTTAATTTCGGTTTGTGCTGAGTGTCTTTCAGCGAAAGGCTGACAGTCATTTCGGAGTGCTGGTGCTGACTGGATAGGTCGCGTGTGCTAGACAGATGCTGCTCCAGTACGCTGGCAATGAACCATGATTCCTTGCAGTCAGGAACTCTCGCGTGTCTATAGAGACAGCAGCCATCTTGAATATTCGGGTACAATTTCTTCATGATTTTGATTGACCTATTGGGTAATTTAAAAAGCGCAAACCGCTTCTACAGGAACAAAGTGTCCTGGCTTTCGATGGAAAGTAGCATATGAGGTTCAAGGAGCCAGCTGAAAAACTCCACATCCAAGCCGATCGCAAGAAAGTGGGGTGACTGGCGTCAATAACTATAGCAGAGAGCTCAGCAAATTAGGATGTTATTGGAAAATAGCAAGTTCCTTTTTTTTTCAAAAATCTTTTTATTGCATTTTCAAACAACAAAAATAGAGCAGCATTTGACAATTGTGTGTGCCAAATCTGGGGTAGGACCCCTTATAAGTGAGATATGTACAGCATCATGGCAGAAAGAAATTGAGTGGAGTTCACACCTCGAATGAATTTTCCCAGTGTTAAGCCTCTCTAGCACCCCATAAATGTGCAAGGTTTTGTTTGGCGACCACAAGACTCAGTGAAAGCCACAATGTGTTATATCTTGGCGGTGGATGGTCCCCCATAAGTATAGAAGGCATATTTTCACTGTGTCCGGGAGCGCCACACCTATGACCTACCCCATGATCCTCTGCAACTCCATCCAAAAGGTTCTCACAGCCAGACACGACCATAAAACGTGGAAGAAGGTGCCCCTTTCACCACAGCCCTGAAGGCAGAGGTTCGTCTGACAGCGGCCCATGGCCCGGACCACAGTGCGGGAGTAATATGAATGGTGCAGAATGCGTAGGTGGATAACCCTTTATTAATGGCTACCTCTCGGAAGGCTCCCAACGCCTACTCCCACTCCCCGTCATCACAATCCCCAAGTCTCCCTCCCTTTTAGTCCTGAGTGTAGTGAGGATGTTTGGTGAATTATTAATTAGCTTCTTGCAGATGAGCAAGACAGTTTTTTTGGGTAGGGCCTCCAAGAGGACTCTGTCCTCTAGATGCAAGGTGTCTGGGACAGGAGTGCAATTGGAGATGTGCACCCTGAAGGCGTGTCGGAATTGCATATATCTGAAGGCCTCAGTGGGTGCCAAATCGTATTGGGCCTTCATCTCCACCCAGGTGAGTATATTTCCGTCTCGCCACACATCGCCCACCGTGGATATACCTATGAGGTTCCATGACTTAAAGCCTTGTAAACTGCGTACTTGACTAAGGGACTCACTACACCACAATGGGGTAATTTCAGTGGGCTTCTCCCTCCTGACCAGGAATTATGTGGCCGTCCTCCACACCCGGGCCACTGCAAGTGTCTGAGGCAGGAGACTCTTGGCTCTGGTCGAGCCATAGAGCACACCCGGGTACACCACCCCCCCCCCCACTCCCCATTGAAAACCTCTCCAATCTGAAGGCGGGATTGTCCCAGGAGGCAAATGCCCAGTCACTGATAACTGCGTCACCCAATAGTATTTCCTGATGTCAGGGAGACCGATGCCTCCATCGTGCACCCCCCGCACCAACTTGGAGAGGGCTATGCATGGTGGGGCTGTGTTCCACAGAAGCAGACGGAGAAGGGATTCTGTTTTTTACGAATGAATTCATCAGGAAGTTAATGAGGGCTGTTCTATAGTGCATAGAGCATTCGAGGCAATGTCATCATCTTGAACATTGCCGTTCTTCCTAATAGGGAAAGCGGGAGAGCCCTCCAGTGTTCAGACATCAGATTTAAAATGCTCCAGAATGGAACCAGGTTAAGTCGATAAAAGAGAAGGGGGTCCATGGTGACATGGATTCCCAAATATTTAAAGCTCCCAGAGGACAAGGGGAGACGGACCCCTCTGGGTAGCACGGTCATAGGACCCATTATCAAATGCATAAGGGACTTGTCCCAATTGATGGTGTATCCAGTGTTGGGCAAAGAGCCGCAGAATGTGGGTTAGTTGGGTAATTGTCGCGGGGGGTGTTACATAGAAGAGGGTGTCATCAGCGTATAGAGATATACGCTCCTCCTGATGGAGCAAGGATTCGAGAAAATGAAACTTGCACGTATGAATCCTCCATTAACCTGCACTAATCGTTAAAACTGTAAGTGCGACGAAACTAATATACACCAGACACCGACACATGGGGGAGAAAAGCTTACGCATGCTTAAATTAATGAGAAATAAAATGCAACGCGACTAAAACCCGTTTTAATTTGCAAAAAGGCTTTGCGCATGTGCAAACCTGAACTACGTAAAGATAACGTGACTAACTCGCTTTCAGAGGGAAAACCCTTGCGCATGCGCAAGAGAAACTAACCTGCGATCTTGAGGTACCGCATGTCCGGCATATGCTTGCTTGAATTTAAAAGAAAGGTGCTGTTATTAATGCTTTTGCCCAGAAAGACAATATTAACATGGGATAGAGTAGAAGTGGGTGGTGAACAGTGAGAATTATATGTTTAAGAAAATAACATTTGTTTATGATTCTTTTATTATTAGTGTGCATTCGGGCCTGCTAAACCATGACTG
The DNA here is from genome assembly GCA_963921515.1 of Calotriton arnoldi. Taxonomy (NCBI): domain Eukaryota; kingdom Metazoa; phylum Chordata; class Amphibia; order Caudata; family Salamandridae; genus Calotriton; species Calotriton arnoldi. Next base: position 3,087,186 of record CAWUFW010000353.1, on the reverse strand, counting down.
AAAAAGAAAATGACGAAAGTTGCGCATGCTCAGTGAATTCATGATGTTACCCGGTGACCGAAAGAGCTGAATGACTGCCAAGATTCAAGGACAGAAGAGATGGGAAAAAGAAGACATGTATCACTCATCTATGAAGCTTGTATTAAATAAATTACTACATTTGCAACAAAATATGCATGATGAGAAAAAGGAAAATATGAATGAGTCAAAGGGGAAGGGCTAGCAAACAATAAGTTTCACTAATAAAAATGAATATGTCAGCCTGGTGTGACGAAGACTCCCCTAACCCCGTCCAATCATATTCCGTATTTTAGTAAAATTTGCAACTCTTGAGGGTGGGACATGAAGAAATAAAGACTATAACTAGAGTGACTTGAGTTAAGAGAAATTAAGGATTGACTGAATGCATTGGAGCACGATAGAGCGTAGAGCCTGCATGGAGAGAAACTGCGGCACATGAACGCTGAGAGAGAGAGACGAGAGCAGACTCGGAAGATTCAGATCCAAACGACAGCCTGATTAGATTCGAAGATTGCGGAAGAATATCGAGGAGGGAGAGAGTGTTAGAGAGGGAATCGCCCTGGTGCGTCGGGTTTGTAGAGAAGTCTAGTAAGTATCAATCCGTCCTCATCCTGTCCTATAGTCTTTGTCTCCTGATCCTAAGTCAGGGGACCCCCACCAGTCCTTTGGCCAGAGGGGTGGTTTTCCAGTCATCTCTATTAGGTAAATGTCATTCTGTCCTAAAATTTGCATATTTCTTTGCAAATGTGTTATTATGTGCCTTTTGTCTCTTCATCTATCCACTCTTATGCATTTGATTTTGTTGAATGAGTTTGTGTAATTGAATGTATTTTGCTAAATGATTTTTCTCTCTCCCATTTAAGAAAGATGGAATTTGCACTGTGAATCTGTAATTGATGAGCGTTCAATTTTATGACTGAAATTTTAGATAAAACTTATAAATATTACTCCGAGTCTGTGGTTATTTTCACTAAGAATTTTAGTTAAGAAGTTGTTAATATCACCATCAACTAACTCAACTAATGGTGCATCGACCAGAGGAAGAGTGTTGATTCGTGAAGATTAGTTAGGCATTGAAATGATACTGTAATCGATTTGTGGCTACAGGGAAATAACTAATCAGAACTTAAGTGAATTATAAAACTTGACCCCCCAGCGGATTGGCCAGGGAGTGTGGGTGAGCATTCCTGAATAAATGTATATGGGCCCATTGAAACATTTCAGTTTTGTGTGAGAAAATTATTCAACCCTGGACTTCGCGCTGGATCAGTTTTTCTGGTAGCAGAGTTATGGTTATTATTGACTAGTTTGGTGATTATTGATTATTGATTATATGTTCTTAACATGAAAAGTTAGTGTCCTGTTCTATGTTGTCTGGAAGTACAGGTACAGAGATACCTGGGAATTCCGGGAATGGAATTTTGAAGAGTGTGGTAAGGAAATCACACTGCAGAAGGTTACTTGTCTGTTGTCATAATACCTAAAAGCTACGGAGGGCTGTAGGTGTTATATTAGGGACTATATCGTATAAGAGCCGAGAGTGAGTGATAGCAAAGGGCCCACCTGTGAAACCTTGGCCTTAACCAAAGGAGGAGTATCCCTAGAGGAGTATTAGGTCCTCCCCGAGCTTAAGTGAAGGGTAAACAGTGGTTTTTACTTGCAGTGTAAGGAAGTACTTTCTCTTTGAAGCAAGTGAATAAACTATCTTTGGATTAGCGGAGCAGACAGAGTAGCGCTGTTTTTACGTTGTTACTAACAAGAAAATTATAAAGAAAAATCAGAAAATACATTGTCGTATTACCTTGTGAAAGGAGGGTCAGTAGCAGGAGTCATACTGACGTCACAGAGAGCTGCGCTGGTATTGGTTGAAACAGCGGGCGTGTAACAAGTGCCGATTGTAAAGGGAGGGTCAGTAGTAGGAGTAATACTGACGTCACAAAAAGCTGCGCTGGCATTGGTCAGACAAGAGGGTGTGTTGAAAGCTCTGATTGGCTGGTAGACAAAAACCACGTTGGTATTGGTTGAGGAAAAGAATACGAAGTGAGCCCTGATTGGACTGTTGGTGTGAGTCGCGCTGGTATAGGACGAATGTTGGTGAATAGAATACGTGAGAAATATGGAAGAATTTCTAGGTTTGACTGCTGAAACAATTTGTCACAGGGATCGGAAGAATGAAGTTGATTAATAAAATCAAAAGTTTCTTTAAAAAGGATAAACGTGTAGTAACAAGAGAAGGAATTCTTATGCCACCTCCTGATACGCCTGCTTCTTTTATGATGATGGAACGAGGATACCATACTTGTGTCTGGTTGGAAAATTGGGTAGAGTATACGAAAGGTGATAGTGTTTTAGCTTTCCCTGAACATGGTACTTTTAATGTGAGGATTCTTCAGAATTTGAGAAATCGGATGAATTCATTAGAACCCAGTCCTAGGTTAACGCAGTATGAAGCTTTGGAGGAGTGGGAAGTTGAGGCATTTGAGCGAGAGAAATACAGAGGAGGTAGAAGAATAAATAGAGGATTTCTCCCCAGATATCCGTTTGATACTTGAGGAGATCAGATGAAAAGATGGAGAAGAGCTGTAGTAACGGAAGGCTTGTATCCAGTGTTGATGGCTGAGGATCAAGTAGGGAGTAAGTGTAAAGAAAAATTGAAACACATAGGTATGACAGGAACAGGATGTGATGAATCTGATGATGAGTTATTAGAGGACATTATAGTCAAAAGACCTCCACCTTACCAAGAAAATGCTAGAGCGACAACTCCAAGTGCACCAATGATGGGAACTCCATTAGTTCCACAGGTTTTATATGATCCAACAGTCACCCTAGCGTTACAGGAAAAAGAAAGGGATGCATTGAACAAGACAAAAGAAGAGATAATTCAGAAAATAAATCAGTTAGGTTTAAATGCTGAAGCCTTGACAGTACCAGTAACAATTGGCCCTGTTATTCCATTATATGGGGATAAACGAGACACCCCGAGATTACAAACAGTGACAGTCCCACAGCATAATGTTAGGAAAGAGGTAGTTATGTTAGAAGATCAAATTAGTGAAAGTGATTCGAATGTCTCATTACTAGATCTCCCTAATCTTGAAACAGTGACTGAAACCCCGAAGAGAGATTCATCAGTAAATAAAAGGAGAAAGGAACTAATTGTCACTCCAGTAGCAGGAAACTCTAAAGGATTTTCGCCAGAAGATCTAGAGGAGTGGGCAAAAGGATTAGACAAGAAAAACCCCCAAACACCAAATATAGATGTAGCCAAGTTGAAAGTGGATTTAGAAGAAATGATTATTGGTACTATAAGCCCAGACAGATTAGGTACATACAGAGATGAGGAATTGTTGTTTTTGTGTAAAAGTATAACCTGGAGAGCAAAGAATCTTCATGAGAAAATAGTAGAAGTGGCTTCAGAATTTGGAAAAGATGTAGAAAAATCGAAATTATTACAAAAACCGTATAGGTCAGAATTTACTGAAAAGGATTTGGAATGTTTGAATGCATCAGGAAGAAGATTACAAATAAAAGAATTGATGTATATTTTGAAGAAATGGGGAGATGCAGACCGATGGAGCGGTAGATGGACAAGAAAAAGGGATGAGGCAGCTACAAAGGAAACATCTTCATTCCCATTAAGAGACAGAACAGGTTGAAAGAGTGTGTCCAATGAGAGAAGTTCCTGGTGGTGGATATGTTCATGTTCCTTGGTCTAGACAGGATATTTTGTCTTTTACGAATGATTTTCCCAGATTAAGAGAGAAACCAGTTGAATGGTACAAGCAGGTGGAGAGGTTTGTGAAAGTCTCAAAGGTACTATCAAAGGATTTGGATGGCCTGTTTGATATAGTGGTACCAACTGATTTGTGGACAGAATGTAAAATTACTGTTGATTGGCCAACTGAAGAGTATCCCAGAGATGCAAAGACAGGTGCACCTTCAGAAGATGTGATGAAAAAGTATCAACAAGTGATTACTTTCTTGAAATGAAAGATTCCTCCTAAAGAAACAGATTGGGTTAAAATATATAGAACAACTCAAGAACCAAAAGAGTCAGTGCACGCGTATTACGAAAGGCTATTACAAGTATTTAAACAGTATAGTGGATTTGAAAATATTGGTGATAAGGATATGGGACATTTCGTGTATAGGTTTGTGTATAGATTGAGATCAGAAATTAGTCAGATGATTCAGCAACATAAGCTTTGCTGGCAGAGTAAGCCCACTGATGATATCTTGAAGTATGCGAAGTATTGTAGTGATGATATTGATGCAAAACACAAGAAACTGAAAGAAAAGATGATGTGGGCACAAGTGAAGTTAGCAGAACACCAAGAGGCAAATACTGGTTCTCAAAATGATAATAAGTCGAACGATCAGAATCAGAATAGTCAAGGATCAAATGTTAATAAAGGAAAAGGGCGAATGAATAGAGAAGAAGCGAGAAAGAAGTATCCTTGTCATGCGTGCGGAAAGCATGGACATTGGAAGAATGAGTGTAGAAATGTTCAACAGAATGGGGTAAATCAAAATTTAAATCCACAGATGCAGAATGAGGTGGTTGTGAACCAGCAGCAACAGCAACAGGTAGTTACTCCACAGTTACAGATGCCACAAGCCCCTATGCCCAACTATGTGAACGCTCAAGTGCAGAGATACAGTGTGAACACAGGATTTTGTGGAGAGAGTGGTAAGAATACACAAACGGTTCAACAATATTGGATGCAAAGTAACGAGAGTGATTCAGATACTTCTCAATGACGGTGCCTGAGGGGGGAGGAAGAATGCGTGCTTGGCGCATCTTTGGCGGTAGATCAGTCAGGTCCATTTGTTGATGGAAAAGTGGAAGGTAATGACATCACTTTCCTAGTGGATACTGGTGCTACCCGTTCTACTGTGAGAGTAGCAGAAATTCCAAACCTACCCCTCACGGGAGAAACTATCCAAGTTGTATGAGTCTCAAATAAGCAAATAAAAACCCCAGTCACTAAACCAATAGAAGTGAATATCGGAAATTTCAAAGACATGCATCGGTTTGTGGTGTTTGATTCAAGTCCAGTAAACTTGTTAGGGAGGGACTTGTTGTGTAAAATGAACTGTACCATCTATTGTACACCTGATGGTATTGCTTTCCAAACACCTGATGAAGATATCGCTTTCAAAATGATGCTAGCGAAACAAGGAACAGAAGTGGATGAGATGTTTTCACTTCTTACTGAAAGCAGTCTGCCTGATGAGCTGAGAGACACAGTGAGATCAGATGTGTGGGATTTTTCAGGAAAAGAAATTGGTCTGATGGCAAATGTAGATCCAATTAAAATAATGGTGAAAGAAGGTGCAATTTATCCAAACACACCACAATACAAAATGAGCCCTGAAGTAAAAGCAGGAGTTGCTCCAGTAATTGATCAAATGATTGAACAAGGTATTTTGAAAGAAATAATGGGCAGCCCTTGTAATTCGCCAATCATGGGGCTTAAAATGCCTAGTGGCAAGTATAGGATAGTGCAAGATTTAAGGAAAATCAATAAGATAGTAGTACCCTGTTGTCCAGTAGTACCAAATCCAGCAGTGATCCTTTATCAGATACCTTGGGATGCACATTGGTACACAGTGATTGATTTGTGCCAAGCATTCTTTTCGATTCCCTTGCACATGGATAGCCAATATCTTTTTGCATTCCGGTTCGAAGACCGTGTTTTGGCATGGTGCCGAGTTCCTCAAGGGTACACATAGAGCCCCTCGATTTTCAATCAGATCCTGAAAAAGTGTTTGGAAACATTGGTTATGCCAGGAAATTCGGTTTTGGTCCAGTACATTGATGACCTATTGGTGGCATCAAAGACACGAGAGGCTTGTGTCACAGACACAATTGCCTTACTGAACCATTTGGCAGAAAGTGGACACAAGGTGTCACCAGAAAAATTACAGTTTTGCCAACAAGAAGTTCAATATTTGGGACACAAGATAGAAAAGGGAGTTAGAAAAGTGACACCAGAGAGAATAAAAGTGATTCGACAAATGAGTCTGCCTAAAACTAAGAAAGAAGTACGAATGTTTTTGGGAGTGATTGGATACTGTCGTCAGTGGATTTTCATTGCTTTCAAAGCCTTTGCTAAAATTTACACAAAGGGATGTGACAGATCCGATTGAATGGGATGATGAAAGTGAAGATGCATTCATAAAACTGGGGGATTGTTTGTGTCGAGCACCAGCATTAGGAATGCCTGACTTTACGAAAGAATTTGCTTTATTCTGTTGCGAGAGAGAAGGATGTGCACTTTCAGTATTAACCCAGAGACATGGATTGACACGACGTCCAGTGGCATATATTTCTGCCACTCTGGATTCAGTGGCTGCAGCATTGCCTGGCTGCTTAAAAGCAGTAGCTGCTACTTGTGTGAGTCTGGAGCAGAGTGAATCTATTGTAAGTTCAAGCTGTGGCCGGTACCTGTTTTGGACTGCTGAAGATGATGAGGAACTTCCTCCCCCTACTCCCAGTCCCGTGATAGCATCCAGGCTAGACTACGTCAATGTTTTGTACTTAGGCCTCCCGGACTACCTATTGGGCCGCCTACAGGTGGTACAAAACGCGGCTGCCAGGGCCATCCTGATGGTTGATCTTAGGACTCACATGACGCCTGTGTTGATGTCCCTGCACTGGCTCCCGGTGCGAAAGAGGGTGAATTTCAAGACCCTGGTCCTGGACTTCAAGGCCTTTCATAATATAGGAGCTCCCTACATCAGGAGCAGAATCCAGCCCTATGCCCCAACCAGGACCCTGAGGTCCTCAACTCAGAGGCTGGTGAGCGTGCCAAAGTTCACACGTTCACGTTTGGGTGGACGTTCGTTCCAGGTGGCCGCCGCTAAGCTATGGAACAGCTTACAGCCTCCTCTGAGACAGGTGCAAGATAGCCTGAGCTTTAGGAGAAAGCTAAAAACGTGGCTCTTTCAACAATAGATGTGGCACTCAATGTTGCGCGATAACTGTTCTGTCAGAGAGGGCGAAGGTAGCGCCGGGACACTCCTAGGAGTAGCCGTGCGCTCTACAAATACCCTACATAACATAACAATGGGACATCCCTTAAAGGTATATGTGCCACATTCGGTCGAGATTCTTTTAACAAGGACTCGTACTCAGCACTTGAACCCTAGTCGGCTGACTAAGTATGAAAGAGTGATCCTGGGTGCTGAAAATGTAAGTGTGATAAGATGCACCACAGTGAATCCAGCAACATTGCTGCCGGACCCATACTGTGAAGAAATAAAAGAGGAGGTTGATCATGATTGTTTGGATCTGACAGAGATGTGTACAAAGCCCAGACCGGACATCTTTGATGTCCCATTGGGAGAATCAGATTATGTATTGTTTGTTGATGGGTCATGCTTGCGAAAACAAAATGGAGAACTGAGTTCTGCCTATGCCGTATGTACCGTATCTGCTATTATAGAAGCATCCTGTCTAAGAGGAGTCAAGTCTGCACAAATAGCCGAATTGTTAGCTTTAACAAAAGCCTGCAAAATTGGGAAAAAATTGAGAGTAACCATATTCACGGATAGTCAATATGGTTTTGGGGTTAGTGCATGCCTTTGGCCAATTATGGATGCAAAGGGGATTTCTGACTTCTTCAGGTTCTCCTATCAGAAACAGTAAAAATGTTAAAGAACTATTGGAAGCACTACGATTGCCAAAAGAAATTGCAGTGGTCAAGTGTGCCGCACATACGTCAGGAAATGATTATGTGACACAAGGCAACAAATATGCTGACCAAGTTGCACAATTTTGTGCTCGAAATACAATGTCTTTGAACAAAGGGTTGGAAATGGAAGCTACCAATTGCCAACTAATGTTTTTCTCTGCTTTTGAAACATGGGATGAAGTTAGACAGTAACAGGATGAGGCAGAACCAAAAGAAAAGGAACTCTGGATTAAATCAGGATGCACAAGAGCAGATGATGAGGTATGGGTGTGTCCAGATGGTAGACCGATAATGCCAGATAGTTTATTATCACAAATGGCAAGAGTATATCATGGAGCTACACACATTGGGAGGGATGCCATGATTAGGCACTTCAGGCGGACATGGTACAATCCTAAGTTTAGACTCATTGCAGACAGTCTCTGCCAGCGATGTTTGACATGCCAACAGCAGAACCCAGGTAGAAAGACAGTTGTCAGTTGGGGAAAAATTGGAAAGGCAGAGGGTCCATTTACAAGACTGCAACTTGATTTTATAGAGCTGCCACCGTGCAACGGTTGAAGTACGTCTTTGTCATTGTGCGTCTGTTTTCTCGATGGGTAGAGGCCTATCCCACGAGAAGGAATGACAGCCTCACAGTTGCCAAACTACTGTTGAGGGAGCTCATTCCCAGATTTGGGTTTCCAGTCACTTTGGAAACAGATAGAGGACCTCATTTTAATAATGAGATAATTTGATTAATTTGTACAGCTCTCAAAGTTGAGCAGAAACTACATTGTGCCTATCGACCAGAAGCTTCTGGAGTGGTTGAGCAGCTCAATGGCACAATAAAATCCAGGTTAGGAAAGGTGTGTGCATCCACCTCACTGAAATGGCCTGATGCTTTGCCCCTTGTATTGATGAGTCTTAGAAGCATCCCTGACAGAAGAACGGGATTGAGTCCTCATGAAATTCTCATGGGAAGAGCAATGAGACAAGTGTTTGTACCTGGAAACAAACTGATGAATATAACTGATGATCTAATATTGGACTATTGTAAAGGACTAGCTGATCTGGTACGTTCTGTGTCTCACCAGGTTGGAGAAGATGCACAGCCGAATCAAGCTCATGATTTGTGTCCAGGAGACTGGGTTATGGTAAAGAAGCACACAAGAAAATCGTGTTTAGAACCCAGGTGGAAAGGACCGCATCAAATTATATTGGTCACAACAACAGCAGTGAAGTGTTTTGGCTTGCCAAACTGGATCCATGCCAGTCATACACAAAGTGTCCCAAGTCCACCTGAACGACAAGAGCAGCAACTGGTAGAGCAAAGAGAAGAACCAGAAGCTGAAAGTTGTGAAGTCGAAGAAATCAGAGAAACAGACTCTGAAGAATGCATCGATGATGAACAACTAAGTACAAGTCAAGTAGAGTGGGCACCAGATACTGGGTCTCAAGAGACTGCTGTAGAGGCCAAGGAAGAGCAAGAGATTGAAAGACCAGAACAAATTGAAACAGAAAATCCAAATCAAGCTCAATCAGAAGAAGAAAATGAAAGACTGACAGGTTCAGAATAAATTCAGTCAACAGAAGAATCTACTGCAGGAAATTCAGATCAAGCTCAATTAGAGTTGGAAAAAGAAGGACTGAAAGATCAAGAAGAAATTCAATCAACAGAAAGACAAAAATTAGAAAGTCCAGAACAAGCTCAGCTAAAAGAAAAAGAAAATAAAAGAACACTAGAAATAGGCGAAGAAGGTGAAAAGGCAGTACAAACAAAGAGGGTCAGAAAAGGTGATCACTGGTCAAGCGGAGTAAAAGGACTAAGATACATTTTAAGAAGAAGAACAGAGAAAGAACAAGAACAAGTAAATGAAGTATCGAGTCAAACTGAGCGAGAACAACCAAGAAGAAAATCTTTACGAAGATCAAAAAGACTGAAAGTTCCGAGCAGACAATATAAAGCTCCTGAATGGACATATATCATCCATGAGGACTTTGAGAATCTTGATCTAAACGAAGAACAAGAAAGTGTCACTATTGAAGGAATTGATGAATGCAAATTGAGACCACCTTAAAAGAAAAGACTTTGACACAAAAGGTGGAAATTGACAAACAAGTAAAGAAGAGAATAAAAGAAACCGAAGAAGAAAAGAAAATAAAGACAAAAGGGGATCAAAGATGAAAAGCTGTTGAAGTGTGGGATCACACAAAGATTTTTTTATTTTATTTTTTTTAATTTTTTTTTTAGAATAAATTTTAGAATTTAGAAGAAAAATTTAGGTATTGATCAATTTTAGAAAATTAAAAATGGCAGAAACAAAAGTGACTGAACATCCGAAATCTAGTTTAAAACGAAGATGTGTTAAATATTGTTTATGCAGTATGTTTATACTAATGCTAATGTGGTTATTGCTAACAGTTGTGATACCTGTTCTAATGGTAACTAATAACAGAAATAACACTAATACAAGTGATCGAGTGAATGCAGTTACTAAAAGGATGACTACCACAAATCTGGAGCAAATGGATGAGAGCGTGTATCATCATGACAAATCAAATAGTGATTCGTCATTAAATGTGTTTACTAAACTTCTTTATGAATACGTAGATACCATGGATGTGAGTGATTGTTATGTTTGCATGAAGTTACCTTCGTCTGTTTCAGAGGGGGTGACATATCACCATCTTCCTTTAACCTATGGTGTGTCATGTAGTGTTGTGTCCAGTTTGTTCTATGTAACAGGCAAATTGCAGTATTATTATTCAAATATGGATTTAGTATTTTCAGAGATTCCTATTCGAAGAAACCTGAACCCAGTGCTTAGTGCTAAAGATGCAGAATTTATGGGCGAGTTCTTCTTAACAACGAACCCAATAGACATAACATATGCTCATAAGAATAATCTAACATGTACAATGCGTGATGAGGAAAAGATTTTCTAAATTTAGTAGAAGAAAGAAGGCAGGATTTTCAAAAGAAGGCTGTTGAACAGAAGTCACACGTACCTCCATGGGCTAATAAGGAGGGGGACTATAAGAAAGGCGAGACTCATGCTGCAAAGTCTCTAGACTTGTCGAAATTGGGAAAATTCTGTCTGCATAGACTAAAAACTGACTATAACAACATATTCATTGGTTCTAGTGAATGTGAACACACCTTCCTAATTATGGGGGGATGGGGACTAAAAGGTGGAACTGATCCTATTTTTCCAGGAATATATTACGTGTGTGGTAAAAATGCCTATTATAGGTTGCCAACACGATGGTATGGTAGTTGTTATCTTGGAATAGTATTTCCAAAAGTGTACCACATAACTAAGAACAATGAAATGAATGTAATAGGTCAAGGACTAAAACGGAGTAAAAGAACAAGTTTTACAGAAATAGTAGGTGATATATTTGGTGCACTAATACCAACAGTTGGAGTCATGTTGAATTCACATAAAATACAAAAATTGTCAACAATAGTTGATCGTCTATCAACAGATACTGCTGGGGGATTCTTAATGATTAATACAGAAATGGTTGCAATTAGATCTATGGTTTTGCAAAATCGACTTGCACTTTATATATTATTGGCAAAAGAGGGTGGAGTCTGTGGCATGTTGAAAGTCCAACACTGCTGTACATATATCCCAGACAAAAGTAAAAGTATTGAGGGATATATTGAGAATATTACAAAGATTCATGACGATTTGACCCAACTGGAGGTTGACGGTGTCTGGGAAAGACTTAGTAAAAAGTATTTCCGCTATAGGTAGTTGGTTTTCCACTTTAGGGAGTAGTCTATTAGGGAAGAGCCTAATACCAGTAATTTCAATAACAATAATAGCTCTGATAATGATGATGACATATAGATGTTGCAAGAATAAAACAAGAACAAGAATGGTAGCCGAAATAAAGAATAAGAGATTGAGAAGAAAGAGAAATTGGGAAGAGATTGAATTAGAGGAAATGAAAGGAAGTTTATATGAAAAAATGAAAGAAGTAGGCATGAAAAGAAAAATTGAAGAATTAGTAGAAAGAGAGGAAGATACTAAAAATTAGATGAATAAAGTTGGCACTTGGTAATGATGGGTATTTTATGATGGCTCAAAAATGTCATCAGAGGGGGATTGATGGAGCAAGGATTCGAGAAAATGAAACTTGCTCGTATGAATCCTCAATTAACCTTCACTAATCGTTAAAACTGTAAGTGCGATGAAACTAATATACATCAGACACCGACACATGGGGGAGAAAAACTTACGCATGCTAAAATTAATAATAAAATGCAACGCAACTAAAACCCGCTTTAATTTGCAAAAACGCTTTGCGCATGTGCAAACCTGAACTTGGTAAAGATAACGTGTCTAACTCGCTTTGAGAGGGAAAAACATTGCGCATGCGCAAGAGAAATTAACCTGCGATCTTGAGGTACCGCATGCCCGGCATATGCTTGCTTGAATTTAAAAGAAAGCTGCTGTTATTAATGCTTTTGCCCAGAAAGACAATAATAACATGGGATAGAGTAGAAGTGGGTGGTGAACAGTGAGAATTATATGTTTAAGAAAATAACATTTGTTTATGATTCTTTTATTAATAGTGTGCATTCGGGCCTGCTAAACCATGACTGAAAAAGAATATGGCGAAAGTTGTGCATGCTCAGTGAATTCATGATGTGACCCGGTGACCGAAAGAGCTGAATGACTGCCAAGATTCAAGGACAGAAGAGATGGGAAAAAGAAGACATGTATCACTCATCTATGAAGCTTGTATTAAATAAATTACTACATTTGCAACAAAATATGCATGAGAAAAAGGAAAATATGAATGAGTCAAAGGGGAAGGGCTAGCAAACAATAAGTTTCACTAATAAAAATGAATATGTCAGCCTGGTGTGACGAAGACTCCCCTAACCCCGTCCAATCATATTCTGTACTTTAGTCAAATTTGCAACTCTTGAGGGTGGGACATGAAGAAATAAAGACTATAACTAGAGTGACTTGAGTTAAGAGAAATTAAGGATTGACTGCATGCATTGGAGCACGATAGAGCATAGAGCCTGCATGGAGAGAAACTGCTGCAGATGAACGCTGAGAGAGAGAGACGAGAGCAGACTCGGAAGATTCAGATCCAAACGACAGCCTGATTAGATTCGAAGATTGCGGAAGAATATCGAGGAGGGAGAGAGTGTAAGAGAGGGAATCGCCCTGGTGCGTCGGGTTTGTAGAGAAGTCTAGTGAGTATCAGTCCTGTCCTGATCCTGTCCTATAGTCTTTGTCTCCTGATCCTAAGTCAGGGGACCCCCACCAGTCCTTTGGCCAGAGGGGTGGTTTTCCAGTCATATCTATTAGGTAAATGTCATTCTGTCCTAAAATGAGCATATTTCTTTGCAAATGTGTTATTATGTGCCTTTTGTCTCTTCATCTATCTACTCTTATGCATTTGATTTTGTTGAATGAGTTTGTGTAATTGAATGTATTTTGCTAAATGATTTTTCTCTCTCCCATTTAAGAAAGATGGAATTTGACCTGTGAATCTGTAATTGATGAGCGTTCAATTTTATGACTGAAATTTTAGATAAAACTTATAAATATTACTCAGAGTCTGTGGTTATTTTCACTAAGAATTTTAGTTAAGAAGTTGTTAATATCACCATCAACTAACTCAACTAATGGTCCATCGACCAGAGGAAGAGTGTTGATTCGTGAAGATTAGTTAGGCATTGAAATGGTACTGTAATCGATTTGTGGCTACAGGGAAATAACTAATCAGAACTTAAGTGAATTATAAAACTTGACCCCCCAGCGGATTGGCCAGGGAGTGTGGATGAGCATTCCTGAATAAATGTATATGGGCCCATTGAAACATTTCAGTTTTGTGTGAAAAATATTCAACACTGGCCTTCGCGCTGGATCACTCCCACGATTTCCCTCAACCAATACCCCTCACAAGCGGGTCCTATCGGACCCACGCTGCCAGCGGTTCCGGGGCGAGAGCGAATATCAGCGGGGAAAGTGCGCACCCCTGTCTTTGACGTTGACTTTGACATAGGCGATCGGGTCTTTGTACAGTAGACGCATCCAGCCCATAAAGTCGGGGTCAAATCCCATTCGTTCAAGCACTCCGAACATGTAGGTCCATCCCAGAGTGTCGAACACCATCCAGGCATCCATAGATAGTACCATTGTGGATACATTCTTGTTTCTTGAGCTTGCCATGACCCCGTAGAGCCTACGTAGATTCAGGCGTGTCCCTCTGTTTGGCATAAAGCCGGACTGATCTGGGTGTACCAAGGAGGTGATCACCTTTTGGAGCCTATTGGTCAGAAGCTTGGCAAGAAGTTTTATCTCAACATTACGGCGAGAAATGGGACGATATGAACTACATCGCTCCGGGAGTTTCCCAGCCTTGTGTATTACAACTATTCTAGCAAGGCACTGGTCCTCAGGGAGCACACCCATCCCTCGCACCTCCCTCCACATTTTAATTATTTGAGGTTCCAACTTGGAGGAAAGACATTCATAAAGTTCAACAGGGAGGCCGGTAGGCCCCATTGCGTTGCCCGAGCTCAGTGATCTCAGTTCCTGGCTCACTTCTTGCGGATCTATGTCCGCCTCCAAGAAATTTCGGTTTTCTTCTGTCTGACTGGGAAGTTTAATGTTCCTCAAGAAATCCCTAAAATCCGAGGATGAGCAGTTTGTTTTGGGAGAATAGAGGTGTTCGTAATATTGTGCAAATAAATCTGCTATACCCTCGGGGTCAGAGATAGTATCGCCTGAGCTGGTGGCAATATGCGAGACCCAACCCCTTATTTGATCGCTCTTCTCCAGCCATGCTGGCATCGTTGAGATAAGTGTGGGAGACCCTTGCCCTGTCCTCAATCAAGTCCCTATATTCCTTCTGTTTCAGGCGGAGGGCATGTAAAGTCTCCTCGCTCGCCCCCTCTTGCTCCAGCGTTCAAAGGCCATCATTTCATTCTCCAGTACCAGGAGTTGTGCCTGCCTGTCTCTTTTCTGTCACACTATCAAGGAGTACCCTCGACCTCAGACGACCGCCTTATAGGCCTCCCATAGAGTCAGATAAGAGTCAACCGAACCCTCATTGAGCTCAAAGTAGGAAGTCGTGGCTTGAGCCAGGTCACCAATGCGTTTGGCATCCTTAAGGTGGCAGGCACTGATAGGTCGCGGACCCCGTGCTGTGTTGGAGCGCCCCCACACTGCCAGCCACACCGGCTAGTGATCCGATATCCCCCTGGCTAAGTGGCAGACCTCGGCAACCCATTCTAAGTGGGTGGATTTAGTAAATATATAGTTCAGTCTGGAGAGGCTGTGGTGGACCCCCGATAGAAAGGTGTATTGACGCTCTGCCGGATGCCGCATACGCCAAATGTCGGTCAGGCCCAGGGCAGTGACTACGTCAGATAACATGGGGTCCCAGTGGGTGGCCCCAGCCCGGGAGTGTCTGTCTAGATCGGGTGAGAGGAGGGCATTGAAGTCCCCCTCACCCCGAGGAGCAAGACCCCCTCCGGCAACTGGAGCAGCATCTCACTCAGTAGTGTGAGGCGATGATGTCGGGGCGGGACATAGACTAAACATAGGTTGATTGGGACTTTTCCAGGTGCCCGACTGTGCCACATTATTGCCTTGTGCGGGATATAGGGAGTCGAATTCTTGATAAGGATGCCCACCCCCGTGAGTCAGTTGTATAACCAGAGTGCGCCACCATGGTGTAGCCCCCTCTGGACATTGCTTTGCAAGTATTGCCTAGTAGGTGTGTTTCTTGCAGCAGCACCATGTCGGGCAAATGCTTTAGAATGAATTGGTGGACCAGTCCCTGCTTAATTTTATTGCAGAGAAAAAGTTCTTGACGGTCTTCTAAAGGAGAAAGGGTTCTGGTTGGAGCGGAGAGCCAGAGAGAGAGCATTCCAGGGTTTTGTCGACGCTACAGACAGACAGCAGCCCCCCATTCTAGCCTTACAAAATTTGGGGATGATCACCCAATAAGCATGTCATGATCTTAAGTTGTATGGTAATAATTAAATAAGTAAATGAAGGACCTACTCTAGGTAAGAATGCTGGCCCTGTTTATCAAGAACTTTGTGACATAGCAAAAAGCTTTAAACTGACACCTCTCAGGGAGCAAATGAAGTTTCCCCAGTTCCTTAGACATGGGAGAGGCTCTTTTCAGACCCAGTACCAATCGCGCTGCTCCATTCTGGAGCAGGTGAAATTTGCTTAGGAGTTACTTTGAAAAGCCTATGAAAAGGGAGTTACAATAATCGATCCTCGACAAGTGCAAGACTTGTACGTCCTTGCAGAGGACAGGATGAAAGAGAGAACTTTCCAAACAATCCACAGGAGCATAAAACCTGTTTTGCACATGATGTTAATGTGCTCTTTGAAGGACAGGTCGGAATCTATACAAATCCCTAAGCTCTGATCCTGAACAGATGATGTATGTAAAGGTCCTGAATGAATCCGGCAATCATTCTTGGGTTCAAGATATAAGGCAGGGCCGAACAACACCATCTCAGTTTTGTCTTTGCTACGGATCAATGAGTTGCCCCTCATCCAGTTAGAAACCTTCATGAGGCAGTTCCTAAAATTCTTAGCGCCCTTTGCTAGGCAATCATGCTACAATGTTTCTGCACCAGGACCTCACTACTTGGATCTCAGATTTCCATTAACAAGACCCACAGCTTCCTAAAGGAATATTCTTATGGATATTTAGATTACAGAGAAGTATCCGGAACATTATGGCCCTGATTACGAGTCTTGCGGTCCACGGACCGCCAGACTCGCAGTGGCGGTCTCCCGATTGCCCCTATTACTATAGGGGTGATGGAACCGCCACAGCCCTCCCGCAGCCACCAAGGAACTATCATTCCTGGGCGGTGTTGCAGCGGTCAGGAGGCAGTGATATGCTTGGCGGGACCGCCACAGTCCCGCCAAGCATATTACAAGTTTCCTTTCTGCCACGGTTTTCATGGCGATCCCGCCGCCCTGAAAACCGTGGCGGAGAGGAAACAAAGGGGGCCCTACAGGTCCCCTTGGTGCCTCATGCCCTATGGATGCACAAGCCCCCCTGTGTGCATGCACAACAGTTGCTGTACGACATGGAGTTTTCAGTCCATGCCATGCAGGAACTGCTTTTGGAGCTCCCATTGCAGTGCCCATTTTCAGGTCATCGCCGTGGTAACGTCAAAAACAAAGACCGCCAGACAGGAGGAAACTCCTAATCTGGTGGCAGTCTGACCGTGGCATTGGTGGTACGGCGGCGGGCGGACCCGGTGCTGCACCACCAAAGTCATTATCAAGCCCTATGTGTTGATAAAACCTAGTTTTTTTTTTTTTACTCATTCCATGAACCTTTATCTGAAATCTTACAGCAGGTTACTATTATCTGAATTCTTAATATTAAGTTTTGCATTTTCTAATCAAGATTTTCTGTAAGGCAAAAGGAAGGATTCTCAATAAACTAATATTACACATGTACATATGTATGATTCTAATGCATATCATGTATTATATTTCTAAGTTGCACATACAGTTGCTAACCAGTAAGAAACAAAAGTATGTTAATGTTCGTTTATTACTTTGCAGTTTAACAGATGTAAAGTAGGACCTCAACTCAGCCTCCACAAATGAAAGAATAGCGACAAAGCTTGAGGTAGCTGTTCAAAGCATAGAAAGAAGTTTCAGTGTACTTGTATTTATGTTTAGTTTTCAGAAATCCCCTCATATCGAAATAGAGATTTCATTATACAAAGATATTCCTAAGGTATATCCAGTTACACTTAGGGGTCGATTCCGATTCCGTTTGTAAAGTGAACCGACCGACACGTCCCGGGATAAAGTACCGACCGACACGTCTCGCCGCCGTACGACCCGCGCAGTACGATGGAAAGCCTGTGAATTCCAACCGACTCACCCGAATATGAACCGGACGACGGAGCCGTACGGAAAAATAGCCTCCGGCCGGAAAAAGCCCTCGAGCAGTACCGTCCGACACGTTCCCGGAACGGAGCCGAGCGACACGTACCCGTGACGTACGAGTTGCAAAGTACGATGCTATACGTGGGAAACAAGAACGACTCGCATGGAGCACAAGCCGCACGACCGACACGCACACGATACAAACACTCAAACCAACGGACTCCGCCCGCGACCGACTCGAACTCCCGCGAGCGAAACGAACGCCCACGACCGAGTCGAACGCCCATTGACCGAGTCGCACACAACATACACAACACAGCATAACAACAGCGTGAAAGGCTCGGAGAAGCCTGTACGACTCACCAGCAGCGTCCGGCACGGTCAGAAGAACATCTCGTACACACACACAAACAACAGCTGACCAAACACAAAAAAAGGACCAAACAAGCACTGACAACGAAAATATATTAAAAAAAATAAAATCAATTAAGAGAGACACACCCACAACTCAACATATTTAAAGGCCACCAATCACTCCCATGAGCCATTGCCATTTCCTGAGAACCTCCACACACACAACTCTGCTGACACACACCATTGCCATCTCACCAACAGCATTCACACACACACACCCACAAACCTCACTTGCACCCTCACACACACACACCAATCACCACCACCACCACCCCACCACGACCCCAAACCCCCCATCCACCCCACCCTCACCACCAACACCACCCCCACTACCCCAAACCCCCCATCCACTCACCCCTCACCATCACCAACCCACCCCCCACCCCCCAACACCACAACCACAACTCCCCCATCCACCCCCTCACCACTACCACCACCACCATCACCACCCCCAACACCAGTACCCCAACCCCCCATCCACCCCACTCACCACTACTACCACCACCACCACCCCCCCCACCACCCCCAACACCACTACCACAACTCCCCCATCCACCCCCCTCACCACTACCACCCCCACCACCCCACCCCAACACCACTACCCCAACTCCCACATCCACCCCACCTCACCACAACCACCACCACCACCAACCCACCACCCTCGACACCACCACCACCACCACCATGCCCCCCAAGAAGAATCCAAAGTTCACAGATAGTGAGTTGACAGTGCTGGTAGATGAAATCATCAGAGTAGAGCCACATTTGTTTGGCACATTGGTACAGAAGACCCCCATGTCCCAGAAGGCCAAGATGTGGGAGAGAATCGTCAACAAGGTGAACGCACAAGCACCTTGTTTGCGCACAAATGACGACTGCCAGAACAGGTGGTATGACGTGCGCAGGAGGGTCAAGAAGCTGCTGGAGAAGGACCATAAGCTCAGCAAGCACACCGGCAGCGGCCCCCTGCCAAACCCGTTTACTTCCGGTCCTGGGAGGAGAAGGTGCAGGCCATCTTACCACCGGAGAGCATACATGGTCTGACTGACATCCCAGAGCCTGGTGAGTACACAAATAAGAGACTCAAGATTGTGGGGCCATGTACACATGTCACCGTCAAGGGGACAGGCAAAACAACTTCCGTCAACAAAGCCACAGTAACACAAACAAAGTCATCCCTACAGCCATATGCCTGGCACAGCAACACAACACCTGCTATCTCATACCAACATTGAACTATGTCATCACGTGTACAAACCTAGCAAAAATCAGAGCAACTCAGTGCCACAAAACCCCCAACAGACACTGCCACACAGTCTGCCACCACTGCCACACCACCTCACAGGGAACCTGACCCACAGGAAGGAAGCTCGGGGATGTTGGGGAAGTCAGTGTAGCCAAAAGCATGATGGGAGTTGTAGTCACAGCCAATAGTCCCCCTCACAAATGGACCAACAACACCACTTCTAACCATGCGCACCTCACAGGCAGTGGAAATGTACCCTCAAGATGGCTGACACTGGGTCCTGCTGTGGGGAGCACAAGGCCCTGATGGGCTATGTGCACATACCAAATGCAGGACCCTGATGCCTGACATCCTGAAAGTCAACTGCCACTCCCTGCAAGGGAAGCATACACAATAGTGGCCCATCTGGCCATGGAGGGAGAAGCACTGCCAGCTCTGACCATGCCCACCACCATGTGCTGTCACACACCCCTCAACACAAACTCCACACAACTCACCTGGGAGAAGGCATTTACCCACACTTCATGCAAACAACACCCAAGACCCACCATACTGGCTACTGCTGTGTGACGTACAGGGACTGTTGCCACTTGTGTACAACCACCACTACACCACTGACTCACAACCTCAACATCAACCCACACTCACCGACATTGAAGCATGTCTCTGTGTGAATTGCCTGGCCCCTGGGGGAGGAGGAGGTACTGCAATGACACTGAAAACCATTGAGGCAGCTGCAAATCACATCTATCCAGCAAAAACTAACAGCAGCCCTGGGAACACACACTGCCAAACCAAAGAGCAGGGCAAGATGGCTGACACATGGATACAATGTATGAGTAGGCTGCTAGTCCACACACGCATCGACCAACCCAATCACAGTCACACTGCCAGCTATTGCAAATGTACCTTTGCACTCAACCTCCGGGGATGCAGTGTCCCAGGGACCCCCTCTGGCCTGGACAGGTAGGCGCGGATTGTAGTTGACAAGTGCAGAAATGCAGACCTACCACAGAGACCCAAACACACAGCAACTCACATACACAGCAGTGACAGGGGACACCTGACTGACTACAATGGACCTACCAACATCCCTCACACTGTAGCATGGTGACATACACTCAAACACCCGTTGTCAGCCACATGAAACGCAGACATTGTCCAGTATTGTAGGCATCATCCACACCACACAGCACTCACTGACATGGACACTGGGGACACAAGGACTAACATGGGCTGCACTGGAGCAGGCATGCAAGTCACAGCTGAAGCAACCGAACACACACCTCTGGTCACGACTCTAGTAAAGAAAGACAGCCGCAGCGAACAGTCCATACCACCATGGAGGACATTGACATCACAAAGCATGTGTGCAAACACAAAACTCACACACAACTCCATTAGCAACAGTGACACCATCACCTGTGTGAAATGGGATGTGGACTGGGGACACAGACAACACAGAAGAGAACATCAGGACAACCCGGGCATGCTGGACTGTGACCAGGTTGTGCAGACACACTAATGTGATGCACATTGACTGACACAAACTGGCATCACACATGCCCCAAACAGAGATCCCAAACTAGGTGCCTTTGCAAGGATGCCAGCGTCAAAGCACAAATGTTGACAGGGATGAAACACCTGTGTCAGGCATGTGTCAGCACCAGTGCAGGAATGGCACAGTACAATCCAGCGTGCAATTAAGATGCCAGGCAGGCAGACAGCTAGACTTGACAACCAAAGTGCCTCAGGGTGTCAGGTGAATGCACCACACTAATGGAAATCTCCCGCAGTGACAAAGTAGGATGATGCAATGGACAGGCATGCAACACCAACCACAGTGGCCAATGTCATGTGTATGAACCATTGATGCGTACCAGGAGAGCACCGGAGGGTTCAGCCAGGTAGTGGGGATCCTCACGGACATCAAAGAACAGCAGGCTGCCCACCATGCCCGCTTGGACTCCCACATGTCCCGTGTTGAAACACACCTGTCAAATATGGAGTCCAAGTGGGATACCATGGAAGATATAGCAGTGGTGCACCGGGAAATGTTGACCTGCCTCCGCCAGATCAGCACCAACTTGAGCCCACCTCCCTGTGCGACGACTACATCTCGGGCAACAACATCTGCCACTGCCACAGGGAGTGAGGGGGGTCTGGTGGAAGCCCCCGTGCACGGCAGCAGCCTGCAGGTGAGACTCCCCTGAGAAGAAGAAGAGGGGTCGTCCGGTGAGGAACAAGTGAGACGAAGATGCCCATGCACATCCCCCAGGAAACCAACACCTGTTCTGGACAGTGACCTTTGTGTGCAAACCGTTCACCTTGTTGTACGACATCGTACTCCCCACATGACATGGAGGGTCTGAGTTGGAACAATGTGCTTAATGACTGTGGACTGTACTCTAGACATTTCATCTACCAACACTCCTAACTTGTTATCTGTGAACTTTGGATTCTAAAGCCAACGGACAACACTCCCAATCCTGAGCACCATCCCCACTTATGTGCTAATAAATTCACCTAAACACAAGACGTGACTCTGTGGTGATTGAGAGGTTGCCAGTGGCATGTAGATCTGGATGTGCTGAAGAACACTGTGCATGCAAACCTGTACTGTGATGAGTACACTGTCATGTCAGTCAGGCCAATGTGCCACATATGTGGGAGACACACCACCAGGTCTACTTTACACATGCCCACCACGTCCAACCAATTCATTGCCAACATCAATGTTGACAAGCAAGCCTGTGGTATGCACAAACTACACAGCCAACCTGAGTCAGTGGTGACAGGCCCACAAGTGCAGTACGTCAATGTCAGTCTGATGTGTAGGCACAAGCAACACACATCAGAAGGTGCAGCACAGTTTATTGTCAGGCAATTGCCACATGTCCCTTATTACACACATGCAAGCTAGCAACACCTGACAGTGGGCACACGGTCACCAAGTGGATAACTACGGAAGTCCTGGGGTGCCTGGCACATCACTCGTCGGGACACTAACGACTCCATCCTGGCAGTGGAGCATGGGCATCAGGGGTCTCTGTACACCAAACAACAGCCACAGTACCCTGTGAAGGACAGACAGAAACACAATTGTTAACACTGCATGACGCCATACAACTGCAACACACATGGCAAACACAAATCACAGACTACACCACCCCAAAATACTAATCATCACACAACTGGTGGGGAGTACAGGTAAACTGGATGGACACATCACTGCAGGCATCCACACAAGTAGCACACAGCCACACGCAAGGTGCACCACACACACAAAACATGCACACACAACACATTTACAACACATCACTGTATACTCACATTCAGGAGAAGAAGTTGTTGATGAGCTGTGTGCGGACATCCTCCGCAGCCTCATCACTACTGGCATCCTGGCCCAGGCCAGGATCCTCCACAGGTGGCGGGTGTTGGTCATTGTCATCCTGGATGAGGGGCAACTCCCTTCGCACTGCCAGATTGTGCAGCATGCATGCTACGATGATGATCCGGCACACCTTAGCAGGGGCATACGGGAGGGCACCTCCTGTCTTGTCTAAACACCTGAAGCGGCTCTTCAGGAGTCCAAATGTCCGCTCTATCACCCTCCTGGTACGACCATGTGCCTGGTTGTAGCGCATCTCGGCTGGTGTCACAGGGTTCCTCAGGGGTGTCAGCAACCATGGCATGTTGGGATATCCAGAGTCACCTACATACAGACACATGCACATTAGAGGAGTTGGAGAAAAACAGGTAGCACACAATTGGCAGGCACACACAATGAGGAAAAGTCAGTACACACCAACAAGCCAGGCACGTAGATTCTGCATCCGTGACATCAGTCTAGGGACATGACTACTCATCACATAGGCATCATGCGCAGACCCAGGGAAACGGGCACACACATGGGAGATTGTCATGTCCGCCAAACAAACCACCAGAGCATTGATGGAGTGGAAATGCTTGCGGTTCCTGTATGGCAGCTCATGTGCCTGTGGTGGCACCAAAGCCACATGTGTCCCGTCAATGGAGCCTATGACATTTGGCATCCTCCCCAGGGCATAGAAGTCACCCTTTATGTCTGCAAGTCGTTGGGGTGTGGGGAAATAGATGTACAGGTCCAGGAAATGTAACATGGCCTCCACCACATCCCGAAGCACCCGACTGAACATTGTCTGCGACATCCCTCCACCAGAAGACACAGTGTACTGGAAGGTACCCGTCGCAAAGAAATGAAGGGTTGCCATCACCTTCACCTTGGGGGTCAGTGCCGTCGGGTATGGCCGGCCAGGTTGCAGGTGTGGGCCCAACTGCCCTGCCAACTCCTCAATCACTGCCCTGGTGAAACGGTACTTTCTGATGGACTCACGTTCCACCATCGTTGCCAGGTCCGGGAATGGCCTAGGTACATTTGGGGCCCTGCAGTACAGACAGAAACAAAGGATGAAGGCACACCCTCCAGCAATGTCACAAAGCCACAGCAACACAGCCCATCATAAACAAACACATAACACAATGAGCTGAGGTGGTTGCCACAGGTTACAGACACTAATGTCCCATACATGGCATCAACGCACATTGAAGCCCAAGATGTGCACATGACAGGGCCCCTGTTGTGCCATGACAAAGCAATGGGCCCTAGCACAGTACATCTGCCCTGTTGCCACCTACCACACAAAGCCCACAGTGACTAGTGAGGACAGATATTTTCTCCACATCACAGCTCCCTGACTGACAGTTACACAGGCATGATGTGACGTATCGTTGACATTACACACAACAAGCATGTTAGCCACAGTCCATGTGCCCTGTCGCCACAAGTGGACACATGGGTTGGGACGAAGTGAAGACATACTCCCGGAAATCAGGAGTTTTCCAGCAGGGATCCTGCTGCTGGATCATGGGAAAGTATTAGTCTAGTGATACTGTGACACGAACAATTACGTCTCTCTCAGCATTTACCTACTAAATATTCAAGACTACTACGTCTGATCAAATACGGTCATTTCAGTCTACTTTGCGACTTTTTAATACATTGAAAAAATTTGGTGTTCGAATTAAAGAAAACCTAGATACTGATGAGCCTTGAAGAAGTCGTCTTGCGACTGAAACACGTGTCGGCTGTCAACATTTCACTAAACATCTACGACGTGTCAACTACTACATACTTCATTGGAAATCTGTATTGAATTTTGATATGAATGACTATCTTTTCATGATTAAATAAACTGACATCTAAGTCAGTTTTTGCTACACTATTTGGTTGTGCTCTGTAATTTAAATTAACAATATTTGTTTAGGGAGTTTTCTTCCTATTACATAATCAACATCGGGTGGATGGCACGGTGTTATACATTGAGCACACTGTAAAACTTTTGATTCGTCTTTATATTATTTGGAAAAACAGTAGGGAGGTGCTGGCGTATGTGCTCTGTACCACTGCCATTCATTGCTTGTAAGTACAAGTGGACATATGTAGGTGTCTGTGCCACCCCCACACAACAACACTGTGCATGTACAAACCAATGTGATGTGTGGATCAGCTCACATTGGATCACACCACATGCACACAGATAGTGTATGGACATCACAATGTCGACACTGGTTCACCCTGCGTTGAAGCTACTAACACTGATGAGACAGGGTACATGTGACACGACACACACGCACATCCTGGCTGGGACTGTGTCCATTGCCAATGTCCATTGCTGCACCCCCCTGTGGCAATGGGCACACCACACATGTATGTGTCCACCCACATCCGGGTCCAGCCTGGGAGTGCTTGTCAACAAGTGGCACACGACCAAACACATCCTGTGCCCCCAGACACACACATAAGAGGCAGCCATACATGACTGGGGACACACTGTGGCACAGGCAGTGGTGCCATTGGTGTGCCCCATAGTCCCTATCTAGTGACAGAGGATGTCATCTGTCAGGAATTGACAGCAAGGCTGACCGACACGTTCAATGTCCCCAAAACCCAAATAACTTGTTCGGACCGAGCCGTGCGCATGTCAGGGACATACATTGCAATGGCGACGGACGCGTGTGACGCGTCGGTCGTGTATGACCGAGCCGCGCGCATGTCAGGGACACACATTGCAATGGCGATGGACGCGTGTGACACGTCGGTCGTGTATGACCGAGCCGCGCGCATGTCTTGCCCATTGAATCTGATGGAGACGGGTGTGTGTTGCCATTCAAAATCCGCGTAGTACAGTCATTTGCCGGGCCCTGCACCCTCATTGGCCATGAGCTGTCATGGTGATGGACGAGGATCTGAAATTTGAACGAGGCGTGTGCAGGAAATTCAGTTGGAGTTGTACAACATTGTTGCAATTGCCAGTGTGTCATGGAGGTGATGTCTTAAATGATGCTGAAGGCGTGTACGAGTCGTGCTATCCCATGGATTGGCCTAATTCATAGGATGCAAGCTTTTGGACCTATCCCTTTGTACCCCAGGGCAGACATGCCTCCACAGCACAGATATAAGGCTGCCTGGCCCCCAGAGAACCCACTTGCCTGCACCACATGCTACTGGAGCACATCAAGATCATCACTGCTGCTGTCTCTGCTTCCTCTGGCTTCAATGATGGCACGTACTGTGGAGAGGGCCCCAGCCTTCAGTGAGGAGGAGAACCAGGCCCTGCTGGACGGGCTCCTGCCGCAGTACACCAAGCTCTATGGGAAACCAGGGGAGCAGGTGAGTGTGCTGTCCACTGCTTTGCTAATTGTGCTACTGGTCTGACCAGCAGCAGCATTAGTGTGTACACCAGTGGCTTGGTTGCCCACTGACTACTGCTCTTGCCACAAATGGGGCACCCACATGTACTGCACAGTTGCAGTGCAGTGCAAGGTGTATTGTCACTAGGTCCCCTTCCCAGGCCATGTCTCAAAGCTGTGAGTGCTGGACACCGGTCCCTCAACCATAGTCGCACCACCTGTGTACCTCATTAGCCTTGCTGATGCCCACATGTGTGACTGCCTGTGTGTTGCACTAATATGTTGCCAGTGTAGTAATGTCCTCTGCACTTTGTCATCCTCACAGGTTGCTGCCCAGAAGAAGCATGATATCTGGAGGAGCATCGTCCGGGCGGTGAGATCCGTGGGGGTCTACAGGCGCAGGATCCGCAACTGCCAAAAGAGGTGGCAGGACCTTCGGGGCTGGACCCGGAGGATCGCACGGGTCCAGCTGAAGCTGTCGCCTCCACGCAGGAGGGGCGGACACCGGACCCTGACCCCCCACATGCTCCGGATCCTGGCGGTGGTCTTCCCGGACCTGGATGGGCAGCTGAAGGCCAGACAGCAGCAAGGAGGGGGTGAGTACATGACTGCACTGTGTGCTGTGTCTGACATGCTATGTGCCCCCTCTGGCCTGGTAACACCTCAACAGTACATTGTTCAGTTAGTCCAGGACCCATGTCCCTCTCTGGTGACTTGCCCCCTTCTCATCTGTTTGCCAGGTGTTGCTGTTTCTGTCTGGGCATAGTGTCACGTGGGAACTGTGCCCTTACATGTGAAGGTGCATGGGATGTGGGCCAGCATTGCTTCAGGGGACTCAGTGTTGTGCTTCAAGGGTGGGACCATTGTACAGTACATGCCAGGGTCCTGGTATTTATCTGCATGTACTCCTGTCATGTGGACAATTGACAGCTCGGGCTCACCACATGTGCCTGGGGCATTCGGCACACACCCATGCTGCTGGTTGGGTAAACTGTTGGGGCCTCTGGAGCATGTACCTCAAGTGTGTCACATATGCACAGCCACCTGCCTACTGTCCATGGCTATCACCTGTTCCACGTGGAGCAGGACAGTCATGGCTAGTCCAGGGCATGCTACAGTCTGTACTCCCACTCCCGTGTCTCGGTTGGCACTTTGTGCCAGGTGAACAGTTCCCTCAGGTGTCTGCCCCTGTGTCATTGTGCTGTGGCACCGTTGTCAGGCCCACTGGTGTGTACATGGGTTTGGGGTCAGCATGCAATCTGAGATGTGCCCATGTGAGACAATACCTCTGTGACATGTATGGATGTGATGACTTGACCGTGCACAATGGTGCCTGCAACCGGGTAGTTCCAGCAGCTGGGTGTCATTCACAGCAGCGTGCGAGTTGCTCAGCTTCAGAGTGCCCTGTCCCATGTCTCTCATGCGTCCAATGGATCTGGGGTGGGCACATCAGAATCCAGACGCTGTTGTTACTGTGGATGGTAATGTGTAGTTGTCAGCTACAGAGTTTGCAGGCCCCATGTCTTGGGAATGTGACACAGTGGTGACAGTTGTTGTAGGGCTGCCCTGCCCCCTGTGACTGGAGACTGTGATGTATGATCTCACAGGCATGGCTGAGCCATGGGACTACACTACCTAGGGGTGATCCAGCAGGAGTGTGTCATGTGCAACATGCACTCCATTGTGCCAAGGTATGCAGGACTTGCGGGGATCAGGATGTCTTGTGCATGTACTCAGCCCCAGCCTCTCGGATGCAACACTGGCCATCCCTACGTCCAGGCAAATGTACAGGTCCATTGTCAGCAGATGTGATGTGTGCATGTTGACAGACCACTAGGTATTTTCAGGTCTTGTCAAGTGATGGGTAGGTGGTGCATGTGTCTGCAGTGGGGTGTAGGGATCCTACATGCGCAAGACAGATGGGTGCAAGGGCAGGAGGGATGTGAATGCCATGCTCGACTCTCAGACTAACCATTGGCCTATGCAAATCTGTGTGAGCACTCCTAGCAAAGTTCAACTGATTGATGCCCGCACTTGGCCACTGATGTGCTGTACTTTCTGTGGTGTGTGTGGTCAGTGCAGATGACTAATGTGTTTTCATTCTATTTTCCCTGTGCAGATACAGACACGGACACAGAGGGAGACCGCTCCACGGACCAGGGGGAGCCAGACTGGGTCGGAATTTGAGGAGTCGGAGGGACCCAGTGGCACGGAGGGCGAGGGGAGTGAGTCTGTGGGCTCCTCAGCAAACACCACCGCAGCTGAGGACCACAGCAGCAGTGACGGGGACTTCCTTGTGGAGGCGGGTGGCAGCAGCCACCATCCAACACCTGTTGAGGTTGTCCCCGCCCCCACCATCACTGCCCTCCCCATGGCTCCCACATCTAAGGTCCGTGGAGGCGCCCGTGTTCATGGGCATGTCTCCTTCCAGTCAGGCACCGCACCCCCTACCCCTGTGTCCCCTGCAGCCCTGAGTGAGGAGTCTGTCGACCTGCTGCGGCAGATCCATGTGGGGCAGTCATCCATGCTGCGTGTCTTCCATGTGCACACGGGTCTGTTGAACCAGCTGGTGTCGTACATGGAGGGCATGTCATCATCCATGTCTGCCCTACAGAGGACCAGTCAGGGCATGGCCTCCTCACTGACGGCAGCAGTGTCCCTCCTCCAGCAGTCCCTCCCCCTCCTGCCCCTGCCCCATCCCCTACTCCCAGCACCCTACCTGTCCAACTCACACACACACCTGCACCATCATTGCACACAACAGACCCAGGCACTACACACACCCCCAAGCCAAAGTCTAAACATGCACGCACGCATACTCAGGGGACTGATAATACACTCACCGGGGATGGGTCAGACACACACACACATGCATCCACAGGCACTCCGCAGTCCTCCGATACCTCACCCTCCACAGCCCCTTCCACGGCCCCTTCCACTGCCTCAACTGCATCCCCAGCTGCAAAGAGGCTCTTCCTGGTCGACCTCGGACTCTTCCCCACTGATCCATCCACACCAGCACACAAGGGGAAGAGGGGGTCCGGCCACACAGAGGGGGTGTCCCTCGCCCCCAGACACCCTCCCCCAGGCGCAGGCAGGCTGAGACACCACGCCGCAGGTCCCCCGCACACGGAAGAGCAAGACCCTACCACCGGCCCAACACTCCACCAGACAGTCTCCACCCGCCATCCCCCAGGCTCCCACTCCACAGGTCCCACCACCACACCCTGCCCCAGGTTCACCCACCCACTGCTACCGCATCCCCAAGATGCTCAGGCCTTCCCCACCTGCCTCTTGCTCTTCCAGCACCCCACACCCCACTCAGCCTGTGTGTGGCACTGCTGTGGAGGGCGTGCCCTCCCCTCCGTCCTGCCCACATCACCGGATCCACTTCCTGCTCCCCTGGGGATGGGCACTGCAGTGGAGTCTCTGCCCTCCCGGTCTGACTTGGGCACTGCAGTGGGTTCCGTGTCCACTCCCTCTGACCTGCCCACTGCAGTTGTGCCGGCACCCACTGCTCCTGACTTGTGCCCCCAGTTGTGCCGGCACCCACTGATCCTGACTTGTGCCCCCAGTTGTGCCGGCACCCACTGCTCCTCACTTGTGCCCCCCAGTTGTGCCGGCACCCACTGATCCTGACTTGTGCCCCCAAGTCGTGCCGGCACCCACCCTGTCAGACTCCTCCGCTGCAGCTGCCGCTCCTGCACCCACCAGCCCTTCCCTGCCTGTTTCTGTAGACCCATGATCCTGTACCTGCGGTGCCTGGCTGGCCTCTATGTATGCCCCTCCCAGGGGTATGTCCCCTTCCGTTGGCAGTGCAGGCATGCCAAATGTGGCATTTGGACACTTGACCCTGTTGGGTCTGTTTATGGACTGGCCATAGGCCTTCATGTTTTTCTTCTTGATTTTCCATTTCACAAATAACTCGGCTGAATAAAAGCTCCTTTTTGTTCACTAGTGGTTTTGCTTCAGATGTACATGATGTTGTTGATACTTGACATGCCCTTGCTCCAGTGATGGTGTATTCCATGGCTGGGGAATGTAGTGTCACTGTGCTGGAGACCATGTGGCCCATGGGGGTATGTCCTGTTGGGGTGTGTATCCATGTCATCCTTTGCAGCAATCCGACGGGGTCATGATTATGGTCTTTGGAAATGTGTTATCTATCTTTTGTTAGCAATGTCTCATCAGTGTCTTACACACATGCACACCTGTTGGCCTTAGATGGTTCAATTGGCCCATTTCACTGACTGTGTGGCCATCTCCAATGGACATGCAAGTGTATGCATCTATGTGGATGGACTCATCTGTGTCCTCAGTGCTACTTCATCTACATGTGTGTTGACTCTGTGCAGTTGACTCAGGGGACCCTCCCGTGCCCAGGCTGCTGTTACCAGGGCCACCAATGTGTGGTATATGTTAGCTGTGTGACAAAGTATACTGCTGACATGCTGGTGGCCTGCATGGACAACATATGGCACAGCTTTCCTTCCACAGGAGTGGAGTCCCCTCATGTCACTGTGCTGATGGGGGTTGAGACCCCATTGGCACAGTGCTCTACATATGCTGCATGTGTGGTCCCCACACTCACCTTCATGTCACTGTGCTGATGGGGGTTGAGACCCCATTGGCACAGTGCTCTACATATGCTGCATGTGTGATCCCCACACTCACCTTCATGTCACTGTGCTGATGGGGGTTGAGACCCCATTGGCACAGTGCTCTACATATGCTGCATGTGTGATCCCCACACTTACCTTCATGTCACTGTGCTGATGGGGGTTGAGACCCCTTTGGCACAGTGCTCTACATATGCTGCATGTGTGATCCCCACACTTACCTTCATGTCACTGTGCTGATGGGGGTTGAGACCCCATTGGCACAGTGCTCTACATATGCTGCATGTGTGATCCCCACACTTACCTTCATGTCACTGTGCTGATGGGGGTTGAGACCCCATTGGCACAGTGCTCTACATATGCTGCATGTGTGATCCCCACACTTACCTTCATGTCACTGTGCTGATGGGGGTTGAGACCCCATTGGCACAGTGCTCTACATATGCTGCATGGGTGATCCACACACTTACCTTCATGTCACTGTGCTGATGGGGGTTGAGACCCCATTAGGACAGTGCTCTACATATGCTGCTGTTTAGTACCACACAGTTACCTTTTGTACACTGAAGTGATGGGTGTTGAGGACATTACTGCAGTGCTCATGTGAGGCTTGGCTTGTGTTAGCCACACTATGGTATTGCAGACACGTGTTGTGAGTTACATTGTGTGTACATGGTCATGTTCACTGTGGTGGGTATTGTACACAGACTACATGTTGTGGTCATGAGGTTGTTGTGGATATCCTTTGGTTTGTAGTCCTTATGTTGGGGTATGGGGTATGTGTTACACATCACCCATCCTATGTGTGTGGGCATTGGTAGTGGTACTCACACAGTTCACTATTGGTGGTGGTGACAGGCAATAGGCCCCCTATGGGTGGGGGTGTGAGTAGTCCCAGCCAAGAGGCCCACTATGGGTGGGGGTGGGAGTGGTGACAGGCAAGAGGCCCCCTATGGGTGGGGGTGTGAGTGGTGACAGGCAAGAGGCCCCCTATGGGTGGGGGTGGAAGTGGTGACAGGCAAGAGGCCCACTATGGGTGGGGGTGGGAGTGGTGACAGGCAAGAGGCCCCCTATAGGTGGGGGTGTGAGTAGTCCCAGCCAAGAGGCCCCCTATGGGTGGGGGTGTGAGTGGTGACAGGCAAGAGGCCCCCTATGGGTGGGGGTGGAAGTGGTGGCAGGCAAGAGGCCCCCTATGGGTGGGGGTGTGAGTAGCCCCAGCCAAGAGGCCCACTATGGGTGGGGGTGGGAGTGGTGACAGGCAAGAGGCCCCCTATAGGTGGGGGTGTGAGTAGTCCCAGCCAAGAGGCCCCCTATGGGTGGGGGTGTGAGTGGTGACAGGCAAGAGGCCCCCTATGGGTGGGGGTGTGAGTAGTCCCAGCAAAGAGGCCCCCTATGGGTGGGGGTGTGAGTAGTCCCAGCCAAGAGGCCCCCTATGGGTGGGGGTGGAAGTGGTGACAGGCAAGAGGCCCCCTATGGGTGGGGGTGTGAGTAGTCCCAGCCAAGAGGCCCCCTATGGGTGGGGGTGGAAGTGGTGGCAGGCAAGAGGCCCCCTATGGGTGGGGTGTGAGTAGTCCCAGCAAAGAGGCCCCCTATGGGTGGGGGTGGTAGTGGTGACAGGCAAGAGGCCCCCTATGGGTGGGGGTGATGGGCAAGGGGGGGCCTGGGTGTTTGTCACAGGTTTACTGGTACGTGTCGGCTGTTTGTTTGGGGGGGGTGTCTCTTACCATCTCCGTCGTTGGCGTCTGTTCCGGATCAGTCCATGGATGTAGAGGATCGGTATGGCCTGTGCGATGGAATTCATGTCGACACCGTCTCGTCTGCACTGGTCGTTGGTTCGTTTTGTCCCAGTTGCAGGCTTGTACGTCTCGTGTCCGGGGATCGTGTTGTGGCGCGAATCGTTCCTTTCATGCAGCTTTTCCGGATGCTGTGACGTGCCGTACGTGTCGACTCGCTCGGCGCATAGGAAGTGCGCATCGTACTTGTCCGGCCGGAAACAGCTCTGACCTAGTCCCCGTGCGAGTCGATTCTGCGTTTACGGGACCGGGTCGTAGGGTGAATTGAGTATTTATTTGGCGAGTTCGTGTCGGTCGAGTTTTCAGCACATGCACGCATCGTACTTGATCGGCAGG
Source organism: Calotriton arnoldi (assembly GCA_963921515.1). Classification (NCBI taxonomy): domain Eukaryota; kingdom Metazoa; phylum Chordata; class Amphibia; order Caudata; family Salamandridae; genus Calotriton; species Calotriton arnoldi. The sequence continues at coordinate 3,054,417 of CAWUFW010000353.1, read as the reverse complement.
ACTGACCGGCTCCCGGGACGGGTCGGTCGGGAGGTAAGCGTCTGGATGGCTCTTTTTGAGCTGTCCGACCCGAATCGGAATCGGCCCCTTAGTGTTCTTTATGACAAGTTACTTAAAATACCTGAGATAACGTATATCTTTATCTTGTAGAGATCCGCTACAACCTGCAGACCTCCTTAACCAAGAGAGGTGCTGAGGAAGAGCATTGGAGTCCTATGTCTCTGTTTTCTCTTTTATCCCATATCCTTTTCCCTGTTTCTACAACTGGCCTTAAAATCCTGTTGTGCGTGGTCCCCGGTGGGGACAGATGAGTATCTGTAGGCTCAGATGAACTTAAGAGACCAAGGAAGTCTGAGACTCTCAAACGCTATTTTTGAATAAGGCTTTCTGGAATTGTTTTGGCTATATGACAGAGCCAGGAGGGAACAGCATGGGGACGTGAGCCAGCTCAGCAGAGTTTATCTCAACCACTGTGTGTACTACTATGAAGTAGGCTGCACTCTCCCAGAAAAGGGGAAGACTGCTAGAATGCAAACAGAAGACTGCTGCTGTCAGATTCTCCCTGCCTATGAGAAAATGACCAACAACTTGAAACCTGGTTTCCCTTGACCCTAAATCTGTCTATTGTATCCTCTCTAAGTCCATATAGAGATAAAGGATAAGACTGTGCCTTAAAAGAGCATCAATTAGGAGTATATGGGACTGGATCATGGCCTAGGACTCTGAGGAAAAGTCGGCAGAGAGATTGGTTACCCCCTTAAAACTTAAAATAAACTTTTCAACTTTTAGTAAAGTTGGCATTGCCCACCATTGTTGTGCTGAAGGATTTGGAGCCCTGTTAAGGTAAATCTGATGAGTGTGATGAACCACTCACCTTCTACCAACCTAGCTCCATCACTGGTTGACGATGAAGGGTACCTAAGTATCAGCTCTGCAGAGATGTTTCCTGGGGTGAACCTGCAGCATCTAAGCTACCTCACTCCATAACCAGTCACATCGAGATCTGAGTGGGGGAAAGGAGATAAAGGGAAGTAAAATTCAGTGGGGATACGCCAGCAAAATAAACATTTGGCCCTAAAAATGTATATTGGCTTCAGGAAAATTAGACTGGGTAAATGGCCTTGACCAATTTACATACATTTGATCCTCAATCTTGGATTTATGTAAGCATACATTTAATAGAATGCACAAGGGAAACATGTGATTCTCAATATTTTGGCCTGATTCAGTTAGTAATTGCACTACTATGTATACTCTGTCATCCTCAGACTGAGGTCTGGGAGTCCGTATGAACTCCAAGTCATCAGTGGAACTTAAGGCCAGTATGAGGCAAAAACATGATTTTTAGAACTTAAATTGCCCAAGACCTCTCCTTCATTGCCTACCTTTATCACACTGTGTTACTATATTACAATTGTCTCTTCTAGTTTACACATCGTAGACAACATCTTTCTGCGTCTGGGTTTCTGTCTGGCAGGGGTGCAGGAAGTAGACTCTTGCATACTCCTTCATCAGAGCAGATCAGGTATATCTCCCCTGCTTACCCAGCGTAATCTACCTAGTGTAAAGGACCATATTTCATACCGAACCATCTCTCACTACTCCTAGACTTGTTAGCTCTGCTCAACTGATAACAATCTGTTGCACTTACCTTGTTTTAAGACAAATAAGATGGGCAGTAGTTACATTGCCATCCGTGCAGCTGAACTCTGTAAATCACTTTCCTTCAGACATCCTATGAAATAGATTATCTGATGTTCATAAGTTCATTAAAAATATGGTTTTCCGTGTGCATAGCCTGGATCATCATCTCTAATTCTAGTCAGTAGATTGTACCGCACTAAGATGCTCACACAACTGCAAATATGAGACTCTGTCACATACACATATAAAGAATTACAAATGGGTAATTGTAAAAAATAGTGTTGTTTTTCGTGACATCAAATAGGCAATGTGAAACCTTATTTGTCTATCATGTACTTAAATCCCTAGGGCAGAAAACTTTTAGTCAGTTACCCATGTATAATTGTATGTTGTATCTTCCACAGCTGTGCTGCTGTACAACATGGCTAAAAAAAATATTGACAAAGAGAATTGATCTTGCATAGGCGAGACCTACTAGCTTTGCCAATGCTTGTTTTTTTCCACTGCTCTGCCACCAGAGAAGTTAAGAACCTGATTTTGAAAGCCACATGTATGAAACCATACATAGCAACATAAACAACCGAGCATTCTTTTATCTGTAAAACTCTAGAAAAGACAGAACAGAATAATTTTGTGAGAATATCATTTAATTTAAAACAATTGCAACAATACATCATTCATACCTCTTTTTCGTGCCTGACAAACATGCCCTTACTTTGTTTGCAGCGCTTCAAAAGCAAACAACGCTAAAAGATGTGCAATAAAACGGTTCAAACTCTCCAGTTATTGACAGGTACCACATATGAGACATGGTGATTGTTTTAAAATGTCTCAAAACCATTTATGTTTTATTTGTCCAGATAAATGGTTTGCATAGTTTTCCAGCTCAATGAAGCTCAACACAACGTTTTCAGTATTAAGCTTCACACTAGTCGTTTCCACGTTACAGCGCAATAAATGATTGATCTTGTACAGCGTTCATGGCCCATGTAGAGGCATCAAGGCACATTCAAGACACATGTTTGCTTCGTTTCCCAAGGGTGCATTGTCCAAGAACTTCAGTACATGGAGGTGATGAACAACATTATTAGCCTGTTATTGGCCGAAGAACCCACTCACAAACCAGAGGCACCAAATCGACTAACACCATTTCTAGAGGAAGGGTGTAAATCAACTTTGTTTACTACTTTTTGCAAACACCTGGGCACAGCGGGTAAAACAGCATGGCTGAAGAAGTAAACGGGTACAGGACAGAGAAGCAAAAATGATATCAGGTGTCTAATAGTGAAACAGTGGTCGAACCTGCGTGCCTCAATTTCCGGTTGCTTGTCCTGATTGGACAGCTGCATCCCAAGGTCCTGCCCTGCCCAATATGGATGACTCTTCAAAGTTTCTGAAAGTTTCCTCCTTGACACAAGTTATCAAGAAGACCCTCAATGGAGCCTTGAGGGGCATCACTCCACACCAGGGCACAGTGGAGAAGTCCCCCTCCCAGACCCTCGCCACGCGCCCTCTTATCCCACTGCAGATCCAGCACTTCCCTCATTCTACGGTGGGGCCACTAGTGTGGTAGCTTCACTGTAGGCTTAGACAACCCCGTCAGAGAGGCGGGGGCCTCTAAATAGAGCAGGCGGTCCTATAGATCACACCCTCCTCTGACCTGGAGGGCCTGCAGGCTACCCGACGCGTGCTCAATGAGGCCTAAAGTCATCTAACTCCACCTCTTCACCTTACTTCTACAGTCTAGCCAGCAAAACCAGCAGGGCTACTTACGAATCTGAACTATTTCATGGTGGGAACTCATAATTCTGAAAAGAAGAAACTAGACACCGCATCCGGTGAAAAATAGGAACATTCTCAGCATTGAAAAGAAACAAGGCACAGCTCCTAAGGTTTTAAGGTAATTGTTATTAACCTAATAAAACGGTATTGGAAATGAATGTGTGGATATTTAAAATAATTAATCATATCACAGGAGTATGACGGTAAGGGGCTATGTGTGTGTATTCTAGGTGGTAAGCAAAGGCAAGGACCAAAAGGAAATGGAACACAACAAACTGGAGTTCGTTTCGATGTGCTTAATGTGATGGGTCATCAGCATTATATAAATAAGAACACTTCTTTTGTTTACACTGCTGCTGTAACTCTGATGTCAAAGATAAGCAAGAGTGAGACAGATCTTTCACAGGGTCCAATGCCCTAGTAAGCAGACACATTTCACTTTGGGTGTTGGGCGCTAACACCAGCACAGAAAGCAGACTGGAAAGGCACAGCAAAGCCACATTTCGTCCCCTACAGTCAAAGCTGTGGAACCCGCGTGACCCGGTAGTTACGCAGCCCATCAGCGCAACCAATCAGATCCCTGGAGACGGTTTCAGAAATTGTCACACCAAGTGTGAATTTTTCTGTCCAGAAATAAACAGCGTTCGTGAGGCGCAGGGCAAAAATAGATGAATCAACTGTGAGGTGCGTGCTAGGCAAGTTCGGAGTTAAAATAAGCTATCTGGATTGAAATAAGAACGACCAATGGGGGACAAGAGCAGGGAATATGAGAGCGACGATGCACGTTATTAAGTGGAAGTCCTTTACCAAAACCTTGCATTCTGTCTAATTGTTTGAAACATCTTTTTCTTTAATGCATCTGAGCTCTGCACTTGGACAAGCATATGCAGTGCCTCTACCGGCCTGCACTGGACTAAGGACTATTATGCTGTATAAATGACATACCCTTTAAATTACAATATTAATTTCTTTATTAAGAATATTAACCCAAATCCAGGAAGGCCCAGCCCTAGCGAGTCCAATACTCACGGGGAACATTGTTCAACCCCAGCAACCCATGACAATGCTACGTCATATATTTTAAGGCATGATGGGTCCTCTTTAGAGATGTACTGCCTAAGACTTAGACGCCTCTGAAGGGGTACGTTAAGGGGGCATCCAGCGAATGACGTCACAATCAAAGGCCAAGCTGACGTCATCAAACAAAGCAGCGTTCTCGAGTGCCTGTTGTTGGGGATTGTTAACGATATAAGACTGTGGAAAAAGAAATGTATTTTCAAGCCCCGGAGGGTCTCCGAGTGTTTTATTTTCAATGAAAGGGTGGTGAATGCCTGGGCCTGCTGCCCTTCACACAGGGCTCTGGAGTTTAACATGTTAAAATAATGAGGCAATGGCTTCCAGGGACTGTAAAGTATCCTTCCGTCTAGCACATCCGTGATAAAGTGAAGTGACAAAACCTAACTCAGCTTGAATAACACAAGTCTCCTTTACCTTCCAAAAGGATGAAACATCTGTGGCCTAAATAAGGACTTTTAGGGAGGTTCACAAATATGCGTAAGTGCACAAATTGTGCCTTAAAACCCACTATGTGTACTACATACTCCTGAAGACCTGAGGTTAACATTTTCCATAGGGTTCAATGCATTATAGAAGATGGTGCCAGGGCTCTTTCCTTGCTTACCTCTGATGTTTTATAATCAGGGGTGTCCTACATATTCACAGGAAGGCCTGATCCATGCTGGATTTTCAGGCCAACCTCGTGAGTTAAATTGCAGTTGTATAATTTGTGCAACCTTGTGTTATGCAAATTATGCAAAATGTCAGAAATTAGGCCAAGTCAGAGTACTGATTAGAGTAGAAAATGTCTTGAGGGAGGTATATCTGAGCAGGAAATGTGTCAGAAAGAGACATTTCCTCTGCGAATCAGTTCTCTTGAAGGTATCTCGAACACAAGTTAAGCCCTGTGTTCAGTTTTCCCTGGCGATAGACTAAAGTGCATTTTGTGTAATTTATAAGCATGTTTACGTAACCTTTCAGACATTTCGTGTAATTTCCAGGGATGGGTGGGGTGAGTGGGGGATTATGCACCTTTCCAAATGCCTCCTGCTCACTCTAGCACTTCCAACTAGCGGCGGCTAAGGCGGAGGAGCGTTGCCCCCCGGCCAGCATCTAAAAAACGTGAAAAATAAAACCATATTAAAACTGGTTTAAAAACCATTTTATTATAGTTTTATTTTTTTTTGTACCGAGGCTTGGGGGTGGGGCCAGGGTAATGACAGCCTGGAAGGGGAGTGTTGGACACTACTATTCGCTGTGCATGTGGGTTTGGCCGGCCGTCTCAGGCCGGCCAAACCCACATGTGCAGTGAAGCTCTCTCGCATTGCTGGGGTTGGAGAGAGCAAGCACAGGCTCCCAGTCTGTCCTGAAGCGGAAACCATCGGCGCTCAGGCCAATCCGAAAGCTGCTCTCATGCATGAGAGCAGCTTCAGGATTGGCTGCAGGGCAGGCTGGGAGTCTGTGCCTTCCTGCAGAGAAGAGGAGCAGAAGAGCCCACGCGATGTTGGAGGGCGGCAGGTACGTTTTTTTAAATTATTTTTTATTTTTCTCGGTCGTCTCTCACCCCCCTCACATCCCCCTCCCCCGCCCCACCTCCCTTCCCTGGCACGAGTCGCTCCTGCTTCCAACAGAATATTGACAACAGATTGATGGCAATTAAGGTGTAAATATCAGTACCTGCTAAACAATGGTAACCTACAAATCAATATTTTTTACTCATAATTTTTTTTCCAAGTATTTCCACTTGTCACCACAGGACGTATCACCTGGCAACGATGGGATGGCAGAGAAACCTTTCAGGCTTAAATGTACACATTCTGTCTTTTAAAATGAATCAACCATCTGTACTCACACAGCACGAGGAGAACACAACTATAGTAAAGTGATTTTCAACCCTTATTACATCTTCTTACAATTATCTCCATATAAATTTGCTTTGAGGAATGGTAAACTTACTAATAATGTCCCATTTAGCGTCCCGCTCCCTTAAACATATGTATGTTTCCTGAGTTTCCTGAGGCACCAGGGTGGTAGACCAGAGATTAAACTAGCATATTGCTCGTGCAAAGTGCATGCATGCAGTCTATAGCAAGGATGCCTTAATATACACTTTTAATCAATTTTACATTCAAACGTCTATGAATTGAAGGCAGCTGTATGGCCAGCACAAGGGCTACTTCATGTGGCTTTACACTACTGTCTCATTTAAAGAGTAGTTATGTTACAGACTCCTCAAATCCAGCTCAAATCACCAAACGTGGCAGGTACTTTCTTTTCCGAAATCGAGGATAGTACATCATTAGTCCTCGAGGAGGCCAGAGCTGCTGAAATTCACTTTCTTCCTTAGCTCTGCTGTCTGGAGAAAGTTTAATTGAATATTTGATGTATTATATTGCATTGCAATGCTAAAAAAGGAGTCGGTGTGCCTGAGGGGTTCCTACACGGCCTCGGACCAAATTTTCAAATTGGCTTAACTCGACAAACCTGAGGGTGATTGGCAGTTCTTTTAGAAACTGAATTTCCGTGGAAAGTTTGAACTCACACGCTGGGCCTGGTGAACATTTATGTAAAAAAACAAAAGAAGAAACAGCAAAAGGGAGCAAAAGACTTTATACACTCCAGGAAAAGGGTATTTTGAAGCTAAAAGGTGGTTTTAGAGCTTGACTTCCTCATCCGCAAGTTCCCCTGATGCCCCAGGCTCTTCCTGTCCAGTGTCCACCGGGTCCATCTCACGTACTTTTCTCCAGAAGGCAGCAAACCGTTCACAAAATAAAGACACATCCAGTCCGAAAAAGTGAACAACACTAACTCATAAAATAAAATGTGGAAACACAAAAGTCCTACAGGGAGTGGCCTTGGCAGGGGTAAAGTGAGCATTGCAACTTAGCCGATCACCAAAAACGGGGATGGCATAATTAGCATTGCCCAGTAAACCCAAGGTACAATTTATTATATAAAAAAAAAAACATAATGGAGAAAATTAAATTTTAGAACATCCCTCCTCACACGTAAGAAGGCTTCGCATTATTGAGTGTGTTGTTTTTGTCTTTCCAAAACGAACTATAAATACCCTATACATTAATCTGCAATTCGGCAGTCCAACTTTTTTTTGTGTTGCTGTTGTAGCGGATTAAAAGGCATATGGTTTGTAAAGGCCGGCGTGGTATCTTTGACGTCCTATCAAGGCATTCTGCGGTAGAAGTAAATGTAGCCGAGGTCTTTTGGCGGTCGCTCTGAAGCACACACTTTATGGTCATTATATATTACCCATCTGAAACAGAAAAAAAATGATAAATTTATATATTCGCGAATTAGGCTTCTCATGGTACAACGTTTATTAGAAAACTTAATAAAACTGAATAATATTTTAGTGCTATTTTGATCACACCGCTTTAAATGATGACAGATTTAAAATGTATCGTAAGGTCCTTAATTTCTGCTGATTTTGCTTAATATTTTCTTCTACTCACACATTTGATTTTGAGGTGTGGGATAAAGATTTTGTAGAACTCTCCAGGTATACACTGACATAAAAAACAAGCATTGGCAAAGCCAATAGGTTTCTCCCTAAATATGCTTATGTTCATTTTAAGATTAATTTATTGGTTTGATTAAATGCTATTGAGGCCATGTGGGGGGCTTTATTTTGTAAATATATAATAGTTAAAATTGTTAGACTGGATGTCAACGGAATCTGTGATAATGGAGAAGCATGTCGATAGAATTGAAGAAGTAAGGTAGAAGCAGGGATTGAAACTCAAATATAAAGAATATATGTGTGAATGTTGAAAATATAGAGGAAAGATCACAGCCTTTTGCAAACAAAAGAAATCTCTATGGTAGTTCTGGGACGAATTAAATCTATTGAAAAGTAGTAACATTGCGAATGTTTTTTGTCAAAATAGGTTGCATTTCCTGTATTTTAACGTCATGGCTTTGTACATGCGAAAGTCTTAATGCCATCTTTCTGTTTGGGAAGAAATGCCAGACTTCACAGAAATTTAACAAATTGCTACAGCATTAAGGTGAAGACGCAATGGCACCAAGAAATTTTGTAAACAAGGGTGAACCGCTGTTCACCTTCACACCTTTGTGGAGCTACTTAAGTGAAGGCTCCACATCAAAGGATAGCTACATAATAGAAAGAGAAACAAATGCAAGTGTTATGTTGTGCTTTATATTGTATTCTGTGTATCTTCGGAGTGTGGGCAGAGCGAGGAATGGAATGCCTGGTAGTGTTCCCTGCGGGTTCCGTTCAGGACGTCTTTGAAAAAAAGTTAGGAGCTCTCAAGGGCTTTGAACATAAAATTATACTTAATAAAGACGCGGAACCTAAGGTCCACAAGGCTAGACCCGTTCCCTTACTAATAAGGGATGAAGTTTTCAAGGAGGTGGAGGGTTTGCTGGCAAAAGGGGTGATTGAGGAAGTGGAGAGTTCAGAGTGGATTTCTCCGGTAGTGATTGCCCGCAAGAGTAATGGGAATATCCGCTTATGCATTGACTTGCGCCACTTAAACAATAACATTGTTATTGAGAGGTTTCCACTACCTAAAATTAATGAAATGGTTTCTTCACTCAAGGGGGCGACCTGGTTCTCTACCATCGATTTATCGGCAGCCTACCATCAGGTTATACTCACACCAGAGTCAAGAAAACTCACCGCCTTCATTACGCCTTTTGGCTGTTACCAATTCAAGCGTATGCCGTTTGGCTTGGCCTCGGCTGCCGCTGTTTTTCAGCGTTTGATGCATAAACTTTTTGGAAAGATGAGGGGCGTGAGTTTTTTTCAAGATGACGTATTAATTGCTGGTAAGGACAGAGGTGAACATGATAACATTTTGAATGGAGTGTTGGAAATTTTACAAAGAGTGGGTTTGACTGTTGAACTCAGCAAGTGTAAGTTTGCACAAAGAAGTGTATCTTACTTAGGGCACATTATAGATGAAGAGGGGGTGAAACCCAAGCTATCCTTGGTCAATACTATCGTGGGTGCAACTACCCCAACTACAAAGGATGAAGTAAGATCCTTTTTAGGCATGGCAGAATACTGTGCTAAATTTATACCTAATTTTGCCAGCAAAGTGTATAACATACGTTCACTTCTCAAGAAAAATGTTAAGTTCGAATGGTCTACTGAGTGTGAGGTGGAATTTTCACTTGTCAAATCTGAGCTAGAGAGAGTGAGTGCTTTAAAGAGTTTTGACCCTAATTTGGAATGTCTTCTTACTACTGATGCGAGTGATAAAGGGCTGGGTGCCGTTTTGTCACAGAAGTGGCATGATGGTTCTGAGAGGATAATATTATTTGCTTCTAGAGCCTTGTCACCCAGTGAGAGTAAATACCCCATTATAGAGAGGGAAGCGCTGGCTTGTGCCTGGGCTTTAGAACATTTTCGAGCGTTTGTCTGGGGTAAGCCAATTATCATTCGTACCGACCATCGTCCATTAGTGAGAATTTTAACTACTGAGGGCAGTGTTGGGGCCTCTGCCAGGTTAGCGAGGATTTCTATGAGGATGAAGGAGTATGTGTATAAGATCATTTATGTGCCTGGTAAGGACAATGTGGTGGCTGATTGTCTGTCTAGGTTTCCAGTTCCGTTAGAAGATTGTGTGGATGATCCGTGGGGGAATTATAGTATTGCCTTCGTCCATGATTCTGGTACGCCTGCCATTACCAAACTAGAGTGGTTGGAAGAGCAAAACAAGGATATGACTTTACAAGCTGCGTCAGAATACATTCGTACAAATTGGCCTAGAAAGGATAATATTACCAGTGAGTTGAAACCTTTTTGGGAGGTGAGAATGGAGTTATCAGTTGACAAAGAGTTAATCTTGAGAGGGGAAAGGATAATTCCACCAATAACCTTGCAAAAAAAAGTCTTACAGTTGTGCCACGAGGGTCATTTTGGCGTAATAAGAACCAAATCGGTGGTCAAAGGCATTTTCTGGTGGCCTGGTGTGGACAAAGAGGTGGAGAGATTTGTAAGGAATTGTGCTGTTTGTTCCTCAGCTGACAAATCTTTAAAAACTTTGAGGCCTCCCATGAGTGAAGGTTTGATTCCCAGTCTCCCTTGGGAGATGGTAGCAGTGGATATTTTTGGACCGGTAGGTGAAGATAAAGATTATGGTTTGGTGGCTACTGACCTGTTCTCTAAATGGCCGGTGGTAAGTATTGTGGACAAGGTGGACACGTACACAGTTCTTAAGTTTTTAGACAAATTATTCGTTACAGAAGGCTTACCTGTTAGCATCTTAAGTGATAACAGTGTGCAGTTTACGTCTAGGAGTGCTAAGGATTATTTTGAGAGGAGTGGAGTAAAACATAAAACCACTTCTCTATATAATCCTAGTGGCAACGGTACTGTGGAGCGCTTTAATCGTGTGTTAAAGGGTGTGATTCAAGCAGCCATGAGTAGGCAGATGGACTGGAAACTGGAAATACAGAAAGCGGTTTGGGCGTACAGAGTGACTACCCATGCTGCTACTGGGTTGTCCCCTTTTGTTATGATGAGGGGAAGGAAACCAAGATGTAAGTTTACTCCCAGTTGGCTTTTGGATGGTAAAGTGGAACAATGGTCTCCTCTTGCTGTAAAAAACAATTTGGAACTGGTACATAAGAAAAGTAAAGAATATTATGATGAATTTCATGGTACGAAAGATGTTCCAGTTGCTGTGGGTGACTGGGTCCGTGTAAAAAGACCTGTGAAAGTACCTAAGGGTGAGAGCCAGTTCGAGGCACCGCAAGAGGTGGTGGAGGTGTTTCGGAACGCCGTCAAGCTGAAGGATGGAAGAGTGTGGAATCTTAAGAGTATTGCCTTTGATTTGGGACACAAACATGGTGTTCCCATTAATGTTGATCCCTTTCAAAATAATTTATCCAACTCTGACTGGGTGGAGGACTATTTTGATTATAGCACTATTCAGTCCAAATTAGCTTCTGATGGAATTTCTGATAATGAAACTAGGGAAGGTGTCCAGGACACTGAGGTGGGAGGTCAGGAGGTCCTGCATGACCCTTTCTTTGAAAAGAGTGGGGATGGGCATGCTGACTCGGTTGTTCCTGACACTTTGGAACCTGTCGTGGAAAAGGGTATAACGACCGACCTTAGTAAAAGGAAAAGAGTTCTTCCTGGATGGCTTAAAGAATATGTAATGTAATTATGTATTATTTTTCATTGTTTTAGTTTTTTTTTTTTTTTCTTCTCTTTTCTTTCTGTTGGTTCTGCTACTTATTGTTATCTTGTATTCCCTTATTTATTGCTTGTTCATTGCATTGTGAGGAGGGGGGATGTGTTATGTTGTGCTATATATTGTATTCTGTGTATCTTCGGAGCGTGGGCAGAGCGAGGAATGGAATGCCTGGTAAAATTCCCTGCGGGTTCCGTTCAGGACGTCAGTGGCTACTGGTGTCCTGGAGGGAAGCCGTGCTGCCTGGCTCTCGCCTGTTTCCATACTACTTTGGAATAAATACTTGGAACTCTACCCGCCTCGTCTTTATTACAGCAAGACTTACAGTAATGAATATAAAGTTTGTTAGCAAAACGTTCAGGTAAAGAATCAGTGGTGGGCAGAACCATAGAAAACTTTGGTGAACGTCAGAACAATGTCACATTTCACACCCAATGTGTATATTCCGAAATTATATCTTTATGATGAAAACTAACTGGTGGACACAAATGAAAAAAAAATGTAGACGGATCAAATTAAAAATGCGAAGAAAAACACGTGACAGGCTATAGGATTGTATGCATGAGGAAGCATGATTAACAGTCGTAGAGAAGTGAAAACTTAAAAAATGGCTCTGTGACAGCAACAGAGTAAGACTTAGAAAAGATTAAAAACGGTAAGGAGGAGGATATCTGCGATACCAGGGGAAGGCTCCACTTTGTAATGTGAAATATTTATGAAGCAGGAGGGCAGAAGCAAAAAAAAACCAGCATGGGGAAAATGAGTGAAAGAGTGTAACATACAGCCAAACTGTATGGTATGGAAGAGAAAATGTGAAACAGGATGGCAAGGGCTGTGATTTACAATGTGTAATGTTTAGGTGTAAACAGACATACGGCACAGGGGGTATGTCCATCTGTAATGAATATGTAAGGGCACGTATGACATGATAAACAGTAAGAGCTGCACACAGGTGGTAACGCCTCAGAGGGCAGTAAAAACAATTGCAGAAGATGCAGCAAAGGCTTTGAAATTAAAAAGGAAAAGATGCAGGCATAGCTTTGGTATTGTGTGGAGGTTGGCATGTAAGACCTCACTGGAAAGCAAATATTTATAATGTAAAAGTTTAAATTAACAGGAAACGTGAGAAACTACACGTGGAAGGTGGATAGTTAATGTACACAGACGTGAACTGGAAATTAAGAGAAACACACAGGCAAAGGTTTTATGGAGGAGGACACACATTACACAGGAGGGGGAAAGCAAGTATTTATAATGTGAACGTGTACATTAACAGCAAACATGAGAAACCACATGGGAAAGGTGGATACTTAAATGAACAAAGAGCTAGGTGAAAATGAGAAAGAAACAGGCAGGCCAATGTTTCAGACTGTATAGCGGTTGAAATGCATAGCGAAAGGTATGATTTGTAATTTAAAAGGTTGATGTAGCAGGAGTTTAGAAGTGTAAATAGTTTAAAAGTTTAAATAAATAGGAGCACGCAAGAAGTGAAACAAGAAAACATAAAGCATGTGGAAAACGAGAGCAAACAAACAACATGCAGTAATGGTTTTACAATAGTATGGTGGAGGAAACATGTCAATCCGCAAGTGAAAGACCGATTAATATTGTAAATTCGCCATAGTGTGATTGTTCATTTAGAAAAGATGTGTAAGGGCAATTTGTTAGGTGTGGACACAAATGACAAAAAAGTCGATGGAATGCTGCATTTGTTAGTTTGTATGGATGATGAAAACTCTAATAGCACATGGGGAAGTCAGATATTTACTGCTGCACAGAAGGGAAGACTAAAGAAATCGTACTATCACAGCAGCAAAGTAGCACAGAGCAAAAGATTTAAAATTGTATAGAGTAGAAAACCTCTGTAATGGAAAGGGGAAGGCTCCGGTAGTAATGTAAAAGGTTGATTTAAAATAAAGGGGAAAAAACACACTCACACAAAGTGTTGTGAAAATGAGCTTGAAACAAGAAGCTACATTTTTTGAATGGTATGGAGAAGGAAACATTTGAAACTGGAAGGGAAAGGTTGTGACTTCTACATAAAATGTAAATGTTTTGTAGCAGTACACAACAGGCATATGGCTTTCGGATTTTATGGAGGAGGAGTTCGAATGTAATGAACGCAGACCGAGGTTAAAAATTAAACAAAAAAAACATGAAAGCAAATGTTTTGGCTGGTATAGAGAAGGACACCTACGAAACCACACAGGGAAAGAAAGCTATTATTCACAGAGTTAGTGGCTAAATTAATAAGAGGAGAAAAACAATAGAAAATAAAGATTGACCGCAGGGAAAATGACAAACAAAACAAGGACAAGAGAGAAAGAAATGGAACACTGTTTAAAACAAGAATAATATCTCTCACACACGTAAACTCCTTAATGCAACAGAAAATGTGGGGAGGAGCACACGGAGCAAACACATACCACCAGTACTTAGATTTCCCTTGGCAACGGCCATAAAGATTAGATGGCTTGAACCAGGCCTCATTAATACACCAGTAGAAGGCAAGAATGCAGACAAGGTAATCAGGGCAACGAAGGAATGCAAATGAGTCGTAGACGTGCGCTAGAGAAGCAGTCTTTAAAAACCGTAATGACAATCACTAGTTACAACCCTAAAATAAATAATAGAAATTCAAAAAAACGATAGAAGGCACTTTACAGAGATGGTGATCGATAGGAAACAACCCTTTTTTTAAAAAACTAAGCTGCCATAAGGAACCCACAAAAAAGAAAGCTTTCAACAAAGACAAGCAGGATATAAAAAAATAGTGCCCAGACACGAACAGATAAGCACCAAAGTGGAAAGATACCAGTAGTTAGGCGCTGCTCCGTGGGAGGAAACAAATGACAACAAGGAGGGACAAAGAGGAAAGATTAACCACTAGCACGCAATCTTTTTTGAAGGACACTTAAACTCACGAATAAAAAGCGATTGGTGGGCCGTAAGCCCACAAAGTGTATACAAAATGTCTCGAAGAGACAGTGCAAGCGCTGCCTAGGCTCGACCTAAAAACAATTTTCACCTGCTTAGAGGATATGAGATTTATCACAAAATTGCTGATTGCTTAATTCAGGCAAAAGTCTGAAGGGAAAAGCACTGGGTCTGCTTTACTGGGAAGAAATCATTAGGATGCTAGAGGCCCATGTACCCTAAATATGTACCTTTTTGTCTTGATGAGTCGAAACCACTGCTGAACCTACAACACCTTAATATGTAAAGCAGTTCAAAAGAGCATGAGGGCCTATTCACAAAGGTAAATTCAATCGTAAGTGTACATTTACAACCAAATTTACCTTTCTGTGTCTGCCAGGAATTCATAAAGGAATTCTTGGCAATCATAAACCTGTTTACAGAATGGAGAGCTCTGCCTTGAATGCAGAGGTCTCTGAGAGCTCTCTGCAGCCATGAATCCACCCAAGGGTGGGAAAGTGTGCGTTCCAAGGCATAGTCTGCCTTGGAAGTTTGGGAACACCCAAAAACATGTTAAGTTTTTTTGCCCGTTCCTAAACTACCCTTCCTCCCCTTTCCACTCTGGAAAGAGTCATAAAGTTACTCCTGCACGGGTGGTCCTATTCTCCCAGTGCAGACTTCTGCGCTATGTAGAACTCCACAAAGCAGGAATAGGATCTGCAGGAAACTATACCTTACCTTCTGAGGAATAGGTCTGTAAACCTGTGCCTGGCGAGCTTTCCAGGCATATTCCCGGGAATGTTGTTGAACAGGAAAAAAAAGGAAAACTAAGTTCAGGCATTTATGTTCGCCCATATTTTGCCTACTTTTTTGTTCATCAGGCCCTATGCGACTCACAAAATGTAAATCCTTCTTTCTCAGGCTTATCCATGCTTGTCAGTGCAGATGGGACACTATTGTATTACTGCAATATCCTGGTCTTTCCAAAGAGATGAGAGAAAAACAGAAGCTTGACCACACCCACAAGGCAAGCTGGTATTGGACCTGGATTTGAAAGACACAAGCAAATCCACACTGAAAAGGTGTCATAGCTCTCAAATGCACAACAGAAACATGCCAACACACTTGGGGCCATATGTACAAAAGCATTTTTGTGGTCGGAAATGAACTGATTCGCAGATCCGAACCGTTTCGGACTGCAAAAATGCTTTTTTCATATGTACAAACCACAAATTGCGCTTCAGTAGCATGTTACTGAATCACAGTTTGTGTTTAGTGATTCTGTATTTGGAAGGGGCATATTTAGGGCGTCCCTTCCAAGTACCGAATTGCAGTGCTATGCTTGAATGTTTTGCGACTGAACTATGGTCACAAAACATTCATTTTTTACCAACACCTCAAGGGTGGTGGTAACCATTCGCAAATGGGAAGGCACCGTATGGGACCACTTCCATTTTTGTGACTGCTGAAACAAATATTTTATATGAGCAGGCAGTGGTCCAAAGGACCACTGCCTACTCTTAAAAAATGAAATATAAAAGTTTCATTTTATTTTTTGTAATGCATTAAGTGTTCCTCCACGGAAAATGGACTGCACTAAAAATAAATAGTGCTTTATTAAAAAGCAATCACAGACATGGTGGTCTGCTGACCAATTCCTAATGGGTCGCAAATTGTGACCTACCTCATTAATATTCATGGGGCAGGTCTATTTGTGACCCCATTAGGAATCGCTATCTGAAGTCTGTAAGTTTTCTTACATTAGGAATTGCGATTTCCAAATTGCGATTCAGTAAAAATCGCAATTTGTAAGTCTCAATTCTTTTTTGTACATATGGTCTGTCATCACAAAAATGCAGCATTCTAGACTTAGAACTCTCAGATGCTTCCATCGCCACACCGTTCAATAATCTCCCAATGCATTGGTACGATAATGAGCTAAAAAGTCCTTTCTTTGAAATAGCCCAGTTTGAAAAAGAAATTTACCATGAATTTAAAAAAAAAAACTCGCTACAAATAAAGAATTGGAAATTAGAACACCTAAAATTGTTCGCAATTTGAATAAATGACAAGATGTACTTAAGAGAAAGAATTTAAAAACAGACAGGGAGCAACAACGGGTGAAATGAATGGAAACAGAATGCCAAGCAGCATGAGAGGAATGCGAGCGAGGCAATATGGAGTGTTGTGTATAGGGGAGGCACTGTGGGCGGGGGTTATTTGTTTGGGAGACACTTAAAATGAGGTACTGGAAGTCCCTCCATTATGGATGTTGCCAGAAGGACCAATCTATAACCGATGTCGACGATGATCGGTGGAGGCAAACAGGAGATTTGGGGACACCTATTCCCCAGAGGTGTAACATTAGCCTCCGCAGTCCCAGAGCTCGATGGTGCCCCCTCCACAGTTGTACACCAGCGGCGGGCCCCTGGCCTGAGAGCTCTTGTCTGCGCCTGTGGGAAAGGGAGGGCCTCCATGTGCTGTGCAGGGGGGGCCCCCTCAAGTTTAGTTATGCCCTGCTTGTCCCTCCTTAGGGATACAGGCAAAGAGGCTTAACTCTCAGTCGGTTACCATTTTTGACTCTGGGGGGTTTAAATTAAAACGTTTCAGATACAGTCTTTTAAATTGTCTCGTTTAAATTTGGAGCAAGTTAGTTCAGTGAAATATAGTGAAGCACAATTATTTTTGCTCTAAAGAGTTTGATGACATCATTTACATCCAATATAAAATGAACATGCGGTTTGCTAAGTGGGAGAAGATCAATGGAAGTGAAGTAAGAGCAGGAGCGGCCCTTGCAGGTAAGATCGGTGGGGCGGGGTGGGAGGGATTCGACAGACGACGATGAGGGAAAATTAATTATTTATTTAATTTTTCCTCGTTGTCGTCTGTCGAATCGCCTCTAGCTCCCCCCCCCCCTCCTCCAACTCTTACCTGTACGGGCCGCTCCTGAGTAAGAGAGTGGATTTAAGGATACAATGTATTATTTCGGGAAAACACAGTGAAGGGAGATCTAGAGACATTCTGTGAAGCTTCATTAGGAAAAAGAAGATTAAAAGACATTAACACACACCAATTGTGTTTGCTAAAGATTTTTGATACACCCAACAAGTGATCATTACCATTACTCTAAGTACACACCTTAGGGAGTTTAATAATAGATCTCATGAAAATGTGATGAAAATGCATTTTTTTGAAGTGATCTTTATTAGAACATGCTGTGAACTTTTTCTTTAAGGAAAAGAAATGTACATTAAGGTTGAAATTACTGGTTGCAGAAGGTGCAGAAATCTTGCATCTTGAGCCAAAAACCACACACCAAAAATCAAGAATTCTGCAGAGACGTCCTATAGTGCAATAGATGATATTAGCCATTTGTGGTCACTATGAACAATCTGGCAGTGGCGACCCTCATTTTCCTGGATGAGTGAGCAAGATGGTGCATGCTCAGCAAATTACGCTTTCGTGGCTCTTGTGTGACCAGTGGAGAGGGAAGCGCAAACAGCCTCTTGAAACTGGCAAGCACCACTTGGGGATGAGACATGGTGAGAAAGGATCCCAGACTAGCTGTCGAGTAAAGGTCCATCACATTCCACTAATCCCATCAAGGTTATCATGGTGGCCAACAGGAGGGTAATGGTGAATGTCTCCTTGGGCTGTGCAGCATCATTTTGGGCATTATGCTGGAGCAGGCTGCAAAGAGACATTGATACAGTGATTGGTGGCGACATACGATGATCAATCAATAGCCCAACTGGGAGAGGGAGGACTTCTTCCAGTCGCAGACAGGCAGACAAAAGGGAGTCTGGGATGAAGAGGACTTGGATTTAGCTACTGAAGACTTGAAAGAAAATAAATAGAGGCAGCTTTAGATATGGTCATGGAGAAATTGGACACACTGGAGAGCAAAGGAACACTAGAATGTAATCAAATAGTGGTAGACATGGAACTGAAGGTCCAGAAGGTGGCGGAACGATCAGATGTCATAGATGAGATACAGAACTTATCATATCAGCAAGTAGTAGCTGATGCTGCGCGAGTGTTGGAGAGTAGGACTAAGGTGCTAGAAAATCTGAGAAGAACGTCTTTCCACCTGTTGTCACTGAGGAGGATATGACCGTGGTGATGAAAAACGTCTTTGCAGAGCTCTTGACTCCCCTGGACCACTTAGGTTCTGTCCTGGCGAAGAAAGGCCATAGACTGCCCTCAAGGACTAACAGTGTCAACTCTGTTCAGGATGGTGGTAATCAATTGGTCAAGCTTGGTGGCGTTGTCTGCCATGAGAACATTCAGAGAAAGTTGGCTACCTGAATCAAGACATGCAGTTTGAAAATAAGCATAATCTGCTATTCTGTGACTTCAGTGAGGAAAAAACGTCTAGGAGGAAGTTGCTGGTGAAATTGTGTGAAGAATTTGCATCATGGGGCATTCCGGCTTCATATGGAGCATGGGAAAACTGAAAATAATGCACAACACAAAGAGATGTCTTCTAGACAGTCTGATGAACACCAACCACCCCAGCTGAGAGTTGGTCCTTTCCCTCCCATTTGATGGCACTGACTAGCTTGGTGCCTATTTTACCACCCTACTTGATACCTAAGTAGTCAAGAGTTGGCATGATGTGGTGTTCTGAAGGATGAAGTGGCTTGATGTACGATGCGTTTCTTAAAACAAGGGAGTGTGTTCTCTAAGCTTCCGTCTCCCTTTTGAATCTTTTTTGGAGGAGTGTCAATTTGTTTTGCCTATTAATTGAACTAAGGATTTGTTAAAATGTCTGTGCTGGATGCTGTGGGTTATTTTGATGGGTGGGAGAAACAGGACTGCCCATATGCAATTTATGCTCTGTTTCCTTTCATTGAAGGTTACTGGCATTTCATAGGAACTGAACAGTTGGTCTCAAATGTACACTGCAAGAGGTTTTCAACCAACAAATCACAGCTCAATTTCATAAGAACCTGCTCACTAGGGCTGCCTGGGGTCAATGCACTTTGGGAAACAAAAAGAAAACCCAGCTTCTCACATCACCTTGATACTGCGTCAAGTATACAACATACATGAGTATAATAAATATTCAGAAAAACAGCACACATAGAATGGGAAATATATTGAGACTAGGGCTCCTGGTTTTACAGTACTCATTATTTGAATTTTCTGTCTGTATGTATTCATAAATAATTTTTGCATAGTATTTTTATTTATCCGTATTTATTTTTTCCTTGGTGAAAAAACGAAGATGCAGCTAGTATAGTTCCATTTTCACTTAACTGATAAATGTACGCTTACTCTTCGATGTCTGTAGTGAAAAAATTAGTCAAATACAATGAAATAAAACACATAGCTGCAAACATTAATATTGCATCACTAGAAATTGTGCACACATTAAGCTGTTAAAAAACTTTATTAGAAAAATTATTTTTTAACATCCTGTGCTGTCAATATACATAGCCTGCCAGTCACAATCGAAAGAATGTGGAGACACTAAAAAAAATCGAATTTCTGTATTTGTCCAAGTCTAAAAACAAATACAGAAAAGAAAAGAAATATTTTTGCATGTATTTATGTGTAAGAATCACTAAAAAGGAAAACTGTTAACCTCATTATGACATAACACATTTATTTGAAATGTGATCTCTAATGTGAACCAATCGGGAATCACCATTTCTTTATAACGATGGCGGTGTTTGAAGCAAGGTGTGTGTGTCCAAGCAGAATTCACAAGTATTTACTTCGCACTACTTTGCTCAGACTGCATACACGTCCTGGTAAGCAAGAGGGAGTGAAAAAAAACCTTTCATCAAGGTGAATCTTTGATCAATTCATGGAGACGGCAGATGTCCCTTTCAATTTAAGATAAAACAGATTTGCATAAGAAAGAAAATAAAATGAATCGGTGGGCGGGTGTCACAAGAATCAGAAATCTATTTATTTCATGCAAATACAGGACGGAAAATCAGCAGCTAACAGCGCCAGACAAACATTTTGTGCACGTAATGCTACCTTTGTGTGCTGGCCAAGGTGAGGTTTATATTCATTATTTATAGCTGGGGTACAATATGTATCTTAAATAATAAGCATTTACGTTTAGTTGGGTTATTCCTATTGCTCCAATCTTTTGTAAACTAAGTATGGATTCAAACAGGTCCTTTGCCATGGGTTATAATATATTTATTAACCAAACCGGGTCCTTTGCCATGGGTTATAATATATTTATTAACCAAACCGGGTCCTTTGCCATGGGTTATAATATATTTATTAACCAAACCGAGAAGTGCTTACACACCACTTCAGCTAACACAAAAATATTGTCAGAAAGAATTACGTATATCGTTAAGTTGGTGCCCATACTATGTCTTGAATGACTTCTTCACATAAACTTAAAGTCTAAAAACTTCCAGACAACACGTTTCGTTATATGGGCAAGTAAACCTTACTTCATCATCAGGTCATATTTGAGGATTGTACACATTCTTAAGAATGTTACGTAGTAATTACAGGGAACAATAGTGGAGTAAATGTACATGTAAAGAAGCAAAGTGTCTCAAAGCAACTACTGCACACCTGAAGTGTAACAAAGTATGTGGTGTCGGCATTCCATCTGTTTATCAATCATGTATTGTCAAAATAACACCAGATAAAGTTCTGAGACCTGTCCATACAACAACATTGAATGCTACATAAGGAACAAGTTACTTACCTTCGGTAACAATATATCTGTAAGAGACATATATTAGTTATAGCTTCCTTACTTTAGAATTACCCCCAGGCGTCAGACTGGATCCGGAGAAATGTTTTCGTAGCAGTACCCCTGTGCGTCTGTAGGTGGCGTTGGTCGACTCCGCGTCCGTCGTCGTGGTCGCTGGGATGACGTTGCGGTATCTACTTAGGCGCCGCCCCTGTTCGCTGACGTCAGTTCTTTGTTCACGACTTTCCACGCCAGAAGCGCAGAGCCATGCATGACACTGACAACTGGTGCACAAACCTAGGGCCCTGAAGGGGAGTCCCTTACTCTAGAAATCAGTTCGCAGAACGGGGAGGATGGGTGGGGCGGTAAGGAAGTTATAACTAATATATGTCTCTTACAGATATATCGTTACCGAAGGTAAGTAACTTGTTCATCTGAAAGAGACAATTAATTATAGATTCCTTACCTTAGAATAGATACCCCAGCAATACCAACCCCGGAGGTGGGTCTGCGAACCAAGTTCACACCAGAAAGTCCTGGAGAACCGAATGGCCAAAAGCTGTCTCTCCTGACTTGACTATCCAGGCAGTAATGCTTGGTGAACATGTGTAGTGATGCCCACGTGGCTGCCTGGCAGATGTCACTGAGGGGGACTCCACGTCCCAAAGCAGTAGTGGCTGCCGTCGCCCTGGTGGAGTGGGCTTAGGCCTACCGGAGGTTCCTTTTTCGCCAAGGAATAGCCAATTTCTATGCAAATAACGACCCATCGAGAGATGGTTCGTTTTTGCATGGCCCGACCTTTCTTCGCACCCGCATAGCCCACGAAGAGTTGATCGTCCTCCCGGAATTGTTGTGTGCGATCAAGATAAAACGATAACGCACGTTTTGCATCCAGACGGTTAAGTCTCTCCCCCTCCTTGGACGGATGTGGGGGCGGAAAGAAGGTGGGCAAAGTGATGGGCTGACCTATGTGGAAAGAGGTAACCACTTTGGGAAAAAATGAAGTTCTTGTGCGGAGTACAACTTTGTCCGGATGGACTGCAAGGAAAGGAGGCTTTGATGAAAGAGCTTGGAGCTCACTCACCCTGCGAGCAGAGGTGAGGGCAACCAGAAAGGCAGTTTTAAGAGTTAAGAGCCTGAGAGGCCAGGTATGTAGCAGCTCGAAGGGAGCACACATAAGGTAGGTTAAGACCAGATTCAAGTCCCACTGGGGCATCGCGAAAGGAATAGGAGGAAAGAGATGAGTGGTGCCCTTAGGAAAACGGTTTACAATAGGGGACTTGGAAAGAGAAGGCTGATCAGGCAGCCGAAGAAAGGCCAAAATGGCCGAAAGATAGCCTTTAAGAGTGCCCAGAGCAGAGCCCTGCTGGGCCAAAGAAAGAAGGAAGAGTAGAACCTCAGAAAGGGGGCAGAAAGGGAATCTACAGTCTTTGCTGCACACCATGCCACAAATTTGTTCCACCTACAGGCGTATACCGTTTTAGTGGAGGGATGCCTGTCTGCCAAGATAACATTACAGACTTCGGGAGGAAGGTCTAAAGCTGTCAACTGTCGCTGCTCAATCTCCACATAAGGAGGTGGAGGCTGGACAGGTTCGGGTGGAGGACCCTCCACTGCTGCTGCGACAGAAGATCCTCCCGAAGAGGCAGTCTGATCGGAGGATCGAAGTCCATGTGTAAGAGCTCGGGATACCAGACTCTCCATGCCCTGTCCAGCGCCACAAGAATAACTTAGGCCCGGTCACGCTTGATCTTCTTCAGCACTCTGGGTAGAAGTGGTATAGGTGTAAAAGCGTACAGAAGACCGCAGCTCCACTTGTGACGAAAAGCGTTGCCGAGCGAGTGCCGCCTTGGAAATTCCAACGCGCAGAACTGCTGACATTGCGCGTTCTCTTCGTTGGCTAATAGATCTAACCAAGGCTCTCCCCACCGACGAAAGAGACCTTGCACCACCTCCGAGTGAATACGCCATTCGTGATCCATCACACATCTGCGGCTGAGTTCGTCCGCCCTGGCGTTCAGAGTACCTGCCAGGTGTTGAACCACCAGGGACATGCCCTGATGTTCCAGCCATGTCCAGAGACGGAGAGCCTCCTGACAAATGGTCCACGACCCCACCCCGCCCTGTTTGTTGCAGTACCACATGGCGGTGTTGTTGTCCGTGAACACCTGCACTACTCTTCCTCAGACAGAAGGAAGGAATGCCTTCAGCGCGAGACGGATCGCCCGTAGCTCCAGATGGTTGATATGGAGCTGGGACTCCGCCAGAGACCAGAGGCCTCTGATCTCCGCCTCTCCCATGTGGCCACCCCATCCCAGAAGTCACGCATCTGTCACTACTGTGAACACTGGTTGGTGGAAGGGAGAGGGATCTGTCGTTGACCCAATCCTGGTTCGAAAGCCACCACTGCAGTTGATGTGCAGTGCCCTCCGAGATCTGGATGCAATCGGAAAGATTGCCCTGATGCTGCGCCCACTGGAATTTCAGGTCCCACTGCAGAGCCCGCATTTGCCATCTGGCATGATCCACCAGCAGGATGCAGGAGGCCATGAGGCCCAGCAGCCTCAGGGTCATTCTCACCGAAACCCGGGATAATGGCTGAAACATCGGTATCATAGCCCAAATATCCTGGAATCGCTGCTCGGGAGGATAGGCCCGAAACTGCACTGTGTCCAGAACCACTCCGATGAAAAGGAGCTTCTGAGAGGGAATCAGGTGTGACTTCGGCACGTTGATAGTGAACCCCAGCGAATGCAGGTGGTCCGCCATAGTCTGGAGGTGGGAAACGACAGCCTGGGGCGAGCCTGCCTTCAACAGCCAGTCGTCGAGATAGGGGAAGACTGGAACCCCTGATCTGCGCAGATGAGCTGCGACCACCGCCATCACTTTTGTGAACACCCAATGGGCGCTGGTAAGGCCAAAGGGGAGCACGGTGAACTTAAAATGCTCGTGGCCTACTGTGAACCATAGGTAACGCCGGTGGGCAGGCAGGACGGGGTTGTGAAAATAGGCGTCCTGCAAGTCCAACGCTACCATCCAGTCTCCAGGGTCGAGGGCAGACAGGACCTAAGCCAGAGTCAACATCTTGAACTTTTCCTTCCGGAGGAAGCGGTTGAGGTCCCTGAGGTCCAAGATAGGACGCAGACCTTTGTCCTTCTTGGGCACCAGACAGTAGTGGGAATAACAGCCACAACCTACTTCTCGCAGAAGGCCTCGTTCGATGGCTCCCTTGGCCAAGAGAGCCGTAACTTTCTGACAGAGAAGGGCCAGGTGATCCTCCGATGTGCTGAAATACTGTTGGCATGGATGGAGGGGAAGTCTCGAAGGGGAGGGAGTAGCCCCTCCGGACTATTTGCAAAACCCACCTGTCCGACGTGATGGTGGACCAGTCGGGGAGGTGATGGCAAATCCTGCCGCCCAATGGTCTTTGGTGGCCCTGAAGGGTCGGACTAGGAAGGTTTGGAAGCTGCAGCAGAGGGGGCGGTGTTGGACTGGCCCGGCCTCTGGCCCCCCCCGACCCTCGTCCCTGGGTCCCACATCCCCGGCCGCACAGAGGCTGATTAGTTTGCGCCGGCCTGTGGTTCAGGTTTGAACGTGGTGGGGCACCCCTTCCGTAGCCATGAAAGGGGCGAAACGCAGACTGCAAGGGACAAGAGGACACTGCGAGGCCTAAGGACCGGGCCGTAGCCTTAGAGTCCTTAAAACGCTCAAGTGCGTTTTCTGCCTTGTCACCAAACAGGCAACGGCCATCGAAGGGCATGTCCAAAAGAGTAGATTGGACATCCCCCGAAAAGCCAGATGTTCTCAGCCAGGCGTAGCGTCTGAGTGCTACTGACGTTGAAACTGTCCTGCCTAGTGAGTCGGCGTTGTCCAGTCCACACCTGATGGTGAACTTTGCTGCATCTCGACCCTCTGCAACGGCACGGGCGAGGCCAGCCTGGGCCTCCTCCGGGCATTGTAGCAGCTCTTGCGCAACCATGTCCCACACAGAGTGTTGGTATCGGCCCAAGAGACATGCGGTGTTCGCCGACCGCAGTCCTAAGCTGGCGCAAGAAAACATTTTTTTTCCAAGATGGTCCAGCTTCTTGGATTCCCTATCTTGTGGAGCTGTAGGGAACGCGCTACCTTTTGAAGACGAGGCTTGAACCACCAAGCTCTCGGGGGTAGGGTGTTGGGAGAGGAAAAGTGGGTCGCCCGGAGCTGGGCAGTGGCGTCGGACGATGTTACTGTCCACAGGAGCCCCTGTGTTGGGCTTGGACCAGGAGCCCAAAAGGACATCAGTGAGGGCTTCATTAAATGGCAGCAAAGGCTCCGAAGAAGATGCTGCTGGCTGAAGCACCTCAGTCAGGAGGTTAGTCCTGACTGCCACCGTAGGAAGCTCAAGGCCTCAGCTGCCCTACGCAACACCACTGCTTATGACGCTCCCTCCTCCGTAGCCACGGTAGGGGGAGAAAGTATGCCAAGGTCTGGGGAGGTATCCAGACCACTGGCATCACCCAGTTCCTCTCTCCAGTCCGGCTCCTCCAGCTGGTCTGTTAGGGGGTCACCAGACCCCTCCCAGTCCTCCTCATCATCCTCTGGCCGCCAGTCAGGACGAAAGGGAACGCCAGGGAAGAACATGGGCACAAAGTTCCAGCTCCGGTACCGGCGTCGATTGACGTCGGTTCAGCTCAGCATTCGAGTCGGGAGGGAGGCTGGGGTCGACGTCGACTGGGGACACAAGCAGTGTTGTCGAAGTCGTCGACTTTCGAATTGGCGGCATGGAAGGACCAGTGAGGTCGACCGCCGCTGATCCGGATCCAGGCCTGGATCCATGGGGGACCTGCGGCGACGGGGCCGGAGCCGCTGGCGTCAAAGGCCTAGGCTCCCCAACCGAGTCCGCGGGCCCGTAGGCGCGCCGGCAGAGTCGGGCTGCCCAAAGATGACATGCATCACTTAGTAAAACTGACGAAGCTGGGCAGGGGTCGCCCCGGCACCCAGAAAGGGAGGGAAGGGCGGAGTCGACCCTGCGGGCTCTGCTGGTGGAGCCGGAGAGCGACGACCCTCCACATCCCGGGTCGCGTCGGCCGGCGGACGGGGGAAGGCGAAGAGCGACGATGCTTCTTCGTCTTCTTCTAGTGCTTCGACTTACCCGAGGAGTGCGAAGACTTCGATGACGAGTGGTGGTGGCTCCGCAACCAGTCCCGCGACCTTCCTCTCGACCAGGACTTCGAACGGCGAGTAGCAGACTGCCGAGCCTCCAAAAGCTTTCGGAACCACTCCCGCAAAGACTTCGGGGCCATGGCCCGGCAGTCGGAGTACGACTTCGGGTCGTGGTCGCGCTCCAAGCACCAGAGGCACACGAGGTGCGGATCAGTAACGGACATCAACATGTGACAGGAGTCACAACGCTTGAAGCCCAGATGACGGGACATCCCTCGCGCACCAGGAGTCGGTAGAAGACTCGAAAAGAGGCCGACAAAAGTCGAAAAAGTTTTGTCAAAAAGTGACAAAAGGGGCAAGCTTCTCTCCTGATCTGCACTGGCTGGCGCGGAAAAAGAAAGAACTGATGTCAGCGCGCAGGGGCGGCGTCTAAGTAGATACCGCGACGTCATCCCGGCGGCCACGACGCCGACGACGGACGCGGAGTCGACCGACGCCACCTACCGACGGGCAGGGGTACTGCTAAGAAAACATTTCTCCGGATCCAGTCTGACGCCTGGGGGTAATTTTAAGGTAAGGAATCTATAACTAATTGTCTCTTTCAGATGCAAACTTTAGCTGCACTACACAATTTCCTAGAACTTCTAACACCATTCAGCTATTGGAAGCTGGTAAGCACTACCAAGGTGATTTACTCTGCCTCTTGGGGTTTCAACGCTCTTCAGGTAAATGAGGAGTCAAAACACATCTGTAAGAAATTGGATTATTATTTGAAATGGGTGACTACCCACCTCAAGAAATTATCACAATCTTTGTCAGGGTGAACCCTCAAAGTCACTAAATTAACCCGAGCTCAAACCCTTAGTAGCAAAGAGCAGACAGGTTTACCTTAGGACAATGTGTAAAGGATTTCTGCTATAACAAAACAGTAATAAAGTCAAAATGCAAAATAATAAAAATCCCAATCCAAATTTGAAAAAATAGAGTAAATGTTGATAAACTAAAGGATAACAAAAGTGAATTTTTAAAGTTTTAAGTAGGAATAGCAGCAAAAAGCAGAAGGTGCCAATGATAGTCAATGGTCGTGGTTGACTGGGACTGAGACACAATTTAATGCGGACTGCGATTGAGCGTGGGTCGGATACACCAACCAGGTTCATCCAGGTCAAAGATGTTATTTTCTGACTTAGTCCTGTAAATTCCAATCCACCACAGGAGTACACTTCTAAAGTCCTCCAGGACCGCAGGGAGGTACTCCGACACCAAATAGTAAATTTGCCACTTGATCTCGATTTACATGTAAGAAATGTAGGAAGAATATTAAAACTAACAACAAACAATTGAAAGTCGTTTCTAGAGCTGTGTTATGACCCAAAAGGCTTGGCAGTGCATACATAGGGCACTAGGTGCATACACGGGGTCCTATAAACAGTTTTGTTCTACAAGGCAAGGATCTTGAGTTCTCAACTATTTATTAAAAGCTCCATTGCTCAGGTCTATTTAGTATGGTGTTGCTTACAGTTCTCACTCAATTATAAACTAATGGTGTCACACAGAATACTGCAATGATACCAAGTGGACTTTGATACCTCTGCCCTTTGCCTTAGCTTCTCAGCAGGCCTGGTTGCATGGAGGAGCAACTTTTGCGGTTTAAGTTCAAGCTGCTAAAAATGTGGCAAAACATGTCACAAAGTCCAAAATATTTTAAACAATAACAAATCCAGCACCCACAAAAAAGGATGCATTCAGGGTGTCAAAGTACTGGGTTTCAAATGCATAGATCCCATTTACTGTGAACAGGACAGAAGGCAGATACAGCTCTAACTAGTGTCCACAATCTAATGTCCAAACAAGGGAATCACTGGTGCTGTGAATAGTTTAGCATCTAAGGAGGTCACAGCCATAAGCACTTGCACCAACACAGAACTGTCAAAAGTAGCCAAAATAGATGCCCTACAGACACTGTAGCTAAAATAAAAGAATTAATTAAACAATATATAAATTGATGTATCTGCATGTAAAAAAAAGGCTCTTGCATTGACACACAAAATTAACCATGATTTGTTAAATCATCACTAACAGAGCAGTATGCCTTCTACGCTTCAACCTGACCACAACCGTATGATGTTTCAACTTTAAATTAAATCACATTTAAAAAAAACCTAGTCTACCCAAACTGGATAAATTTAAATGCAGCCCATGTGAAAAAAGAGCTTTGAGCTAGCACATCCAAAAGTGCGAAAAAAAGGTGGAAACTGGAAAACTCAAGCTGCACCAATGATGCCTGTAAAGTGCTTAAAAAAAGAAGTAGAGAAGCCACCATTCAACTTCTTCTGAATATGGCACCAAGACAGCATTACAATAAAATGTGGAAAGTGTAATAGACTAAAATGAGAAGCAAGGGACTGATCAGATTTGAGGATATCTGAGATCCTTGGCCCATCCAAACTTTACATTGTATTAGTCAAGGCCAATCAGCCTTGAAAGTACCCCAGGCACTATGGGTTGGGGTAAAGTTAAGAAGAGGCCTCCAGGCATCACTCCTGAGGTTGCATTATATATAGTGCCCCTAGGTTGTAACGGACATGTGCACCAACTTTTTTGCGTCCCTAGGGCACTGTGGAATTACAGGAAGGGGCCGCCGCAAAAGCTTGCATGGCCCCTTCTGTAACATGGATCATGCCAGTGCTAAATGTGCTCTAGCGCAATGTAAAGTGGGTGTTTTCTCCTCTGAATGATGACATGGACCCATGCAAATGAGGGAATACCTTACCCTTGTGCCCAGGGCATATTACAGATGTGGGGGCATAGACAAAGATGCTGTCAGCATGCACACTGTGTGCCACATAGAGGTGTGAAATAGGGTGCCTCTTAAGAGGGGGTTTTGGTGAGTGAGTGGAGAAAAGAAAAGAATGAAAAAGTAAAGAAAGGAAAATGAGGTTTGACAAGAGGCATACAGTGAAAGCCACAAGAGTGAGAGTTAGAGATGTTCTGAGAATTAAAATCCAAGAAGCATGAAGAACATGCAAAGTTTACCAGACCACCAAAAGTTGTCAAATTGCTCACCTATGCTGTAAAGACAGAAGATTCCAGGATATGGAATTTAAGCAGAGCAGTAATTATGAGAGGTAGTTTAAATGGAGTTGGAACAATGGGGAGAGATAAAGTAAGAGAACCAGGTAAGATGTAGGTAGCCAACATAAAAGGGAAAGTAATGCAGTCAGGAAAGAGAAACAGGATCAGAGTAAGAGAACAGTAGAATACTGAGAACTCCCAGATAGTCAAAAGATTAATTTGCGTCTGCAAATAAGGTTCTACATTGTGTATGGATTTCTCTAGGTCTTGGGGTGTATAAAATATACATTTTGTAAATATTGTTCCATGATGTCATTTCAAGTTCACTTTGTCGTGATAATAGTGTATTATTTAAAAAACATTCTGTGGATGCATTCTTATAGTTTTGCCCAAATAAAGGTTACTACAGGGGCTCAGGGCACCCGGGCATCCCCAAGCAGGCAGTCACTCACTCCACCAACTTGCAGAGGCATCGCTTTCAAAGAGAGGCTAGGATGCATCCTGAAGAGAAAGGCTAACTGGCAGCTTCAATCACCAGTCGCTGAAGAGAAAATGGATTTACAGGCTGCAAGTACTCATTTCAGAAGGCAAGCAACAATAAATATGGACTTCACAGATGTGAAGTCTTGGCATCAATAGATGTGATACTCTAGAAACTGAACATGGATGAAATAGAAAAGTACAAAGATACTTGGGAATTTAAAGAAATTATCAAATAGAACGGAAGATACTACATAAAACCACTATCTTTTAATTTTCTTTTAACAGCCAACATAAATACGTTCTGGAAAGTAATTCTAGAAGTGTTTGTGTTACAAAAGGAGATAAGCTATTTTATTGCAAGGCTTTCCAGACAAAATTAATTGAAAGAGCCCTTTCAGACATTTGGCTACCTCTGAGACTATTTCACAATGAATTCCCAGAAGAAAAGTCCCAAACCTATCCTAATAAAAGTTAGGAGTTTGTTCCAAACAAAATGGTACAAAACAGAATTGGAGTTAAAAAAAAACGCTTGAAACTAGAATTGGATCAATCATAAGTCGACCTGAAAATTGAAAAGAGCAGCAGAGCAAAGGTGCAACTTGAGAAGTTTTTTTCACAAATTTCAAGAACAAGGATTAGTCTATCTTCAAGATCTAGGCAATGTAAAGCCTGTGAGGGACAACGTTTTTTCATTTGGGAAGAAACAGAGAAGCTAACTTAAGAGTAAAACAAACTAAAATGAGTCAGGGAGGTTGAGACTATGCAAGAAGAACAAACTGTAGGATTTGGTTTAATCCAAGCCATTAGAGAGCAATAGGGCAAGCCTACAAAAATAATAATAAGTACTTAGGAAAAAGGAACTACCACAAGAGGTCTTGAATAAACACAGAGAACTATAATTTGGGAACAAGTGACG
The DNA here is from genome assembly GCA_963921515.1 of Calotriton arnoldi. Taxonomy (NCBI): domain Eukaryota; kingdom Metazoa; phylum Chordata; class Amphibia; order Caudata; family Salamandridae; genus Calotriton; species Calotriton arnoldi. The sequence continues at coordinate 3,023,537 of CAWUFW010000353.1, read as the reverse complement.
ACAAAGAGAGAATATGGGTAATAGCAAAAGTGATTAAAGAAAGCAAATATTTAACCATAGTCATCTCATTTGTTTCCATTGAAGAACAAGAGAGATTTATAACGGCATTATTATTAGATTTAGTAAAGTATGTAAGCCCATGTATTAGACATAGGATTCCTGGTTGGCTTAAGTAACCCAGGACAGGGAGGAACCACCACTCTTGTCAGGGTAAGCTATATATGCACTAAAAGATACCCTGTGCTCGCTCTGTGGTAGCTTGGCACAGAGCAGTCAGATTTATCTAAAGAGGCAATGTGTAAAGTATTTGTGCAACACACTCACACAGTAACACAATGAATACACCACAAAAAGACTCCACACAGGTTTAGAACAATATATTATTCTATTCTGAACAAAACAAGAGCAAAATGACAAAAATCCAATGTATAGAAGTTGAGTCCTTTAAGCAGCCCAGCAGTTTTTCTGGCGGAGCTTCATTTACAAGTCCAGTAGTGTCTTATTTTAGGGGGGGTCAGAGACCCAGTACATATACCCAAAAGTGCCTTTGATGTGGGGGTGACTTCAAAGCAGTTCTCTGAAGTGCATAAGGATCCTTTCACCCAGTCCTGTCTGCCAGGCTATCAGTGGGGAGTAAATCAGTGCTTTGTGTGTGGAGAAGACACTACCTATTGAAGTTTAAGTGTCAGCCCATCCCATTCCTCCCTGCCCAGGAAGACTCATCAGAATGCAGATGACGGCTCAGAATGCAGAGGAGCCTCACCTTCCTGTGTTTGAGGCTGTCTATTGAGAATGCACAAAGTTCAGCTGTCACCCAACCCAGACGTGTATTGAAGACAGGCTGTAAGGCACAAAAAAAGCTAAGAGCAGAGAAATGTCCACTTTCTAAAATTGGCATTTCTAAAATAGTAATGTTAAATTCAATTTCACCAGTACGGAGGATTTATCATTACCGTTCCAAACATATGAAACAAGAAAAAGCTACTCCTCTCAGATCAGGAATTACTGATGATTAAAAGTGTACTAAGGAATTCCCAATGCTGGGGTATGAGAGAGGTAGGCCTCACAGTAGTGAAAAACGAAATAGGCTGTTTGTCACTATAAGGGCATGCAAAACATACAAGTACCTGCCCTACCTTTTGCTTACATAGCACCCTGCCCTAAGGGTTACTTCGGACCTACTTTAGGCATGACTTATATGTAATAAAACAGGAGTTTAAGTCTTGGCAAATAGTTTTAAATGCCAAGTCGAAGTGGCAGTAAACTGCACACACAGGCACTGCAGTGGCAGGCCTGAGACAGGTTTGAAAGGTACTTCTGTGGGTGGCACAATCAGTGCTGCTGCCCATTAGTAGCATTTGAGGTACAGGCCCTGGGTATATGGTATACAACTTTACAAGGAACTTAGGATTATAACAAATTGCCAATCAGGGATACACCAATGTCATCATGTTTAGGGGAGAAGCAAATGCACTTTAGCACTGGTTAGCAGTGGTAAAGTGCTCAGAGTCCTATGGCAAACCAAAAGAATTGTCAAAACATGGAGGCAAAAGGGAAAAAGTCCAGGGGACGTCTACTCCAAGGATACCAGGTCTAACACCATGTATCCAGAAGAAGATTTCAGTGTGATGCTAAGCTCAGACATAGATAGAGATTAAGAGGAACATGCCAGAAAACCAAAATGAGAAGTACACTAAATTGATAATGTCAGACTTGAACTTAACATATAATTTGACAGTAAAAATCTAGAACGAGAACACTAACTTTTTTTTCCAAAGAAGCATCAGACATACACAAGAATGTATCCACTACTGATTTCCGACTTTTAACCTGAGTTTTAGGTATACATTGATATTTTTCAAAATAATTAATCGCACTATGTGTATAATCCAAGGGGATCAGAAGCAGCATAGAACTATGATAAGTAAGTAGACAGTGTATAGAAGCAGGTATACACATTTTAATATAATGATCAGTAAGAATATATGAAAAAGGGAATAAGGAAAATTCTTACAGAATGTGATTTAACTCCCAAGGAAATAATGAGATAGAAATTTAAATGTTGCACCATACATTCAGCAAGATGAAACATGCTGAAATACAACTAATGTTTCAAGAAAGCAGATAAGTGGAATACAGTGATGTACAATAAATATAGCAAAAGGAAGAATGAACATGACATGTACAAATAGAAGAATTTCCTGCAAAAACATGCACAAATATGCAACTGTATACAAAAGACAACATGAAAACATGCAAACATTTTTTCAGAATAAAATCCAACCTTTTGAACAACTGTAGGAAAGTTGATATGGTGGGTGTAGAAGAAAACGAAATCAAACCCTGCTAGAAAATGAGGCAATAATAGTCTAAAAGCATAAAATAAGCCTGAAAATTTTAGAAACAGATTTGCTAAATTTTAACCCAAACTGCACTTACAATTTATCCTATTTACGGGAACAAATAGAGTATTTGTAGACAATAAACTGAGCAGATCAACAGCTTATCAAAAACAAAAGTTGGATAAAGATATAATAGAGGGAAAAAAGAAGATAAAATGGACAGTGAACCCAGGAATATCAAAGCAGTCAGCTAGACAGATTACGATACATATGTTACAAAGCTTACATTTACAACCCTGAAATGGCTGTTTAGGTACTTGTCAGAAATGGGGGTCACTAGTTGGCAGAGGTAGGTAACTTTGTTCAAATAGGGACCCTTGCTTCTAGTCAGGGTAAGGGGGATACATACTCTAGATAACCCCTGCTCACCCCCTTGGTAGCTTAGCACGAGCAGACAGGCTTATCCCAAAGGCAATGTGTAAAGTATTTGTACCAACACTCACAGTAACACATTGAAAACACCACAAAAGGACACCACACCAGTTTAGAAAAATAAAGTATCTTTATCTAAACTAAACCAGACCAAAGCGGCAAATATCCAACAAACAGTTAAAAGTATGACTTTCAAAAGGTTTCAGGAACTTGTACCATAGAAAACTATGGATGCGTGACTTTTCACCAAGGTACCTGTAGATGCATGAAAGTTCCAAAAGCCAATCAGCCGCAGAGTCGGAAAACAAAGAGATGCGACACTCCTGAGACCTTGGGGAGGCGATGCGACAGTCCCGCTGCACGCACAGGAAGGGTTGCGTCGAATCCGGTCTGTATGGGGAGTGATGCGCTGATTCTTCATGACGGTTCCGGTCCACAGGTGATGCGTCGGACGAACTTGCCGCACAGGCAGGATGCGTGGAAATCCGGGATGCGTTGGCGATCGATGCGGCGGCGTCGAGCTGCGCTGCGTCAGTCCTTTTCAGCCGTGATCCCTCGATGCGTTGATTCTTGTAGTGACGACAGGCGCTGCGGCGGTTTCAGCAGCGGCGCGGCGATGCGTGGAAATTCTCCACGCGCCGTGGAGTTGTGTCGGGAAAACAGCCGCAAGAAGAGCGATGCATCGATTTCTGTAGCTCTTTGAGTTTCTTCTTTCTTCCAGCTCCCAAACAGCAGCAACAACCTCCAGAGGCCCAAAACTGGCACAGGCACCTCTTGGCAGGCTAGAACTCACAGCAGCAGAGTTCAGGGGAGCTGGGGGTGAAGTCTTTGTGTCCCTGAGACTTCAGAACAGGAGGCCAACACACTTCAGGCCCTTGGAGATCTCCTTCAAGCAGGGGACAGCACACAGCAAAGCCCTTCTCCTTTACTTGGCAGAAACAGCAACTGCAGGCCAACCCCAGACACACAGCAAGGGCAGTACTTCTCCTCAGTCTCTCCAGCTCTTCTCCTTGGCAAAGGTTCCTCTTGAATTCCAGGAATGATCTAAAGTTTAGGGGTTTTAGGTCTAATACTTATACCCCAAAATGTCTTTGTTCTCTTTGTGCAAGGTGCTCTGAGCCCAGTTCAAACCAATTCTGGGGGAACTCTGCAAGTGCACAACAACATCCATTGTCAGTGTGAGCCTTGGCTCCAGACACACCACAGGGGGGCGGGGCCAGCATTGTGGAAGGCAGGCACAGCCCTATTCAGGTACAGGTGCTACTCCTCCCACAACTCCAAATGCAGATCAGGCCTATTCAGCCTAGTGCTGACTCATTCAGACTCCTGGAGCCACTGCACCTCCCCTGCCCCTGTCACTCCAAAGCCAGACAGTCAATCCACAAACAGGCAGAGGCACACAATATGGTTGAACAAGAGAAGTAGCCACTTTCTAAAAGTTGTATTTTCAAACATACAATTTGAAAACCATCTTTACTAAAAGATGTGTTATAAAATCCTGAGTTCAGGGATACCAAACTCCATTTTTCAATCTTATCTCTATGGGAAGATATGCTTGTAAAATGTTACAAAGCATTCCCCATTCTGTCCTACGGGGCAAGACAGCCTTTCAATAGTGAAAAACGAAATTGGCAGTATTTCACTATCAGGACATGTTACACACACCAGTACATGTCCTACCTTTCACATACACTGCACCCTGCCCAGGGGGGTACCTGGGGCCTACCATAGGGGTGTCCTATGTGTAAGAAAAGGGAAGGGTAGGGCCTGGCAAGTGGGTGCACTTGCCAAGTCGACATAGCAGTTAACAAACTGCGCGCAGGCACCGCAGTGGCAGGCCTGAGACATCTTTTCAGGGCTATTCATATGGGTGGCACAACCAGTGCTGCAGGCCCGCTAGTAGCATTTGATTTACCAGCCCTGGCACACTCAGTGCACTTTACTAGGGACATACTGGTAAATCAAATACGCCAATCAAGGATAACCAATCACAATAACAATTTACACAGAGAGCATATGCACTTTAGCACTGATCAGCAGTGGTAAAGTGCCCAGAGTCCTATAGCCAACAAACACAGGTCAGGAAAAAATAGGAGGAAGAGGTAAAAAGTTTGGGGATAACCCTGCAAAAAGGGCCATTTCCAACAATACTGCTTTCTAATTTTTGGAGATTTCTGGTGAGAAGCAACAATATCTGCATTTGGCAAGGAGGCAAAAGATCAAACATTGTCTAGTTCTTGTCAATATTTATCATTGCTGAATTTTGACTCAAATATCCAATTCAAGATTTTACCAACTGGATTAAGTAAGCTAATAACCCCTTTAGTTAGGCGAGCTTTAGCACCTAAAAGGCAAAAGAATTTGAACAAAGTGCCAGTAAGAAAAACACTAAGAAAGAATGGGTTTAAGTGACTGGGCACAGCACAAACAATTAGGATGCTAGCTTACAGTGAGGAATAAATTAGAGAGAGCAGCAAATGGTGTTTCCTGGCTGTGCCTTTTAGATTTCACCTGTTAATGCAATAACAAACAAGTGAGCGTGCCCTTTAAATTGGCTGAGCCAATATACTTTGCTGTTTTCTCAAGAAGACCTCTGTGCTGGATCTGTACAGTAAAATTATAGTTTGACAGATGCCTCGTAAAACTAAAACGTGTTAAAGAAATAACAAAAATTTACAATGTTATATTATAGTAAAGAATTGTAAAGGAAAGTGAAAAGGGTACATAAAACTCACAACACATAAAACAGCAAAAATAACCTAATTTACAACAAAAGTTAAAGATGTTCTCCAAGAAACAAATACCACAATAATAATGTCTACACTGTTACCAGAACTCACCTTCCGTCCTTTTTGATATGGCAAACATAATGACCAGACATTGTTGACGTCCCCATGTGACTGATGAAGCCAAATAGCTCATATCCTGTAGGGTACAAAAAAGGCATCTGTTAAGCACAATCAAATAAATGTAGTACTTTCCTTATTTAAACATAAACTAGCCAGGCATCTTATTAGAAATGGGATTTCTGGTTGGCTAGGGCATGCGCCTAAGCCAGGCAGAAACCACCACTCTAGTCAGGGCAAGGGAGTTACACACTGAAGATAACTCCTGCTCACCCCCTTGGTAGCTTGGCAGAGCAGTCAGGCTTATCCCAGAGGCAATGTGTAAAGTGTTTGCGCAACACACTCACACACACACTAGGCACACCACAAAAGAAACTCCACACAAGGTTATATAAAAATAGCCTTTGTATTATCCATAAAAACACATTAGAACACAATCACATATTTTACAGTGCCACTAGGCACTTGTCATGACTTTACAGGAATTACATAAATCACTTGGCCAATCGGGCCACTGTCCTAAACATCACAGTTGGGTAGGGCAACCAGTAACTACTGGTAAGAGTGCACTTAGCACAACACATTAGGCATAAACCTCTAGCAGTACTCAGCATAGCACATTATGCATACATATAATCCGCAGTGTACCTTAGTACACACTTGCCACAATACGTATATCATGAGCACCTCATGTCAACAGTGGGCCTGAAATCACAGGTATCCACATCAGGGCATAATCAGCAGTGCACTATCAATTGTTGGCAGAGTGCACACATAATCACATTATGCCCACCTTAGAAATAGGGGCAAACATCAGGCCGCCTGGCGTCGTCCTCGTGGGCCCTGTCCTGGGCTTTCCCGCAATGTTCCCTTCCTGATTAAGGGCTCCCTCAAAGGCGTGTGTCCCTCAACAGAGCAGCTGCCTGTGATCTGACGGCGCAGCTGCGGACACCGCTCTCACGCTCCCCCAATGCGGAGCAACCAAAAGAAAACATCGGCCCAGAGCAGTCCTGCCCAACGTCGGGCAACCCCACCTTCGTGGGAGGTCCTCCCAGGTCCCACTGAGCTGGTGACTGCGGCCCGGGACCTTCTTCTTAGGATTTCTCAAACCGCGGCTAAACGCAATCACGCGGTGCAGCCGCTCCAGCCCGGAGAAGGAGAACGGGGACGGCCGGGCAAGGAGCGGAACCTCCGTCGGCTCCGTAATCGTCCTCCCAGCCTCACAAAGCGGCAGGCCCCTCCCCTATATGACGGAAACGTAGCGATGCACGATCGAGGACTTCCCGAACCGGGATTTCCTCACCACTTCCTCTCTCTTGCAAAAGGCTACACACGGGGCTCTCCTCTTCCTTGTGGGAGCCCCACCCACAACCAGGCTGGGCCGCTGCCTGGCTTACGGGTGCTGCGGCTTCTCTGCCATGGCGCAACGGTGCCCACTGCACTCGAGGTTGGAGCCCACTTCTCGGGCTCCTGGGAATTAAATCAGAAGCGCCCCACACACTGTTTGAAGGCACGAGCCCACACCTGGGGCTCAGGAACAACAAAGTTGGCAGCACCCCCCACGCACCAAAACACGCCCTGGTACTACGAGAAGCACAGCGCCCTCTGCCTGCTCTTGACCACAGAATGCAGGAAAAGCGGGGCGCTCATCAGCGCTGGATTAGAGGGCCATAAAGATAGAGCGCTCAGCCCGGCGCTAAGTCCCCAAAGTCACACAGGGCAGAGCTGGGCACAGGCAGGCCAGCACACAGGGTCACTCAGCAGAGTGGAAGTTCTTTCAGCTACCCAGCGGGAAACAGGTCAGTCCCAAGTGGTGGTTCCTCCTGGCAGGGTGTTCTTCTTTCCTTTCAGTTCCAAGCAAGCACAACAGACATGGGGTCACAGCCCCAATATTTATAGCACTACAGTCTTTGCTCTCTCCTGGCCCAGGGCTCTGAGCCCAGTCCAGACCAGTTCTGGGGGCACTTTAACAGTATCATTACAGTGCACAAAACTCCCCATTGTAAGTGTAAGTCCTGGCCCCAGACACACCACGGGGGGCGGAGCCATCATTGTTCAGGGCAGACCAGGCCTATTCAGGTGCAAGGCAAATCTCCTACCACCACTCTATATGCAGCCCAGGTCTATTCAGCCCAGCCCTGACTCATCCAGACTCTCTGGAGCCACTGCACATCCCCAGCCCGTCACTCCAAAGCCAGACAGTCAATACACAACAGGCAGGCACAAAGACACATAGCACCCAGAAATGCCTACTTCTAAAAGTGGCATTTCTAAAATAGTAATAATAACTCCGCTAACACCAATAAGCGGCATTCATCACCACTATTCCAAACATACCAAACTTGATCACGCTACCCCTCTCATGTCAGGAATTACCACTGAAGCACATATCAGGGAATCCCCAATGCATCCCTATGAGAGGGCAGCCTCACAGCAGTGAGAAACCAAATAGGCTATTGTCACTACCAGGACATGCCACACAGTTAAGGCACATGTCCTACCTTATACCTACACCGCACCCTGCCCATAGGGCTAGCTAGGGCCTACCTTAGGGGTGACTGATATGTAGTAAAAGGGGAGTCATAGACGTGGCAACCACTTTATGTGCCACGTCACAGCGGCAGTAAACTGTGCGTGCAGGCCCTGCAGTGGCAGGGGCCTGAGACAGGTTTGAAAGGCTACTTTGGTGTGTGGCGCAAGCAGCACTGCAAGCCCACCAGTAGAATTTAATTTACTGGCCCTGGGTATATGGGATACCACTGTACAATTGACTGATAGGTAAATTAAATATGCCAAACAGGTGCAGACCAATCTTACCAAGTTTACCACGGAGAGCACATGCACTTTAACACTGAACAGCAGTGATAAAGTGCTCAGAGTCCTAAACCACCAACAACAGGTCAGAAAAGACTGCAGGAGGAAGGCAAAAAGTCTGGGGTGACCCTGCAAAAAGGGACAAGTCTCACACTTCTCAAAACAGAACTTCAGGAAATCAAACTCATGTATACCAGTATTGACTCATTCTTAATGTTTAGAAGGAAATGTGGGCTAGAGATCCACTGGGTACCATCAACCAGAAGATTGATGTTTTGGGCCCAGCTTCCCCCACTTGTCAAAATATTATAAGCATGGTGGAATCACATAACTCCACAGTGTCCAAGTTCCCGTCACTGAAAACAACTGGAAGCAATCAGAATCAGGGTAGTCTTGCATTTCAATCCATCATGCAGCATGGTTGTTTTTGCACTGCACTGATAAACAATGTCAATAGTATCAGTCATAATGAATCCAAAGACTATACACAATTATGACACACGGTCAAGAATTTAACCCCATGTCCTATAAAAGACCTGTAATCTAGAGTTTTCATGGGACAAACCAATTGAAGACACCTGGATTTATTATGGTTGATGGCAATGACATAAATCCTTAGTGTGCTCTTACAGAACCAATCTGACATTGGCTGGAGTCTGGGACAAAGAAGAGTGTCCCCATTTAAAATCCTAATTTAACTTGTGATTCATATCTCTTCTCTCACACTTTCACACAAATGTTACTCAGCATACTACATTCATACACAAACTCTGATATAAACAAACATTGATGTCCATGCCTTTTGCAATATTTCATACTCAAGATATTTGATATTTACCCCCAAATAATCAAATTAATATTAAACTAACCACTTCATATTGGCTACATTTTAATCTTCGACATATCCACCTCAATATCCACCAGAAAAGGAAAACTGCACTAGCCATATATTGCAGGTGAGAAAGAAGGATGCAATGATCCACTATTTCAAAGGCTGAAGGGAGACCCAACAAGCATAGAATTCCTTCCTTCACAAGCACCCAGAATATGAGTAGCGCTATGAAGGTGGGCAGAATTAACAGGGTTGGAATCACAAATTCAGGCTGGTAACTCTGCCCCTGCACCATGCTATTATACATTTTTCCAGCCAGAGTGGTGAATAATATGCAGTACTTGAATTTACTATGCTCATTCACTCATGTTTTCCAGATTTTGGATGTGTTTCAAAGCAAATATCTCTGGGCAGAAACGTTGAGGTAGACACTGGGTGCAGATATGCATTTGGTGCAACTCATTATTGGGCGGTATCTCCCACAGAGGTATCATCCTGCCTGACTCGTAATCAGACCCAACGTGTTCAAGGTTAGCTCTTGTATCATGTTAGGGATAAACCCCAACTGAATAGGCACTAGGATTCTAAATCTATCCACTTGAACCCGTGGTGGACAATGATCCACCTTTTGCAACAAAGTGAAGACAACAGAAGTCCTGTGACAGGCCTATATCTGCTTCCTTTCTTAGGGTGTGAAATGGTTTCTTTATTATGCGGGTTAAGTTGATTCACTGACTTAAATATGTGCTACTAATAGAACAGATAAACGATGCAAATAAACTGGAACATTTTGCTAATATCCATCCCAGTGCAAGACCAAGTGAAATGTTTGTGGTTTTCACCTTGGCTAGATAGTTTTCTGAACCCTCTGACACATTGGGGGAAAAGGCAAACTCATGATTCTTATGAAAGAGGAGCCATGAAAGCCCAAATAAATACCCCACATGAGAAAGATTTAGGCACCACAGTGTCCAAGATGTTATCCCTCATCAGAGAAACCTTGGAGGTAAAGAACTTATATGTGTACACAAGATGGCAGCTCAACAGCAATTACCCCATTGGGTACAGCAGAAAGGGGAAAGGGAAAGGCATTGTTGGGGAAGTCACAGTGACTTGGCTGCAGTCAGAGGAAAGAAACTCTCAATTTGGTGTGGGAAAAACTGAAATTAAGCTGGTAAAATCTGCACACACACCTCTTGTAAAAAGGTCTTGTGAGACACCAGCTGGAGACTGGTTTGCACAGAAATATTTTACCCAGAAACACTGACTGCTCAAACCAGTCTCCTGCCAGTATCTTACATGTTTTTGCAAGGAAAAATCATGCCAGTTCCACACCCCTTCTGTCAGCACAATGTAGTAAACTACTCACTGTTTTGAGGAGTTGTGGACATCTAGGATTCTTAAGAGTGACCAGTGGAAAATGGAGGCAGAAGGCAGACCTGTCTATCAAGGCCACTTAGTGCTGGATTCTGTAGTCTATATGGGCAACCAGGTCGGGTGGGGCAAAGTGCACACCCCCAGTCCAAAAATACAAACCATGCTGGCTTGGGATTCCCCCCCCACACACCCACACCCAGATAGAAGTGAGAGCCTTCCGAGGCCTCATTGGTAATTACAGGATATTTGTCAAGGGATATGGCACCATTGTTGTCCTGTTGACCGAGCTGACTTCCAAGAAGCAGCCCAAGAAGATGATTTGGACAGAGGTGTGCCAGAAAGGTTTTGACACCTTGAAGGAAATCTTGTGTACGACACCAGTGCTCAAGGCACCCGCATTCTCCAAGGAATTTATTATCCAAACGGATGCTGCTGTGCTCTCACAGCTGAACGATAAGGGCCTAGACCAACCTGCAGCCTTCATCAGCAGGAGGCGCCTTCCCCAGAAACAGAGAGGGAAGCGTTTGCAGTAGTCTGGGCACTGAAGAAGTTGCAACTGTATTTATTTGGGGCTTTCTTCTGAGTTCAGACAGACCACAGAATCTCAAACTGTTGAGGTGGTCCATCTCCCTACAGGGATTTAATTTTATGTTGGAACATTGCCCTGGGACTGACCACTCCACTGCTGATGGTCTTTCCAGGTTCTTCCATCTTAGCGATGAGAACTCCCATGATGGTGGGTAGTTCTCTGTGCGTTCTGCTGGGGGACACATTAGACTTGACGCCCTTGGGTGGCAGTCCCCCAAACATTTAGCTTCAACCTTCCTGTTTTGCTGAATTCATTTTTGTTGGCTTCAGAACTCTGTGCACTTGACCATTGCTAACTAGTGCTAAATAGCTTGTGCTCTGTCCCTAAAACATAGTAAAATTGCCTTGCACCTAATTGCCACATTTAATTTCCTTGTAAGTTCCTAGCAAATGGTGCTACCTGTACCCCCAGGTCTTTAAATTAATTTTTACTTGTGGGTCTAAATCACTCATTGTGCTACCTACTAAAATAGCACTTTAAAACATTTCTCAGGGCAGCCTAGGTGCGGGCACGATGACCCATCTTGACAGGATGACTGGGGAGGGCTGTACCCAGCACACACAAGTGAACCTGACACCCTGCCTGTGTGTGCTTTTGTTGCCTTATACAGTTTGGAGCCGGGACCAGGTGACATGGAAAAACTGACCAGAACCAGTTTTGGGGGTAGGTCAGGTGATTCAATCACAAAGACTGACACTGGGGATAAAAGGTGGCCCCTTACACTCCACTTCAGATAAATCCTGGACTTGTAGAAGATTCAGAAGAAGGACTGCTCTGCTGTCCTGCTGTTAAAATGAATGTCTGCAGCCCAGCTCTCCAAGGAAGGAAGACTGGGTCTGCTTACACGAACCCAGGACCACTAGAGTGACTCTAAGGGCTAGGTAGCTAGCCTCCTGTGCGAGCTACAGGGACACAACAACTAACACAGACCTCCCCTGCAACTGCTCAGCTGACCAGCCCAAACTGAACCTGCCTGAGCCCTGCTGTAGGCCTCTGATGGAGTGACTCCTGAGCCCCAAGAGGTACCACCCGGGTCCTGGAACCTTGGCTGGTCTCTTAGTGACCACAAACAGGCTCGTTAATGCCAAGACTCCACCGCTTACAACAACCGCCAATGCGAAGTTTCATCAAAACCTGCTCTTCGTGTTGACAGCGACCGGCAAAGCAAATCTCTAACGACGACTGCCAAAGGCATCAGCGACGTGAGCTGATTCGAAAACTTGATCTACAAAGACCGCCCAGGACAACTGCCAACGTGAAGCTTCAGCGACGACCGGCTCTTCGCACTACAACTTCTGCGACACTCAACCTGCTCTTCGCGACTCTTCAATCAATCAATCAATCAATCATGTCACTTATAAAGCGCACTACATACCCGCGAGGGTCTCAAGGCGCTGGGGGAAGAGGGGGGTGGTGCTGCTACTGATCGAAGAGCCAGGTCTTGAGGAGTCTTCTGAAGGCCAGTAGGTCTTGGGTCTGTCGGAGGTTGGTGGGGAGGGTGTTCCAGGTCTTGGCGGCGAGGTGGGAGAAGGATCTGCCGCCGGCGGTCGTTTTCCGGATGCGGGGGACTGTGGCGAGGGCGAGGCTGGTCGAGCGGAGCTGGCGGGTGGGGGTGTAGAAGCTGAGTCGTCTGTTGAGGTAGGCTGGTCCGGAGTTGTGGAGTGCTTTGTGTGCGTGGGTGAGGAGCTTGAAGGTTATCCTCTTGTTGACAGGGAGCCAGTGCAGGTCTCTCAGGTGGGGTGTGATGTGGCTGCGTCGGGGGATGTCGAGGATAAGACGTGCAGAGGCGTTCTGGATGCGTTGCAGCCGTCTCAGGAGCTTAGCCGTCGTTCCTGCGTAGAGGGCGTTTCCGTAGTCCAGCCTGCTGGTGACGAGGGCCTGGGTGACTGTTTTTCTTGTTTCGGTGGGGATCCACTTGAAGATCCTGCGGAGCATTCGGAGGATGTTGAAGCAGGATGAGGAAACGGCGTTGACCTGCTTAGTCATGGAGAGGGTGGGGTCGAGGATGACCCCTAGGTTGCGTACGTGGTCGGTGGGTGGCGGGGCTGTTCCCAGTGATGTTGGCCACCAGGAGTCGTCCCAGGCTGAAGGGTTGGAACCAAGGATGAGGACCTCCGACTTGTCCGAGTTCAGCTTCAGGCGGCTGGTCCTCATCCATTCGGCGACGGCCTTCATTCCTTCGTGGAGGTGGGCTTTGGCGGTGTGAGGGTCTTTGGTGAGGGAGAGGATCAGCTGGGTGTCGTCGGCGTAGGAGATGATGTTGAGGTTGTGCTGTCGGGCGACCAGGGCGAGGGGTGCCATGTAGATGTTGAACAGCGTTGGGCTGAGGGAGGAGCCTTGGGGTACGCCGCAGATGATCTTGGTGGCCTTGGATCGGAAGGGGGCGAGGCGGACGCTTTGTGTTCTGCCGGAAAGGAAGGATGTGGTCCAGTCCAGGGCCTTCTCTTGGATCCCGGCGTCGTGAAGGCGTGTTCGTAGTGTGTGGTGGCAGACCGTGTCGAAGGCGGCTGATAGGTCCAGGAGGATGAGGGCTGCTGTTTCTCCGTTGTCTAGCAGGGTCCTGATGTCATCGGTGGCGGCGATGAGGGCGGTTTCGGTGCTGTGGTTGCTGCGGAAGCCGGACTGGGAAGGGTCCAGGATGTTGTTCTCCTCGAGGTAGCGGGTCAGTTGTTTGTTGACGATTTTTTCGGTGACCTTCGCGGGGAACGGGAGCAGAGAGATGGGTCGGAAGTTCTTGAGGTCCTTGGGGTCTGCCTTGGGTTTCTTGAGTAAGGCGGTGATCTCGGCGTGCTTCCAGCTTTCCGGGAAGGTTGCTGTCTCGAAGGAGATGTTGATTATTTTCCGGAGATGGGGCGCGATGGCTGTACTGGCTTTGTTGAAGATGTGGTGAGGGCACGGGTCTAGCGGTGAACCGGAGTGGATGGTGTTCATGATCTCGCTGGTGTCCTCGTCGTTGATGTTGGTCCAGGAGAGCAGGCGGTTGGTGGTTGTGGGGGCAGTGGTCTCGGTGGTTGCCGGGGCGGTCGTGGTGTTGAAGCTGTCGTGGATGTCGGCGATTTTGCGGTGGAAGAAGGTGGCCAGTGAGTCGCACAGGTCTCACGATGGCTGGATGTCGTTGGTGTTGGAGCTGGGGTTGGAGAGTTCCTTCACGATGTTGAAGAGCTCTTTGCTGTTGTGTGCGTTGTTGTCTAGGCGGTCTTTGAGTGAGGACCTTTTGGCGGATCTGATGAGGTGATGGTGACTGCGGGTGGCGCTCTTGTGGGCGGCGTAGCTGTCCGCTGTCTGTTCGTGGAGCCAGATCTTCTCCAGTTTTCGGCATGTTCGTTTGGAGGCCTGGAGGTCTTCGGTGAACCAGGTGGCTTTCTTGCTGGTGTGGCTGTTGGGCGGATTCTTGAGCGGGGCGAGGTGTTGGCGCAGTCGTCGATCCACTGTCTGAGGTTGCGGGCGGCGGTGTCGGGGTCGGAGGGTTCGGCGGGTGGGCTCAGGGCGAGGGTTGTGGTTAGCTGGTCTTCCGTGACTCTGCTCCAGCAGCGGCGAGGCATTTGTTCGGTGCGGTGGTGCGTGGTGGGCTTCCTGTAGGTGAAGTGGATGCAGTGGTGGTCAGTCCAGTGGGGTTCGGAGGTGTGGTTGAAGGAGACGTGTGGGCTTGCGGAAAAGATGGAGTCTAGCGTGTGGCCGGCGGCGTGGGTGGGTGTAGTCACGAGCTGTCTGAGTCCGAGGGTGGCGAGGTTGTCGATCAGGGTGGTGGAGTTGGTGTCCTTGTTGTTCTCGAGGTGGAAGTTCAGGTCCCCGAGGGAGGATGTAGTCCGTGGAGGCGATGGCGTGTGTGTGACGGCGAAGTCAGCGATGGAATCGCTGAACTGTGGTCGGGGTCCGGGGGTCTGTAGATGAGGGTTCCTCTGAGGGTGGTGTTGGGATCGGTGTGGATCTGGAAGTGCATGTGTTCGGCGGTGCTGAGGGTGTCGTCGGTGTTGGTTGAGACTCTGAGGGTGTTCCTGTGGACGATGGCGATGCCTCCTCCGACTCCGTTGGTGCGGTCCCTGCGGGTGATCTTGTATCCGTCCGGGATGGCAATGGCGATGTCGGGGCTGAAGCGGGATTCAGCCAGGTCTCCGTCAGGAATGCGACGTCTGGGGAGGTTGAGTCGAGAAGGTCCCAGAGTTCGATGGCGTGTTTGCGGGCGGAGCGGGTGTTGAGGAGGATGCATCTGAGGTAGTTGGGTTCTTTCCTGGGCGGTGGTTTGGCGGGGCGGGTGCTGGCGAAGCTGCAGTTCCGGCAGGTGAAGGGCCCTTGGGTGCGCTTCGGGGTGGCCTGGTAGCAGGCGTGATCTTTTCCGGGGTTGAGTGCGTGGAGGGTGCTGGCGTCGTATCGGCGTCTGTTGATGTGGCGGGCGCGGGGGATGCCCGGACCAGGGGGTCTGGCGCTGGGCGCGGTCACGGCGCGGACGGGCGCGGACGGGCGCAGACGGGCTTGCCTTAGGCGCGCCTTTGGCGCGCCAGCGGCGCGGCCGCGCAGCGGCCGCCATAAATGGGGAGGTGGGAGGGAGGAGCAGAGAATGGGGCAGCGAATGGGCAGTGAGGGGCGGGGCCGCAGGGCGCAGCGGCGGAAACAGGCACAGAAGGGAAAACGAGCACAATCAGGGCATCAAGGGGGCACAGAAAGGAAAAACGAGCACAATCAGGGGCAGCAAGGGGGCACAGAAAGGAAAAACGAGCACAATCAGGGGCAGCAAGGGGGCACAGAAAGGAAAAAAACGAGCACAATCAGGGGCAGCAAGGGGGCACAGAAAGGAAAAACGAGCACAATCAGGGCATCAAGGGGACACAGAAAGGAAAAAAAAATAAGGGGAATCAGGGGCAGCAAGGGGGCACAGAAAGGAAAAACGAGCACAATCAAGGGCAGCAAGGGGGCACAGAAAGGAAAAAAAAAAACGAGCACAATCAGGGGCAGCAAGGGGGCACAGAAAGGAAAAACGAGGCACAATCAGGGGCAGCAAGGGGGCACAGAAAGGAAAAAAAACGAGCACAATCAGGGGCAGCAAGGGGGCACAGAAAGGAAAAAACGAGCACAATCAGGGGCAGCAAGGGGGCACAGAAAGGGAAAAAAAACGAGCACAATCAGGGGCAGCAAGGGGGCACAGAAAAGAAAAACGAGCACAATCAGGGCATCAAGGGGGCACAGAAAGGAGAAAAAAAAATGAGGGGAATCAGGGGCAGCAAGGGGGCACAGAAAGGAAAAACGAGCACAATCAGGGGCAGCAAGGGGGCACAGAAAGGAAAAAAAAAAACGAGCACAATCAGGGGCAGCAAGGGGGCACAGAAAGGAAAAACGAGCACAATCAGGGGCAGCAAGGGGGCACAGAAAGGAAAAAACGAGCACAATCAGGGGCAGCAAGGGGGCACAGAAAGGAAAAAAACGAGCACAATCAGGGGCAGCAAGGGGGCACAGAAAGGAAAAAAAACGAGCACAATCAGGGGCAGCAAGGGGGCACAGAAAGGAAAAACGAGCACAATCAGGGGCAGCAAGGGGGCACAGAAAGGAAAAAACAGAGCACAATCAGGGGCAGCAAGGGGGCACAGAAAGGAAAAAACGAGCACAATCAGGGGCAGCAAGGGGGCACAGAAAGGGAAAAAAACGAGCACAATCAGGGGCAGCAAGGGGGCACAGAAAGGAAAACGAGCACAATCAGGGCATCAAGGAGGCACAGAAAGGAAAAAAATGAGCACAATCAGGGGCAGCAAGGGGGCACAGAAAGGAAAAACGAGCACAATCAGGGGCAGCAAGGGGGCACAGAAAGGAAAAAAACGAGCACAATCAGGGGCAGCAAGGGGGCACAGAAAGGAAAAACAGAGCACAATCAGGGGCAGCAAGGGGGCACAGAAAGGAAAAAAAACGAGCACAATCAGGGGCAGCAAGGGGGCACAGAAAGGAAAAACGAGCACAATCAGGGGCAGCAAGGGGGCACAGAAAGGAAAAACGAGCACAATCAGGGGCAGCAAGGGGGCACAGAAAGGAAAAACGAGCACAATCAGGGGCAGCAGCAGGGCACACAGACGGAGCTGTGTGGTGGGGGAGCGACCTACCAGTCAAGGTCTGTGTCTGCCACCCCACAACTCCAATGCAGCAGATCACACGGCGCGCTCAGTTCACGCAGCACTGCCGGGTCAACGCGAACCTAGTGAACTCTTGAGAAGGTAACATTTCAGCGGGACTAACCTGGTCCCAGTATCCGACCTGCGCTCCATCGCATTTGGCCTGAACTTGCGACTTTCCACTGGTCTCGACCTGATACCTGCAAGTGGCGCTTTTTGGTGCTATTTTCACTGATGGTTAAATAACTTCAATCAGAAAAAGGGGGAGGAGGAGGATTGGGCTAGGTTCACCCTCCTGTGTGATCAGAATACATCAAAAAGAATCCGTAGGTGACGGATCAAAAGAACCTAGCCAAGAAACAAGGGCGGGTTCACCAATTGGGGTGAAGGCCACCTCTACTGGTAGAAAAGAAAAATTTATTTTCTTGTGTCCCCTCACTCACCCAGGGTTGCCCCTAGGTGACATGCTTCATCATTGGGGCCATCCCAAACAACTACTGATTGGGGCGTGCTGCGACTTGCGGATTTACGTAGGAGCACTTACCTTGTGAGGCTATGTGTCATGCAGTGTAGGGGGGAGTGGTGTAAGTGATGTTTTAAAAAATTACCTAACTAGTGAGCTATTGTTTTATTCCTGCTCCTAGTTGGTAGGGATAAAAAGGGGGTTAATAAAAGGGAAATGTAACTGTTATCGTTCATAACCTAAACAGTCTTTCACACTGGTCCAACTGCACCTATGTTTGAAATGCTAGATCAATTTATTTTATGTTAAGTGTGTCTGTGAACAGTATGTGAACGTGGCCATCTTCTGCTTTGTCAGTAATTGGTTGAAGTCTCCAGGTACCCTATATGTTCTGATGATCTTACATGAGCTCATCTTTAAGTTAACATCTCCTATTTAGATTTTTTGGGGCTATAATTTGCAGGTGCAGCCATCCAACATTTTCATGCCAAAAGAGATGTGATCTCCTGTAGTTTGGTAAATCACTTCTGTGCACAAGGGCATTACTGGGTTCACTGGTCAGGGATCAACCAAGCACTTCACCTCTTCAACATTTACTGCCTCCTCTCCTTTGCTCTCTATTTTTGTTTATAACTTTGTAGTTAAGGAAAGCATCTCATCAAATATAGTGAGGGAGTGGTCTATAATTAGGGCTCTTGTAAGGTAATTACTGATACATGCTTGGAGACGTGACAGAAGTAGATGTTAGATACTTTGGGAAGAGGAACACCTTGGAGAAACTTGCCCATAGGAGGGCTCAGGGATCAGGTCCTAGAACAGTACAATCTCCACATCAATGCCTCAGAAATCCTAGAGAGCCTGTTTGCAGTCTTGCAAAGGACATGATATACAGCGAGGCTAAGGATAGAAAAAGCATCTGCAGACAAGTAGATCACCTAAGAGACACAATGTCATCAAGGTTGACTCTGTTGTGGCCAAACAGATGTGGTAATATTGTGAGTACCAACAGATTTCAGTTATTAGATAAATCGTAGAATAGGTTTGTCATTTGTTTGCCGAGGGATTCTCGAGAAACCACAAGGACAGCACAAAGCAACTGGTGTCCCTGTACAGTGGCATTTCTCAACTCTGTCTTCAATTGAATCTCTGCACATTGGATCTTCTTTGTGGATTGTTTCGGGCCTAACTAGAAAGGTTTCATAATCAGAAACTGAATACGGAAGTTACAAAAGACACCATTCGTAAGGATTGAGGTTCAGGTCTGCTTTACAACTTACCCCCGTCACTGTATTTCACCGACTGCTCCCAGCTAGTTCATTAGAAATTAGAGGTGGTTCCTACATTACCAAATTAGATGACATAATCCTGGCACCAGGTCATTCTACATTACCTATTACAAGTGCCCAGACTCATTTCACAGTTTCCACTTCTCAAGCGAGGCTGAAAAGGTCATCGCCGATGGCCAGTGACAAATGGCTGTTTCATGGCAAATCTCAGACATTCTGTGGAGCTCATAGAGGCTCTAAAGGAAGTTGTCCCTCTTGTCAGATACGTATAGGCCACAGAGAGCCATAAACAGTTTACTTATGCTTGGTTTCAGTGGTTGATAGGTGCTGTGGATGATGTGTTGATTACTTATGTTTATCTTCAAAAAAATGAGTACATTTTGCTTCTGAGGAGTTTCAGGAGGACATGTCCTCTGGACCATTTGAAATGTCCACAACTTTGGATAGTGTACACCTTTCACCTCAATCTTTTCCTGGTGCATAAATTAGTCACAGTCACTTACATATGTGTCTACAAAGGCAGTATTCCAAATTAATTTGAGTGGTTTCAGAGATCACTAGATGTGGCAGCTTCACGGTTATCAAAAACGTTAACAACAAAATGTGTTTTTTAATGGAATTACAGTTCTTGGCTGAGATCGCATTGTGTGGGCAAGTGAATAAGCGTTAGAAGTCAAACACAAAACAATTATGAAAGGGGTTTGCATTCTGCATTGTTAATCACATTTGTGAGGCTTTATAAACAGGTGCATCCAACTACGTCACCTTGGTGGATTGTGTAGGTAACGAAAAGTCAAAAATGAATGTTTCTGATTATGCAGCATATTCAGGCAGGGAAGCCGTCCAGGAATGATACCAGAGGAGTTGGTAAAGAGGATCAAACAACTTCGAGATCCCATGATTTGCAGATTTTGTTTTACATTGACTTGAGGAGCTGCAAAGTTGCATTCCAATTCATAGTTTTCATGAAGTTTCATCAACTTAAGAATTTCCTAAAGAGACCTGGAAAAGTAATTATCTTATTCACTAAACAAAGATTTAGAATAATTCCCTAGTATCTGGTTTATGATATTTTCTTCTACTTTGTGTCTAGAAAGCCTTTATGCTCATCTCTGGATTTTCTGGTGCAGAATGACTTTTACTCAACTTTGGAGCTTGGTCGTTTGCACTTTCATAAACCTAGCTATAGTTCCATGGACAGGAAGTGAGGTGACAGGCAGAGAGAACGTCTTGGAACTACGATTACTTTGCTTACATATTTATTTATGTACGTGTGATGCCAGAACATCGCTATAATGACTTGTCCTTTATTTTCATATTTCAAGCACATTTTGACATGGGAACTCATTTATAACAACAAAAAATGTCACTAGTAGCATGTAATAATTTATTACAGGCACACAGATACGTCACAATGCCTCGCTTGCAGCGCCAGCACACAACGCGCCCCTGTCATCTTGCACCAGTCGTGAGATGTCAGGCAGAAGGCTGTCTGGCAAGCGCTCTGGTAGCTTTCAGCGCTCTCCAGAAACCAGAAGCTTGCGAGTTGTAACACTGAAGCTCTGCTGTCATCAGACTTTCTTCTGTACCAGCCAAGCTACATCAGACTGGTCACACATGCAGAGTGTTTTCTGAGGCCAAGTGAGTGAACATGGAAAAGAAGGACAGTGTTATGATCTTATTTTTTCTCTTCATAGGCAGTTCTGTAGAAAACAGTGCAACAAACCGAAGGAGATGCACTTCTATCAAACATTCTGTTAAAAAATGTTAAGTTTAAAAATGGTAATAAACTGTTTTTTTAAGCACATTAAGGTAATAATACTTTGAAAAGATGCTTTCCTTCCACTATATTATATTTGATAATATTCCATATATTATATTTTATATAATTATCTTTCATTGGTTTCTGTATCTAACATCATCCACAAGCTGAAAATGTTTTAGAGAGTTTGATTAGAGAAATTTCATATCTTTTCTGATATTTTTCACCATTATTTTCTGCAGTATTTCAAGATTTGCACTATAGGGAATGGAAAAAAACAATTGTATGTAAACAGGATACCTCAAATCATCTTGGACTTGCATAACCTAATAGACGCAAGTCAACATATAGCATCCTTATTATCTATAGTTGATGGTATTTTATCCAATATATGTTTGCTGCTAAGAGTCAACAAGAAGTATTGTGCACTCTCCTTCAATATCTACAAGTGCCTCCAGATAGTTTTCAATCTTACTGCCACAAACACCATAAAATCAGCCAATTGGATCCAAGAACCTTTTCATGCACAATAGAAAAAGAACCATGGAAGCAGTCACATAAGAAAAACTATGGGGGCAACCACAAGTGTGTGATCATCAATTCTCTGTACAGGGCTGAGAAGCTTAATATCTAGGTTTAGACTTTAGAAGGAAACCTGCATACTTACATACATATGTACAAGTCTCAATCCCTCGAAGAAAGGAATTTCACTGCAGGTCTTCCACAGAAGTAAACCATAATTACAGCCACAGTGTGTAATGCAGCATGCCTATGATATGAATCCGAAGCATGTTTACTCGTTGGAGGAGTTGGCAAGAAGATTAGGGTTCAAGGAACCATGCATGGGACTCTAGCACCAACTTGCAAAATGTGGTAGGTATCACTTACTTCCATGTCCATCTTTGACGCGCGGGCCTTCAGGTGCAGTCTCTGAAACAATGTTGGCGTTAGAATTGTTCTCCATATCGTTGACATCGTAAACACTTTCACTCTCTTCCTCGATGTCAGGATGCGAGAAGATCCAGTCCAGAGCCCGCTCTAAGTTATTATTCTGGCAAGAAATAGATACTTAATTAGTATGGTCTTCATTTTTGGGACTCTTCTAGCATCACAATACTAGCAAAAAGAAGACAGCTAGGAAAGATTTAGGATATAGGGACTGTAAAAAACTTCCACCAGAAGATGTTAATTTCTGCTGATACATAAGAAGGCTGACATATTTCCAGTGGAGCCATTAGGCACAAATAAAAAGTTACTCACCTTAAGTAATAATATTTGTAGGGTATACATCATTTTCCCACAGATTCCTCACCAGAAAAATTAACCTTTGAGGATTCAGAGTGGTCCAGAAAGGTTTTTGCCTAGCAATATCTCTCTAGGGCCACCAAATGGCATCATGTGGCTTCAGCTGTGATTCCACCCTCGGCATACAGACATAACAACACCAGCATTTACTAGAAGCAAACCAGGGTGCTGGCATCAGTTAATGATACTTTTTCTGTGTCAAATGAGGCATGCAGAGAGGAACCAAGAGAGCAACAACAGTGTCAAATACAGCACATTACACATTTACATAGTTTGGTCTCTGTGAGAATCTGGGTGTATCATATGATATGACTGTGGGGCCTTATCGTGGAATACACTGGCAAAACCTTTAGTGGGTGCAGTCAGGTTCGTTTGAACAACCTTAAGCTCAACCCTTGGGTAGCTTCGGCTTTTGAGCAGCAAGGCATGAACAAAGAAACATTTAACAGTACCAAAGAACAGAATAAGAAAGCCACACAAGACGAAAGAAACAAGACACCAATTAATAAAAATAGAGTGTATGAATTTTTAGAGTGCAATATGAGCAAAATCGGTCAGATATTTCCGGAGATATGATTTTTCAAAGGTTTTATCACTTTTAATTCCAACCACAAACAAGCATTGGTCAACAAAAAGTTTGGAAACTTTTCACAAGTTTGAGGAAGTTAGTAGGACTACTCCGGCCCGACTTGGGCAACCAAATCCGACAGGTTGGAAGTCTAGGGGGCCAGTGGGATAGTTTTGGACAGTTACCTGCCATTAGAGCATTTTTCAATCCAGTTCCAGCCTTCACAGCATGCCCACCATAGACTATAATGGAGTGGTCCTGATGCTGGGGATCCAGGATGAAAGATGCTTAAGGATGCTCCGATTGTGATGCAGTCGACAGGGGAGTCTTTGTGGTGGTTCCTTGGTTAACAGGTGATGTGGGGCAACTTTAATGACAGAGGTTGGGTCCCGCGTAGTCCTCTTTCTGGGGGTCAAAGGTCAGCAGCAGCTCGGCTTCTGGTCTCAAGATAACATGGTTGAAATACAATCCTTTATTGGGGGTTGGTTTCCCTCTGGAGCGACCAATCTGGACTCTGACGACACTCCCGGGTCAAGCAGAATTGGGTGCAACTTTTGGACATTAAAGATTGGTCTCTCTCTGGATTCCCAGCGGAAGCTAGCAGCAATTTGTCTCTAATGGCTAGCAACATATCGGTCTGGGATACTTCAGCTCTTGTGTCCCTGGAGCTGGTTCTAGGAGATCAGCAGACTGATCCTTTGAGTCACTCCTTTGGTCTGGGGCTGAGGATCAGCTTTTCCTCGAGCTAGCAGCTGCAGGCACAGTCCAAACTTCGCTAGCCCAAAGTGCAGCAGGTGCAGTCCAGCAGACGGTACAGCCTATATTTGTGCGATTGCAAGGGTAGCAGGGCAGTTCTTCTTCGGTCCTCTTCCAAGATCTGGCATGAACTAAAGTCCAGGGTGTCAGTGGGGCCCATTTTATCCCAGGAAAGTGCCCCGAGGGGACAATGCGGTCACTAGCCAATGGGCTAGTAGGCCCCTTTCCTTTTTGATGACAAAGTTCCGGTGATGTGTGGCATTTGGAAATCCCAGAGTGCAATATTCTTGCCCCTCTCAAGATGTCGGGACCTTCTCTCAACTGTGAGGAGCTTGGTAGCCCAGCCTCCAGCCCAGCACCGTTCTTGGATCATAGATTTGACCCCAGAAGTTCTCCTGGATATCCCCACTTAGCTATTTTTTCCACTCTCTCCTCAACTATTGACGTTATGACAGTCTGGCACGGATTTGTGTTCATTCTGTTTGTGTCCACACCCTTCCCTTTTAATTCGGAAGAGCACCCCACATAGGCATCTTGATCAGCAATCCCTTGGGTCTTGTGATGTTGTTAGAGAGAATATAGGATCAATTAATATTCCATATATCCCGGAAATTAATCCCTTGTACCAACCCTATATGTCCCTGAAGAAGTCCATCAGGATGAAACGCCTTGGCTACCGTGGCTACTAATTGTATGGAGATTATTAAAAGAAGAATATGAATATGAATAAAGAATTTTCTTCAAAATATATTCATTGGAGATTGTGAATTACATAAACTGTGTGTGGAATATCATGAGTTCTGTGTTGAACAATTATGAATAATAAGTAACATGTTTTACAGAATAAGGGTGCTGAACTATTATAATTGATTTAGGTTTGGAATTTTTTTCCATTGGAAGTTCAAAGGGATTGAACTTTCGGTTATGTGTACCTTTGTAAGTGTTTGATTACTTTTCCCACTGTAGGGCTAGGTGCAGTAGTATATTGCCTCAACCTCTTTTGTATATTTGTTCCTAATAATTAACAGCTCCCTGCCATAGGGTTCTCTAGGCCTTCCTTAGGGGAGACTTACATATATTATTAAGGGAAGTGGTGACTTTGCCATTCGTTTGAATGGCAAAGTTGAACTAGCAGTGTGACACTGCCCATCCAGTCTGCAATGGCAGGCTGGGAACCATTTAGCACTTTGACACACTCAGGGTAGCACAATCAGTCCTGCAACCTTGAGTGGACACTCTGTCTAACGTGCCCTGGGTGCCATATACCAAAGACTTATAAGTTAAGTCAGTACTTGCAAATTGGGCCTTGCTAATTCGATATACACTTTGTAATGGGTAAGAACACTGGCACAGAAGACTGGTAAGCAGGCCTCAGTGCACTCTCAAGAGTCGAAAAACCAGCAGCTATTATTCCAAATGGGGCAAAATGTGGGGGGACCAGCAAAAAGCCTGTTTCCTTACAGTCTCTTATTAGTGACAGCACTAACTCGTTAGATAGGGAGGGCAAGTGATGAAGAATCTGATGAAAGATTATGGATCCACTTTAAATATTGTTACTAAAGGTAAGTAACTTTTTCTTCTGATGGATACAACTTGCAATACATTTTTCACCTTACGGATGAGTTCCAAAGCAGTACCAACCTTGGATGTGGGATTGAGCAGCGTTTGAGACATGAGGCAATAGTGCCGTGTGGTAGCATTACAGAGGTCAGTAAACTGGACACCTCTGGAAAGCACCACGGGAATGGGGTGAGCCTTTTGGCCACTGATGGTAAAGCCCAGATCATGGAGGAGTCATCATCCGCTGGAGATGTTCTTGGCCCAACACCACGAACTCCACTTACACCAGCCAGTCATCAAAGTATCGAAATACACTGAAGCTGCCACAACCAGCAGTACCCTCCGTAAAGAAACATCAGTTCGAACAGGAGGTGTGCAAACTGATAGTGTTAGGATCTCATGGTGAACCTTAAGTAGCACATGACGGCGTGATAAACTGGAAGATGATAATAGGCATCCTGGATGTCCAGCAAGGTCAACCAATCTCCCCAAATTCAAGGTCAACATGGTCTGGTTCAGGGATAGCATCTTGCATTTGTCCTGACGGATGAACGAGTTCAAATGTCAGAAACACAGGATAGGCCTCAGGCCTTTGTCATTCTTTGGGGGCCAAAAACTAAACAGATAAAATGATATATCTCTCTCTTCCAGAAGCACCACCTCTATGGCCCCCTTGGTCTGGAGGGGAGGATAGGAAGGGAAGGACATTGTCCCAGCAGGCAGTTTGATGGCCTTGCAGTCTATCGCAACTGACTCCCAAAGGGCAACAAAATGGGGACCCTTCCTCCCACCAGAGGGTGATGTTTTGAGGTGGAGCTGTCAGACTGTAGAGTAAGGTGGGGCCTGGTTCCAATGCAGCAGGTAGAGGCACTGGAGCAGCCCCTGAGCTGAAAGGGGAATTATAATTGCTCTAGTGATTGCATTGCCTGAGATGGCTCCATACAGTTGGTGGAATTGCCATGTGGGGAGGCCAGGCCCACGGTGTGAGCCATACCCCTGTTGCTCTTCAAGCATCCTAAGGAGAAGGCTGCCTTCTCACTAAATAACTGCTAGCAGTCAAAGGGAATGCCCATGAGCATAATATGGACAACTCCTGAAAATCTAGTGCCATACCGAGCAATGGTGCCCACAGTCACGGCCATACTTTAGGAGCTGATTTGGTGCATCCAAGCCACCATTCACCAGGTCAGAGAGTAGCTTTTGCATATGGTCCGGCAGGCTGATAACTGCGATTTCTGAGTCCCCATAAGGCATGGACATATCGGCCCAGCAGTCAGGTGGCTTTAGTCATGCAGAAAGTCAAACCTGCTAGCAAAAACTCTGCAACCCAAGATATCAACAGAGATATCTACAGAGACAACTCTTATTGGGGTCACGGATCACATAAAAATGGCCTTATATAATAATAAAGCTGTGCTGCTGATTTTGTTGGATCTAACAGCAGCCTTTGATACGGTCTCTCATGAGAAATTGATTTTTCAACTAAGAGAGGCCGGTCTGCAGGGAAAGGCTCTTGATTGACTAATTAGCTTCTTAGATCAGCGGTCCCAGACCATCAATCTGGGTCCCTTTCGATCCCAAACCTTGAAGCTGAACAAGGGGCTGCCACAAGGCTCTTGTTTGAGCCCCACTTTGTTCAATATTTATGTGGCCCCCCTAGCCAAGATCATCCGTGAGTATGGTTTTACTCCATTCTCCTACGCGGATGATACGCAATTACTCTTGTCCTTTGATAAAGACACAGAGTTAATTGAGCAGCGTTTTGCAAAGGGCATGTTAGCCATATCAGCTCGGATGACGGAACATTGTCTCCAGCTGAATACGGCCAAGACCGAGATCCTGCTGTTTGGCCCGGCCCTGGTGTCTTGGTCTCCGAAGTGGTGGCCGGAAGTGTTAGGCCATGCCCCGGCTCCTACTTCTGTGGCTAAAAATCTTGGGGTCCGTTTGGATGTAGCCCTATCAATGAAGGATCAGATCATGACCACTGCAGGGACCTGCTACCATACTTTGAGCCTTCTGCGTAGAGTGTTTCCATGGTTGCCTCTCTCTGTACGCAGAGCTCTGATTCAGGCTCTGATCATTGGCCGCCTGGATTATTGCAATGCTCTACTGGCCTCTGCAAATGAATCGCTTCTCAGTAGACTGCAGATCGTACAGAATGTTGCTGCTCGCCTGGCTCTCAAAAAGACTCCGCGCACCTCCCCTGGACCTTTGTTAAAACAACTCCACTGGCTCCCTATCCGCCAGAGAATTAAATTCAAGCTCTGTTGTCTCGCACATAAAGCTCTTTACGGCACAAGCCCGAGTTACCTGGCGGACAAGTTTAAAGTTTATTGTCCGAATCGTAGACTCAGATCGGAAGGCAAAGGGCTGCTGGTGGTCCCCCGCTTCAGGAAAACACGAACAGGAGGCAAAACGGTGGCCTACCTTGCCCCGAAATACTGGAACTCTCTGCCGGAAGATTTGTGCAAATGCTCCTGTTTGTTTCGCTTTAGGAAACTCCTGAAGACTGCATTATTCCAGGATTGATCTGTGTCTGTCTTACACCTGCTCTATAATAGCGCGGAGATACCCCTCCGGGGGTGATTCCTGCGCTTTACAAATGTCTTACATACATACATAAAGTTTCTTGGATTCCCTGTCTGGGAGAAAAGCATTGGTATTCTGCACTGATGGCTATGTTTAAAAAGTCTGACTTTCTGGTAATGGGTGGAGGACAAAAAGTATGGGTAACTTGGAGCAGTTTTATGGCATCTGGCTATCTGCCTGGGCACTCCTGACCCAGAAAATAGTTTCTTCCATGCAGCCATGTTAACATCTGGGAGGGCCTCATTAAAGGGAAGCAAGGGCTCTGCTGCTGCCACAGAGGATTAAAATATTTCCATCATAATGTTAGATTTTGCTTCCACAGAAGGAAAAGTCACTTAAAGCTTCTGCTGCCTTCCAAATGGCGGTAGTAAAAAATGAAACCTCTTCTGAAGCTGGGAGAGTTGCCTAGAAAATGTTGCCTTCCCATGAAGTAGCTAAGCCGCTGGCTTTTGGTAAGTCCAAGTAGATGCCAGCATCAGTACTGTAGGGTTATGGGAGGTGATCAGCTTCTGAGCCGTCATCCTCCACGCACCCATGGTCTTTGCTCTTCATAGTTAATGCATTTAATCTGAACATCTCCAAACGGACAAACCTATGAACCTTGGAAGTGTTGACAATAGGACATATTGTTAAAATTAGCCTTGACCCTCTCTATTGCCATGCAGATGATACCTTCTCCTATAGACTCCTCCACCGCCACTGCAGTTAACTCCATGGCCATAGTTGCTATTGCTGCCAAAAAGGGGTCTATGTGAATAAGGGACGCTGCCTGTACTGTTTTCCACTTTGCCTTAGAAACCAGACTCGAAGCCGATGGAAGCGCAGCATTGGAAGGCATCAGGCTAGGGTAGGAGCTGCCAGAGTTTCTAAGCACACATGCATGATCTCCCCTTGGGGAAAGGCTCACATGTTGCACATTCTACCTGCAAAGATCTAGCATCATTAGCCTGAATCCCTCGACCTGGCTGAAGTCAGTCAATGGACCCGGAGACTCCGTTCCCATCTTCCTAGCCACCAGGGGGATTCCCTGGAAGGTGAGAGGGATTTAGTTAGGGGAGCCTCCCTGCGGGCACTAGACCCCCTATTCCCTGATGGGCTAAGGATGTACAGAACGGCAAGAGTCGCAGGCCGCGGTGTCATGTTCCAACCTCAGACACCAAGTACAGTCAAGGGGTCTAAAAGAGACATTTTTGTGGGGCACTATCAGTACAACTTGAATCCTGAGGCCCTTTGAAGAAACAAATGACCTAGTCGCTGTTGAAAGTGGAGGAATTTTTCAGTGACACTGAGGGTCATATAGAACCAGCAAGCGGGTCACAAATTAATTAAAGGCTATGGCCTCTGCTCCCCTGGTGAACAACTGGCAGCCATATTTAGAGAATCCCACCACCAGTCCGGCGTGGATCTTTATGCCTTCAGAACACCAACAGTGCAGCGGTTTCTCTGAAGGTACAGCACTTTGCTGAGAGGGCGCCATGTTGTTTTCGGCCTGCTCAGCAAAGTTCCTTGTTAGTCAAAAGCAAACTTGCAAAGAGGGAGTTTGTTTTTAAAAGTTAAAAACAATGGCCCTGAGGCTCATAGAATTTCTCCCCTTAACGCCAGGGACAGTGTTTTATTTCTCCAAGAAAGCCAACCCTCGCGTGGCAGGCCCGTGCAGGGAAATGTAGTGATGGTTGCTCCACCATAAGGGCTACATCCTGGCGCGCAAAGCCCAAAGGGCTAAAAGGGCTTCATCCCCCCCCCCCACCTACCCTCCCCCCGTTGTGTGTCTCAGCCCGGGCTGCTGCAGCGCGAGCTGCTGTGGGCTTGGCTGGGAAGTGTCTGGAGTCTTATCTCCGGCACGCCCGACTTTTTCACAGGTCTTTAAAGACCATTTGCATATTTACATACCTTAGTGAACTGGTTGCCGAGGCTTAGTTTTTTTTCTGGTTCCAGTACCCCATGGGCCCCCACTCTGCCTATTCCTTACATTTGCATTTAACATTTACTGCCGTAGTGTGAGAATGCATTTCATGAAAAGGAATATAAAGTAGGGTTGCCAAAAGAAAAATGCCAGCCATGTGTTGTTTAAAGAGCCTGCAAAGACCTCATCTTGACACTATATAGGGTTATAAATAAAAAAGTATGTATTCATTTGTAATGTGACTTTTCTGTCTTTGTTCCCTTTAATTATCAGTTATGGATCATTCAGGCAGCCCTAGAACACAATTAAAAGTGCTTTCTATTTATATTTGCTGTTAGAAGCATGCACAGATAAGTGCTGAAAATACGGCTTTAGGTGACTGTTTATTTTTGTACCGCCTGGGACATCAAAATAATGAGCTGGCAACCCTAATCATAAGAATGGTAGTTTGTTGAAGGATCAGCACATTATTTATTTCCTCCAACCTCGATCCCTGATTAATGCCATAATAGCAATAGTTTACTTATATCTGAAACCCTACGTCGCCGTCAATAACAGGCTGAGTTACTTCAAGTATCTGGGAATGCACCCTGCATTCAGACAACTCACTCCTCATTCTCACCCTTCACTTTTATGCTCACCCTGCACTCACCGCGATCACAATGTACTCACACTGATCATCATGCACTCACACCATTCACCCGCTCGCCCTGCACTCAGAGATCACTCTGCACTCACAGTGCACTTGTGCTGTTTACCCTGTACCTCACCCTGCAGTCACATAAGCACACTACTCACCCTGCACTCATGTGACACTTCAATCACTTGTCCCCCTCACTGCTCAATCTGCAATCTCACTCAAACAAGCCCATCACTAACCATGCATTCATTCATCCCACTCTGCACTTACATCCGCAACCAAAATCATAGGGTCACCTCACCCACCCTGCAGTCACTCCTCTTGCCCTACTCTCACACTGTCACATCGCTCACCATCCACTCACATGGGCACTCCTGCCACCCACACAGCGCAGAGGGTTAATGTGCCTGCTACAAAGAATGTGTCACACGCAGATCACAGAACTGAGTGTGTGTAAACTATGTATAGCGCTATAAAAATGAAATGTTTGTCAGAAAGGTGCTATAGAGAGATGAGGTGCATTGTTGGTGAGTGGTAGTGAGGGAATTCATGGAGAAGGAGGAAATGGGGGAGGGGCGCCAAAAAAGACCGTTGCACCGTGTGCGACCAGTGCGAGGGCCAGCCCTGGCTGGGAGTGTTAGTCCCCCCCGCAGAGGAACCACTCCATTTGGGGAGAGGATGTGGTCTCACGGCTAGACTGCCGACTTTGGAGCTGGGAAACCAAGCTTCCAGCCTCGGGTCGACTCCACATCCTGTGATTCTGGGCAAATCACTTAATCTCCCCGTGCCTACCAAAAAAATGAATATGTCCTTGTGTAACGTAACTGGTGTTCATGTAAAGCGCTCCAATACCTTCGGGTCGAGTTCGCGCTATATAAAATCTTCAACAAAAAAAAACAGGTTTGTGGCAGGTTGAGTGTGCGGCCTATTTATTGCAAGTTATTTGTTCCATCAAAATCTAGATAACCCCATTGTGCTTGTCCTCTTAGAGTTGCTTTAATGGCCAAGCGACACTCGAGAACACTACAAGTTCTAATTAATTCACCGCATTCACCAACAACGAGCCTCGTTTGCTCTTCCTGGACGCGACATCAGAGGGAAAGGCGAGTTCTCGATTTTCTACGTTTCAAGGGCTGTAAACTTCGTTCACCACTGGACAAGAAAGCAAATAGCGCCATCTAGTGGTGTTTAATGAAAAGGTGTGTAAAAATCCTTTATCCATCTCTAAACTCTTTATTATGTTTATAGAAAATATCTCAATCTTTCTCTCTACCAAACCATGCGCAATATCTATGTTTTCACAATTTTCGGATACAAATAGTTACTTAGATCCGGCAATGCCTTTTCTGGATACTTCGCCTTTCTGCAGAGTCCACATCTTGTAAACTGGAATGTATAGCCCTTGCGCGATGGAGCAATGCACAGAATTGCATCTTTTACCAACCATGGCCTTTTTACAGATTCACCGCTAAACGTAGCTGAATTCCCAGGATAGCTGCACCATATGCCTGACTGTAGTTCTCTCCCCGATGTCAGAGCGATGGAAGCGAACGTTAATTTAAAAATCTAAATTCTAAACTTGATACCATACTTTAGGTAAGGCCTGCGAGGGCTTTGAGGGGGTGTCCCATGCCACCATCTTAATCAAATTATGATGAAAGAACTCTATGAAGAACTTCTGATTAATACAAACCTAGTCAGTGAGGTATGACCCAAAAGTAACCCCCTCTAATGAGGTTCAGTTTTAAAGGTAGAAACACCGGTTCCCAGTTCCAGCTGGTTCCCTGCAAGGCGGAGAGCGGGGTAAAAACACGGTCTAGTGTCTGCACTGCAGCAGCTTTGGAACGACTTATGTTGATCCCATTGTTCCAGCCCCGCAGTAGTGCACTCGACTCGGGGTACAATAAGGAATAACAGGACGAAATGTCTGTTTTCATGGTCATGTCCCGTTCTCTCGCAACCCCCCACTGCAGCACAAACAGGCTAGATTTAGGGGTGCCACCTTTCTCGGAGAAAAATATCGGACATTCGCTAATAGTTTGGATTTTAAAAGAGCCAAGAGTTGGCACTTCAGTAATTTGACATTTCAATCAATATTTGTGTATTACTCATACAGACAGATACATATTGCATTCTTACAGTGCAAGCACATCAATTACATAGGAATTTGAACAAAGCTCAAAATCTGCCTCCAATAATCTCTCCTAAGTATGTGTGAAGTGATAACAAGCTGTGTGCCTTCTTTCCTTTCAGTGAATTGCAGTCCCCCCACCCCAGGATATTGCGGCATGGATTGGCAAATTTTGCGGCAGCAAAAGTGGAAATTGTGCAGCATACAATTGTGTTTTTTGAGGCATTTTTGCAACACTTTTTGACCTATATCTGGTTGTCCTGTCCTCCCCAAACCCACTGAGGATTCAGTTAATTCACCTAACACCTTTAATCGGGCACTTCCAATTTAGAAGTGTAGCACGAAGCACAAATCCTGAACTCCAACACCTCTGTTTTTTAAATTAAACATTGGTCAGAGTTGATTGTTTCAGAGCAGTGTCATTAAGGTTAATGTTTGCATCCAGTGTTGTCCCTCACCCCCACATTCAGTGTCTCCCTGCTCTGGATTCCACTTCAAAACTCAAGTATATTAAAAAAATGATGGATGGAATCCTTCAATTAATTACAGCCACTGGTAATCACTTGGGTCGCATCCCAGTCCATTGTTATTCTACGCACCATGCCACCTCAGCCCGAACTGCAAGGTCAGGTCCTCCCTGAACCGGAACACAAGCAACCCAGGACCAGTTTGGCACTGGAAAAAAGCTATACCAGGCTGATGAGCCCTAACTAAGCCGAAACTGTCCCTGGATTGCTTGTGTTCGGTTTCAGGGAGGGTGATTATAGCAACTCAAAAAGATGATAAACGGAATGCTGAACATTGTCAAACATTCACCCCCATCACAGATCTGGGTTAAATCCAGCTAGCCTGGCTGAATAGGGGTGATACCCCAAAACTGGTCCCAGGATGCTTGTTTTCGGGTCCAGGGAGGACCCGGCCTGGCAGTTTGGGCTGGGTTGTTCCCATTGGAGCACGGCCAAGACTGGTTTGCATATGGGTAGATCCAAACTGAAGGTGGCAGAGTGTGTAAAATAACAATGGATTGGGATGCGGCTCGAGTGATTACCAGTGGCTGAGATTAATTCAAGCATTCCATTTGTCACTTTTTTGTATATTTTAGTGTGTCACCATAAGTGGGACGGGTATGCCCAGACGTGGGTCCCGTCCACACTGTCACTGGAACCAAGCTTTACCTGGCTAATGAGCCCTAACTAGGGTGAAAACGGTCCTGGATTGCTTGTGTCTCCGGTTCAGAGAGGACCTGGTCTGGCAGTGTGGGCTGGACTGTTCCCACTGGAGCGGAGTCAAGACTGAATATGGCTGGGTCCAAGCTGAGGTGGCATGGTGGGCAAAATAGCGATGGATTGGGATGCTGTGATTAGCAGTGGCTGAGATTAATTCAAGCATTCTTGTATACTTTACTGGACTCTACTTCAGCATGCGGGGCATAATGAGTCTCAGATAAAAACACAAACTTTAGTTCATCATTTTCATTATCTGCACCTTTTGGCCAGTGCTCACAGATTGCCTGTCATGTGCAGGCCCTGAGAAGAACATGGACATTTTTAAAATCAGCCATAGGGTGGGCATTGTTTTTTTAAGTAGTGTTACAAGCATGCACATTTTCAACTACAGACAAATCGTAAATGCATATTTAGATTGGCATCATGAGTAAAGGCTCACCTAACCCAGTTTCCAGTCCCTCCAACAATTCCTCTAAGTTTTTGCTGTTAACAGAAACTGAGCTACTCTACTAAACAAAAATACACACTCCTTTATTCAGAAATGTGAAGACGATTTGAGTAGGAGTTATGCTTTTAAAATGATTTAATTGTGAGTGATTGTCAGATTTACGCACAAAATGTTTTGTTTTATAAGCCTTGCATATCCAGGTCAACAATAGATAAAAAGCGAACTGATAATTAGCAAGACAGGGCAGGCGTCCAAAAGCTCTCTTTAAAGCTGTTCCTATAGTTTGGAAGGAGGTGGAGGGAAAGCCATGTCTCTTTCTGACTGTAGCATACCTCTGCAATTATTACTGCTCGTCCTCCGACTCCCCGGGAAGACAGTGGCCAAATGCTGCAGCTAAGGAAAAGGACCGCTCTCACGCCAGCATAACAAGGCCCCACTGAAGACACGCAAAGGCACGCAATGACGTGCAGTTTATGAAAGCCAGTGACAAGACAATTTCTTTAGAATACGAAAGATGGGAACAACAAAACCAACACAACGGGAGTAAATACTTTCTGTTTTTCGCAGCAAGTTAGTTTGATTACGAGACCAGAGCAGGATTTCATAAATATTGCCTGAATTTCGTGAGTCACAAAATTGTGATATCCTGGAGGGTCTGTAATTGGCTTCTAGGTGTTAGCCTTGCAATGACCCCCACCCCACCAATATTTGAAAAACAGGAGGGCTGATGGCCCCTTAAATCAGGCCTTAGTTTTTGGCCGAGCTGGATATAAGAAAGCCCCCTTGCTGCCTGCAGGTTGCTGCTCTAAAAGGAATGCAGACAATGAGTGGGCGCTCTTGAATTATGCCCCGGTGTTGGAAAATTATACCAAGACAAATTCAGCATGTTTCCCAGAGCCCTGAAATAGCTGCGGGAACCGTGATTTAGCACGATCCCCCTACTTTGCAACACTGAAAGCATCTGTAGTGCAAGAAAGTAACCCCTGCTAGTAAAGGTAGCAGTCGCGGCCGGCATGACTCGCGGGTGGGGGGTTGGGAGGGCGGGGGGGTCGCACGGGGAGTGAGTCGCGCAGGGGGGTTTAATTTTAGATAAAAAAATTAAAAAATGTAACTTACCTTCGCGGCCCGCTCCGGTTTGGTCCCACATCGTCCCACGTCCTCTCCTCCACACAAGAAGCAGCCAAGCAGGCAGCCTCCCTCCGTTGTGATTGGCTGGGACGCCGACCGCACAGGCGTCTATGGGGAGGCCGTTTTCTCCATGCAGGCTGCATGCAGCCTACATGGAGAAAACGGAGAGTGTGCATGACTGGTTTGGTTGGCCCTGGGGCCGACCAAACAGTCAGAGCCCACAACAGTGGGTAAGCCACTCCTCCCCTGCCTGGAGCAGGATCGCCCACCTGCCCGCCCCCAACCAAACCCTTCTGCTTTCTCGCAGTGCGAGAAGCAGAAACATAAAATGGTTTTCATAATACCATTTTATGTTTGTGCTTCTCGCACTGCGAGAAAGCAGTGGGGCGACGCTCCTCCGCCCACATGGAGGAGAGCCTCCCCTGAAAGGTAGACATATCTCTCCCTGACCTGTAACTGTGTTTTTTACTGACTTGTGTAACGCTGTTGTTACTTTATTACCGAACTGCAACACAAAATAACTTTGAGGTGTTTAGCACTCCAGGAACTGCTGTAATGCTTTTCCCTACTAGCCCTTCTCTTAGAATGGAGGTGACACTGTTATACTAGAAATTGACTATCTCGTGCTTGTCTAGGGCAACTGATCATTGTATGTACATGCACCTAATGATGGACATTATGTGCAATATCAGGCTCGGCTCCACATACTTTGAATTAGAAGTCAACGTTAAAGGGGTTACAATGCGTAACATACTGTTTGTTACCTCCACGGTGAGCTTGAGTCTCTTATCCAGAACAGCTACCCTTACCGGCCTGGGCTCACAATGACTAAATCATTCGGTTTGGTTTGATAAGAACTCGTTGGTTGCTTCAAACACATCTGTGCTTATGAGACAATATACAGTTTGCATTGAATCCAGGCTGCGCTGATGAGACCGCATACGTTTATGAATCAAGTCTATTCAGCCAATTGTGGCAAAACCCAAAATCAATCCTGTGGTTAACTAACGTAACTAGTCACACTGATCACATCATGTTTAATGTGTAACACCAGGGACTGATTGCTGATACCAAAGTTATCAACCACACTGAAAGTGAAAGCAGAATCTAAGCAGCTCCATCTAGCTGAAATAAAGTTGATATGAAGGGATCCTTCTTCACAACAACTTTCCAGAAACTTGATCGTTATCAAGCATCTCTTTTGAAGACCCTCGGTGGGATCCCAAGCAGGCTGGTTTAGTTTCTGACTTAAATATGTGGCAAACCTAACATTGAATGACAAGAAACTGGATAAGATGCATACTGCGTGTCTATGAAAGTCAATACAGCAATAATGGACTAGGTCAGTGGCGAGAACAGAGGTACTACAATCCGCGACAAAATTCAGTTTAAACCCTTTGTCCAACATAATAAAATAATCCATTGTGTGAAGAAATAGGAGGCACTGCAATTTGCTGCAGCAATCCACAGTACTGTGGCTTTTCTAAAAACAATTCACCTATCAATTGAAGGCAATTAATTTACTCTAGAGAATGATATGAAAAACAACCTATCTTCTTTTGGGCTCTTTAAACTGTGGCAATCAAAGATTTTTTTTTTATTATAATCAAAGTTTTATGCCTTTATGATCACAATAAAATCTGAAGTGAGTCCATTATTGAACCCTTCGTCCTAAATGAAATAACTAATGCCATCAATTCCCAAGAAGCATCTTGTCAAACGGATCCATCAAACGGATCGTGGTTAATTTATTCCTAATTAACACGGTTGTGCGCGCCTATGTGGTTGACAATGGCAGTTCACACTGTGGATCAGTGAGTCCCGGTTGCTGATATCTTATGTGAGGTACTTATATCCTTTGTTACGTACTGAATGGTATAACTCCCCAAAACAGGGGAAAGATCCGGTCCAGACAAAATTTGTCAATTTGTTAAAAAATATAACCCTGTTCTGACAGTCTCTGAGGTCTGTTAAATAGATCATGCTGTTTTGGGGGTGCTTCAATTAAAAAAACTTGTCAAAGTGCCAGACAATCATCAAGAGTTAGACTGTGAGATCGTTTTCAGTCCTCTATCCATACCCCAAACTCTCTTCTCGATTAGATCGCTAAAATGTATGGGAAACTGCTATTGGGTAGAAAACAATTCTCGTTTAACGGCGAGAAAGTTCTCTACTACGTGCAAACTGGGATATTACATTTTCTGTCTGAACTAACAGAATATATGGAATTAACTAAAAGAAATATGTCTGGCTTAAATTGACATGCAGTCTCTGGCTCCTCATTGTGGTCCCCTTACCGAGACCCCACACCAACACTTATGGCCATGGGAAACACAAAGACAATTTCTTGTTCTCACGGGGTTCGCCCTCTTTTTTAAAAATGTTTTTCAGTGATCTTCGGCCCTTCCTCATACATGCCAAAGCTGGCAGTCCTATTGTTAGTAGGATTAAACCACCTAGCCGGGTTCTGGAGCCATCATGAACAGCATCACAGCCTATCTGGTGACAAGCCCACCACCTTGGGTGACTCTCAGCACACTTTCAGCCAGAACACCAGTGCCTAAAAAAAATTAAAACAAGGCCATAAGCCTTCTCAATTTATGCACGAAGGGTCTGAAACAACTTCACTGTATCCATCAGGACTGCTCCAACCCTGCTCTAATTTATTAATAAAAACTGAAGGCACACCTCTGTAAAGAACACTATATCGCAGTAAAGTTACAACCCACTTCCACTCTCAGAAGTCAGCTTTCCTTCAAGTCATGGATTGACTCTTAGTCTGCATTCGACCTGTATAGTGCTCCGGTGCCTTTTGGTTAGTTTCTAAGCATACAATTACAAAGTTCTGAAGAGATGCCAATTTAAGCTGCTGACCCACGCACACAAAGCTCTACACAACCAAAGACCGCCAGCCTACATAAACCACCACCTCAACTTCCACCAACGGTCAAAAAGATTACGCTCTGCTTCTCTATCACTCGCCCCGCATCCACCAAAGCAGAATTGGCGGACGCTCCTTTGCCTACATCACAGAAAAGACCTGGAACTACCTCCCCGTGCAGCTCCGGACCATCACTTCACTTCCGGAATTCCGAAGGGCCCTCAAGAGCTGGCTGTTAGAATAAGCGCTCCGGGACCTGTAAGTGCCTGGATACCCTACCAGGTGATTAGCAGCGCTACATAAATCCTGATTGATTGATACAAATACTACACATCTACAGACATACTTTGGAGGATGGATACATTATGATTGTGAGATCTACAGTCAGTCTCAGTAAACAGCTATCTTTGGCGAATAGTGCACATTGAAAGGCCTGTTGGTGTCCTAAAGGAGGCATCAGGTAGAAGAAATGAATGATTGTGAAGATGTAAATATTGCTTGATTTGATAGTTTGGTGCATTCAGTTTTATCATACTGCTTCCTCTGGAAAACTAAAGGAGGCAATGATAATTATGATGATGGCAATCACAATTACAATAATAATCATCTATTTCAGAGAGTAATTAATCTGCTAAAACATATATTTGTAAACCATGGATTACAAGTTTGGGGTCAAGCAAACTGTGCTGACTTTTTTACAATTAATTTAGGAAACTTTTTAAATCAAATCAGAGCTGCAGAAAGAGAGTACTGAAGCAGTATTTAAATAACATATTGTTAGGAGTGTACATGTAAATGCAACAATTTAAGAAGGGCTATAAGAATAGTAACATATAACTATGAATGAATGCCTTACTGTTGCCTTGAGTGCTAGGATAGCCTGGTTTCTCTGGAAACCCATGGAGATGATGAGTGCCACAATCTCTTCTGGAGGTTGGTCATCAATCATAACAGGCCCAGCCGCTGCTCCTTCATAGCCCGGTATTACTAATGGCTCTGCAAAATCTGTAACAGACACATATACTTAGACTTTTAAATGTACAGTAAGAGGTAGTACAATCAGTATCCCACCGACTGGGGCGTACTGCTCAGGCATCCGATACCCACTGGCGCAACTAGTTACATTTACATCTGCAAAGAATATTTCTTAAAAACAAACTTATCTCACTATACTTACAATATACCAGTTAGTCAAATACTCTCTTTACCAGTTTGCAGTTTACTTCCAACGTTAGAAATATAGTTCTTCTGTGACCACAGACACATTTATCATATTGCCACATGGACGTACACCAAAAAAACACCACTTCCTATACAATAAAAATAAAAACAACGTGTTTCGCAGGGTAGACCCGCTTTCTCAAGGAAATGTGTAATAACAGGTTTTAGTAAACTTCTAGAAGAGATATTTTTCTAATGTTGGCAATAAACTACATAAATTAGAAAGGGTACTTGACTAACTGATACTTGAAATACACTGAGATAATGTCTGTTCTAAAGGGTGCCCATGAGACATTCTTTGCTGATGTAAATTCTTTCACAGATGTTGCTATCGCCCAGCTGGTATCTAAAAAAACACAAGTGGTACTCTTGGAAAAAACTTAATAAAAGAAACATTTGCCTGCTCACTGAAGGTATACTCTAAACACAAGATGTCTTTATTTCAATGCGAATAGATGGAAGAATAATCAGGTTGTTGAAGAATTATGACAGCTACCTTTAAGGTAGAGCTTCTACTTTAGAGCAGCTTTTAAACCCGAGGGCCATGAAGTCTACCAATGATGTCAACATGTAAAACATTACACAGAGACACGAAGAAAGGTGTACCTCAATGTAAAGATTATGACTTTGAGCTCTACTGAGAATATGATTGTGGCATTTGAAAAAGACAACACGTATGCTAATCACAAAGGACTAGTAATATGGTCTGTATCTGCCTTTAGGTCTCAAGTCCCATGCCCCCCAAATTACTAACCGGGTTCCTCCATATGAGCTATTATCCAGTTGAAGGCCACCTCTGCCCCCATGCTTCCCGTGTAGTACACAGCTTTCCGACAGGCCTCCAATGGAAACCCCATCTCAGCGAGCTGCATCACAGAGGACTCATCTATGTCAGGAGCTACAAAACAGGACAAGTGGTCATGCGGAAAACAATCTAAGCAATACCAAACTGCACAGACGTGTTAATTTCACTCATTCATGACCACGAGTAGTTGTGTACCACTATACACGAGTTAATAAATCCACAGCATCAGTCTGTATTAGTGGCTTAAGCTCCTGGAATTCCATCAGTAGTTGCAAAGGGAAGGTGGAGTTTTAGAGGGGGCAAGGGCTTGGATGTGGATGAGTTCAGGTTTTATATGACCTTCACACGAAACCTATAAAGTCTACCCACAATGAGGCATAAATGAAAATAATGAGTCTTTATTGTCGACAGTCAGTGGTCAGGTGCTTGAACAGTCTCCCTTTTGTTCGCTGAGACATGCTAACTACCATCTGTTGTGCAATTGATGATGTTGTTGAAAAAATGGTAACCTCATTGAAGTGGTCGCAATTTATGCCCTGTTACAGGATCTTACACGAAGGTATAGTAGTGATGCAGCATAAGTAGTAAGCAAGAATTTCCATACTGCTAGACTTTGAAGCACTGCCTTCCAAAGCTCAATTAAATGAAACATGGGCAGACACAAAACATGCTTCCCATTATGATGAGGAATTATATATTCACATGTGCAACAGAATTATTACATTAGTTCACTATCTACTTATACATCCAAAAAGAGACAGAATACTTACGATCCAGATACGGGTTCCGCGTGTGACCTGTAAAAAAACAACATACCAATGATAAATATGTGAGCACTGTTACACTGTTTGTTTTAGTTGACCAATGTAGTCCAGAGTAAATCAGCATATCTGCAGAAACTGACTCTGCAGAACTCTATAGAGTAGGCTCTTTCATCAGCATCAGTAGGCTCTAATAGTGCTGCAACTCATGCCCCTGAAAGCACAAAAAGCGGTCATCACTGTGCTTTACCCAAGGCACGATGCCTCCTTGGAAATCAAAGTTTTCGTAGGAGTCATTCTCCTGGGTGGGTAAATACTAAGAAAAGCTCTTTGAATACAGGCAAATGTACCAATTTGTGTGTGAATATAGACTTTACGCTACAACACTGCTCAGAAAAATCAAATGCCTACCTTTGTTTAGTGATTTGTTCACTAGGATCAAACAAACAATTGATGGGTTTTCCATGGAGTAAATTAATTTAGTGCATAGATCTCAGCTCTATGAATCAAGATCTTGTTAAGAGAACTTATTGTGCTCTCTGGCACAACTGGGAGCTGCCACTGTCTAGATAGGTAACCGTAAGCCTTAAACATTTTGAAGTACTTTAACATGGACAGTATGCCTCATATTAAATCTGTGCTGCTTGAACAGAGCACAGGAACATGTAAGATTAAAGAGTGTTCATGTATCCCTAGTCACTCGTAAAGGTTAGATTGTGGCCTGTCATACCCCGGCCGACAACCTTCGCATCCTATTAGATTAGTAGGTCATAATACAGTACTAAATTAATTAGGTTTTTATCAATGTGGGCCGGCCCTTTTTAGGTCAAGCCTAGAAAGCGCTTGTGCTGTCTCTTCGAGACATGTTGTATATACTTTATGGGATTACAACCCGCTCAT
Organism: Calotriton arnoldi; assembly: GCA_963921515.1. Classification (NCBI taxonomy): domain Eukaryota; kingdom Metazoa; phylum Chordata; class Amphibia; order Caudata; family Salamandridae; genus Calotriton; species Calotriton arnoldi. The sequence continues at coordinate 2,981,880 of CAWUFW010000353.1, read as the reverse complement.
TGCTTTTCATTTGTTTCTTTCAGTGTCCTTTAAAAATCCTTGCTTCCCAGTGGTTAATCTTTACTATTTGTCCCTCCTTTTTATCGGTTGCTCATTCCCAGGGAGCAGTGCCCCATTACATGTAACCTTCCACTTGTCCCATCTTAGCAACTGTAAAAAGGACTACTTTTTCCTTTGTCTAAGAGAACTCCACACGAGCGCTCGATGTTTTCAATCGCTCAGAGCTCCGTCTTCCTGTAAACAGGGCTGTAATTTTTGTTACCTCCTCCCATTTGTTGTGCATTGAAAGACCAGATCAAATGTTCCCTGTTTTCGGGGGCACATCTTTAATTGTCTTTCTCTGACTTCAAAGTGAGAGGATTTCCCCCAAACCCCTCCCGCTTGCTGCTTGTTTTCTTCTTCCTGCAGACGAGCCTTCCAGCCCCTTCCACAACTGGTAGCGCTGCATGAACTGCAATATGTGTGTGTGGAATCGAACCTGAATACAAAACTGTTCTTTCAGTCTGCACTGCAACATTTACTCCCACCTCATTCAAGGGGCTTGTATCAGCTCAGTCACGTTTGTGAGGGGCGATTACTTAGATGTTTCCGCCACGACGCATGCAGTCGAAATCCAAGGCCGTCATGCCTGTCAAAGACTGCAAATCCGGTGATACTCCCTGCAGTTTGTTCGCCCGTCTGAGGTAATGTGTCTTCGGGGACTTTCTCTAATTTGCAACATTTTTAGGTGCTAAACAAAAACAACGGATTATGGAATAAGAGCGACGGGCTGCAGTAAGGAGCGCTGGTTTGGGAGCACTGGTGTTGCCTTTTGTACTGTACACACACTGTGTGCCGCCCGCCAGCGCATGGAGCCAGCTCCTGCACGTGTTCTGCGAGTGAGCGACAGACAAAGAAACACAGGGCACAGCAGTTAGGCTTTTTTCCCCCAAATACTGCTACGTGGGTTTGGAATTGCCAAATAAATCAAAAAGCAAGCGAAGGCACAAGAGATGCTCGACAGGGCGGACCACGCCCTTGTCCTCAGGGTCCATATATATATATATTTTTTTAATAGTTTATGTGTATGTTTCACGAGCACAACAGTAACGTATACCGTCCTATCCCACTAAAGGAAATTGGTTGCCCTCAAATTTCCGGATGGTGTTTGTTTAGTTGGCAATTCTGCTTCTGTTTACTTTAATTACCAACTAGAAAAACTTTAGACTGCTCTTGACTGCATTTTAAGTAATTTCTTATGTCTGCTTTTTAAAGTGTGTACTAAAACCGGTTTTGACTAATTTGCTTACCGGCTTTAACATGAAAGTACTGGTCTTGCTGGTAAATTACCTGCCAGTTGGAAACCCTAGATCAAGCTTGGAAGTTTGCAAAACTCCCGAACGCACTGCGCGCCATCTCCCTCCAACTATCTATCTTCTGTGACCTGTCTCTGTGCCTTTAATATTTTTTCCTATGCCCCAGTCTCCCTCCAGATCTCTGTGACTCTAGCATTTGTTACTTCTCCATTTACGAGGCAGTCCCCCTGCCTTTAGTCATCGTTAACGTGTGCAGTCCTTGACGTGTTGGTCCCGAGCTTCTCTCTCCTCGACCACGTTGCTCCCTTCCCATATGACCACGCTCTCGCAGCTCCCTGGGCTCTGCGCAAGGTCCCCAGTGCAGTTTGTGTTTCGGATTGCTGCTAGTGTGCACTCAAGTGTATGTTTGTAAACAAACAGAAATCGGACTTTGCTGAATGATCGGTATGCACCAACTCAAGGTCTGAAAGGGCAGTTGGAGAACTAGACTGTCAGCTTTTTCAAGCAACCCCAGTTTTTTTTTTTTTGGGTGTACACGGGTTGTGCAGTTGACAAGTAAATACAGAGAAACACAAATAGTTTTAATAAGTTAAACATAACCCAATTTCACAATGCTTATTGTTAGCTAATCTGTTAGCACCACTTGGAAAAAAAATAATATGCTGTTTTGTTTTTTTAAAAAGTTACGTTTCTTCCTCCCAAAAAAGGAACACAAATAGTTTTAATAAGTTAAACATAACCCAATTTCACAATGCTTATTGTTAGCTAATCTGTTAGCACCACTTGGAAAAAAAATAATATGCTGTTTTGTTTTTTTAAAAAGTTACGTTTCTTCCTCCCAAAAAATCCTCACATCTTAAATTTAGTTTCTCCATCAGCTCACTATACATTTCATCCTTTTCAAACTGAATGCTTGATCTGACTATTAAGAGGTAGCAAATAAGAAAAGCACTCAGTGCCCTGAGCGATACAAGGATATGGTGCTTTGATAACAGCTGTACATTCCTCGCGAGTAAGTCTGCACAGTTCCACCCACATATAATAATGCATTGCAGCAGGGTGTATATTAGACTGATAGACTTGGTCTGTAACCATGATATTCAAGACCATGAGATCTGCAAGGTTATAACCCCTGGAACACATGGGCAAGGGGTCGTATGTCACCTCTGGGTAATACTGCAAATAACAGTCATTCACCAGCTGGAAACAAACGGGATTCTGAAGACAGGATTTAAGAAGACCCTCTTCTACAGAGAGAGATGGCATTCCACTGGCAAATGTCCACTGCATAGGACCCTAGTCTGCCAAGGCGGGTAGATGCCTTATTTCTGTTATAAACATGTTTTTCCCCTAGAATTACATGAAATGAATAAAGATAGGTGGGTCGATAGAGAATGGAGGCATCATTCTGCACTGCAGGCTTCGCGCAGCTGTCAGCAGGTGTACTCATAATATTGTCTTGAGTGAAGTAGTATGCATTTTAACTAGCAGTCTGTGGGGACAAGCCCCTAAATGCTTGCACTGCCTGGTGCACCCTTTAATTTGAAGTATTGTTGAACCCTCAGTAGTGTGGACTGTAACCCTTAAACCCTCCCTCCTTGCTCTGAGGTCCTTCAGCATCCCTTCACCTCTTCTCACTTATAGCCCATGGCTGATGTCTGCAAAATAAGGTCCGCTGGCCTTGTAGCTCTCTTTCCGCGTTCCATTATGTTTTTCAGTTAGTCCCTAACTCAGAATGTAGGTTTGTGTAGTAGATTCTAGGCCTCAGTTCTCTCATCTCCTGCCTCTCTTGAGACCCTTCGGTATGCTTTCCCATAGCTCTCCAGATCTGGGTGGACCACTCTGCATCATGGATCCTTTCATCCCTCTTACCTCTTTTAAATAGCTTGCAGACTTTCTCATCACCAGTAGCTGAGAGAGCTTATTCATGCATTCTATAGTTTCCATCTCCAACTTACAGGTAACTTAGCTCTGTACTTTGTAGTCTCATCCTGTACGCAACCCATTCTGCACTCTCATGTTTAACATACGAGTTCTATGATGTGGTGGAATGGCAGCACAGCCCTTCGTTGTACTGGTGCCTTGTGTTTTTAAAGTGACCCTTGGGGTTGGGCATTCAGCATTCCGGGGATCTGGAGAGCTTTATGGAGTCTGAAAATAATAGCTGTGCATCTGTATGGCTGTTTTTCTTAGCTGTAGCTATCTATTTTTAAGTATCAGGTCTGGCTTTAAGCAGCCCTCCCAGGTTAACACTTCTATTGCATTATCTGCCTGAAGACGGTCTAAACTTCTAATAACAAGAGCTTTCCAACTACATTGTTGTTATTGATCATACCCTTTTACAACACCGTTCCTGATCTTTCAGTTTTGACTTTCACCTCTCTGTTTCAGAGCGTTCCATTTAACTTTGAATTGGCCTCTATGGGTTGCCTCCTTATTGCGTCACATTTAGGGTCCTCGGTTATGGTAATTTCACAGTTTACTGTGGCTTTTGCACAGTCATTTACTTACAGGGAAAATCTCAAACAAATGTAAGTATTTGAAACCATCCTTGATAAATGGCAGCGTAAAAATTGTGAATCACCATTAATTGTTTTTTGTGTTTGAAAGGGCTGAAAGCATTGGATGTGTATCGTCATGGCAAAATTCTATTAATGTTCTTCTAACCTGTCTAAATGTTATTATAAACATTTTAGTAGTTCGGCGGGCCCCACGCACAGGTGGTGGACTAGTATTAGAGGCACACACTGATGGGTCAGCATTGGAGTGCACGCTGTATTGTATTGGCATTTATACTGCGCTTTCGTACCTCGTCTAAGCACCTAAGCGCTTTCAGAATCCACAAGCAAATAGCTACTCTGTCATGCATGATCGGAAGAATGTTGGGTGAGATGTGGCCTATAATGAACACATTTGGGAGTATGAATTTTGGATGAGTGCGCCGTTCATGTTGCCACAGGCATGTCGCAGCGCTTTATTGCATGAGGTGAGGCGCAAAGAGTGTCGGAGACAGGGTCGCGGTCTGTATAAACAGACCATTAACTATTTTCAGTCGAGACCCACTGAAATGTTTGTTTTGGGGAACAGCCAGATCTTTAATTTATTTATTTAATTCTTGGTGATTGCTTATTATCTATTTTTCCTTAGGTTGATCCAGAGCTTACAATTCTGTGTAGCACACCTGGATGTTTGGTGTGACACACAACACCACACAATTCCCCGCCAAACAATGCAACTCCACCCAAAAAAATTACACTCCACATAATACCACTCAACTCAATATGATTCAACTCCACATAATTACACTCTACTCAATACCATATAAATACACCCCACAGAAAACCACTCTATGTGACATAGCAACAATCCACATAAATACATTCCACACCATGCCACATAATTCCAATCAGCATAATTTCACTCAACGCCACAATAGTTCCACATAACAGAGTTCAACTCCACACATTCCATTCCACACCACATAGTTCGACACCAAACCATAGAAATCAACTCAACAACACAATTAAACAACACACCACATACATCCAATCCACACCACATAATTCCACATCATGCCACAAAATTCAACAGCACACCACATACTTAAACTCCACTACAGACCACTCGAGAACACAAAATACCATTCCACATCATAACATTCCATGACACACAATCCAACTCCACATAATTCCAGTAAGCTCATACCACATAATTACTTTCCACACAATTCCACTTCACACCATGCCACATAATTGCACTACACAAATCCACACCGCACAATTCCATGCTACACAAATCCACAACTAACAAATCCAATCCAACCCACATAATTCCACTCCACACCACATACATTCACTCCACTCCATAACACATGGGTAAAAGACATTGTCATTTACAACACCAATAGTTCTAACTCTCGCAAATGCTTGATTGTTAAGGCAATGCGTGGTTTAAATGCTTGTGATTGCGAGAACAACCATATGTTTGCTGTGTTTCTGTTTCCCCATTTACTTTTTATCTATGGGCAACTTGCATTTCACCTCTGGAGCAGCTGAGGCTGCTAATCTGGCAATAGATGCATGAGCTCTGGCCTGAAAATGAAGAACAGTTTTGTACTGATGTTGCCATAATTAGCAATTTCATAGGACGACTACAATTGCATGTACACGGTTTGCAGAGTATGGGATGCAACAGTAAACTAAACATCTTCCTGGTTATGTCTAAACAAGCAAATGTACTTCGTTCAGTTTTACACAGCAGGTTACAGAGGCTTGCTTTTAAAATGTAATGATAAAAAACAATAGGCTGACTTAGGTTAGGATTGTATAGTAAACTTCAGATTCTCAATATAAAGGCAAATTGGTGACACAAATTCACTGTAATCATTAGATTTTGATTCCCTATTATTTAGTCATGTATTAGAATTTGCAATATTACCTGCTTGAATCTTAGCTGTAGTTTTTACCAAAGAGGTCATTGATAATCTTGGCTGGCCTCCTGGTGGCCACACCTCACTGTCACTTTTCACACCTAGTTCCCCCTGGGGCTCAGGTGGCAATCTGTCTGGCTTGAAATGGCATCTACACAATGGATTCAGGAAAAGAGGGAAAAATGCTCCACACACGCAGACACACATACCCCACGCACAGGTCACCTTTCACTGTGCAAGCAAACGTATAACACTAAAGAAAGATAAAAGACCTACCTCAGGATAGTCGAGCCATTCACATTATGTGAGGAAGAGCAGATGGGACCTAACAGACTGAGATTTTCTTTGAACCTAGCTGGAATTTACCGAGTCTGCCTTGAAAGGTTTTAGGGAGAGATGAGGACAAGAAAACCAGGAAGTTTCCATATTACTTTTTTGAAGTAACAGAAAACTCTGGAATAGAGTTTACCAGACAGCATGTCTGTAAAACTTGAAATGTTACTTTGCCTAAAATATTGGTTAGAGAATGTATTAGAATCTTAGACCGATTTATTTACTGGTTTTCATAAATCATAGACTGCTTTCACCCGCTTTGTTCTGAGAGTGCGTCTATAGGGTGGGAATCTCCAGAACCAGAACATTCCTCCGGGGGTAGCGGAACAAGATCCTTGCGGACTCTCAGGGACTGAGGGGTCCAGTTCCTGACAGGAAGCCTGTTTGTCCTATGGAACTTCTCATCAGAAGAGTCAAACATGTCTTGCAGATAAAGAAAACCTTGTCCTTCTTAAAGAGAACCAAAAGATACATAACTGGACATTTCTTCAGCCTGCCCTGTGTCTAAGAGACTGAAGAGGTCTTTGTGGGCCTAGAGAGTTGGAATTGTGTCAGAGGAATCACATGAAACCGCTGTAACTGGACATCATTCTGTGGACTTGAAAAAGAGTTACTGGGAGCAATCCAGCAATGTGACCCTGTACAAAGATATTCAAGAAGCATTTCCTGAAAACTTGAAGACTTTGGCGGCATCTGAAAGTAAGGTTACATAGCTTTCTGCATAAGTTGTCTTTTGGACTTTTTTCACCTCTGGAGGAAACAGACAGGCTGGCAAAGCCATGTGAAAAAGATGTGCTCTCCCCAGCGACATTTTGGAAGTGTTCACTTGACTTTGCCCATCTAGTTTTAGGCTACACTGGACCCATCTAAAAGGAGTATACAGCCTCCTGGAAGTCTGTCAGACTACCGATTCCAGTCATTCCCTACTGTAGATTTTCAGCCACCAGAAAGTTTCTAATTGGAAAGGTAAACTAATTGACCATGATGGGCAAGCAATAATAGGCAACCACGTTCGATCAAGGACTAGACACAGAGGCTGTCTGAGTCCTGATAAAAAATATCTCTTTTCTTTTATTAAAGTCTTCTGTTTTTCTGTTGCATGATTATGTCACACTGCATTTTCATCTCAGAAAAGCCTTGCTGCTTGTGTCAAGCTTGCAATGCCGAGCCAGGCACGCCTATTAGAAACGATTTTACCTAACAGGGGTCAAATTGTATTGGCACTGTCTATGTGCAACCACAGATCACAATATATATATATATTTTTTTTTTAAATCTTATGCTTTTTGTTATTAACTCTTCAACATTGGACTTTTGTGACCATTGGATATCAGAATTGTAAGAGGCTTGTTATGTATGGCTTGAAACCGTGCTTTCTTTTTTATCTTTGTCTGGTAGTATTTTTGATCTATTACTATTTTTATTTGTTTAAGTTGCATTATTTTTAAGTATGATATAAACAAATTTTAATTGACTGAAACAAAGTGATTGCTTGTCACCCACATTTCTTTTTATAAGAAATGTAGATTCTACCAGGTGGGACTCAACCACATCCAGAAATCATGGAAGACTCAGGAAATTACACAAAGAAGAACCGAGCAATCAAGAGTTTATGAATATTTGATATGTTTGTAGGAAGGCATCTGTGTCACTATAAAAGCAGTGGTGTGTTATAGTGGTTCTATTAAGCAAAAATGTATATGATAATGAAATTAAATAATTATTCATCAAAAGACGACATTTCATCTGGAAATTAAGTATGCGAGGCTACGCTAAGGATTCAGAACTTCGACAGGCAGCTGGGGGTGGGAGGTAGAGAACCCGCCCCCTTATACAGGAACCACCTAAACAGGGGGTCATCTCGGTAGACTTATAAACAAGGAGTCGCCCTGGTCTGGATCTTGCAAGGTAAAAAGGTGAAGTCACTGTGCCAAGCTACTTCCAGGACAGAGTAGAGGAATGAAGCGCTACAGTAGCATATTTCAGCAAAATGCTTTTATTTTCTAAGTGAATCTTATAATTTAAATAATGTAAATGAATGAGTTTGAATGTTGCACATGGCTTCAATGTGTGATGAAGAGAAGCCCTGCTAAGCTTTTTTCAATGGGTCTATGGCCTAACCAGTTAAGACTTAGCTTCACCTCAGTAAATAAAATAAACCGTATAGAAATTATAATAGTTTCTAAATTAACTGTGGATCCCCAGATCAAATCCAATTTACCCGCCTACAAAATGTAAAAGGTTTTACCACGCGTGGTTGAGGCGATAATGTATCTGGCTCAATCTCAAACTTACCTAGGCCTCCCTCAATATTATATTCAGAATTTACATCTCCAAAATGCTCAACCTATGGCTTTTGCTTCATGTCTATGTCAGATCAGCTTTGCGAGCACCGCACTGGCTGACAGGTTATGGGCGAGTCAAATTCAAGGTCTTTTGTATGGCTTAAGCAAAGGCCTACATTTTTAGCCACAAAAAGATCATACCATGAGCCTATCTGTCAGCCTATCTGGAATCAATATTATAAATTAGACGAAAAACAGAGCCCTTTGGGGCGCGTTCTATGCCCAGAAATTCAACTTTGAAACCCATCTTCCTGAGACTCAGAGGAATCCCAAATATCTGAGTAATGTCAAAGCAACAGTTGTACAATGCTCCTTTCGGAACTCGCAGCGCCAAGAGGCCACCTCGGTGACGAGAGCTGTGCTTCACAAAAACTCCTTCCATAACATTGCACAACACAAAACCGATGGTGTGCTGTGCTTCACCAGGAATATGAATTCACTTTCTTGTCCGGTGGGGTGGGAGCAGGGTAGGCCTCTTAAACAGGTAATCTGATGAGAGCACCAGAGAATCCCAGGGGACAGTGGGGACCTTCCTGCTAGTGAGACGTCACAGGTGACCAATTCCCACATACAGGCCCCATCACAGGACACCACTCCACCTGGGGACCTGAATCCATGACACCTGGTTCAGGGCTTGCAAAACTCCTGGCTCAAACCATCTAAAGCCTCTTTGTCCCTAATCCATATAAATCAAAGGACTTTAGGCAGCATCTGCACCAGCGATGGGACAAGAACACGGGTTCACTTACAGTACAGATGTCAGTGGACAATGACCTGCATAGCTTATCATTTCAAAAACAAAGCCATGGGCTTGTTTTGAATCAAGCTAGGACTCTCCTGTTTCCCTCTCCCTCCCCATCCTTTAGAATGTCTGATCCTGGCCTGCAGTCAAGAAGGGCTGATAATGAAAAGCTTCCCAGATAACTGCATTTCTGTGATAACTGCAGATAGAAACCCGAGTCACTTCTTAGTCTGAACTCAGGCCCTGTGCGTCTGCTGAGGTCTAAGAGCTCACTTACAAAATGTAAGAGAAGCACTGAGCACAGAAGTAAAAATAGAAAAGCAGATAAGAAACCATCAAAAAGAAGGGATACAGCTCAGACAGAATATTCTGCCTGGTGAGTAGGAAGGGGTGGAGGAAGGCATTCCGCAGCATAGTGGAACCCTTGAAGATATGCAGAGTTTTTAGAATTGTGACCTGGGAATCCACATTGACTAGAAGATGGAAAACAGAAACTTAGCATTAAACTAAAAGTGTTGCTTAACAAGAGCTACTACTATAGATTAGGTAAAAGCCAGTACATTATTACAGAACAAACCTCTGATGGCACCTCAAAGCACAAATGATGGAAACCTCCTCCATTTTCCTACCTAGGAAGAGTGTCCATCTTTGCACCTTCAGCTTGGACCTCCGGGTTTTGTGTCTATTTCTTACAAATTCCATTCTAGTTACATTTGCTGATCACCCCACACAACGCCTGTAATGTGTTTCTACAGCAGGGGAATTTTGCAGCCTGGCTTTAACATGCTTCTTCGTGGTAAATGTAACATTATAAAATAAGGGATCAACGCCTTATTAGATTCCTCCAGCTGGAAGGATTTGTTTATATGTCATTACAGACACACGTTGAGACGCCCAATTAAGTTGTTTCGCATGTCTGATGCCACAGAGGACTGCCCGCACCCCCTCCTTGAGAGCCGCTGTATCTTCCATTAGCATTTATTTCGGAATTGGGGCCAGGGCGCCTCTTGGGTATTGTGTTATGCTTCACCATTTGTGTCTTATCGATAAGTTGGCGCTCACTGCGATGAGCAAAATGATGCTGATACCTTACGCTGTACTTGGAAAAACTTAATAAACATATGTTTGACAAAATAAGGGATCAAGCAATCCATTTTATTCTAGGAGGATAAAAAAAAACAAGAAAATAGATTTGAAAACAGAGTTCCATTTTGTGATAGTATGGATGTGATCATTTCTTATTCCACCTGTCTAGTTTATAGGTCTGGTTTTGAAAGCACAGCTGTCAAACAGACCTATTGCTTACAATATACACTGAGCGGGCTTTGGGTCCACCTCTTTCAGCTATTTGCTTACTTCAACCAGCCTCTTGCAGCCATTGGCTTGAGACCATGTCAATCATATCTGGGCTTCTCCCAGTGGAGTATTGATCTCTGACCTACGACTACTGGCTGTTTGGGTGTATCCTTCCGCCTCAACGTGAGTGCTGGCATTGAACTGGATGTGGGAGTACTTTACAACTACAGCCCTCTCTCTCTGCTCCTGCAGGCTCCCGCCCATGTGCCCCCCTGCATTAGCGCATCAAACCCTGACCTTAATAGCTTTGCCAATGCTGGTCATGCAATGAGTGGTCATCTGAGTTCTAGAGAAAAGAAGGTGAGTTGAACATGAAGAGGGCGGGAAGATTATCTAATACAAGAAAATGATTTGCAAAATACTCTAAGTTAGTGCTAGTCAATGTTTTTGGTGTTCTTCTACATCCATTCAGCTTACGCACAAAGCATTGTCGGCAAGAAACCCTGACCTTATGCTTCGGTATACATAGGCTATCTATGCTGAAAGACAAAAGCCCAATCATTATACTGAACCACTCAGGAACAGATGGTAGAATCTTGCACAAAGCACAAGGCTCAAGAGTTGACTCCTACAGGATACTTACACTGTTGCACATGTAAAGAACCACTGAGAAATACACAGCTCAGCCAGCATACATTCACACCACAATGGAGCAAGGCCAGGCTTACACATCCTTCTGTAGGTAGTTACACCACGCCTGTCGCCCAGGTATACGCTTCTTAACACTGCGTACTGTGACACATCTAAAGAAGCACTTTAGCCCCACATGCTTTGCATCACGTCTGCTGAACAAGGTGAAAGACCGAAGGGTCAGCTCAGGATATGGTTACAAAGAGCTTACAAAACCAAGTCAAGACTATTTTGCCTAACCCCGTACTTGTACATCTCGTCTTCAGAGGCGGCTCAAGTACTGGTAGCCTTTTCCCACATAGCTACGCCATGTCTGCAGAGCTAGTTCAGACACAAGGGAATTAGCCCTGGATACTGTGTAACATTGGCAGAAGTAGGTCAGGATAAAGGCGGCCTCACACCACGTACTATTACATCCACATCTGCAACGCAGAATCATACATTCTCTGCTTAGCTCTGCATAATGTTACACTTCTAATACAGGATGAGGACAGACACAGGCAGCCCAGCTCTGGAGGAAGAGAATAAAATGGACTCCCACTTCCAATGAAGAAATGGGGCAAACAGATATCTTCCAAATACAGAGCTACTGTTCATGTCTAAAGGAGGGAGAAAAGTTTGTTTTCTCGGACCTTAAATATGGCAGTGCACAGAAATTCTGTAGACTCAGTTTACTCCACATTCTTTGGTGCAAAAGCATAATATGCGGATCCCAGGGTCGGACTTGGACAAAACATAAGCCCAGGCACCAAAATAAACAAGCATTGGCATAGCCAATAGGTCTCGCCTTTGGGGCCTTAAGTATTTAGTTATGCAGCACAATATCCTTGGTGCAACAACATCAACTGTTGCATGGCTAAACACTTCTAAGGTCCCAAAGCCGAGACCTATTGGCTATGCCAATGCTTGTTATGTGTATGCTTCCTCTCTCCATGTAGGTGCATGATCACAGCAAACTCTTGGTCGGGTCCTTAAAGCATTCTCCCTCCATTGTATGGTGATCCTCTTTTATATAGAAGGCACTTTGCTATGTTTGGGGCACCTAGCAAGGGACTGACAAGCTACTCCCTCCATTTTTTGTTTTGTTTTTGTGTGCAGTTTTTATATAGCGCGAACTCGTCCCGAAGGTATTGGAGCGCTTTACATGAGCACCAGTTACATTACACAAGGACACATTCATTTTTTGGTAGGCATGGAGAGATTAAGAGATTTGCCCAGAATCACTGGATGTTGAGCCCACACCGAGACTCGAACTTGGTTCCACAGCTCCAAAGGCGGCAACTCTGGCCGTTAGGCCACATCCTGTCCCCCAATGGTGGGAGTGGGGCTAGCATTCCTTTGATGGTTCATGTGCTTTGTGCAGGTTAAGCTGCTCTGTTGCCAGTTCTTTTTGATGTGAAGTAGTGAGCTGTTGACAAATCAGGGAGTTCATGGTGAGTTGAGTGTGCATTTTAGGTGAGGTAGGCCTCTGGTAAAAGGTAGTGTGGTGGTTCATCGACACCCGTGGGGTTTAAAAGAACTATCTTGCACTTAGAAGTGCAAAGATGGGTTTGTGTTGACATTCAAACAGTAGGTAACAAGATTGAGTCCGAAAACTTTCTGCACTGATGGCTTGAACAGCTCTTCCAGGTAACATATGGCCCTCATGTTTGCTGTGTCATGTCGGGTCGAGGGTGATTGTTTGGGTAGCACTAGGGCACGTCCTAAAAACAATTGTGTGGGTACTAATTAGCTTATGTAATTACATCGTATGCAGTGACCTGTGGGAAATGCCACAAGAAGTGATGCCTCAACCCTTTACTATCCCTTATGTAAAAGGAATTAACCTACTTTACAGCCGAAGCTGTTAGAACTCAGATACTATACGTATAAGAATGTAAATATATGTATAAAATGTATGCAAATCTAAATCAAACATACACTAATTTGATATCTGAACGCAAAGCTGTGAACGTTTTAAAAAACGAGTCTATACTTAAATCATAATCCATGCTTTCTAAACCTTTAATCGTGCTTATTATGAAATAATGTGCCTCGTGGAAATAAATTCTTGACGCACAAATACAAATTATAAATACAGATACTGACCAAGGATTTATGCGTTTTTATCCATGTCATGTAATTTAATGATGCTTGTAACACAGATGATACAACATTAATGCTGTATTTAATTTGGGCCTGTGGTTGCAGGTACGTTTATTTGAGGAATAAGACTCTTGAAGGTCTGTCCCACAAGAAGTCTCAACCCTGAGTAATTAGATGTCTCTGTCCTGGTGCTGCCTATCTTTATCCCATTGGAGGACTGTCCAGGCCCTGGAATTTGGCAGACTATATCAAGGGATGGGGGACAAGTCATGGGTGCCCCTTTTATTATTATGAAACACACCCAAATCTGATAGTTTTGCATATTTTGCAGGCACACCAGACATTGGAGAGTGGGATTAAGGGAGATTGGGAGAGAAGTAGGTGGACAAATGAAAGGTGAGAGGAGGTGTTTCAGAGAGAAAAAGAGGAGAGAAACCTGGACAAAGGAGAGACGAAAGAGAGAACAACATCTGGACAGTGGACAAGAGAGCAAGAAGGAGATGCAAGCATGGGTAAATGGAGGGAGAAAGAAAGAGGGCTCCACGAGAAAAGAGAAGAAGAAAAAGGATGGGATTCGAGGGGAATGGGGATGAGGAAAGCGGGGATTAGAGGGGAACTAGAACAACAAATTGGTAGAGACAGACCCTAAATATAAAGAGCATGTTAGAGACAGAATGATGTAGGGTCGGAGGGCAAAGAGGAGGAGACCGGTGAGAAACTAGAAGGGTGATTGAGCTAGAGAGAAAGGGAAGGGAAAGAGGGGGAAGAGAGGAAGAAAGATAGGATCAGAGGGGAAAAAGAGAGAAACAGATGCAGCCAAAGTGAAAAAGGAGAGGGGCAAAGAAAACAAGCAAGCGCGCCTCGCGCGGCAGCAGGGGGAGGGGGCTTGCCGATTCCCTTGCGGGAGCCAGCGGCGATAATTGATACCATATGGCGCTGCCGCTCGCTCCCGCAAGGCAATCGCCACATGTGCACGCGTTGCCATTGAAGGCAATGGAACACGTGCACGTTTTTGGGGAAAAAAGGGAACCGATGGCTAAAGGTCTCCTCCTACCAGCGCATGCACGCTGCGTAGGCGAGACCTAAAAAGGATCTCATTAGCCTACCAAACAGCTAAAAAAGTAGTCCACATTTGTAAATCAGGTCAGTTTTAAGCGTGTAAAGACACACTGTATGAGTATTTTGCAAGGAATTGGAGGCTGCATGCATCTGTGTTTGCTGCAAGCAATGTTTATAGCAATATAATTGAAATCAACCATCCGGTCATAAAACAGGCCTCAAACTATTAAAAAACTGTTCTGTCAGACCGGCCCATCGGGCATAGCCCGATTGCCCTATAGGTCTTGCTGATCCCCGTTTTGAAAGTTCAGCTTTCGCCACTAACTACACAAATCAGACTTTCTGGGGTCCAAAATAATTGATTTCCACAATATCCTTCACAATTTTCACTAGCATGCGTTCCAGAAATTGTTAATATGACTGGAACGCCTGCTCGTGAAAGTCGGCCACTCACACCTTCCTGCTTTTTATGCTAGAGTGTCAGCTATCCTAAAGCATGGCTGTCAAATGCTCCCATGAACAGTGTCTCATGCAGACAGCCCTGGGAACCAAAGGCCATCATGAATTCCTAGATCCACGACAGCATTGGCAGAAGCAGTGCAGGTTTCCATCTCACCAATTTCTCTTAACCTTTCAGGAATTTACAAGGCTTGGAGGGCAGTGGGGAACCCTCTCGCAATACTTTCCACATCGTTGGGTTTCATTTCTTGACTGCCCATTGAGAGAGACAATACTTGGGAATGTGATTATAGAGTTGGCAATGTGATTGCAGTGTTGGCAATGTGATTGCAGCTTTGGCAATGTGATTGCAGTTTTGGCAATGCGATTGCAGCTTTGGCAATGCGATTGCAACTTTGGCAATCCAACTGCAGCTTTGGCAATGCAATTACAGCTTTGGCAATGTAATTGTAGCTTTGGCAATGCAATTGTAGCTTTGGCAATGCAACTGCAGCTTTGGCAATGCGACTGCAGCTTTGGCAATGCGACTGCAGCTTTGGCAATGGGATTGCAACTTTGGAAATGCATCTGCAGCTTTGGCAATGAAACTGCAGCTTTGGCAATGTGATTGCAGCTTTGGCAATGCGATTGCAGCTTTGGCATTGTGATTGCAGCCTTGGCATTGTGATTGCAGCCTTGGCAATGCGATTGCAGCCTTGGCAATGCGATTGCAGCTTTGGCATTGCAACTGCGGTTTTAACAATGTTATTGTGGCTTTGGCAAGGTGATTGGTGGCTTTGGCAAGGTGATTGGTGGATCTGGCAATATGACTGCAGCTCGGGCAATGAAGCCAGGACTTTGGCAGTGTGGCTTTCTCTTGCAGTGTAATTGTATCTCTGGCAATGTGACTGTGGTTTTGGTAAGCTAAACACACCCTTGCGTCTTTTTGACTACACACTCTTTTCACAAAGACCATTGATTGATTATCAAATTTTTCTATAAAATATATTTCTTAGAAATAAAGTATTTCTAAATCTGATTATCAAATAGGTGCACCTTTCCCTCGTGTCCAATCAGAAGACTGACTGAGCTGCGACCCAGAAGGAGAGCTCTCTGATTGAGTAATAAATCATTTACAGTGTGACTAAATATTGAAATATGGAACTAAAGCATGCAAATGTGAAAGGTTAAGGCGTGTGAAGGCAAGGAGATACAAGGAATCCGTTCAGAGTGCGTTACCTCTGGAGTCATCTGGAATGACAATGGGTGGAGCGATGTCTGGAAGCTCCTCCTCCTGAGGCTGTAATCCCGCGGCTCTCAGGTGATTAATGTCGAGCAGGTCTGGCATATCTATGGATACATCTACAAAAAGGACGAGATACATTTTATGAGAAATCAGAAGCAAGGTCAGTTTACACCCAGGAGAGTAGACAATTCTTCTCAATTGGACATCTACTAGAATAGATAAGGCCGCACAGAGTGACCCTGTTACCATCCAAACGCAGTGAAATCATTGCAGCATGGCACGCTACGCCCATTAACATCTATGGCTCCCACACTGCCACTACCTTTACAACTCTTAAATAAACACATAGAATCCCTAATTTCTAAATGCATTAAGAGGATACGAAGCTTCCATATGCCATGCTACCTACTGAAGTACCTTCCTCCAAGTCACCAAAGGATATTTGCGCTGTATGCAAGAATATATTAAGGGTCGGGCCTCAAACAGGTGCTAGTCAGATGGAGCGGCACCAACATGCATGGTCCTAAACGTTCAAGTTCTGCTCACACAAGGCGTGTGACAGACAGGCTGCTGAACGTAGAGCTGCCTCCATGGTACGATTAGTGATTGATGTGTGGAATTGCCCTCCAGTTAAATTCTTTGCCAGTATTCACCACTTAATTTCCCACACATGCTATATGAAGCCCTTTCCCCATAGCTTGGATAAGATGTCTCCAGGAAGGCTGATTTTGCAGCCCATGTTTCATGTTTATTGATGCTTTTGGGCTACTTAAAAGTGCAAGTCAGAGTAAAGGAAAAACCTATTCTCTCCTACCAGTACTGCATCTTTAACAATCACGAACAATAGGCATTCCAGAAACGTCTTTGTTTGATGGCGTCACCTGGGGCATATATTATAGCATCATTCACAGGAAGGCCTCTTGTTAGGGCAGGGCTAAAAACAGACAATGGGCCTATTCACAAAGGTAAACTTACACAGGAGTAAATCTACACATGCATGTTTTTCTCTTACACTTTTGAGTAACTTTTACCACTGTTTTGGGTTCTTTTTGGCTGTATTAACTTTATAAATGCAGTTTGTGACTAGGAAAGGGCTTACTCATTGGTTGACGGGTCCCTCCCTAAACCCTTGTTCTGCCTTCCTAAACCCCACCTATTTTCTAGTAAGTACACCCCATTTTTTAACCATTCCCCCTGGTCTCTCCAACATTTACTACTAAATAGTAAACTTACGTGTGAGTATCTTCCCACAGAAATGATAGTAGAGGTGGAGTTGGAGATTTACACGTGTAGGATTGTGAATAGCATTTTGTAGTACTTTAGTGTTATTATTGTAATACAATTGTGAATAAGCCCCAAACCGCTTTCCCCAAAGGAAGCCAAACAATATTAGGGCTAGTGCTGTCATGTTAGGGCTATAATTGACAGGTCCACGTATCTCTCCTTGAAGACGACAACTACAGTGCTAATACTCGAGAAGGAAAGTGATTGGAATTTTTAATGGTTAAACTTTTAGCACAACTTGTGCTCTTAGTAATAAGGCACAAATAAGCTCAACAGCACTGTGGTAAATAAAAACAACAACAGCCTAAACAAGAGACAAGCAATGCAGCAGAAAGTCATTGAGTGAACACAAACAGTACAAGAGGGAAAATTTTTCAACCGAGAGGTACTTCTCAAAAGTGTGCATGATGACAGGTTGGAAAATGGAAATAGACGCAGAAGTTCCTCTACGCAAATACTTTTTCACAGAATGGGTAGTGGGTGGATGTATGTTGCTATATCATGGTCAACAATAATGGCATATACAAATATTCCACCCACCACATTGCCTCCAGTGACATGGTAAGTATATATTGACAATCCTTAAACTCTACATCTTCTTATTGTGATGGTATTTGATTTGGTGAATGCAACATTTTTGTTGTATGATATATCACATGCGTTATAGTGATGTCCCACTGCAGAGGGTTCATGGGATGAGCTCGGCCAATATCAGTGGAACAAAAATGGCAGCAGAGTTCAGAGACATAGGAGAGGAAGAAGAGCATGTGTGATGGAGGGCAAAAAAAGCTGGAGAACAAGTACAACCCCACATCACGAGTAGACACAGAAATGGGCATGCATTCTTCTTGGACATTCTCTTACATGCCTTTCCGGAAACATTCTTGTGCCATAAATGATCATAAACATCCATCTGCAATACTTACCAAGTTTTTTGGGAACCCAGTCAAGACCAAAAGTGAACTTCTTAATCTGCACTATCAGGTACTCAGGAAATGAGGCGAAGAGGGATGTTCTGAGGAACACAAGTGAGCAGTAAATTGAATGCCTCCAAGAAGCAGTGCAACATAATATAGCAGATGAAAAGCATGATGTGTGAATGAGTCTATGAACCACAGTCTATGAAGCACTTGTGGCTGCAGACAATGAAAGTGCGCATACGTTAGCCATGAATATGTAAGTGTGCATACAATGAAACCCCTCCAAGTCAAGTAAGCAGGGAACGGCAATATATCTTATGATGCGTACAACCCCCCAACCCTAAGCATACTTCGAAGCACTGAGTAACATTACCATATAAGCATGCATTTCAGGAGGGAAAACACCAATTAGAGAGCAACAACATAATCTTTAGTAAACGGTCACCTGTATGTCGACAACATCTCACTGGCAAAGGGAGCTTTTCGACTGCATTGCCACCAGAGGCGGACCTGCCACATGGGAGATTGGCTGAGTACTCAATGGTCTGATGACTCTGAAAGCCAGTCACGCTGGGGTATAGTAACCCAACTCTCTCAAGTTACTTATAGGCCTATTCTCAATGTCACTTCTGCAGTCACTGAAACATAACAGTCTCATTCCTGTACATACACATCCCATGAACATCGATTGTATCTTGTATAATTCGGTACCCATCCATGTTTCCACAGAAGCCATCTCTAATTCTGTGAGTGCCGAGGCGAGTACAGGACCTGGATCAAAGAGTTTCTCAGTGGCCACAGAGTGACGCACCACCATCCTATGTGTGAAGGTAGATGACTTCAGTGGGCATGGGGCAGTAGCGGCTGGCGTCGTTGAAGAGTGAAGGGGTCGGGGGGACAATGGACAACAAATAAAATACAAAAATAAATAAACGTACCTGCAGCCAGCTGCATCGCGCTCCTCTGCTCCAGTCCACTGCAGGCACAGGCTGCTCCCAGATACCCCTGCGGCCAATCCTGACGCTACTCTCATGCATAAGAGCAACATCAGGATTTCCCTGAGCGCCCGGAATGTGCACTCCCAGTGAGACCGGGAGCCTGTGCCGGCTGTCTCCAACCCGGCAATGCAGCTCAGGTTGGAGACAGCTTCAGTGCGAATGTCGGTTTGGCCGTCCTGAGACAGCCGGCCAAACCCACATGCACACTGATATCAGTGCATACCACTCCCCCTCCAGTGACTGTCATCCACCTGTCCCCAAACACTTGGCCGGGAAAGGAAAAATAAAACAATAGTAAAACGTGCTTATTATCGTTTTATTTTTCCTTTCCTGCCATTTTGAGGTAGCTGGCGGGGGGGGGTAACGCGCCTCTGCCAGAGCGGAGTAGCCGCCATTGGCATGGGGGTCAAAACTACAATCACACAGGCTCTGTCTCCGAACGTCATGGTGCCAATGCCTGTGCTCTTTTCTGGATTTTTAGGAAAAATATAAGCGGGAGCAGGAATGGGGGTCTTGGCCCTCCTAACCCTATTTAGTCCTCGGTCATGCATACCCAGTTCTTTTGTATAAATATTTGTTTGTCTTTACTGCACAGATGGAGCTATAATACATAGAATTCTGCAATCCCTGTATAAAAACCCGTTTTTAATGTCTTTATATAATACAAGGTATTCTGCAACCCCTGTATAAAAACACGTCTCTAATTTGTTTATAATCGGTGACTTGTGAGGCATTGAGTCACCGATTATAAAGAAATAAAGTCAGAATGCAATTGTAATACCTTATTACAGTTGTGTTGTGACATCATAATGCCTGCAGTCAGGGGGAAAGGCAGGTCAGGCCATGGAGCATAATTAAAGCAGCTGTTTCTCTAGCTATACAGTGACAAACATAAAGGAGATTTTTATGGCAACATGTTTATTTTCGGGCACTCCTTAGGTAATTATAGAAAAGTTCGAATCTTTCTGCATGTTTGAACACATTACCAGCTGCTGCGCCTTTTTTTGACTGATTCTAATATCGTTTTGTAGCAAATATCTAACAGCTTTTTTGATGTGTTTCATTTTGCACTAGAGGCTCTATTTTTAGTCTTCGTGTAGTGCTACTCCATTTCATATGAAATTGCTATGCACCAAGGATTTAAGTGGTTTATGGGAAAGGTGATGCTGTGGCCATGTATCATAGGAATAAAGTACTCCCTGCCGTACATGAAAAGGATAGTGCAAGTCACTGTGGACTTTCACAGTCCTACAAAGGAGCTCAGCCTTCTGCCTCGTTCTTCTATTTGGTCATGGAACTCCTCGGTGACTTGCAATATCCTTATAATGTAAGGCAGGCGGTACTTTATCCCACATTTATTCTTGCTTTTATTTAGAGTCACTGAAAAATATGTGAGTGAGTCGAGGAAGCTTTTTTATGATTGTGCATTATTGCCGATGATATCAATCAATACTGTCCAGACAATAATGTACCTCTAACTGTGCACTGTAAGATGGTCATAATTCTTAAAGCTTTTCAGGACCATAAAAAGCACAAGGCAAAGAGCCAAAGCTTTATACAGGCATGGTGTTTGCAAGGTGACATAATGCCATGAGAATGTAATAGGTGGTGGGGGGGGGGGGAATTGTTCAATATAGTGCCATTAGGAGAATAAGAACTCTTCCCTTAGAAGCAGTGGGAGATGCATTTAAGTGGCAATTGAAGTTTTATATCTTCCATCTTGGTATACTGCTCTAGTTAACAATAAAGACTGTTCAGCTGAGGATATTTCGGAGAACTATGCTGTATATAGGATGGTTCATCTTGTTAACCTGCTTAAAGAATTGACCCCAGCTTTCACCCAAATCTATTACTTGACCGTTCTTATACAAAATCACCTGGGCAAACATATAGGGCCGGTTAAATTTGGGCAGAACGCATCCAGTTCTCTCAAAAGCCGTAAGTCACTTTCCTTAAACCTGAATGCTCACAATGGCGTGCCTAGGAATATTCCTCCTACTAAATTACCCATTACACCCATGCTTATTTACAAAGGAAATCACAATTATCTGAAAAAAGGGAACCGTATCAATATCTTTCTTTCATTGCTGTTGCTAAAAGAATATACCTCTTCATCAATATGTCAAGATGAATGTATTGAAGCAATGGAGGGTGCCCAAGATAAAAGTGCCAGAATTTACATCACCTGTATCACATGCACAAACTAGTTTAAGTGTACCATAGCACACCCTAAGAATTTCAACACCTTGGCCCTCATTATGATGGCGGTCGGCCAGTCCACCAACCGCCATCGTATCGGGCAGGTGACCGTCCAACAATGAGTCGGCGGTCCCACCTGCCCTTTTAGGATAAGACCGCTGTGCAGGCGGTCGTAAAGTGCCTTTTTCTACTGTGGCTTGTGCTGCGGCCCAGGAAAAGTGCCGCAGCACAAGCCACAGTGGAAAAAGGCACTTTGTGCACATCCATGCACCGTGTCCCAGGCACCATGTGGTGCCTGGCACACGGTGCATGGATGTGTGGGGGCACTGCATGTGCCCCCAGGATCACTGAACAGTGGCCTATGGGGGACGGGGGCCCTACTTGGGGCCCCCAAAGTCCGTTTCCGTCTACCTTTTCATGGGGGTGGGAACGCCATGAAAACACTGTCAGAATGGGAAATCCAAATTCCTACAGTGGTGCCTGCGCAGGCACTGCCTCCATTGTAGGGATAGGAGGCCGACCGCCGCCCCAACTGGAGCTTGGATCCTGTCGGGGGCAGCAGTCCTACCTCCCTGACCTCGGCGCTCCGACCGCCGGTATTCTAATCAGGCAGTCAGACCAATGCCTAGGATGTCGGGTGGAATGCCACCATCGACTTGTCGGTGGTGGTCCGCCCACCATCGTAATGGGGCCCTAAGTGCTCACTGACTGTAAAATTTGGGAGTTTTCAGTAGGGAACTGCTGGTGATGCTGGCAAGGTTAGTGGTAACTTTGACCTACCTGTTTAGGTTAGTAAAATTGGCAACATACTCTAGTCAAGAACTCAAGAAGAACTCGGGGGAGCTCTGGGGCCAATCAGTTGAAAGCTCTGAATGCATTAGTGGTTATTTAAGTAGAGAAGAGCTATACCTCAAACAACCCTGTCGGGAGGATGAATGCAGGCTTATGAACATCCTATCAATCAGAATTTACTCACTTTGCCCCCTTGGAATTCTACAAGACCTTAAAAGCAGTTGAATGAACATTCGGTAGCAACTTGTTTTCCTCGTTTTGATCTAGTTTTTTTTTCAGAAGCCTGGTATAAAGTTGAATATTCATTAAGTGTGTGTGCAGTCTTTGAAGTAAAGTAAAGACCAAGCCAGATGGAGTAACTATTGGTCATATAGCCTGTGGCCTTAAAGTAAAAGTCTTGGTGTATTGTACACATAATGCATTTATTGTTTGTTTCACTTTGCTAACTAATAAAGGTACCTTAGTTAACTTTATAATCTGTGGTACCTAATTTGAACTCGAACATGGTTCTCGTGACCACGCAATGTGGCTCTTGGTTGGGATTCTCCATTCAGTTATGGATGACCTCCACAACAAATTGATTTTGGTGACTGGGGATCTTACTTGCCGTCTTCTTGAACTGCACAGTGATGATTGTCTCTCAATTTTTGATGAATTGTGTGGGTGTTGCTTCATTAAATTTCTTCCCACTAAATATATTAATGGGGTAAATGGCTCTTACACCAGCTACAGTCCTCGCAGCTCAGGACCTTATATTGTAGCTTTAGTGGGGATCAACATGCCAGATTACTCTCTCTGCCTTCAGGAGAAACACTACTTTCGATTACAGATGAATCAATCCCCCCTTTTTCCAGGTGGGTTGAGGAGTAGAAAATAAAGAATGTTTTTCTTTCCGACCATCTCTCTCAATCAGTAAAGTACTATATTTCTAAACTGACTTCTCCCCCTCTCGTTAATGTATGTACCATGAGAGAAGTGCAGAGAAACAACATAATCAATTGGTCAATTGATAGTCTTGAAACTTCCCATAACTGGTCCTCCACTTTTGGCTTGAGATCATCTATATTTCTTTGTGTAATTTGTTCTGAACTGATCTGCAGAGAGATTTCAGAATATTTAAATGGGCAACAAAATCGATCTGCCCCTATAAAAGTTTCGTTAAATACAGGACATTAAAATGTAATTTATTTCACAGTTCAGGACTAGTCATTAAGGGTCTCAGGTTGTGGCTTACCAAAGGAATTGGAAGGAATGCCACAGGGAATATAACAGACTTCAATCACCCTGGCCATGGAGGGATTTTAGCAACTAAAATGGTGCTGACTCTTTGAAGTCTGAAAAACAGAAAACAGCTCTAGCCCCAACTGGCAGAGAAGTATGGCAGTACGCATTCAAATCAACATCTTGCTATGAGTGAAATTGACTGGAAGACACATCTTTCATTGCTTGTAATGGCAGGTTCCAGTTGAGACCTAGGCCAAGAGAGTCCTTGCAAGTTAGTAAATTTGAAATTTCCACCAGAGGAACTGATTCCTAAGGTAAAACGGTCCAATGGACTAGGCCCAAATGGAGAACCTGCAACTGTATTGAAAATACATTGCCAATTCTGGACAAAGGCAAGCCATCAAGTATTTGAATCTGTGTGGTAGAATGGCATCATTCCTGATTCATGGCAAAGCAGAATGCTGGTACAATTTTCTTTTTTTAAATTGATAAAAAAAGAATAATGATCCAATTAGTTATTGCTTTATTGTACTTTTAAGCATCTGTGGGAAACTCTTCTGTATGTGTGTGTGTGTGTGTCTGTGTGTGTGTGTGTGTAGATAGATAGATAGATAGATAGATATGTATTTTAACTGCTCATCCACTGGATTGCCTTAAACAATATACTCTCTTCGGTCCATACCAGTTTTTAACCCATTTGGTGTATTAACCATAACTGCATGGTATTGAAAATGCAACAGGATAAGAATGCTGTATAACACTTTTGTCTCATTGGTTATATCTTGCCATTTGATAAAATATTTTGCTAAAGGCTTTGAGTGGCTCCCGTAAGACGAAGGGGAATCTTTTGAGGGGTAATTAAAGATTCATGTAGGTTAGAATACATCTGAGGAAAGATGGATGGTACTTGCGACACCTCTACCCTCAATGTTCTCAAAAAAGGCTGCATCCTCATGCTCTGTTAATTTAATCTGTACACCTCTGAAC
The DNA here is from genome assembly GCA_963921515.1 of Calotriton arnoldi. Classification (NCBI taxonomy): domain Eukaryota; kingdom Metazoa; phylum Chordata; class Amphibia; order Caudata; family Salamandridae; genus Calotriton; species Calotriton arnoldi. The sequence continues at coordinate 2,957,518 of CAWUFW010000353.1, read as the reverse complement.
ATTGGGGTAATTTAATTCTAAAGACTGTTACTCTTCAATGTAGGGGAATATGAGGTATCCATGCATATGCAGTTTACTTGATGCGAGTGGACACTACTCCCAAGGTTTTACAACAACTTTTGGCATAGCTGGATGGTTATAACAATGGGCAACCACCTAACAGTGAATTTAAACAAGATCTAAGTTTTGACTTTTAGCAAGGGCAGTAAGAAATATGCTTAGTCAGCGCCTGCAAAATTGGTCTTGTTAAGCAGTATGACAATATAGGTGTCCAACTAAATCATAAGCTTTCATCATCACCAATATGTCACCGCACGGATATTGGCAAAAAATATTTTATGCATCTTTTGGCGCTATCGCTTCAAGTTTTGTTACCACAGCATTAAGGCACTATTAACATTTTTATCTAAGGATGTGTAAGAAGGGACTGGATCTCCTCCAGGATAATTGCCTTCGCAATAGGATTAGGCTGAGGAAAAGTACTTCTGAGGCAGTAATTTGTCTAGAGCGGAGTTCCACAGTTATTTGTACTGTGTTTTATTTTTGTAGCCTTTATCAGCAAAGATGTAAGGGGAGATCACAATTACACCCTTATTATCGAATGAAATAAATTTGAATATGCAAAACTACTGTAAGGCATACTTTAAAGGCTCGCTAACCATTTATAATCTGGAAAGATCGTGAGACACCTCTAGTTTATGGAAAAAAATGCTTGTTGTGAGTCAAGAGTCGATCAATTCCATTACTTGGGTAGGTTCATCCAGCCCAACAATATTACTTGTTTATGCAGCCTGCTGTTCATAAGAAATGTCTTCAATTCAGAATACAATCCACAACTCTTCTTGGTGTCTTTCTGTTCCCTTCTCTTTAATTTAGAACATTCTACCCGCAATTGGTGAAATGTTCTAATAGCATTATACCCCTTCTTCCATGGTCTATACCCATTGTTAAAAACCCTTCTGACTCATGTTTAACTTGGTTTCAGAATCTTTAACAACTGTTATAGCCCACACCAGCAAGTTAGAATTCTATATTAAAGATGAGTAGTTACGTCATTTCCCTATTACAAGTGACTAGTAATATCATAACTGTACTGTAATAAGAAAAGTAGAGACAGGGTTTTAAAAAGGGATTGCAGGCTCTTGAGTAATATAAAGAGATTAACTCCACAGTATCACATTGGTTGTATGTTGCAGTGGGCATTTTAAAGAGAAGGGCAATCTCCCGGTGGTTCTAGTGCCGCTGCACTGGGAGTGGAGCTCAATGGGCGCATCATCTTAAAATGTCTTACAGGATAACCAGCACTTTCTGGAGAGTTCCTTGTGTGCGCAGCAATTTTCAGACAGTAGTAAAAATGTCAAGATAATTCTAGTGATTAATGTACCTGCTGGAGAAATCTGTGTTTTTTCTAGAGGCAGTTTTGACTAAAGTAGTGCAGAGAGTTAATGTGCCTGCTGCAAAGTACATGTAACATGAAGATCACAGAACTTTATTTTATGCAGACAGTTGCACAAGTTACTAACTTGTGTAACGATATATCTGTAAGAGACAGTAGTTAGTGACAGATTCCTTACCTTAGAATATCCCCAGGCGTCAGGCTGGATCCGGAAAGTTTTTGCGTAGCAGTACCCTTGCGCGTCGGTAGGCGGCGTCGTGCGGCTCCGCGTCCGTCGTCGGCGTCGTGATCGCCGGGATGACGTCGCGGGCAGTACTTAGACGCCGCTCCTGCGCGCTGACGTCAGTTCTGTACACGACTTTCCGCGCCAGGAACGCAGAGCCATGCAAGAAGCTGACATAAGTGTCTGAAAAATACTAGGGCCCTGAAAGGGATGTCCTTAACCCTAGAAATCAGTTAGCAGAACGGGGAGGATGGGCGGGCGGTAGGAATCTGTCACTAACTACTGTCTCTTACAGATATATCGTTACACAAGTTAGTAACTTGTGCATCTGAAAGAGACACGTTAGTGACAGATTCCTTACCTTAGAATAGATACCCCAGCAATACCAACCCCGGTGGTGGGTCTGCGAACAAAGATCAGACAAGGAAGTCCTGGAGGACAGAACGGCCAAAGAAGCCGTCCCTCCGGACCTGACTGTCAAGGCAGTAATGCTTTGTAAACGTGTGCAGCGAGGCCCACGTAGCTGCCTGACAAATAACGGGCAGCGGAACACCGCGGCCCAAGGCCGTGGTAGCAGCTGTTGCCCTGGTGGAATGGGCACGCAGCCCAACAGGAGGCTCCTTCTTAGCCAAAGAATAGCAGGTCTTGATGCACAAGGTAACCCAGCGGGAGATGGTTCGTTTGTGCACCGCCCGACCTTTTTGGCGCCCACGTAGCCAACAAAGAGCTGGTCATCCACCCGGAAGTGTTTTGTGCGGTCGATATAGAAGGAGAGCGCAAGTTTTGGGTCCAGACGGTGGAGCCTCTCTTCCTCTCTGGAAGGATGCGGAGGCGGAAAGAAGGTAGGCAAAGTGATGGTCTGCCCAATGTGAAAGGCAGTAACCACCTTTGGCAAGAAGGACGGACGCGTCCGAAGAACAACCTTGTCTGGATGAACAGACAGAAAGGGAGGTTTGCAAGATAAAGCCTGGAGCTCACTCACCCGCCGAGCGGAGGTGATGGCCACCAGAAAGGCTGTCTTTAGAGTCAAAAGACTAAGAGGACAGTTATGCAGAGGCTCAAAGGGAGCGCACATTAAAAGGTAAGAACCAAGTTCAAGTCCCACTGAGGCATCACAAATGGAACAGGAGGAAAGAGGTGTGTAATGCCTTTTAAGAACCTGTTAACAACAGGGGACTTGAAAAGGGAGGGCTGATCAGGGAGCCTGAGGAAGGCCGAGATAGCACAGAGATAACCCTTGATGGTACCCAGGGCAGAACCCTGTTGGGCCAGAGAAAGAAGGAACAGAAGGACCTCAGAAAGAGGGGCAGAAAGGGGGTTCACAGCCTTTGCTGTGCACCATGCCACAAATTTGTTCCACCTGCAGGCGTATACCACCTTAGTGGAGGGACGCCTGGCTGCCAGAATCACATCACAAACTTCGGGAGGCAAGTCGAAAGGAATCAACTGCCGCCGCTCAATCTCCACGCAAGCAGGTGTAGACTGGACAGATTCGGGTGGAGAACCGTCCCCTGCTGCTGCGACAGAAGATCCTCCCGAAGAGGCAGACGGATCGGGGGATCTACGCTCATACTGAGTAGCTCGGGATACCAAACTCTTCGAGCCCAGTCAGGAGCCACAAGAATGACTTGGGCCCGGTCGTGCCGAATCTTCTTCAACACTCTGGGTAGAAGTGGTATAGGCGGAAAGGCGTACAATAGACCGCAACTCCACTCGTGACGAAAGCGTCGCCGAGCGAGTGCCGCCTTGGAAATTCCAACGCGCAAAACTGATGACATTGCGCGTTCTCTTCGGTGGCGAATAGATCTAACCAAGGCTCTCCCCACTGTAGAAAGAGTCCTTGCGCCACTTCCGAGTGAAGACGCCATTCGTGATCCATCATGCACCTGCGGCTGAGTTCGTCCGCCCTGGCGTTCAGGGAACCTGCCAGGTGTTGAACCATCAGGAACATGCCCTGATGTTCCAGCCATGTCCAGAGGCGCAGAGCCTCCTGACAAAGGGTCCACGACCCCACCCCGCCCTGTTTGTTGCAGTACCACATGGCGGTGGTGTTGTCGGTGAACACCTGCACTACCGTCCCTTTGACAGAGGGAAGGAATGCCTTGAGTGCAAGCCGGATCGCCCGGAGCTCCAGAAGGTTGATATGGAGCCGGGACTCCGCCGGAGACCAGAGGCCTCTGATCTCCGCCTCTCCCATGTGACCGCCCCATCCCAGAAGGGACGCGTCCGTCACAACTGTGTGCTCTGGCTGGGGAAGGGAGAGGGATCTGCCCATGATCCATTGCCGGTTCGAGAGCCACCACTGCAACTGTCTTGCAGTCCCCTCCGAGATCTGGACGTGATCGGACAGGTCGCCCTGGTGCTGCGCCCACTGGAACTTCAGGTCCCACTGCAGAGCCCGCATATGCTATCTGGCATGAGTGACCAGCAGGATGCAGGAGGCCATGAGGCCCAGCAGCCTCAGGGTCATCCGTACCGAAACCCAGGATAAAGGCTGAAAGATCGGAATCATAGCCTGAATATCCCGGACTCGCCGTTCGGGAGGATAGGACCGAAACTGCGTCGTGTCCAGAACTGCTCCGATGAAAAGGAGCTGTGGAGAAGGAATCAGATGCGACTTTGGCACATTGATGGAGAACCCCAGCGAGTGCAGGAGTTCGGCCGTAGTCTGGAGGTGGGAGACGACTGCCTGGGACGAGCCCGCCTTCAGCAGCCAGTCGTCGAGGTAGGGGAAGACTGAAACCCCTGCCCGGCGCAGATGAGCTGCGACCACCGCCATCACTTTCGTGAACACCCGAGGGGCACTGGTAAGGCCAAAGGGGAGCACGGTGAACTGAAAATGCTCGAGGCCTACCGTGAACCGAAGGTAACGCCGGTGGGCCGGCAGGACGGGGATGTGGAAATAGGCGTCCTGCAAGTCCAACGCTACCAACCAGTCTCCGGGGTCGAGGGCAGTCAAGACCTGAGCTAGGGTGAGCATCTTGAACTTCTCCTTCCGGAGGAAGCGATTGACGTTCCGGAGGTCCAAGATAGGACGCATGTCCTCCTTGTCCTTTTTGGGCACCAGAAAGTAGTGGGAGTAGCAACCACGCCCTACTTCTGGGGTCGGAACATGCTCGACGGCCCTCTTGGCCAAGAGGGCCGAGACTTCCTTCTGTAGAAGCACCAAGTGATCCCCTGACATGCGGTGGAATTGAGGTGGCATGGCTGGGGGGTGGTCTCGAAGGGGAGGGAGTAGCCCCTTCGGACAATGTCCAAGACCCACCTGTCCGAGGTGATGGGACGCCAGTGGTGAAGGTGATGGCGGACCCTGCCCTCGACTGGCGTGCTGTGCACCTGAAAGGAGGGACTAGGAGGGCTTGGAGGCCGCGGACGGGTTGGAGGTGGTGGCCTGACCCGCACGCTGGTTGCCCGAACCGCCACGGCGGTATCCACGTCCTCGGCCACGCGAGGCGCTTGCTGCGCGGGCCGTTGGCCGGGCTGTGGACGTGACTGGGCGCCCCTTCCGTGGCCACGAAAGGGGCGAAAAGCAGACGTGAGCGGAGGGCGCACAACAGCAAGGCCCAGGGACTTAGCAGTAGCCCGTGAGTCCTTGAAACGCTCCAGCGCATGGTCTGCCTTAGAACCAAAAAGACCGACTCCATCAAAGGGCATGTCCATGAGAGTATTCTGGACATCCCCTGAAAAACCAGTGGTTCTCAGCCAGGCGTGGCGACGCAGCGCCACCGTCGTTGCAAGCGATCTGCCCAGCGAGTCGGCGGTATCAAAGCCACAGCGGATGGTATATTTAGCCGCATCACGCCCTTCCGCAATGGCGCGGGTAAGCAGTGTCTGGACCTCCTCAGAACACTGCGGCAAAACAGTTGCCACCGAATCCCACAGGGAGTGGGTGTATCGGCCCAAGAGGCAAGCGGTATTAACAGACCGCAAGCCAGCACTGGAGGAAGAGAAAGCCTTCTTCCCAAAGTGATCCAGGCGCTTGGATTCCCTATCCGGAGGGGCGGTAGGGAAGGCGGTTTGGGAGGCAGAGGCTTGGACAACCAAGCTCTCAGGGGTGGGGTGTTGGGAGAGAAACAGGGGTCGCCCGGAGCAGGGCGATGGCGTCGGGCCACGTTCCTATCCACAGGAGCCCCTGTGGTGGGTTTGGACCAGGCACCCAAAAGAACGTCAGTCAGTGCCTCGTTGAACGGCAGCACAGTCTCCGCAGAGGAGGCCGCCGGCTGAAGCACTTCAGTCAGGATGTTAGACCTGACGACCACTGTAGGCAACTGGAGATTTAAGGCTCCAGCAGCTCTACGCAACACCGTTGCAAAATTAGCCCCCTCCTCCGTTGCCACGGGAGGAGACAGCATGCCAGAGTCAGGGGAGGTATCCAGACCACTGGCATCCCCAAGTTCCTCAACCCAGTCCGGGTCAAACTCGCACTGTTGTGTGAGAGGGTCCTCAGACCCCTCCCAGCTCTCCTGGTCCTCCTCAGGTTGAAAATATGGAGGAGGAGGGACATCAGGGACCCAAGGTCTCATCGGCGCCGGAAACGGCGTCGGGCGACGCCGGTCCGGCTCCATGTCCGGACCCGGAGAGAACCGGGGAACGACGCCGCCCGGAGCCCCGGACGGCGTCGGAAACGGCACCGGGGACATCGGCGTCGGCGGAGGCGTGGTTAGGTCAACCGGCGTCGATGGGGATGCGGCACCACCGGAGCCGGGGTCGAGGCCGGGGCCGGAGCCGAGGCCGGGACGAAGGCTGGTGGGACAGGCGACGCCGGGACCGGAGTCGACGGCGACGCCGGAGCAACCCCATCAGGGCCCGCGGGGCCCGAAGGCGCACCGGAGGGGCCTTGAGGCCCGAAGAGGCGGGCCATGGCCGACAGGAATTCCTGTATATCGGCCGGAGTCGCCCCCGAGCCCGGGTAGAGGCGGGTACTGCGGGGGTAACTCGACAGGCACGTCCGGGGCCGCGGGGGCGGGGACGATGCCGACAGGGACCTCAGCCGAGTCGCGAGACCGGCGAGGCGAAGTCTTAGAGCGATGACGCCGCTTAGACTTCTTGTGCTTCGACTTACCGGAGGAGCGCGAAGACTTTGAATCCGACGAACGGCGGGGACTCCGCGTCCGGCCCCTCGACCTCTCCCGGGACCGGGGCTTGGTGCGGCGCGGAGCCGAATGCCGGACTTCGAGGAGCTTTCGAGACCGCTCTCGCAAAGCCTTAGGATGAAGTTTCCGGCAGTCAGGACACGACTTCGTGTCGTGGTCTCGGCCGAGACAAAAGAGACACTCGAGGTGCGGGTCCGTGATCGACATCATGCGACCACATTCCTCGCAGGGCTTAAAGCCGGGCATCCCTACGACACCTTAGGAGTCGTGAAGACTCGTTGAAGAAACAGTGAAAAAATTCACCAAAAAAGATAGTCAAAAAGTGACTAGGGCACTGCTCTTCCCGGATCTGCGCTTACTGGCGCGGAAAAAGAAGAACTGACGTCAGCGCGCAGGGGCGGCGCCTAAGTACTGCCCGCGACGTCATCCCGGCGATCACGACGCCGACGACGGACGCGGAGCCGCACGACGCCGCCTACCGACGCGCAAGGGTACTGCTACGCAAAAACTTTCCGGATCCAGCCTGACGCCTGGGGATATTCTAAGGTAAGGAATCTGTCACTAACGTGTCTCTTTCAGATCAGTGGGTTACAGCTTTTGTCACAGAGATCCTTTTGGAACTTGCAGTTTGTAAGTTACAATGCTTCTAATAAAGGACAGTGAGCTATGAACTGGTGTCAAAGAACTGCATACAAACTGCATGGCATAGGTTTATAACCTTATGTTTTGCTCCACAGTCTTTCATTGCTAAAAAGGATTTGATTAGGTTGAAATAAATTCTCATCAGTAAAGGCAACCCCGTCCACTGTGATGGTTTTCAATCCTGAGTTTGTGCTTCTCCAGACAAAGCACTCTTGAAATATACTGACTACCATTATGGATGACATGTAATTCCTCCATCTTGTGGTCCTCACAGTCTTATTTAACATTTTCGATACAACAAGTTACACACTTGTATGATTCATTGTCTCTGTGTAATGTATTTGGTATAAAGTGCTCTGGCACCCATAAAAGAAATTAAATAGATTTGAGAGAAGTGTTATGGAAATATGAGGTGCACCCTTGGAGGGTAGTAGTGTGGAAATCCATGAAGAAGGGGGTCAAAGAGGGGCACCAACAAAGATCCCTGCACTGGGTGCCACCAGTGCTAAAGCCGGCCCTGCCTACCGTATTCCACTGCATTCTTTTAATTTGTGATTGCAAAGCATTTTGGAAATATGTGCATGATTTATATGCTAAACATCTTCATCTTTATTGTACAAAACCAATACAGACTCATTTCTCCTTTCTCTTTGCCAGCTAACTCTCTACTGGTGCATGTTTAAGTATGCTGGGGCAGGACGTTAAAGAGTGTGCCAATGACTGGCAGAACTGCCTAAAATTAGACCAGAAGAGCCCAGTGCAGCTGTAATGATCTAAAATGGCCTATCCTCAAGAAAATGGTTAACTGGACATCAAAATAGTTTTCAATCACACAGTGGCAAAAAGGTTATTCTGTGATTATCTTCTGTCTCCTACATTGAGGAAATAAAAACAACCTAAGCAATGTACAGAGCTGTTCAGATCCAGTAATTACAGGGTGTCGGTACTCAACACAACTTGGAAACTGAGTAAACAGGGTTTTGTGCAAGGGCCAGAAAATTCATTTCCCCTCTAATAATATCACTGGGTTAATGCCCTGTTTTACCCTAAACCTCTCAATAGGAACATATCTGCTCCTGTAGACCATGAGGGAATATATGGATTGAAAAATGCATAAAGCATTAATGATCCTTTGCTTACTTAGAACATGATGACATAGTACTAAAGGCCAAATAAAGGTTAGCAACTCCGACCACCGGCGAACCCTAACCCATCGCCACTAGGCCTGTGGCTAGCTCCCAACAGTTCTCTTCATTGGAATATTACACATTTGTACCTGGACTCTACTGAGAGGAGCTCTTTAAACTGTCTACCTGACTCCAAATAAAACTGTGGCCACTAAGAACAACAGCTGAATATGAGAGCAGCCCTGGAATGCACCTACAACTTTCTGACAAGATCCAACGAGAGAAATGTGTAGGAAAATTTCCTTTGAATCCCATTTGTGTGGCATTGTCTCTTATTTCTCTTAACCATTTGGACAGAGATTTGCTGATATGCAAATGCCATTCCCTTAAAACAAAAATGAAGGGTTGAAAAGGCATGTGAAACACAGCTGGTACAACCCCATTCGCATGATTACATGGCCTATGACCTTGATTACAAGTGGTGCAGAATAGGGTGGGGTATTTAAGAGAGGTATTTACCGAGTGTGGTAAACGTCTCCATTCCGAGTCCACATGCTTGAACAGGGCACCTCTGACATGGGCTGAAGCCGCTACGTATAACTGCAGTGGGAAGCAGCCCATTGCAAGCAGCTCCTTTCTCAAAGAGCTCCTCTGCCGATGGCCAGATCCCCCACATGGTCACATATCTATAAATCGAAGAAGGCAAAACAGCCTCCTCTACAGAAGCTGCAGCACTCCCTTATATCTCTCCCCCCATCCGTACAGTGGTGTGAATTGTCTTCGGTGTCTGGGTCAGCGCAGACGAGAGCTGCGGAGAAGTGCTACAGCCACCTCATGCAGCACACCATCTTCCTCCAAGATCCTTCCTCCAGATCTCAGGGAACCACCATCATGCATTATTAAGTCAAGCTAAACCTGGAATTTTCAGCTCTCCTTTCAATCTCATATTTCTTACATCTAGGACACTTTCCTCAACCATTCTTTATGCTTCCATAGAATAAATTAATTTCTTGGATCTCTGCCACTAACCTGTATACTCAAACTCTAATCTGTTTTCCTGTAGAACACTGTTCAATGAGGTTTATCGGACTTCTCTATCAAGCTTGTTCCACCTATTAATCTACCCTCAACTTGACGTCTCATTGACGAATCAATAGTTTATCTTCTAGTTCTCACACTTGTGCCTTCATTAATTTTGTGATCAGTAACCCATTATTTCAATTGCCACTTTCTTGACACATTTTCCTATATGTAGTCTTTGATCACCTTGTCAAGTTCTTATGCTGCTGGTCAATACAGGATTATCAATGGTTTTACCCTGGTCAATTGTGCATGACTATGGTGTGATAAGTTTATATTTAACACTTTTGAAAGAGAATAACTCCCATCTCAAGTACTGTATTGTCTTTCTCCTCTTTTCCTTTATTCTCATTTCCTCCACCCAGCACATCTTCTCCTCTACTTTATTTTTTCCTTGATATTTCTAAACTTTGTCATTCTCTTCTACAGAACATACAGGCCTTCAGAACAGTCACGCCTAGTTGTAATCTTATTATCCCAGCCTTTTCCCATTACATATCTATATTTCATCAGTGATAATTATCTATTTTTCATTTATTTCAATGAAATCGTTACTCTGTCTTTGTACTTTCAGTTTGCCAACAGGCCATATATGAATAAATTATACTTTTGTGCATTAAGTCACATAAAGTTCCAACTTAATTTGTTATGCATCTTCCCTGGATTTATGTATGTAATCAATTCACTAAAAGCATCATTAAACGTGATTTCCCAAACTAGCTTCCACCATAAACTAGATATTTTTAGCCCAACAAATCAATGTTTTGAAGAAAAGTTAGACGAAGAGTAACTCACTTGATACCTGCAGACTTTGCCTGCAGGGCACTGCTCCAGAAGTCATCCACATTGTCTGGCTCTAAGAAGGCCTGCAGACAGGCACTGAATGGGACCCTTGCACGGACCAGCTCCGGTGGAGGCCTTTTAGCCGACTCTGCTTCTTTTCTTTTCAGTTCATGAGCGATGAGTTCGTCTGCTCAAAAGGGAGAGACACCAATGGCTGAATAGGATATTTTCTCCGTCAAATGGTAAATTGTATGCTGCGTTCTTGCATGTTCCCACTGATATACCTCGACTCGCTAGGACCTTTCAATAGCTTTTCCATAAATAATTGGAATCGCTAGGTGAGCACAAGGCCAACTTACAAATACCAGGGCACTGCTGAAAGTCCAAAGCGAAGGCCCAGTGCTAAGCATTTTAATGGTCACAAAAGGTCTGATTTGGTATTAGTGACTGTTAAAATGCTTTTTCCTATGTACTAATCCCATTTTAGGAGTCGGAAATGTTTTTTCAACTCCAAAAATAGGATTCTGAATTTTTACCGATTCGGTATATGGGAGGAAAGTGTAGTGAGTGTCCCTTTCAAATGCTGAATCGGTATCAAAGTTTTGGGCCAGAAATCCTGCCACCAAACATTGCAAATCTACTCACTCCTCCAAGGAGGGAGTAACCCATTCGCATAAGGGAAGAGGGCCCCTTGGGGCTCCTTCTCAGTGTAAATGGAAATGGAAAGTTTATTGAAGTGTAGGCAGTGGTCCACAGGACCACTGCCAACTCTGAATGAATGAATTTATTGACTGTACAATTAATTAAAAACATTACAGTAAAAACAATCGACATATAGAAAATTAGAAAGACTAAAATGGTAAAAACTACAGTTTATGTTTGATAAATGTGCCGCCCCCCCGTCACCCGCTCGATCAGCCAGCGCCTAAGTTTGTAATCATAGGCGTGTGCCCTTGCTCAAGTTTGTGGAGCCCCCAATGATCCATAAAAATAATCTACTTAAAAAGTCTATAAACCGTTCACCTTGGCACTTCGATTAGAGACTGTAAAATAGCGCGATCTTAATAGGGCGGATGAAGAGGGGCAAGAGCCTCAGTGCTTGTTGGGGGCCTGACTACTTTCTTCTGCTGGATTTGCAGTGCTCGTCACCAAAATTTGATTGTATTCGTTAGCAACCTTTAGCGAGATCCTGATCGGATGCGTGAATTTCCCCAGTCTTGCTAGGGTAGTCGTGTTTGTTGTGGAGAAGCACAAGGCTGACGCTTCACTACAAGACTTCATTCCGTTAGTGATACAAATCGGGCGCAGGAGCCGCTGGCGTTCGTTATTGAGGTTGGGGCAGCAGCATAGGAGGTGCAACCAAGATTCCCTCATGTAGGAACACAGTCTACAATTTGTGGTTTCCCCCCTGCGGGCCCATGCGGGGTTAAAATCGGCAATTCCTAGTGTGATTAGTCTCATCAAAAGTATTCTGCTTCGGGCTTGTGGTGTGAGGGCCTCGCTTAGGTAGGGTTGTGCTTTACCCGCCATGTAGGAGTTGTTCAGTGGGTCTAAGTGAGAGCTTGAGCGGAGAGACTTGAGGTCAAGATCAAAAGATATTTCGCTCACTTGTCTGTTTATCGCTTTTTTCCAAGCGTTCAGTGGAATTTCCAGCAACAGTATACTCTCTTCCTGGATCTTTAGTAACTTGATAGCTTTGCCAAGGCTAGTGTGCCAGGCCGAGCCTGACCCCTCGAACATAGATCTCAATTGATGTCTTAGAGAGTTGACTGGAGCCCTTAGAATTCTTAGATGTAGCTTTATGAACTGCCCCTGGCACATCAAGTCTGGCCTCGCCAAACCTAGCTCCAATCTTAGCCTTGAATTCCTAGCTGACCTCGGAATGAGGAGCACTGATTTATATGCTTTGGCTTGGGCTGAGTTGAGGAGGGCGTCCTGTGACCCAGGGAAGGCCAGGTGGCCATAGCTAATGGCTGGGAGCAATTTCGCTTTTAGGACGGTCAATATTGGTCCGGCAGAAGGGCTTATCAGGTGTTGGCTCAGTTGCTTTAACAGGTGTGTAACCTTGTTGGCCTTGGAGGTCTGCTGTTTCAGGTAGACGTTCGCCTTGGCCCGTTCCGAGAGCCAAACCCCTAGGTAGTTATATGAAGCCACTGTGCTAATTTGCAAGTTTCCCATTAGTCACTGTGCTTTCCTTTTCAGATGGTAGCTCCCAAAGATGATGACCTTGGTCTTCCCCTTGTTAACAGTCAAGCTGTTGTCATTATTAAAGCGATTCAGTGCGTTTAGGGCTCTTTGTAGGCCCACCTTCGTGTGGTCCATTATAGCTGTGTCGTCGGCGTATTGTAACACCGGCAGCCTCACACTTCCTAGCCTTGGTGCTACTAGGCTGGCTCCTTTCAGGGCGTCCCCCAAATCCGCGGTGTACAGGTTATAAAGGATGGGGGCCAACACGCATCCTTGTTTCAGCTCATTGTTCGTTGTTATTTTGGGGGACACTGTGCCGGCGCTTGTTTTAACCCGCACCCAAGTGTCTTCGTATAAGGATCTAATTGCCTTCAGGAGATTTGGTGGAATGCCCCAGTTTTCTAATTTCCACCATAGTCTTCTGCGTACAACTTTGTCGAAGGCTGTGCTATAATCGATAAAGCAGCAGAAGAGTGGAGGGTTTTTCTTCTTTGCTGCCTGGGCTGATAGGTGCGCTAGCGCCAGCACATTGTCCATGGTCGACGATTGTGACCTAAAGCCGGTCTGATAGAAGGGAATGATGCTTTTTTCTTCAGCCCAAGTCTCCAGGTCCTTCAGTAGGAGGTGGGCATAGGCCTTGGCTTCGAGATCAAGCAGGGCGATGAGCCTGTAGGTTGATGGGTTTAAGCGATCCCCTTTTTTAAAAATAGGGACCAATAGGGAGCCCCTCCAAGAATCAGAGGTTTTAGCTGTCGCGAAGGTGTAGTTCTAAAGAGGAGTTAGAATTGATGCCCAGAAGTCAGGGGCCTTTTTGAGGACCGGTGCAGGTATCCCGTTGGGTCCGGGGGCCCCGTCGTTCTTCATGTTCTTAAGGGTCTTGATGACCATTTGAAGGTTTATCTGGGCTGGCGGCGTGCACTGCTCCTCAGCCCAGGCTCTCTGTCTCATGGGGGAGTTGCCATGGCTGGGAGTCGCTTCTCCTGGCTTGGTACTAGTTTGCTGATGTTGTCCCACCCCGCAACTGATCTCTTCTGAGCTGCCTTTGTTTAAAGGGGCGATTGAATATAATTGCTTCACGTAGATCAGCCAGTCTTGCTCTGCTACTCCATTTTCTCTTAGGACTCCTCTGCTGCTCAGCTGATTTATATATCTCCATAGTCCTGATGGAGTCTTCTGCTTGAGCAGGGAGAAGACTTTGAGCCATTCCCTCTCTATGTGGGCTTTTTTGTGTTCCCACAATTTCTTCCTTAGGGCAGCCCTCAGTGATGCGATCGAAGGTCCCTCCGTTTGTCTGCCCCCTCTTCTCTTTGTTACGAGGGCCTTATGCAGGGCCCGTTTACTTTCACGTATGTCTTTGGTTGGGCAAGCGCTTCCAACAGTTGGTTGCACTTTGGACCTGGGGCATTGTGACTGGGGGTGTCCCATCTTCGCTTATAGGTCCTCTACAATGTTCTCCCAGTCCTTTGTGGGTGAGAGCGGCGTTGATAGGCTTCCTTCCTGTTTCGGATCCAACCAGGTTTGGAGCTTCTTGCCTATCTTATCTGACCATCTGATCCTCCTCAGGACTCTATGGGCCCGATTCACAGAACTAACTTAAGACAAAACCCTAAACTTACTACCATTTTGGTATTCACAGAAGGCACTTACTCATTTTGGTATTCACAGAAGGCACTTACTCATTTTGGTATTCACAGAAGGCACTTACTCATCAATGAGTAAGTGCCTTCTGTGAATACCAAAATGAGTAAGTACTCAGAAGGCACTTACTCATTGATGAGTAAGTGCCTTCTGTGAATACCAAAATGAGTAAGTGCCTTCTGTGAATACCAAAATGAGTAAGTGCCTTCTGTGAATACCAAAATGGCAGTAAGTTTAGGATTTTGTCTTAAGTTAGTTCTGTGAATCGGGCCCGATGTTTTTCGTCCCCTCTTGACTCTCCGATGGCTTGGAGAATGGTCGCTGACGGTACTTCCAACTGGAACACTGCTCTTAATGGCCTGTGATCGCTTTCCATCCTATCCTCGACTACAAAGTCTTCCAAACTGGCCGCCATTGCTTCACTGACCATGATATAGTCGATTCTTGAGATGTCCCGGAAGGTAGGTTGGGGGTGCCAGGAATTCGAGCGTGCTTCTTTCAATACATGGGTTGTGGTCAGCTTATGATTATTGAGGAGGTCGTAAAGGGGTGCAGCTCGGCCCAACCCCGAGGGGGGGATTTGGCTTTATCAAGATCCTTCAAGTTGAAGTCCCCAAGTAGGATAACCTGGTGAGAATTGTATTTATTTAAAAGGTCGTCTAATTTCCATGACAGTGCCTCCATATGGTCTTTCATGGTGGTCTGTGCCAACTCTTAAACATACTTTTTAAAGAATACTAACTTTTTAAATGTAGCCCCGTATCCTTTAAGGAAAACGGGCTGGATTTTTTTTAAACTTACTTTATTGAAATTCTATCACAGACACGGCGGGATTTTTTTTTTTTTAGCGTGCTTTATTAAAAATCTATCACAGACACAGTGGCCTGCCATCCCTTGCTGGCCATCATATGTGTGATTGTGGTCAAAATGTGCAACCTACCTAAAGACTAATAATTAGGTAGGTTGGATTGCGACCCAATCAGATTTAATTTTGTACTAACAGTTCTAATGGTGCAGAGGTCGGTTCATAAAAATATTTACTGATCGCATTTTGCAGTTTGATCGTCAAATTTGTTTGTCTTGCTCTGAGCTTTTTACTCTGAGAATCAAGGCTACAGTGAAATTCGCAATAAACAAGTCACCCAACCTTCAGATTAATTCTGATCTACAGAAAAGCTTCCAAGTGAGAAAGTAACCTTCAAGGACGGGAAAAGGAACATTTGTGTGCCTGATGATGACAATATTTTTGGCTACAGTTACTAAGGTATCCCTCTTAGAGCTTTTTGCAACACGACTCAAGGCCTCTGCTGGGCTACAAATTCGACTTCTCCAACCCTCTCTCACCCATTTTAGTCCGCGAGTGTAACTGCTTTTGAATAAGCTACGATCAAAATGGTTCCCAACACATGTTAATGTACTGGTCTCTACCTGCTACCTTCAACATTTGCTGCATTGGGGCAGCAGTCTCCCAGGCTTCTGTACCAGCGACCCAACTCTCCATTCCCCCTACTGCAGTGAGGGTCTTTCTCTACCAGCCCGACTGTCCCTAAGATGGCCGCCATGAGTGGGCCCTTCGCCAAAGCTCCCCCTTCTCCCTTTGTTTGGGAGGGATCCATCATCTGTGCTCTGGAGTTACAGAGACCCCTCTGAGAGAGACCACAGTGACAAGGGAGTCACACACAGCAGAGGATTGGGAATGATCATACTACCGCTCGGAGCCCAGCTCCGCACACCGTGTCCGGCGCTCACAATGGAACTTTTTGACGATGCCCCCCTAGGCGGAATCTAGAACCTTCTGTATGTACTGCGGTGCCCGAGCAACCTTTGGCCGATTACCGGTGGAGCTGTCCTATGCAGCTATAGAGGAGTTTGGCTCTGGTTCACCCCTCGGCCGTTACCTACCCAGCCAGACGTCGGACACTGTTTTTCCTCGTCTCCACGTTGTATTTCCTACCCCCTCCCTCCTATGTTTATGCTATGCTTTTGTAAATCATGTAACTATGCTCCAGCAACTGATGTAACTTTGTAACTATGTTCTGAAACTATGTTCTTCCTCATGTAAAGCGCTCTGATACCTTCGGGTCTAGCCAGCGCTATATAAACCTTTTCAAATAAAAATAAATAAATAAATAAACCCTGTTATGTTCTATTAAGCCCCAGCTTCCTGCCTTGTCCCATTCATGGATTTTGACTTCCAGAAAAACAACTAAGCTAGCAGATAAAATTCATGACTGGGGTGAAACACTAAGCAGTGCCCAACATTGTTCTAACGCTGGTTAGCTACAGAGGAGCTTGTCAACTTTCACATTGGATTTTTTAGTGGTTTCACAGGCGTGTTTTTTAATGTTGTTAAGAGTCCTGATGTCTATATCCGATGTTAATCATTTTGGGTTAATTTTAATAACTATATTTTAGTTTTAACTAAACTAGTTTGTGATTTTTTTACACATCATTTTCGTATCTCTAATTTTAATTTGGTGTTGCTGTACATAAACCATGTCATTTTCTATGAGGAGGTCCTTGCTGCATGGTCCAAGATACTAAGGTGAAGTCGGGAATACCTCTTAGAGACCTGTACACTTCAAGGTGCTAGACATCATTTACTTTGTGTAAGGTCAGTCACTGCTCATAACAAGACCAAGGCCTCTCTTCTCAGTAGGTTTACAATTCTGTTTCCTCCAGGGAGTTAATGATGTCTATGGGCACATATCACCCATTTAAAAATGACCATGAACTATATTTCAGACTGGAAAGGGCTCCTTACTCAATTGCAATTTCTAGATCTGGCAGACACACAGAAATCTTTTCATGAACAAGACACAATTATAACCACGTGGTTATTTGTCAGATAAATTATAAGTGCTGCTGACAATTTGCAAGTCAGTGACAAAAAAGGGTTTATTCATCAATGCTTTCACTTTCCAATGAACTATGACATACGGACAATCAGCTACGAGTTTGAGGAAGTTTTTTGGACTTATTGATGCTTTGACCACCATTGGCAGAAAGACATCAAAACAACCATCAAATGCTCAAGTGATTCGATCCCATATAAACTGGGTATTTCCATGGTCGTGCAGTCAGAAATTTCAAGACCGACCACTTTTCTCCTCTAATTTGAAAGCAAGAGCCCGGGTAGCTTTTTTTAAATTTTGTTCCATATTCACATTTCAAGATGTCAGGCAATGGAATAATTTTTGCACAAATGTTTTGTTTCCTCTTCTTCGGCACCATCTTGCTGGTACAGTTTTTTTGGGTATTTTCAGAACGTGACTCTTCAGTACAGTTCAGCTACAAGTGTAGTTTGATTCCACTTTTCCTACAATTGTCCTAGAGTGGTCAGAGAATCTGTCTTTTTGGTAAGCCTGGGCGGAGTTTGCGGAGTTCCGCTCCGCGAAGTGCAAAAAAAACTCCGCCGTGCTACGCGAAGCGAGCGGCGGAGTGCATTAGATAAATGCTGTTCGCAATGATTTTCAGTGCCAGATGCTTGTCCGCACTGTGCAACCATCGCGAACGGCATCATGCACAGCGCAAGCAGGCGCTGCTTCCTTTTCTGCCGCTCGAGTAGATTTTTACTCGAGCGGCAGCTTTCTCAGCGCGAACGGACAGTTCGCCGGGAGGTTGATTTTCCACGTTCGCGATCGCCAACTTGATGTTGATGATCGCGAACGAGGAAAATCTCGCCGGGAGGTGGATTTTCCTCGCTCGCGCTCGCCAACTTGACGTTGACGAACGCGAGCGAGGAAAAAAACTACGCTATGCTGCGCAAAGCAGAGTTTTTCGGAACTCCGCGAGCTCCGCGTAACGCGGAGTGCGGAAAACTCCACGAGCGGAGCGGAGTTCACCGCCCAGACCTACTTTTTGGTTGTATAGTATTTTCAATGAGGCTTATTATACTCAATGAATTGTTTTTTTATTTTATGGACAGATTAGCATGCATGAGGTAGACCTCTGTCACAGTCCCTTCTTGATTTCATCCTCTCTCTATTGCCAATACACATTGTAAAATCTATTGACCAAAAGGAAAACATAAAAAATGCATGTTGACAACTAGGATGTCTTTGTTATCCTCGTGGTTTACAGTTGAAGGCGTAGTTTCGAGAACAGCAACTATGTCTAGAGTTTGAATCCTGCCTGCAGAGAGCCTGCCCTGTGATTAAACAGCAAATTTAGCTGCAGCTATGTAGCCCCTCTGACGAGAAAAAAGAAAATGGCTGTAGAAATCAGGTCATTTTGAAGCCTTCCATTACGTACACATACCATCTTTTGCTTAATTTCATATTCTCAATTTTTACAAACTTGGCAGAAGAAAGCCATTGAAGAGAAAACAGGTATTAAAGAAACAGCAAAGATAAGATTGTACATATTCCACAACATAGGGACAAAAAATTAGTTCATTTTGACTACATCCACATCCTAATGGAAAAGACCCAACTCTGCAAATTTAATGATCTTGTGGCACAAAGGTCTCTTGAGTCCAAGTGCTAATGATCTGGTGTTAATTTGCTTTGTTTTTTATTGCAATATTAGTGTCGAAGAGTTTACATTTAAAAAGAAGTCATAAGTGCCATTAACGCCACCACACCTACAATCCTACCAGTAAGTACGGAGAACCGAGGAAGCCAAGACGCCTGTAGCAGAATGCCACAGAAATATATGTCTATACCTCTGTTTGTAGCTGCCTCCAAAGCCACGGGTAACTGCATCATGTAGTCCACCCTCTGTGTGTATCGGACCTTCCTGGACTGGCAGCACTGTGTACGCTCCTCTACCAGGAACCGGAAGACATCGCTAGGGTTTTTGGTGCCGATGCCGATACTGTTCCGCTGCAGGGATTCGAAAAAAAATCAGGACGAGATACTCTGCCAAGTCGCATATATATCATCTGCCAATGTTATTGCTTTTCATGCACAGAAAACACAGACATGTACAACTTCAACCAGAAGTTGACAACGATAAAAACCATCAATTCTACCGCATCTCCATACTCCACTACAGGTCCCTTCCGATTTACAGCTGATCACATTTTTCATGTGTATTAATAAATAAATACATACATACATACATACATACATAAATAAATAGAAGGAAACAATTTTTTTCTCAAGAGCCTGCCACCAGTGCTGCTGGATGCAGTGCTTGGACAATACTAAGATTCTTCCTGGCACCTTTCTTCCACCTCCCTACCAGGTCCCCTCTAATATTGTTCCCCTGTGTGCCGCAATAGACTGTTTATGGGCACACTTGTCCTGCTGAGTGCGCAGCAGCACCTTGAGGTAAGACATTATGTGAGCATGCAATGCACTACTCTATGTGATGATTTACATAAAATGGCCTTACATTATATATTTTAAAGCATATTTTCAAACTATCTCAGCTAAAAAGCAAACTACTTTCAATACTTATCAATGGGAGTTCATAAACTCATTCAAACTCTTCAATATTCTCAGAAACACATTCCTCTGCAGCACAAAAATATTTACTTCTAAAGAGCTACATATTCATCAGAAGCTCTGTACAACATGTAGATGGAAAATTAGAAATTACGGCTATCTGAAAAAACAAGATTGACTGAAGCATCAACATTGACAGAGGAAACTCATGCAGAAGAAATATTACCCATTGTACATTTTGTGAAAGGAGATATAAAATTCATGACAATAACAACGGAGAAACAGTAGAGAAACGACCATCAGAATACACGCAGCAGGAAAGTATGGCCATCGCTTATACAGTATGAATATTGGTGTGTCTACTGTGCTGATGTTTCTATGGAGATGCCCAGAGTTATTTTGCTTGCCCTTCCTTTTATGTGCCGCAGAATGACTGTCAAACAGCTAATGTACCACAGAATTTCTGGCCTTAATTTACTGCACTTTACATGTAAAATGTGCTATAAATTTTAGGTGTCGCTTATGTATGTCTGATTCATGAGTTTTTAATCAATAGAATACCTATTACTTACTGTGCCATACAATTCTTGTCCTCTTTCTCTTTCTCCCTTCTCTGTTTCCATTCCACCATGGTCCACTGACATATCTCCCTCCCCAAACTCGTTCTCATTCAGACTTCTCCAATCTTACGCTCAATCTTTCATTTGCTCACATTCGGTCACCCACTCGCTCTCTCTGCCTTATTGCTTTTTATCTCAGACATTCTCTTAACTATTTATTTGTTGCTCACTAACTTTCCATCTGCAGCCACTCTCTCACTTAATCACGTTCACTTACTTTTGCTCAGTCTCGTGCACTTATTCATACTCACACTCACCATGTCACTTAATCACTCTCACACTTGTCACTCTTTCTATCTTAATATCACCATGCAGATATCAGAAATGTTTATACAAGCAAAGAAGGAACTGGCACTGTAAAAATGCATGTTAATGTGATATTACAGTAATTATAACTTTACATGATATACAAGGAGTATATTTTACTGTTTCCACTGCTTTAATGCCACCTTTCAGAACTTGTTCCCCAAACACAACTGTTAACGACATTTGCAATATTGTGTTCACATTGCAGTGTAAACTGGTACTATTAAAAGGCAGCTTAGACATGTTTGCACATCCAAATGAATCACCAATGCAAATGGTAAAGTGCTAAAAACCTCTGGCAGAACTGGATGATTCTCATACATGCTGAAAGCCAGCGCCAGGAACCCTGGATCTCCCAGGTTGTATGAAGGAACAAAGCAGGGAAATACTCTGCATGCCTTCACCACGCATTTATTACCCCGCTTTTTTTAGAAAGTATATTCTTTTTTCCAACCTTTACCACGCATTGTTTATATATATATTTACATATATAACCAATGTATTTGTGGGGTGAGATCCCCCACACCCCTGAACTTCCCTTAAATGGGTGGTAAAGGCATACGTTGTAAAAGCATATGCGTTCTTAAAACATGCATGGTAACTGTTTCCCGATCTCCCACCATCCACCACTACGCCGGAGCCGAGCTCACCGCCCTCAACTCCAGACCCCGCAACAAGAACTGCTGCTGCACCTCACCACGCTCGACAGCTGGACCCTTCACCTGTCTCCGCTGCTGCTTCTCCTGCTACACCGGCACACCAGCGCACCCTACCGTCACCACCCCGCCGGCAACGACTGCACCCCGACAACTCCACTGCCTCCTGCTCAACGCCCGATCCCACCGTAAGCACGCAACCGAGATATGGAACACCATCACCACCCTCACCCCCAACATTGTCTTCCTCTTCAAGACCTGGCTCAACTCTGCCTCCGCACCCAATATCGCCATGGCCACGCCCCTCAGCCACAAGATTGTTAACTGTGACTGCATCAACAAACACGGAGGCAGAATTGCCATCATCCACAAGGAATCCATCAACTGCACCACTGCCACAGACGACTACACCTCGATCATGGAACACCTCAACTTCCAGCTCAGAATAGACACCAAAACCACAATCAAAGGCACCCTTGCCTACAGACCTCCAGGACCCCGCCCTGACTTCTGTAACGCCATCCCCCATTTCATCGCTCCGCAAGCCATCAACACCAAACACTACATATTCCTCGGAGACCTCAATTTCCACTTCAAAGACTCCAACGACGCCAACACCGTCAACCTTCTGGGCAGCATGAACAACATTGGCGCTTCCAGATAGTCACTGACCCCACGCACATCTCTGGACACGAGCTCGATCCAATCTTCACCACCAGCAACAAAGTCAAATACAGCCACAAGACCAAGCTCACCTGGACAGACCATGCAATCATCCACTTCATCTACACAACAGCCCCCAGCCACATCACTTGACCGATTACTACCTCCCACCGCACCTGGAACAGAGTATCCTAAATCCAATGGACAGACGCCCTCAACTTCTTCCGCCCCACACCTCCTCAAACGTTGACCAAGCTGTCAAAAACTTCACAGCCTGGATCTCCAACAGCGCCAACAGAGTCGCCCGCAGCAAACCCTCCAAACCCAACAGACCCTCCAGACAAACCACCTGGTGAACCCGGGAACTGAGAACCTCCAAACTTAACTGCAAACAACTGGAAAGGACATGGCACACACCAAGGAGCCTGCCACCCGGACCACATTCAAGATTTCACTCAGCCAGTATCACAAACTCCTGAAAGACACCAGAAAGAATGCCTTAGCCAATTGCATCGAAGTCAGAGCCAACCACAGCAAAGAACTTTTCAGCTTCGTCAAGGAGTTCTCCAAACCTTCAGCTACTGAAAACATCATTACCCCCTCCCAGGAACTCTTTGACACTCTAGCCAACTTCTTCCATGACAAAATCTCCACCATCTACAGAAACTTCGAACCCCAACCTGCTGCCGCCGACACACTCAGCCTCCTAGATCCCACAGACAACCCCTCTGACGACTGGATCACAAGCTGGAACCAGCTCAGCATACAGAACACCGCCAGCATAATGCGTTCCGTCCACTCTGGTTCTCCCACGGACCCCTGCCCACACCACATGTTCAACCTCGGCAACAGCACCATCAACAGCAAGCTCACAGACATCTTCAACACGTCCATCAATTCAGCCCCCTTCATGGGCGACTGGAAACATGCCGAGATCAAACCCCTCTTTAAGAAACCTTCCACCAACCCCACCGATCTCCCTGCTCCTCTTTCCTGCCAAAGTCATCAAAAAGGCCATCAACCAGCAACTCACTGAATACCTAGAGAACTTCTGGACACATCCCAAACCAGATTCCGCTCCAACCACAGCACAGAAACCACCCTGATTGCTGCCACGGATGACATCAGAGCCCACCTAGACAGAGAGACTCGACCGCCCTAATCCTCCCCGACCTCTCGGAGGCTTTCAACACCATCTCCCACCACACCCTGATCAAAAGGCTCCATCAGATCGGCATCCAAGACGACGCCCTCAGATGGATCACATCTTTCCTCTTTGGAAGAACTCAGAGAGTCCACCTCCCTCCCTTTACCTCGAAGTCCAAGAACATCATCTTCAGTGTCCCTCACGGTTCATCCTTCAGCCCCACACTTTGCAACACCTACATGACCCTCCTGGCCAACATCGTCAGAAACCATGTACTGAACATCATCTCCTACACGGACACCATCCAGCTTCTTCCTCTTGCTCTCCGAAGACCCTCCACCACGAAGGCAAACTTCCACTACTGCATGACCAGCGTTGCCAACTGGATGCAAAACAACTGCCTCAAACTCAACACAGACAAGACGGAACTAATCATCGGGAGCACTACCTCGCCGTGGAACGACTCCTGGTGGCCCGCCAACCTGGGACCCCCACCCATCCCCACGGACCAAGCACAGAACCTCGGAATCATCCTTGACTGCAAACTCACTATGAAGAGCCAGATCAATGCAATCTCCTCCGCCTGCTTCCTCACCCTCCGCATGCTTCGTAAGATCTTCAAATGGCTCCCTGTATTCACCAGACGTACCGTCACCCAAGCCCTCGTCACCAGCCGCCTGGACTATGGCAAAGTTCTCTATGCCGGAATCACATCACATCTCTTGAAGAGACTGCAGACCATCCAAAACTCAGCGACCAGACTCATCCTCAACCTCCTCAGACAGACCCGCATCACCACCTGTAGGAAGCTGGCTCTGTATATACTATACCAAAGTGAGGTATAGTGTGCACAGAGTCCAGTGGAACCCCAAAGGTAGGCAGAGATAAAGTTAGATAGCACCTCACTCTCTATTTGTAGTAGTGTGGTTGAGCAGTAAGGCTTTATCAGAGGACAGTGTTAAGCATTTGTTGTACACACTCAGTCAGCAAATGAATTCACACACTCAAAGACTGAACTTCAGACCAATTGTTTTTGTATAAAAATATTCTTTTAGTTATTTTATTTCCTAGAACCAAGCAAGCCTGGCACAGGTACGGTAAGTGATAAGTACTTTGCAGTAAATATACAGATTGTAACACAGTTTGGATTGCAATTGTAAATGTACTTTGTTTTGACTTACAGTATTGTTTCTGAGAAATGCAATGCTTTGTAAATACAGTACATATACTTTGCATAGGATTTTGAGTAAAATTACAGGTAGGTTACTTTTGAGATTACTTGTCTTACACAGTGTAGTATACCTGGATACTACACTGGGACATTTCCTGTAAACAGGTAAGTAAAATTGTTTTGTTAGTTAGTACAATTTTAAAGAATTTCTTTAGGTTTTCAAACTCCACATTTAGAAACTTTTCCAAGAAAATCAGTCAATTTTATTCTATGGAGGAAAATAGTGTTATCGGTTTTAGGGTAAGTATTCAGTAGTGGGAGATGAGGTTCTGGGGGTAGACTCAGGGGTCCCTCAGGGTCAGGGATGCACTCTCATTACACCCTCAGCGGCACTAGAGCGGCCGGGTGCAGAGTGCTGAGGCCCAATGTTATCCAATGAGGGATAGGGGGCCTCCGGTTGGTGGTTGCTGGCGAGCAGGTCACAAGGTTGTGGGAGCCAAGCTCCTGGTGTTAGGCTCAGGGTAAAAGGGGATCCTGTTTAGCACAAAAAGTGCACCTGCAGCGGCGGCTGGGTGCAGGGTGTTAGTTTGGCGTTGGGTGCCCTGTTGTTTTCAATGGGGATTTTCGGTTTTGGTTTTCAGCTGCAGGCTCGGTCCAGGAAGACTTCTAGGAGGAACCAACAGCTGGGCAGGTAAGTTGGATGGGTCGGGGACGTAGGTGCACCTCAGGTTCTCTTCTCCAGGGCGCAGGGCAGCTGGATGCAGGGGTGTCTTTTGAGGTCGGATTTCACCTTACCGGGCCACTCGCGGTTGGGGGGGTCTCCGTGCAGAGGCTGCAGGCGACGTCAGGGAGTCCTGGAGGGGTCAACCCACGGTGGACTCGGACTCTGGAGCGCTGGGGGACCTCACTGGGACCGGTGGGCCACTCGAACTCGGGCCGTAGGCGACGGGTGCAGTGGTGGTTCCAGGCGTCGGGTTTCTTTTTCCTCAGCAGGCTCGGAGTCTTTCTTTGGTGTTTCTTCTGAACAGAGCTGCTGTTCACAGGAGATCCGGACTTTGTTGAAGGCAGTCAGTCCTCCGAGGGGTTCTGGATGTCGCTGGCTGCAGGACAAGACGATTTTTGGCGCAGGATCTCTGGTAACTGCAGACTGGCAGGTAGGGCTGGGGCCAAGTCAGTTGTTCTCTGCAGTCTCCTCTGCTGGGCGTCTTCTTTCGTCCTTTTTCTTCTTAGGCTGCGGGAATCTGCCTTCTTGGTTCAGGGCTGCCCCCTAAATACCGTATTTAGGGGGCGTTTTAGGGGTCTCGAGGTCAGTAGCCAATGGGCTACTGAACTTAGGGTGACTACACTCTGGGTGTGCTCACCCCACGTGGGGGAGTGAGCACAATCCCTAATCCTGATTGGGGAGTGCCTGCCATCTCCAAGATGGCGGGCACTGAAGAGGGGGCTTCACCTCGCCTCCCCCACCTGAGGGGTGGGGTTGGCAGAGGTGAGCACACCTTCTGGGCTGGCTAATTCTTCCCGCCTGTCTTCCCGCCAAAAAGGAGGGGAGACAGGAAGGGGGCCTGCTCCTGATAGCAGGAGAGGCTGGGGGTCGCATTACAAAGGCTGCAAGGCCTTTGAAGCTCCCCTGCCACAGATGGCTCTTCCTGGCCTGGGGAGGTGTGAACACCTCCGCCCAGGAAAGGCTTTGTTTCTGGGCTCAGGGAGCGAAGGATCCCACCCTAGGGGTCCGGAAACATGTCTCGTGGTGGCAGGCTGGTGTGTACCAGTCAGGGAACCCACCAGAGGCTGGTCGTTTTTCAGGGGGCATCTCTAAGATGCTCTCTGAGTGCATTTTTCATTACATCCCACACTGGCATCAGTGTGGGTTTAATGTGCTGAGAAGTTTGATACCAAACTTCTCAGTTTTCAGTGCAGCCATTATGGTACTGTGGAGTTCGTAATTACAAACTCCCAGCACCATATACTCTTAATGGCAGCACTGCACTTACAATGTCTAAGAATTGACTTAGACACTGTAAGGGTACAGGGCTCACGAACCTGTACCCTCACCACTGGTATAGTGCACCAAGTTAGAGGGGTGGCTGACCTATGCCAGGGCAGTGGGTTGTAGGCAGGGCACATAGGGATGTGTGCCATGTCGACTCTTCACTTTGTTTTGCACTAAAACATGCAGCCTGCAATGTCAGGGTGTGTGAGTAAAGGTACAGGGCGTCTAAGGATGGCACAATAAGTGCTGCAGCCCATAGAGGTCTTCCCTGGTCACAGTGCCCTGGGTACCTGTGGTACCATTTACCAGGGGCTGACCTGTGGCCAGAGATGCCAATTGGGTTTGGGTGCAGTTTTTGGGAAAGAACACAGGCCCTGGGAACCTGATTGGCAGGGACCCAGGGCACATCAAGTCAAAAGTGCATCAGTAGTCTGGCAAAAAGTGGGGGGGGGTTACTGCAACAGAAACCCAGCTTTTCACACCGCCCGCCTGAAGAAAGTCCTCTGGCTCCCCGTACACAAGAGATGACAATTCAAGATTCTGATGCATGCCTACAAAGTCCTGCACAACCAAGGACCAATGTACATCAATCACCGCCTGAACGTCTACTGACTCTCCAGACTCCTGCGATTCGCCTCTCTCTCTCTCTCTCCCTCACCCACAATCCCCCGCATCCACCACAGCAACAGTGGAGGTCGTTCCTTCTCCTACTTCGCCAATAAACCCTGGAACAGCCTCACCATCCACCTGAGGACATCTCCCTCCCTCCAGGAATTCAGAGGGAGACTCAAGACCTGGCTCTTCGACTGAGACCACAGAGCAGCCTGAACCCTGCACCGGGATACCCGCTGGGTGATTAGTACGTTATACAAATCTGGATGATTGATTGATTCAAAGCAAAACAAGGCTGGTGTATTTTTTCCAACAATAATCTCATTTGTGTCCACCTTGAAGTGTCCTATGGTGTTTCAGCTTGTGAAGGAATCAACATACATTTAAAAGACCGAGGGGTGGAATGGCTGGTGGATGAGACCAAAGGAGCTTGGGTCTGTAGAGGGATTCAAGAGAGATTCAAACAGCATTGTGAAATGCTGGTAGCCAGAACAAGATTAAAAGCTTGAGCAGTGAGAAAAACATCACATAGAATGCTTTATTTTCTTACCTCTGAGAAATGAGACTGTCTTTCCAGTTTCTGGGCCGGATTACGAGTACAGTGGTCTGAAGACCGGTGTACTCGCGGTAGCGGTCCAACTGCCACCTCCTCGGCGGTCCGACCGCCCAATAATGACCATGGCAGTCGAACCACCACAAGACTGCCACCCCACCAAGATCCTGCATCCCGCGGCAGTGGGGAGGCAGTGCCGATGCCGGCACCGCCATCCCAATCACAACCTGCCTTTCCGCCGATCTTTTCATGGCGGGGTCCCTGCCAAGAAAAGGTCGTCGGAAAGGCATGGAAGGGACCCAAACAGGGCCCCAGGGCGATTTTGCCCTTTGGGCAAAGTGCATGGGGGCACATGTTGTGCCCCCCTCTTATTGCACTGTTGTGCGTGCAGTGTGCCATGCATGACATGGTGCATGGTACACAGTGAAGCTGACATGCAAGTGGCACTGCCACAGCGGCGATATATGCTTCAGGATCTCTATGAGCCGAAGCATGCCGCCACCGTGGCACCGCCGACACAACACCACCAGTCCGGCGGTGTAATCATAATACAGCAGTCGGGATACCGCTGGCTTGGCGGCATTCTCCTGACCGCCGCAACGGCGGTATGGCGGTCAGACTGCCAAAATCATAATCGGGCCCTCTGTTTAATTCTCCTTTGTACACAGTCTGCAAAGATCTCTTCATTTGTTCAATGATTTATTGCCCAAATAAAGATTGTGCAATACGAGCCTTCATGACCTTCTGCGCGCAGTTAAATCTACTTCTACGTGGGCACGCGCAGCTTGGAGGGAACATAGCTCCCTACACTTCCTGTCTATTTATTACACTGTTGCAGGTTCTTTTTCAGCCATGCTTTCTCACTTTGTCATTGTTTTGCTGTATATTTTTTCCTCCCCCCTTCTCCCTTTTCTGCCATACTTTCTCTTGCTTGGGGTCAAAGTCTGATGATGAAGAATAAGACCTGGTCCCCACAAATGAGGGCTGGCACTGACCACCTGCAACCACCAGCACACATTAAGCACTGGGTAATCATGTTTTAGAGTGGGTGTAGTACAGAGGCCTCTGTCTAAACTGGTGGAATGGCATCCGAGAGAAGAAAAGGGATTGGGAACATGATTCTGCTCCATGTCTTCAGCTGACCCTCACTAAAGCAACGGAATCCCATTTAGAGTCAACAATGACAATTACCTACATTTTGGCTATTTTCCCCTGTCTAGATTCCTTTATTCGTAAATCACGCCCGACTTACTTTTTCAAGCTTACAATTATTACTGACAATACCAAACCATACTCTTGCTTACAGATAAGCCTGCACAGCCGAATTCAACCAGATGTTTAAAAGCAATTTTCCCTAGGGGAGGTTAGCCACAAAATACTTCATACAATACTCACAAATTCCTATCCTAACAATGTACTGAATGTGTATTTTGAACCGGTCTACCTAAAGAAAATGTGGCAATCGAATTAACTGTCTAAATTTCGAAGCAACCCAGTGTAAACAACCAGAGCTGTAAGCAAGGAAGAACAAAATTGCCTAGATCAAGAAAGAGATGCACGGGGTTCTGCATACACCATGCCTTCTATCACTGACACGGTTTCTGTTAAAAAACGTGCCCACCTCCAGGTATGTTGAGCATTACTAATATGTGGCTTTCCTGAAGAAGGTGCGAAGCCAAAACGCGCGTAGAGACTTGAATATGAGTCACGGAATGAATTGTTTAGCACAAAATATTAATCTAATAGAATGGTCTATGGACCATATCATGTAACAGAATATTGCTCTATGTATGCAGGATCATGGCTTTACATATCTCTTTCGTACTCTGCCTTCTAGTGTGTGTGGTTTGAGTGAATGCTGAAGCGCAAGCTGTAAATATGAATTATTGCAAATGTTTGACATTATATTCGGATCTTTACATCTTTCAATTGTGTAATATGTGATATATAAATGATTGAATGTTAACTACTAATAAAAGATGTTGTCTTACACACTGTATACATTCTGTTTTGTGCCCTCCCGTATATTCTTCTAACAAGAGAATGTAATTGTTGTGGTTGCTTAAGGTTTTTGTACACTGATGTTATTTTCCCTGCCTTAGGAACCTGAAGGAGTACAGGGGCCCCCTTTACTTTGCATTAACTACCACTATGCCTGTACATCATGTAGGGAACTTTCTATTAAATACCCCGAAGTGTATTCCGCGAATTGGATTCGCTACTAGTGGAACTCCTCTGGAATGGCAAGCGATGTAAAATAGGACTTGCCACGCTACAAAGGGAATGGGATAAAGGGGGAATGGAAGTTCCTGATCTAGAACTGTGTTAGCTAGCAGCTCAAATACAACATGCTGTACACTGGCTCGATGGGGAACCCAACTGGGAGAGGTCTCTCCTGGGCGGCACACATGGTGGACATCTACTTGGGACACCCTTGATGTGATGTGGGGGACTGTCTCCCAAATTCCCACACTTGATTTGTCTGATGGGCAGACTTTTGGGAACGGGCGGTGCAGCGGGTGATAAAGCGGGTGCAATTATGCCACCGACATGAACATTTGGATAATACGTCCCTTTGAACGGATAACTCGAATGATGTTGACTGCAAAGTGGCAGGAAGGCGGGTGTTTAATGCTATCTTATTTATACCCAGGTCGATTCATTACCCTTCAAGACGCCGTGGAGACTTTCGACTTGGGCCCTGGTCAATTCCTTCAATATGCAAAAATCGCTGCCACGGCGCGCCAGCTGTGGCTGATGTTCCTAGAGGTTCCTGAAGCCACAAAAACAGTTGCAACTATGCTGTCAATGGCAGGAGGTCGAAGGCTCATAACTCATCTTTATCGAGCACTGCGTACTGATAGGCATGTTGAGCCGTTACACATAGAGGAAACATGGCAGCGACAAACCTGTCTCCCCCAAGGACTGGTCCAAGATACATGCAGGCGTCCAGAAGGTTTCGGTGTGCACTAGGATCAAACAGATACAGTATAATATTGTTCATATGACCTACCTTTCCCCCAAACGACTGAACATCATATATGCATCAAGAGGTCGAAGCTGCCACCGATACAGGGCTGCGGACGCTGATTTCCGACATATCGTTTGACATTGCCCGGTTGTAGTTTCCTATTGGCTCAAGTTTTTGGCCCAACTTAAACACGCGTCGGGATGGGATGTCCCACATACAGTTAATAAGTGTCTGCTGGTTCTTCTCCTGTAAGACCCGAAGTAGCGATTGAGTAGACGTTTTACTAAATTACGCCTTATGGTGACAAAAGGCGCATAGCAATACACTGGCTAGGCCCCCGGCACGGGAAGCGTGGGAGAAAGATCTACTGGAATGGGCAGGGGCGGAAGAGGCACATATGAGGAGGACCAGGAGAGATAAGTCACAAGATGCCTTGTTTTCCTGGAGTGCTATGACAGAGGCGCTGCTAGAGCCCCCTGGTCAGACTCAACCTGTACCTGATCAATTAAATAGCATGGAAGAGTGACGCCGATATGGGATAGGACTATTTGTCCATTTAGGCCTAACATATATAAAATATGCAAGATGGATCTATGCGAAATGGGCTGAGACTGCAAGGGGGATTACTTACGAGGTATGAGCTATCACTTACATGGAAGCTAAAGGGGTGACTGAGGGTGGCAAAGAGGGTACGTATTTCACAAGAACTGTTAAATGGTAATTATGTTTTTTATATAGAATACGATGAGACGTTTTGATATTTCTTTGCTGCAACGAGGGTAATGCACTACGCTGTGTTATTACATACTGGGACGCTTGACCAATTGATTATGCCCGTGTTGGGATCTCTTCTCCTGAACATAGCCCCTTTTGTTGCATTACTATGGGGTATGGACATTAGACTTTCATTTATTCTTATGATACTGTAAGGAGCATTGTGCGGTTTGTCATACCGTATCCTGTATGCAAATAACAAATGTCAATAAATAAATGTATCCCCAAAAAACATTTATCTACTCCTCTCCGGGGGCGTAACGCAGGCACCTTTTGGGGGGCAGGTGGGGCAAAGGGAGAGGGGACTCTTCAGGGAGGTCCCCAGCCCTTTATGGAGCCCCACTCAACCAAAGTCTAATGAAAATCTAAGAAATAAGGTAGACTCAGGGGCCCCTAATCACATTCTGGGGGGGGAGGGGCATCAATTTATCTTACGTCCCCGCTCCTGTCAACCCCTTGCAAAGACTATCTGTCTCTTTTTGGTACATTCCACCTCTCCCATTCCAGGAAATGAATCTCCTCCAGCTACTCCGCCTTCATGACTTATTAAGGTGGGGGGATTGTGGTCTGGCGGCTGACGGCCGACTATTTCTCGGGGCGGGGGATGGTGGTAGTCGACAGACACGACTTGCTCACCTCCACCGCCGCCAAAAACAGTGCCGCCCGGGGCGGAGCGCCCTCCCCTGCCAGCCCCCTAACTACGCCACTGGGTGAAGAATTTTTCTCTCACTTCCTTTTTCTAGAAATGTATACTTTTAAATTAACTAAATAATTGTCTGGTGCAAACATTTACGAAATGCACCCACAGGGCCTCTGGTTGTGGCTTTGCACAGTCTCCAATGCCACATACTTCATTGTCCAGGGTAGTGAGGCAATCCGTTTTTCCACAGCCCCTAACCTGTACTTTGAGTACTTACCTCTACCAGATTTACTAGGTGCAGGAGGAATTCATGAGCATCTTGTTGCCTTTTGGAGCAAAACTCGGGGTGTCCTGAGCTCACCAGGCCCTTGAACATTCGAAGAGTAATTCCACGTGGCAGAGGCTATAGAATAAAAAAAAAACATGTAAGTGAAACTGAATAAAACATAAGCACTTATACAGACAGCCAACAGGTCTAGCTTTAACGTGACAACGTATGCAAACACAGGCACTCACAAATGCTATTTACTTGCGTTGCATGAACTGATGCTGTGTATCCCATTAAAGCCTGCCCTAGAAGATTTGCCAATGCTGGGACTAAGTAGCAAAATAAGATTATTTAATGTATAGAATGCAAAAAGGAGGTAAAGAATAGAAAGTGACAAACACAATGGGAAGTGAGTGTAATTTTCCCATGTACAATGCTTTCTCGTGTAGTCCAAGAGAGGCACTTCCTGCAAGGCAGAATGACACACAAAATGACCAACTGATTGTGGTCTGTAAGTAATAGTCATTGGTGAGCAGAAGCCCACTCTGAGTAAATTTTAAAGGATGTCAAACCAGCTCTCAAAAGAATTGCTGACTGATGTCACATGGTTTCTCTATAGCAATAAACAGGGGTGGCTCCTCCGCTAAGGCGGAGGAGTGGTGCACCACTGCTCTCAGAGCAGTGAAAAAAGGAAAAATAAAATGATAATAACATTATCATTTTATTTTTCGTAGCTACGGGGCTAGGTTGGGGCGGGGCTGGGGTTACAGTCTTGGGCCGGCCAAACAGTCATGCGTACTTTGCATGTTCCCCACCAGGCTGTAATGAATAGAATGGTGGGGAACCTGCTCAGGCTCATAGTCCCTGTCTAAGCGCCGAACCACGGCACTCAGACCAATCAAATGCTGCATTGCAGTGTTGTGATTGGCTTTGGTGAGCCTGTGTGCTACCTACTTCCAGGACTCGCCAGGAAAAGAAGCAACGATGGAGGAGAGACGGCGGCCGTGAAGAGGTAAGTGTTTTATTTTTTTTAAATAATCTGTTTTTTTCACCCTCCCTCCACCCGCCCCGCAAACCCCGTTCCCTGCCAGCCGCCACTGACAATAAAACTTTCCAAAGTAAAAACCTGGTGGCTATTGGCTTCAGTTTTGGATGACCTAGGCGGTGATAGCCATCCAAGATTGATTGTAGGATCTTATCGTGGTAATCCTGGTACCTGTGCTGCTGTAGACTTAGGACTGGGTTGTACAGATTTCATAAACTTGAAGATCGCTTTTTACTCGACTTTTGTACATTTTCACACTTTCCTCCATCAGAATGCACAGAGAGGCCCAGCAGAAAAATACTCACCAAGTACAACTCCAACTTCGAACAATGTTTTTGTCTCTGCATTAATTCCCATGGTCACCATTGCACACTAGCACACCTCTACATAAATTCTTAACAACACACAGCGCAACCACTGGCTTAACCTTTTCAAGCAAGAGCTGATCATTCACAATATGCCAAGCATTACAAGTGGTTTGCACTCAGGTGTAAAGGTAGACAGTGTAGATGCATAAGGCAGTATATCATGAACTATTATTACTCCCATATTTTGTGCTTCCACCATTTATTGGAGCTATGGAGAGCAGATTGCTGCTCAACATAATCTCTGATAAAAATTCCATATATCTCAATGCAATTGCAAGTGTAAATGACCTTACTCAGTTGTTTTTTCATTATAAATATCCTGAAGGTCAGTGAGGAAAGAGGTCTCCCTAACAGAGAATTTATCGGAGCATTAGACCCGAGGCATGAGTTCCAAATGTCCTAATTTTTAATATCATGCAATGATTGTTACGAGAAAGTGATCGCTGACACGTGTTTCGCAGCATAGCGCGTCATGATTCACGAAGACCTAAAGAAACAGAATGCTCTGTGAAACACAAGCCAGCTAGGGTTTGCCTCAACACTCGTTGGAAGTTAATAAAAACTTAGAACATTCGAAACTGGTGCATAGGGCTCTAACTTTACTATTTTCAAGCCAGCTACTTTGGGCATTCTGATACAGTGCCCTTCAAGAAAGCACTTTTCTCCTGGGTGTGACACACCAGAATCCCTATTTTGTGCATTTCAACAAATTCTCGTGCATGAGTAGAACCTTTCCATGTTTACATTGCGGCCGCTACATTTCCGCACAAGAGAAAAGCTATTACAACACCCACACAGAGACAAAAAATGAAAAATAAAACATTATGCGTCTTAGTATTGTCTTTACTGTTTGAAATGCCTATGTGGTAAACTGTACACTGGCAAACAGAAAGGAAGGAGAAAATACATTTTCACAAGCACAACTGAAGCATCAGAAATGAGAAATCTAAATAAATGGTTGTTACACATTGGAACAAGCCGTAACACAAGTCGACTAAATTTTCACATTTTGGGAACAGTGAAGAATGCTTCAGAGGGCAGAACAATATATTTGTAAATGTTTACAACGAATAGATATGCCATCAACAAACAAGATAATAGTGAGATAAAGAAGCAGAAAACCTCATTCCAGTAGGAAGTTTGGTATTGACCCAAAGACTGTTGTTTAACAGCAGGTATTACAAGAGGGGTTGCATTTGGTTTGCAATTCCTCTGTATAATGCTTTAAAAAGGACTATAAAATGTTAGAACTGGGGGTCTCAAATTGGAAAGGTAGGTACCTTTGTCCAAGTAGGGACCCTTACCCCCTTCTAGTCAGGGTAAGGGGGATACACACTCTAGATAACCCCTGCTCACCCCCTTGGTAGCTTGGCATGAGCAGACAGGCTTATCCCAAAGGCAATGTGTAAAGTATTTGTACTCAAAATACACAATAATTCAGTGATAACACCACAAATGGACACCACACCAGTTTAGAAAAATAAAGTATCTTTATCAATCAATCAATCAGGGAATTGTAAGCGCGCTACTCACCCGTGAGGGTCTCAAGGCGCTGAGGGGTGGGTCCGCAGATCTGTTTAGCCGAAGAGCCAGGTCTTGAGGGTCTTCCTGAAGGTGTTCAGGGAGGGGGGCGCGTCTGATGTCTGCCGGTAGCTCGTTCCAGGTCTTGGCTGCAATGTGAGAGAAGGATCTTCCGCCTGCTCCGGCTCTGTGGATGCGCGGGGTTTCGGCCAGTGCGAGGTTGGAAGATCTTCTTTTGGGTACGTGGAAGTTGATTCTGTTGTTGAGGTATTTGGGTCCGTTGATATGTAGGCATTTGTAGGCGTGAGTGAGGATTTTGAAAGTGACTCTTTTCTCCACAGGGAGCCAGTGGAGACTTTGTAGGTGCTGGCTGATGTGTTCGTGTCGGGGGATGCCGAGGACGAGTCTGGCGGCGGTGTTCTGTATTGTCTGGAGTTTGCGGAGCAGGGACTTGTTGATGCCGGCGTAGAGTGCGTTTCCATAGTCCAGTCTGCTGGTGATGAGTGCGTGGGTGACTGTCTTCCTTGACTCAGGGGGGATCCACTTGAAGGTCTTGCGGAGGATGCGGAGGGTGTTGAAGCAGCTGGAGGTGACGGCGTTGACCTGTCGGTTCATGGTGAGTGATGAGTCGAGTACGATGCTGAGGTTCTTGGCGTGGTCTGAGGGGGTAGGTGGGCTCCCGAGGGCGGTCGGCCACCAGGTGCTGTCCCATGCAGAAGGGGTGGTACCGAGGACGAGGACTTCTGTCTTCTCGGCGTTGAGCTTCAGGCAGCTGTTGGTCATCCAGACTGCGACGTCTTGCATTCCTTTCTGGAAGTTGAGTTTGGCAGTGGTGGGGTCTTTGGTGAGGGAGAGGATGAGCTGGGTGTCGTCGGCATAGGATACAATGTTGAGGCCGTGTTGTCGGACGATGGCTGCGAGGGGGGCCATGTAGATGTTGAAGAGGGTGGGGCTCAGCGATGAACCCTGTGAGACTCCGCAGGTGATTTTCGTGGGGTCAGAGAGGAAGGGTGGGAGTCTGATTGTTAGACTTGGCATCTTTTGGCGTGTTTCCCCTGACTTTTTGCTTTCTGACCTCCCGTTTTTTACTCTGTTTTTGCTGGTGTAATGATTCTGCGCACTTTCCTCACTGCTGTCCAGTGGGAAAGTGCAAGTGCTCCTGTATAAAATGTGTATGGATTGGTATTTCCATGATTGGCCTATTTGATCTATGTGTCAGTCCCTAGTAAAGTGCACTGCGAGTGCCAGGGCCTATAGATCAAATGCTGTTGGTGGGCTGCAGCACTGGATTGTGCCACCCACGCAAACAGCCCGTAAAGTGTAACTCTGGCCTGCCATTGCAGAGCCTGTGCGCAGCCTGGGGCTGCCATGTCGACTTGGCAAGTGCACACACTTACAAGTCCCTAAACCTTCCCTTTTCTACATGTTAGTCACCCCTAAGGTAGGCCCAAGGTACCCCTGTGGGCAGGTTGCATTGTATGTGAAAGGTAGGACATGCCCTGGTGTGTGTGGCATGTCCTGATAGTGAATTACAGCCTACTTCGTTTTTCACTATTGCAAGGCTACCTGTTCTCCATAGGCCAGAATGGGCAGTTTGATTATTACATCCTATAATCCTAACTGACCCAGGGAACATGGTAGACATTTGAGTTTATTATGCCTGAACTCAGAATGATAAAATGCATCTTTTAGTGAAGTTGGTTTTAACATTCTGTGTTTGAAAATACCACTTTTAGAAAGTAGGTATTTTCTTGTCTAACCATCCAAGCCTGCCTCTGCTAGGTTGTGTATTCCTTGTCTGGAGTGTGAGTGACAGGGGCTGGGGCTGGGGGATTCCAGGAGACGGGGTGAGTCAGCACAGGGCTGAATAGCAAGATCTACATGTAGATGGGTGGGAGGAGTTGCACCTGGGACCTGAATAGGACAGTGCCTTCCCTCCACAATGCTGGCTCCACCTCCTGTGGTGCGTCTGATGTCCCTGGCCTACTCTCTGAAAGGAAGGAAGGAGACTTGTCAACAAAGTGCTCCAGGACTGACCAGAACTGGTTTGGACTAGGCAAAGGCCTCTCTGCCTTCAGAGAACAAAGAGAAATTGAGGATAAAAAGGGGGACCCAAACCCCAGAACTTTAGATCTCGCTGGAATCAAGGAACCTGCCAAGACGAAGAGCTGGAAGAGCTGCCAGGAGGAGTACTGCCCCTTTGCTGTGTTGTTGCTTTGTTGGGTTGGCCTGCAGCTGCTGCTTCTGCCTTGGGCAGTGAAAGGACAGGACTGAACTTTCTCTACTTGTGCTGAGTATCTCCAAGGGCCTGAACCGAGCTGGCCTCCTGTTAAGAAGTCTCAGGGACTGCAAAGACTTCACCAACCTCTGGGTACCGCTCCTGGAACTGCTGTTTCAGTTGCCACAGAGAAGAGGGAACCGCGACCGACTCTGTCAACCGACTCCATCGCTGGCCTTGTGTCCTGAAGGCACCGCAAGCCGCACCGACTCGCCCTGCACCGTAAGCCTTGGTCTCACCGACTCCGTCACCGAGCCGCTGCCTGCACCGCATCGAGAGACACCGCGACCTGCATCGCCTCGCTTCACCTCGCTAGCCTGGGCTCACCGACACGGTCGCTGCTGGCTCGACACCCGTGACCGACTCGTCACGCACAGCTGTCCGGCTCGGCCAGCGCCAATTCCCGCCAACCGGCTCTGTCGCTCGCATCGCAACTTGCCAGCACCGCATCGAGCACCGATTCGCCCTGCACCGCAAGCCTTGGTCTCACCGACGCCGTCTGCACGATCGTCACCGAGCCGCTGCTCGCACCGCATCGAGGGACACCGCACCTTGCACCGCTTCCACCTTGCACCGTGACCGCGACGAACGCCACAACCGGCTCTGTCACCCGCACCGCAACCTGCCAGCACCGCATCGAGCACCGACTCGCCCTGCACCGTCAGCCTTGTTCTCACCGACGCCGTCTGCACGATCGTCACCGAGCCGCTGCTCGCACCGCATCGAGGGACACCGCACCTTGCACCGCTTCCATTTTGCATCGCGACCGCGACGGATGCCAAGACCGACTCGCACGCCTGTGTGAGCCGCACTAAGAAAGGTACTGTGAACGAATCTGTCCCGCTGTTGCTGGCCCGTACCGACGCGGTCAGCGGGAACTGCGAGACTCTGTTGTTTTCAGCATCGCGGTAGGCTCGGACCGAGCTACCGACTCGTACGAACTGTGTTTTTCAACGTATTTTGCAACTTAAAGACAGTTTGAGAAGTAACTATTTTTGAAGTACTGTATAGTGGATTTTGATCGTATTTGGTCTTGTTTTAAGTATATAAAAATATTGGATATTTTTCTAAACTGGTGTGGTGTCCGTTTGTTGTGCTTACATTGTATTACTGTTGGTTTTGTGCAAATGCTTTACACACTGCCTCTAGAATAAGCCTGACTGCTCGTGCCAAGCTACCAAGGGGGTGAGCAGGGGTTATTTTAGGAGTGTAACTCCCTTATCCTGACTAGGAAGAAGGGTCCCTACTTGGACAAAGGTGCAAGCCCTTGCCAACTAGAGACCCCCATTTCTAACATTGGTTGTCAGCGGTGAGGATAGGACTTGTGTTTGCACTTGACTTACAGTGATTGGTGTGCACTACTACCATATCGCAGACCATTACGTACCACATACAGGTTCTATTTCTTTTTGGCCTATTTTTTTATCTTGCCAGTTTGAACTTGCTACTTCAGCATGCCTGAATCTATAGTATCATCAATTGCATCAGTAGAAATTGCCTTTGAGGAGGATCGATTGGAAGCCTACAATGTCAAGGAGTTAAAATCGATTTGCAAGAACCTAAAAGTCCAGGTCAGAGGCCTCACCAGGAAGGATGAGCTACAAAAGGCGCTGAGGGCCTGGGTAGCAGCCAGAGGTGCCAGTGGGCAATCTGGTGATCTCACTGGAGAGGTGGAGGAGCCTGTTCCTAGGGTGGATGTGCTTTTGGGAGGGGGGGAGCCCTCCAGGCCAGGCAGCAGTAGCTTTTTCCCCAGAGGAGCTGGAGGACAGGCGGGAAGTAAGGAGGTTTGAATTGGAGAAACTCAGAATAGAAAGTGAGAGGGAAGAAAAAAGAATAGCCATGGAGGAAAGGAAAAGGATACTAGATCATGAGAGAATGATTAAGGAGCTGGAGCTAAAAAGTAGAACCGGCTCAGATGGTGGCAGCAATTCTTCAGCACACACAGACAGGATCGTACACATCCCCAAGAATGTAGGTAAAGAGTACAAGAAGGGTGATGACATTCAAAGGTGGTTTCAAGGGTACGAGTCGTCTATTCATATGAATGGGGTCCCTGAGAGGAACTGGGGAGCGGGGTTGTGGCCTCTCTTTCCAGAGGAAGCTAGGGATACTCTGATAGCTTTGGGTAAGGGGCAGGACCTCCCCTATGCTGACATGAAAGACGCTCTCCTCACTAGATATGGGCTCACACCTGAAAAGTACAGGGATCAGTTTAGGTCCAGTAAAAAGTCTGAGGCCAACACTTGGTTGGAAGGTGTGGATATGTTCTGTAGGTCGTTGGATGGTTGGGTGAAGGGCAGTAATGTAACAGATTTTCAGGGGCTCTACAATTTGATTGCATGGGAGCACTTGTCTAGTCTATGTTTTGCAGATCTGCGCCAGCACCTAGTTGACAGTAAGCTAACTGACCCCAGAAAGCTTGCTATGGAGGCGGACCACTGGGTGAGTACTAGGGTCCACAAGAAAGCGTTTGGGGGAGACTCAGCCAAAGGTGGGCAGGGTCCCCAGCAGAAGAATGGGGGGGACAAGGGTAAAACTCAGGAGTTCTCTAAAGGGCCCCAAACTAGTACCCAGAGTAAAGGTTCCCATCCCCCAGGTGAGAAGAAGAAAGGGGTCTCTACAGGAAAGCCTGTTGAGACCGGCCCCCGCAAGTGTTATGCATGTGACCAGGTAGGTCACTTCAAGGGGGACCCCAAGTGCCCAAAGGGGACACAGCCGCCCACCGGTGGACAGTCCAAAGTGTTGGCTAGTGTAGCGCTTGGGGAGGAGGGGTGCCCACAGGAGGGTGGGGATCCCGCAGAAATGACCCTTGTCTCACTAGGGGACAGTGAGATGGTCCCAGGAAACAAGGTGCCCCCTAACACAAAGAAATATAGCACCTGGGTGACCATTAATGGGAACAGGGTAGAGGCTCTCAGAGATACTGGAGCTAGTGTGACCTCAGTCCGGTGTCACCTGGTCTCTGAGAAGCAGGTAGTCCCAGGGGCATTCCACCAAGTAGTTGCTGTGGACAACTCTGAGCGCCAGTGTATGGTGGCGCAGGTTCCCTTTGAATGGGGGGGTCTCAGGTCCCTTGAGGGTGGTTGTGAGCCCTACCATGCCTGTAGATTGTCTGCTAGGTAACGACCTGGAGCAGTCCTTATGGAAGGATGTTGAGCTCAGGTCTCACTTGGAGATGCTTGGGTTGCCAGAGTGGGCATGCGTGTCTACTCGGTCAATGGCAGCCAGAAAGGGTGATCAAGAGGACTTGGAGCCTGGAACAATGGCCCAAGTCCCTGCCAAGACGAAGGGCAGGGGCGCGGGAAACCGGCCCCGAAGTTCCCACGGACCGGGAGGAGGCAGACCTCGAGGGGGACGCCCCGGTGCCTACAGGGGAGCAGGTAGCCAAACTGGGAGACATCTCTGAGCTGACCCATTGGCAGCAAGAAGGGGGTCCCACCAGGGAAGAGTTCTGCAGGGAGCAGAACGAGTGCCCTACTCTGGAGTGTCTGCGGCGGCAGGCTGCAGACCAGGCAGCTGGTAATCAGTCCGGGTCACATCTGATCTACTGGGAGAATGGTCTCCTATACAGTGAGCCTAAGGTTGCTGAGCCTGGGTCAGCCCGTGTGCTGGTGGTACCCCAGCGCTTCAGGACCTTCCTACTGGGTCTGGCTCATGACGTGCCTTTGGCAGGACATTTGGGGCAGGACAAGACCTTTGACAGGCTTGTCACCCACTTCTTTTGGCCCCAAATGCGAAGGCAGTCAGATGCACACTGTAGGTCTTGCCAAACTTGCCAGGCAAGTGGTAAGAGTGGGAGGAAGGTCAAAGCTCCTCTCCAACCTTTTCCTGTTGTTGGAACACCCTTTGAAAGGGTAGGGATGGATATTGTGGGGCCACTGGATCCCAAGACAGCCATGGGCAACAGGTACATCCTGGTCTTGGTGGACCATGCCACCCGGTACCCTGAGGCAATACCTCTCCGGACAACGACGGCGCCAGTGGTGGGCCGGGCGTTAATGGGGATCTTTTCCCGTGTGGGATTCCCCAGAGAGGTGGTTTCTGATAGGGGGACCAATTTCATATCCAAGTATATGACATCCCTGTGGAAGGAGTGCGGCGTAACCTACAAGTTCACCACTCCTTACCACCCCCAAGGAAACGGTCTGGTGGAGATATTC
This sequence comes from Calotriton arnoldi, assembly GCA_963921515.1. Classification (NCBI taxonomy): domain Eukaryota; kingdom Metazoa; phylum Chordata; class Amphibia; order Caudata; family Salamandridae; genus Calotriton; species Calotriton arnoldi. The sequence continues at coordinate 2,916,213 of CAWUFW010000353.1, read as the reverse complement.
AACCAGACCTTGAAGGGCATGATCAAGGGTCTAACAGAACCCATGAGGCGTAAGTGGGACGTCCTCTTGCCATGCCTGCTCTTTGCATACAGGGAGGTGCCTCAGAAGTCTCTTGGGTACAGCCCCTTTGAGCTCCTGTATGGCCACCCTGTCAGAGGACCTCTCAGTTTGGTAAAGGAAGGCTGGGAGGCAGCTCCCAGGAAAACTCCCCAGGATGTGTTTAGTTACATGCTGGCCTTTAGAAACCAAACTGCCCGCTTCAGGAAACTCGCTCAGGCGAACCTAGAAGCAAGCCAGGAAGAAATGAAGAAGTGGTATGACCAGAATGCCACTCTGGTCGAATTTCAACCTGGGCAGAAAGTGTGGGTCATGGCCCCAGTGGAACCTTGTGCCTTGCAGGACAAGTGGACTGGGCCATATGAGGTGGTGGAGCGCAAAAGTAACGTCACCTACCTGGTGGATTTGCAGACTCCAAGGAACCCTTTGAGGATCCTTCACGTGAACCACCTCAAGCCCCACTTCGAGAGGTCCGAAGTGAGTATGCTCTTGGCGACAGATGATGGGGTGGAAGAGGAGAGTGAGCCTCTCCCTGACCTCCTGTCTACCAAGGAGCATGATGGGTCAGTGGAGGGTGTGATCCTCTCCCCTACACTGACCCAAGAGCAACAGGGGGACTGTCGCCAGTTGTTGGGACAGTTCGCCCCGCTGTTCTCTCTGACCCCCGGTGTTAATCACTGGTGTACCCATGACGTGGACACTGGTGACAGCCCTCCTGTAAAGCACAAAATTTACAGGTTGACTGACCGGGTCAGGGCCAGCATCAAGGAGGAGGTCTCTAAGATATTGACGTTAGGGGTGATTGAGCCCTCCAACAGTCCTTGGGCCAGCCCAGTGGTCTTGGTCCCAAAGGCTGCTGCACCCGGTGCCACTCCAGAACTGCGGTTTTGTGTGGACTACCGTGGGCTCAATGCCGTCACCAGGACTGACGCGCACCCCATCCCCGGAGCTGATGAGCTCATTGATCGGTTGGGAGCTGCCCGGTTCCTCAGCACGTTTGACTTAACGTCTGGGTACTGGCAGATTGCCTTAACCGATGGGGCCAAGGAGAGATCAGCATTCTCAACCCCAGAAGGTCATTACCAGTTTCGGGTGATGCCCTTTGGGTTGAAGAATGCCCCTGCCACCTTTCAGAGGTTGGTCAATCAGGTGTTGGCTGGACTGGAGGATTTCAGTGCCACCTACCTGGATGACATTGCTGTGTTCAGTTCCAGCTGGGAAGAACATTTACAGCACCTTGAGAAAGTGTTGAGGGCTCTGCAAGGTGCAGGCCTCACGATCAAGGCCAGTAAGTGCCAGATCGGGCAGGGTTCTGTGGTGTACTTGGGACACCAGGTAGGGAAGCGGCCAGGTGGCGCCCCTACAACCCAAGATTGACACCATTCTGGCTTGGGAACCCCCAAGACCCAGACAGAGGTGAGGGCCTTTTTAGGACTCACCGGCTACTATAGGAGATTTGTTAAGGGCTATGGCACCATTGTCGCCCCCTTAACAGAGCTGACTTCCAAGAAGCAGCCCAGGAAGGTGATCTGGACTGAGTCTTGCCAGAAAGCTTTGATGCCCTGAAGGCAGCCATGTGCACGGCGCCGGTGCTCAAGGCACCTGACTTCTCCAAGGAATTTGTCGTGCAGACTGACGCTTCAGAGCATGGTGTGGGAGCGGTGCTCTCACAACTGAACGAAGAGGGCCTGGATCAGCCTGTAGTCTTCCTTAGCAGGAGACTACTCCCCAGGGAACAGAGGTGGAGTGCCATAGAAAGGGAAGCTTTTGCTGTGGTCTGGGCACTGAAGAAGCTGAGACCATACCTGTTTGGGACTCACTTCCGGGTTCAGACAGATCACAGGCCCCTCAGATGGTTGACGCAAATGAGGGGTGAGAATCCAAAACTGCTGAGGTGGTCCATCTCCCTACAGGGAATGGACTTTACGGTGGAACACCGCCCTGGTACAGAACACGCCAACGCAGATGGTCTGTCCAGGTTCTTCCGCCTTAGTGAAGAGAACTCCAATGGGGTTGGGTAGATCTCCCTACTTTCAGCTGGAGGGGACATGTGTTAGACTTGGCAAATCATTTGGCGTGTTTCCCCTGACTTTTTGCTTTCTGACCTCCCGTTTTTGACTCTGTTTTTGCTGGTGTAATGATTCTGCGCACTTTCCTCACTGCTGTCCAGTGGGAAAGTGCAAGTGCTCCTGTATAAAATGTGTATGGATTGGTATTTCCATGATTGGCCTATTTGATCTATGTGTCAGTCCCTAGTAAAGTGCACTGCGAGTGCCAGGGCCTATAGATCAAATGCTGTTGGTGGGCTGCAGCACTGGATTGTGCCACGCACGCAAACAGCCCGTAAAGTGTAACTCTGGCCTGCCATTGCAGAGCCTGTGCGCAGCCTGGGGCTGCCATGTCGACTTGGCAAGTGCACACACTTACAAGTCCCTAAACCTTCCCTTTTCTACATGTTAGTCACCCCTAAGGTAGGCCCAAGGTACCCCTGTGGGCAGGGTGCATTGTATGTGAAAGGTAGGACATGCCCTGGTGTGTGTGGCATGTCCTGATAGTGAATTACAGCCTACTTCGTTTTTCACTATTGCAAGGCTACCTGTTCTCCATAGGCCAGAATGGGCAGTTTGATTATTACATCCTATAATCCTAACTGACCCAGGGAACATGGTAGAAATTCGAGTTTATTATGCCTGAACTCAGAATGATAAAATGCATCTTTTAGTGAAGTTGGTTTTAACATTCTGTGTTTGAAAATACCACTTTTAGAAAGTAGGTATTTTCTTGTCTAACCATCCAAGCCTGCCTCTGCTAGGTTGTGTATTCCTTGTCTTGAGTGTGACTGACAGGGGCTGGGGGATTCCAGGAGACAGGGTGAGTCAGCACAGGGCTGAATAGCAAGATCTACATGTAGATGGGTGGGAGGAGTTGCACCTGGGACCTGAATAGGACAGTGCCTTCCCTCCACAATGCTGGCTCCACCTCCTGTGGTGCGTCTGATGTCCCTGGCCTACTCTCTGAAAGGAAGGAAGGAGACTTGTCAACAAAGTGCTCCAGGACTGACCAGAACTGGTTTGGACTAGGCAAAGGCCTCTCTGCCTTCAGAGAACAAAGAGAAATTGAGGATAAAAAGGGGGACCCAAACCCCAGAACTTTAGATCTCGCTGGAATCAAGGAACCTGCCAAGACGAAGAGCTGCCAGGAGGAGTACTGCCCCTTTGCTGTGTTGTTGCTTTGTTGGGTTGGCCTGCAGCTGCTGCTTCTGCCTTGGGCAGGGAAAGGACAGGACTGAACTTTCTCTACTTGTGCTGAGTATCTCCAAGGGCCTGAACCGAGCTGGCCTCCTGTTAAGAAGTCTCAGGGACTGCAAAGACTTCACCAACCTCTGGGTACCGCTCCTGGAACTGCTGTTTCAGTTGCCACAGAGAAGAGGGAACCGCGACCGACTGTCAATCGACTCCGTCGCTGGCCTTGTGTCCTGAAGGCACCGCAAGCCGCACCGACTCGCCCTGCACCGTAAGCCTTGGTCTCACCGACTCCGTCACCGAGCCGCTGCCTGCACCGCATCGAGAGACACCGCGACCTGCATCGCCTCGCTTCACCTCGCTGGCCTGGGCTCACCGGCACGGTCGCTGCTGGCTCGACACCCGTGACCGACTCGTCACGCACAGCTGTCCGGCTCGGCCAGCGCCAATTCCCGCCAACCGGCTCGGTCGCTCGCATCACAACTTGCCAGCACCGCATCGAGCACCGACTCGCCCTGCACCGCAAGCCTTTGTCTCACCGACGCCGTCTGCACGATCGTCACCGAGCCGCTGCTCGCACCGCATCGAGGGACACCGCACCTTGCACCGCTTCCACCTTGCACCGTGACCGCGACGAACGCCACAACCGGCTCTGTCACCCGCACCGCAACCTGCCAGCACCGCATCGAGCACCGACTCGCCCTGCACCGCCAGCCTTGGTCTCACCGACGCCGTCTGCACGATCGTCACCGAGCCGCTGCTCGCACCGAATCGAGGGACACCGCACCTTGCACCGCTTCCATTTTGCATCGCGACTGCGACGGATGCCAAGACCGACTCGCACGCCTGTGTGAGCCGCACTAAGAAAGGTACTGTGAACGAATCTGTCCCGCTGTTGCTGGCCCGTACCGACGCGGTCAGCGGGAACTGCGAGACTCTGTTGTTTTCAGCATCGCGGTAGGCTCGGACCGAGCTACCGACTCGTACGAACTGTGTTTTTCAACGTATTTTGCAACTTAAAGACAGTTTGAGAAGTAACTATTTTTGAAGTACTGTATAGTGGATTTTGATCGTATTTGGTCTTGTTTTAAGTATATAAAAATATTGGATATTTTTCTAAACTGGTGTGGTGTCCGTTTGTTGTGCTTACATTGTATTACTGTTGGTTTTGTGCAAATGCTTTACACACTGCCTCTAGAATAAGCCTGACTGCTCGTGCCAAGCTACCAAGGGGGTGAGCAGGGGTTATTTTAGGAGTGTAACTCCCTTATCCTGACTAGGAAGAAGGGTCCCTACTTGGACAAAGGTGCAAGCCCTTGCCAACTAGAGACCCCCATTTCTAACATTGGTTGTCAGCGGTGAGGATAGCACTTGTGTTTGCACTTGACTTACAGTGATTGGTGTGCACTACTACCATATCGCAGACCATTACGTACCACATACAGGTTCTTTTTCTTTTTGGCCTATTTTTTGATCTTGCCAGTTTGAACTTGCTACTTCAACATGCCTGAATCTATAGTATCATCAATTGCATCAGTAGAAATTGCCTTTGAGGAGGATCGATTGGAAGCCTACAATGTCAAGGAGTTAAAATCGATTTGCAAGAACCTAAAAGTCCAGGTCAGAGGCCTCACCAGGAAGGATGAGTTACAAAAGGCACTGAGGGCCTGGGTAGCAGCCAGAGGTGCCAGTGGGCAATCTGGTGATCTCACTGGAGAGGTGGAGGAGCCTGTTCCTAGGGTGGATGTGCTTTTGGGAGGGGGGGAGCCCTCCAGGCCAGGCAGCAGTAGCTTTTTCCCCAGAGGAGCTGGAGGACAGGCTGGAAGTAAGGAGGTTTGAATTGGAGAAACTCAGAATAGAAAGTGAGAGGGAAGAAAAAGAATAGCCATGGAGGAAAGGAAAAGGATACTAGATCATGAGAGAATGATTAAGGAGCTGGAGCTAAAAAGTAGAACCGGCTCAGATGGTGGCAGCAATTCTTCAGCACACATAGACAGGATCGTACACATCCCCAAGAATGTAGGTAAAGAGTACAAGAAGGGTGATGACATTCATAGGTGGTTTCAAGGGTACGAGTCGTCTATTCATATGAATGGGGTCCCTGAGAGGAACTGGGGAGCGGGGTTGTGGCCTCTCTTTCCAGAGGAAGCTAGGGATACTCTGATAGCTTTGGGTAAGGGGCAGGACCTCACCTATGCTGACATGAAAGACGCTCTCCTCACTAGATATGGGCTCACACCTGAAAAGTACAGTGATCAGTTTAGGTCCAGTAAAAAGTCTGAGGCCAACACTTGGTTGAAATGTGTGGATATGTAACTCCCTTATCCTGACTAGGAAGAAGGGTCCCTACTTGGACAAAGGTGCAAGCCCTTGCCAACTAGAGACCCCCATTTCTAACACTGATCCTTTGGCTTCTTCCGGTGAGGAATGATCAGATCCAGTCCAGGGCTGTTCCTTGTATGCCTGCGTCGTGTAGTCTGGCGACTAGTGTGCAGTGGGAGACGGTGTCGAAGGCCGCTGATAGGTCGAGTAGGATGAGGACTGCGGAGTGGCCTTGGTCCAGGAGGGTGCGGATGTCGTCTGTGGCGGCGAGTAGGGCGGTCTTTGTGCTGTGGTTGCTTCGAAATCCGGATTGGGACGGGTCGAGGACGGCGTTCTCTTCAATGAATCGTGTCAGTTTCCTGTTGACTGTTTTGTCTGCAACTTTGGCTGCGAAGGGGAGGAGCGAGATGGGCCGATAGTTCTAGAGGTCGGTGGGGTCAGCTGTGGGCTTCTTGAGCAGGGGTCTGACTTCTGTGCGCTTCCAGTCGTCTGTGAAGGTGCCTGTTTTGAAGGTGGTGTTGATGGTGCGTTGTAGTTCGGGTGCGATGGCGGCCCCCTGTGGTAGAAGTGAGGGGGGCAGGGGTCGATGGGGGCCCCCGAGTGGATGCTTTTCATGGTCGAGGCGGTGTCTTTGGCCGTGATCGGTGTCCAGTTGGAGATGGTGGGCTGGCTGGTGTTTCTGGGGGGCGGAGGGCCGTCTGTGGCGCCTGGTGGATGGTCGATGAAGTTGTCGTAGAGGTTTTTGATCTTGAGGTGGAAATAGGTTCCAAGCTTGTCGCAGAGGTCTTGGGATGGGGTGATGTCTGTGGCTTCGCTGCGCTATCTAAACTCAACAAGACCAAAATGACACAAATCCAGCATACATGTAGTAAAATAGCACTTCAAAACAGTTATTTCCAAAATAAAGCTCATAAAAAACAAATATCTCCACCTGGGGCTATTACGACGTCGTGACAGCAATAAATCCAAAGTACGGCATTGACCGTGTGGTGCACAGTGTCAGGCACGGAGTCACACGGACCCCCAAACAAACACTACCTTTGAATAACGAAGTCTATGACGATGCACAGCGTGGTGGAGGTGAGGCATTGGTGCTGAGGTCGAGGCTGGCTCCCTGGCTGCTACGAGGAAGGCGAGGCGTCGTGTCCGTGAGGAGGCAACGTGCTGAATCCAGGACAGGGGAAGTGTGTTGCATTGGCAGTGAGGCATCGGTTCCGGTGAGACGATGCGAAGTCGGCGAGTTCATGGAGTCACACTTGGCGGTTATCGGCGCCATGATAACAGGATGCAGGCGCTGGCGATGACAGAGTCGATGCAAGCGCTGGCGTCATGATGGCCGATAACTGCAGGCATTGGCAGGCGTAGAATGGCGTCGGAGCTGTGGTGCAGGCCGGGAGGTGCATCATGAACCTCACGAGCGGTGCCCCTGGCCTCAGTGCAGGTTGCGGCGAAACGGTGGCGTCGGAGATTGCTTTTCTTGCTGCTTTCAAGTTGCTTCTAGGTCCCAATAGCAGGAACAACCTCCAGAGGGCCAAACCTGGAATAGGCACCTCCTGGCAGGCCAGAACCCTCAGCAATAGAGTTCAGGGGAGCTGGGGGTGAAGTCTTTGTGTCCCTGAGACTTCAGAACAGGAGGCTAGCACACCCAGGCCCTTGGAGATTCTTCTTCAAGTAGGTTTCTCAGCAAAGTTCAAGTCTTTGTCCTTTCCTTGGCAGAAGCAGCAACTGTAGGCCAACCCCACACAGCAAACAGCAAAGGGGCAGTACACCTCCTCACAGCTCTCCAGCTCTTCTCCTTGGCAAAGGTTCCTCTTGAGTCCAGAAGAGATGTAAAGTTCTGGGGTTTAAGGTTCACTTCTTATACCCCATTTTGTCTCTGTTCTTCTTTGTGCAATGGTCTCTGAGCCCAGTCCAAACCAGTTCTGTCCTCACTGGTGCAGTATGACCACAGGGGGTGGAGACAGCATTGTGCAAGGGAGACAGGCCCTATTCAGGTGCAAGGAAAACTCCTCCCACTACTCTAAATGCAGCCAATGCCTATTCAGCTCAGCTCTGAGTCATCCAGGAAGGGCCAGGCACACGCCAACCCCCCCAGTGGCTGTCTACAGTTAATGCACATCCCCAGTCCCTGTCACTCCAAAACCAGACAGTCAATCCACAACCCGGCAGAGGCACACAGAATGGTTAAACAAGAAAATGCCTACAGATCTCCTGACTGGGGGAGAATGTTTTGATTTGTTCTGCATACAGTCCATTAATTGTGTGTCTTTTACTTTCCAAAAGTGGCATTTTCAAACACAGAATCTGAAAACCATCTTTACTAAAAGATGCTTTATTAAATTCTGAGTTCAGAGAGCCTAAACTTTATTCCTCCATCTTGTCCCAATGAGAAGTTACACTTGTAAGATGTTACAAAGTATCTCCCATGCTATCCTATGGGACAGACAGCCTTTCAATAGTGCAAAACGAGAGTATTTCACTATCAGGACATGTCATACCCACCAGTACATTTCCTACCTTACTCATACACTGTACCCTGCCCATGGAGGTACCTTGGGGGTGTCTTACATGTAAGAAAAGGGAAGGTTAGGGCCTGGCAAGTGGGTGCAAGTTTAAAACAGCGCACAGACACTGCAGTGGCAGGTCTGAGGTACCTTTTCAGGACTACTCATGTGGGTGTCACAGTCAGTGCTGCAGGCCCACTAGTAGCATTTGATTTACAGGCCCTGGCACACTCAGTGCACTTTACTAGGGACTTACCAGTAAATCAAATATAGCAATCATGGATAACCAATTATAATCATAATTTACACAGAGAGCATATGCACTTTAGCACTGATTAGCAGTGGTAAAGTACCCAGAGTCCTAAAGCCAACAAAAACAGGTCAGGAAAAATAGGGGAAGAAGCAAAAAAAAGTTTGGGGATAACCCTGCAAAAAGGGCCAAGTCCAACACTCATACATCGTTTTCATTTGTAAACTGCTAAAATGACATCAGAAATGTATACTTTTTGTTGATGAAGAGCAGAACTGTCGCTTGAAACGCATTGTGTGATTATTCAAGTTGATAAACATAGTGCTTTCCTATGAGGTTGCAGATCAGAGGCCTTCGAAATATTTTGCTCTGAGCTGCCCTAAGCAAAATGAAGTGACCACCACCTCTCCAAAACTTGATGGTATGGACAGAGAGAGTGGGATGACAGGGCTGAGCACTGGATGTGGGGCTTTTGAGATCATTCCAAGGGTACTTGTTCTGTAATTAATTGCCCACAATAAATGTGAGACTACTAGAAGAGCAAAATGCTTCAAACAAAAACAAAAATAGACCCAAAACATTGCTTTCCATAACTGGGCTGCTGCGAGCCCCTTGCGCTCCTAGGCCCCAATGCAATGACTGCATTAATGATAGCTGAGCACTGAGTAGCAGGCTATTCATCTGCATCTTCCACTCGTTCCCACCATGACTGGCCATCGCTGCCATCTTGAAACAGGCTCTCTGCCTCTTCTACTCGTTCCCGCCATGACTGGCCATCGCTGCCTTCTTGAAACAGGCTCTCTGCCTCTTCCACTCGTTTTCGCCATGACTGGCCAACGTTGCCATCTTGAAACAGGCTCTCTGCCTCCTTCAGAAACAAAATTTGCTCCCACAAGTTGCTCACCTCCCTGCAGTGAGGGTGCACTCGCCCCTAAAGCAAGGAAAATGAGCCACCATGCTTGAAGTACGACAGTCACAATTGTGATGCAGTGGATCACTCAGACACCGGGGATTCAGTGCTACTGTACCTGCTTCACTAATAATAGCTACTGGCTTGCAAAGCAGGCTGTTTCCTCTGTCCTTTGTTACCAACATGGGCTCCCTTCTTGCCACATCCCCATCCCAGCCATCTCTCGGAGGCCCAAACTAAGGGGACCCCTCTGCTTCAATTTTCCCACCCCCTGAGCCAATTGAACCAAGGGCGAAAGCAAATCTGGCACAGCACGTTTCACTGGACCCTAATGGAAGCAAGGATGCATAGTAATTGGAGTTTAGCTGCCCCTAACACCAGTGGTTCCACGCCGCCACTGCATCTGCAGCTCCAATCAGACCTACAGATCTGAGAAACAAGCTGTTTGCTCTGCCCTCTCCACTGGGCCATCACACCTAGGCTAAAGCTCAAAGCAGGGTTTATGACCACATCGCGGCCCCTGTTGCTTCGGCCCTGTTTCCTGCGCACTAAAGGTCACTTGGGCCCTAATGCTAGAAAGGAAATTGGTCCCCACCTCCTTTTTCTTAGTAAGACAGCCATAATTTGGGTGTAGTGGTCACTAACACCCCTGGTTCCTGTGCCGCAGCACCTGCTACTCTAATGGTAGTGGTGGCCCTTTTGTTGTTGAAAAAGGGATCCCATATGTGTCCTCTTCCCAGGGGCATCGCTCTGAGGATACTTCTGTCCCCTCTTCTGGGTCACTTCTTAGACACTATTACTGGATCTCTCTCCTTTCCTCTTTTTCCTGGGCTATGATTCTGAGGACTCAGGCATCTGGAGAATCAGGGCTCCGAATCTGAATGCAACCCAGCTGGTCCCTTCCATGCCATCCCCTCAACTTGCCTGAAAGGACTTCTGCACGTAAACAGAGGCCGAAGTGAGTAAAATTTGTGGGGAACAACATGCCCATGCATTTTTTATTTTGCAAAAACAATGACTACCTGAAAGTGAAAGGGGTCCTATCCTGTGAAGCCAAGGAAGGGTCAGAGAGGGAAAGAGGAAAAAAAGCCTTCTCAAAAGGGTGCCTTCTAATTCGAAGACATGTAAATGTGTGCAACTGGTTAATCACTAAATACGAAGGCTGCTTGGGGCCACTATAGACTTTCATTGATGGAGCCACTTGAAGCTTAATGGTGACATAGATTTATTCTTTTTTGAGATGCTATGTAAGAGTGTTTTCAGCGGAGTTCTGGAGTGTGTCCTTTAAATGGACACTTATGAAAAGGTTTTAGGTACAGTCTGATTACAAAATGTATATTTTGCAAGTACTTGTTTTATCTTATACACTACGTCATTTTGCGGTAGCCCATCCTATACTGTATTTAATACAATTTTAAAATTATCACTTACCTATTTACAGTGCTTTCTGTCACAGGCTGGGACCTCACGGTACTATAAAAGCACAAATCAATATTCCCCACTGTGCCAACCAGGATTTAGTTCTGTGACTCTCTGGTTACACACACAGACACCTTCAGTGCATGTATTTGCCAACTGAGGTTTCATAACGTATAAGAGTACATTTTCATTGATTAGTTTTATCCTGCATTTATTTTTCATGTAAGGTGTGCGCAGTTACCTTATGGCGCAAAAACAACAAACTACTGGTATGCAATAAACAAACTGAACCTGTCTAATGCTCTATGTCTGAATTGGAGGAAAGGAAATGGCAGAACTTTCCAAAAGAGTGTGGCTGCTCGATTTGCATTCACCAGGTGAAAATGCAGGATGCATGGTATTTGGAACAACTATTCTTGCCAATTAAATATTGCCAAGAAATTGTGACACAATCAATAATGCAATGGTGCTGACAGTTCAAAAATGTGTACTTTCGGTAATTATGGAACGCAACAATACTTTTGCATCATTCGTGTATGTGAAATGGTGTTCTTTTTAAATATTTCATTAAATGAAGAGAGGTATCTGTTACTGATTATTTATTAAATAATGTAAATAAGTCTGGGATAGATTCATAAAATGAGACAAGGTCACAAAGGTGGGAGAATCATAACACAGCAATCTGATACCCATATATATTTATAAACCTGCACTTATTGTGCCTACTTCATGTCACTATTTATATTGCAAATTGTGTTACTATTAAAAATAGACTGACTTGTTGAGAGCCTGTGCATTAGAGTCACACATGATGCGTCATACAAAGACAGAAGTGCATCTGTCAGATTAAATGTCCTTGAAACATATTCTACAAGGACAACCACAAAGCAAGTTGGGGCTTTTCGGAAATCTGCTTGCGGCCTTATATTGTATGTGAAATCAGTGTGAGTTGATGGAAAGAGAGGAATGCATACTCTGTATATGATATTGTTATTTTATTGATGTTAGTATAGACCACCTCTGCCATCAGTATTGCCTTTGAGGGCCCCATTACGATGCCGGTCGGAGGAGCGTCCGACCAGCATCGTGTCGGAAACTGGCCCGCCCGACAAGGAGTCGGCAGTCCGACTTCCCTAACTAGGATGAGACTGCCTTCACGGTGGTTTGAAAGTATATCTTTCCTTGTGCGGCTTGTGCTGTGGGCTGCAGCACAAGCCGCAATAGGAAATAAACGGTCGGACCGTCATAGAAAGGCTGTGGGAAACATGCATCGTAATACACAGGGCGGTGCCTGAGCAGGCACCACCTCCATTCTGGGGATTATGATATCCCTCCGCCCTGACTGGCTCCTTGAGCCTGTCGGAGGCAGAGCAGATTACCCCCGCAGGAATTTGTCGGACCGCCCTTATCATAATAGGGCGGTCGGACTGATGCCCCAGATGTCGGGCGGAACACCACCGACGAGCTGTCGGATGGCCTTCCGCCCTACATCGTAATGGGGCACTTAGTGTGCTTTAGGCTGCTCGGACTGTGTGCAATGTGGTTATTGTGCACTCACTTTCTATTAAACTGATCACCAATGTGCCCTTCCTTATCACACCCATACTCTTTTTGAGGCTAAGCCTTCATCAACGATACAGGCACGTCTCTCACCTTTTATCTTATAAAATACATTCTTAAAATAAATCCCTGGACTGGATATTCTACAAATGGCCCATCTTTCACGCCACGCTTATTTTTTTAGGTCTAGCCTTTGTGGCAGCTTCAGTTGTAACACCATACATTTGTTTTACAAACAAATCATATATAATATACATACATAGAAGGGATTTCGGTCAGCGGGTTACCACCACTAGTCTACCAAATTGGCATTCACCTTTTGCTTCCACCCACCACAGCAATCAGCACAGATGATCTCCCAGAGATGTTCCTAGAAGGAATATGGTATCAGTCCAGCCTGCTACCATTCAATCCTTTTCAGTGTGGGTATCAGAAATGCAAAGGAAAATTAGCTCAACAGGGTCTTCTCTTCATCACAGGAATTGTTTTTCGGCTCAGAAGTGTTTGACCTGTTATAGTGTCAGCCTTTAACTCGACGTCTTTGCCTCGTAGATGATGCCCTTATGTACTTCAATTTCCAGTCTCTCGATGAGGAAGCATGTAGGGTAGCAGAGGCAATAGGATTGCCCTGTCCGTCCAATGACCTAAATTATGTTGCATGCATTCCTACTGATGCTGCTCATGCCTCCCACCTTGGCGAATGAGTGGGGATCACAAGTTCTTTTACAAGTCCTTGTTTGCCCCTGAATACAGACATGTCATTAGATATGCAATATATTGTTGACCCTTGACTCTTCATATCTCAAACAGATCAACCCACTACCTCCGTCTTACAGGCTGAAGAATGAGATGTTAGGTTTTCAACTGGATTTTTCCTGGGTGTTTGTGAATGCTCCTCAACAATCCTGACGTCTAGCGGACCTCCAATTGTATAGCCATACTTAGGCCTACGGCAGAGCTTCATTACAGCTGCAATTTAGTTTCAATCATTTTCATTACCCACCTAAAATAGCATCAACGTAGTCGTAGTCCACCATACTTAATGCACCATTTGTACCATTTGTAGCTAGTATCGTCCCATTCCACTGCCCTGGATCTTTCAGCAGCATTTGATACGGTAGACCACTCCATCCTGGTCCAGCGCCTCTTGGACTTGGGGATTGAGGGCACAGTCCTGCTGTAGTTTAAATCTTTCCTTCATAAGCGCACGCAGAGGGTGGCGCTTCAACCACATCAGTCCAATCGCAAGCTCTTATGGTGTGGGGTCCCGCAGGGGTCGGCCTTGAGCCCACTGCTTTTTAACATTTATTTGGCCCCATTATTTTCACTGATTGCCAACTGGGGGGTGAAGGCGATTTCCTACGCCGACGATACCCAGTTAGTATTTCCTTTTAAAGATTTGTCGAGTGCCTCTTTTGAGAATTTTAAGAGTTGCTTAAAAGATATGGCTCAATGGATGAATAACAACAAACTCAAGCTGAATGCCGACAAAACGGAGGTGCTGTTTTTCGGTAATAGTCAACCCCCGCCGCAGACCTTTGGTGGCCGGAGGAAATGGGCTGCCCTCCCACCCCCGCAGGCTGCGCAAAAAACGTGGGAGTAAAATGGCCGGCGGACTTATCATTCTCGGCCCAAATTCAGCAGGTGACAGGTGCATGTTTTGGCAGCTTGAGAAATCTGCATAAAGTTATACACCTTCTGCCAGAAAACTGTCGTCGGTTCGTGGTCCATGCCACAGTAACCTCTCGCCTGGACTACGCGAATGGCCTGTATTTGGGCCTTCCAGCGTACCAGATAAAGAAATTGCAGATGGTCCAGAATGCGGCTGCGAGATTGATCAAACGTGTCCCATTTAAGCAGCATATCTCTCCGCATCTCAAGGAATTGCACTGGTTGCCGGTCATCAACAGAATAAAATTCAAGGCCTTAACCCTAGCCTTTCGGGCATTCCACGGATCTTGCCCCAGCTATCTGAAGCAGAGGCTAGGTGCGTACAAGCAGTCTCGATTACTCAGGTCTAGCTCTCAGAACCTGCTATGCACCCCACGAGTTAGGAAGGCACGGCTAGGGGGCAGATCCTTTACGCTCAGGGCTGCCATGCTTTGGAACGCCCTGCCCAACGCCCTGCACCAAATCCATCAGAAACCCAATTTAGGAAAGCAACCAAAACTTGGCTTTTCAGTCAGGACTAATCCCCTGGACTCTCTGTATAACACATGCTTTCTTGCACGCCACCTGTTGCTACAGCGCCGGGATACCTCTTAGGAGGTAGCTGTTCGCGCTCTACAAATGTCAGTATTATTATTATTTGTAGCTAGTATCGTCCCATTCCACTGCCCGCCCACATCGTTCCAGACTCGGACATGCTGTTGCTATGACTCACTTAGATATTTGCTCATTTAAAACCATCTCCCCATTGCCTGTGATGTCCTTCAACGTGACAAACCAGCAAGCTGAGGCTGACTGTTGATTCAACTCAACGGCTGCAGCTTCAACAGTGCTCCTGGTCTCCAGGCAAAGAGTTGGCAAAAAGTATCTAAGTCCCAGTTCTTGCAGGTTGGGGACCTGAGGAGTACACTCTAACATCAGCAAGGGGCCCAGGACCTGGGGGGGCACCACTTCGGGATTGGGACTCACTCCAACAGAGGCCAGCAGTAAGGTCCAGGGCAGGTCCAGTTGGAACAGGTCAACTGGGCAGTTGCATGGAGAGAGGCCTCTGGAAGCTTGTAGTGTTCCTGTAGCTCAAAAAGGAGGTCAGCAAACTGACCCTTGGAGTCACTTCTAGGGTCCTGAGTTCTAGGTAAGCAGGTCCAGTCTTTCTTCAGGTTTCAGACAGGAAGGCAGTCCTTCTTCTGATCTTCACAGGTCCAGGAGTGTTCTAATGAGAGGTTATGGGGATTCCACTTTTATACCCAATAGCAGCCTGTGGTGGAGGGCAATCCTTTATCCACTCCTAAACCAGTTCTGGTCAGTTCCTCCACTCCCTCTAGGTTTGGTGCCAGTATGACTAGAGAGACAAAGGGGAGGCAGGCCTAGGTGTGAGCTTCATCTGCCAGTGACAAGGTAGGCGTCCTTTGAAGCTCAGGAGGGGTCTGGGAATAGCCCACCATGTCAAGGGAGGAGTCACCCACTGCACATCTGGAGTCCTTTGTCCACTGTCTGGGAGCAATACGCATCTCACCACAGAGAGCCATCAAGGATCAGGAGACAACTGGACACTGGCAGGAAAGTGTTTTGGTTTTAGGCAGGAAAAAAACAACTTTCTAAAAGTGTCTTTTCTAAAATAGTAATATAAAATCCAACTTGTCCATTAAGTTGTATTTTAAATTACTATTAAAATGAGTCGTCGTACCATTTTCCTAGTGTAAATCAATGTTAGCCTATGAGAAAGCCAGCCTTGCCACACTAAAAAATAACTTTGGAGGCTCTTCACTACCAGGACATGTAAAATATTAAATATACATGTCCAACTTTTTAAATACAATGCGCCATGACCGCTGAGCATTTAGGTCCTATCTTAGGGGTGACTTACAAGTTTTTAAAAGGAAGGTTTAGGACTGGCAAAAGGTTTTGTTTTTCCAGGTCGAAAAGACAAATTTAAAAGTGCTCACTTGGATTGAGATGGCTGGCCTAGAGACATGTCTTATTGTGACACTTTAGTGGGTGGTACAATAAGTGCTGCAGCCCACTTGTAGCATCTAATTTCCAAGCCATTTGTAAAGGGTGTAAGATATACTAAGGAGTTATAAGTAAATTAAAGATGCCAATCAGATGAGTACCAATTTGAACATGTTTGAAATATAGGGCACAAGCACTTTACCACTGGTTAGCGAGGCCAAAGCTCACAGTCTTATGGCCATTAAAAAACGTGTTCAGCAACACACAGCAAACATCCGGGGTGACCCTACAGAAAGGGCAAATTTCTAACAAAGGGGTTATCCCTGTTATTTTGAAGGCGGGGCGTCCATTGCATGACCCCCGCAAATGTCAATGTGCCCAAGTGCAATAAATTAATTCTAATCCTAACCCAAGTAGAACAGTAATTGGATGCTAACCTCCACAAAAAGTGGGGCCCAAACTCCACATTGAGGAAGATTAGGAGAGTGCCTTCACCATGCTTCCTAGACATATCAGTTAGATGTAAGACCTTTATAACACTGTCGCTAGCATTACATTTCTGGACGAAGAGAATTTGTCAGCATGTATTAACGGAGGCATCATCTCGTCTATCAATATTCAACAGTGATATTAGGTGACACAAGACGCAGAGTGCGTGGTCCAGTTTAAACGATTAGGAAGACTGTTGTCCCCACCATGGAGTGTGTAACTCTGTGGGTGCTGTTAAACTCATTGAGTACAATAATGAGACAATTGGTGATAAATATTTTGTGAAACGTCAGGGACAAGGTATCTGGGCATGAAATCTTAGTGATTTTCAGGCTGCCAAATGCTCTTCCTGTTTAGTTATTGGATTATCCAGACACTCTGTATCCTATTCAGTGAGGCAAGGCAGGGACACAGATACCAATGTAAGCCTCTGGCATGTGAGCATGAGGATTCTAACCCATATAGGTCTAGAAGGCCTTGGACGCTAGTAATTTCTCTCATACGAGACCCATATTGCCCCTTTCTCACTCATCTCAGATGTCCCCAATATAGCTCCTCAACAGGTGCATACATAGTTTGCTCACTGAAACTCTTCTGGCTTTAATCCTCCAACATGTAAGTGGCATCACCCAAATCTAGTTAACATATAATTAGCCTTATCATCCTGGGTGATAGGAATCTGGCCTCACCACTATTGGTGATCCATAGTTCTTGCATCAGCTCATTAAACAGCACGTTCCGCCTCAGCTTGAAGCGGGTCATCTCCTGTATTAATGTACCTTGAATAATCACTTTCAAAGTGTCCCAAACCACGCCTTTACTCACCTCTCCCGTTTCTTTATGTGAAGTATACTCTGTCAGCTGCCTCCTGATCACATCTTTGACCATCAGGTCCTTTAAAAGAGAATTCATTTAGATGCCACTGTCCCCGGGGTCTCAGTTTCCACATGATTGCCATCACAGTGTCCTTTTACAGTGGGGTATGCTCTGATGGTATCTGTGGGCTTTAGTCAGCCTCTTCCACTAGACTTAACAGATGTTTATCTATCAATCACTAGTATATTCTCACATTCGTTTGGTTTCCTGCTGAGAAGGGGGAACAGTCGACTGATAAGTGTTCGTGGTGTTACCAGGCAGGCTTTTACCAATTCCAGGTCTTCAAACATACTTTCACCTCTACCATAAGCTTGCACATTATCCCTGTGCACTGTTGAGATCTGTCGTGTGGGGCGTGTATCAACAGACTGAAGTTGCATCTTATAAGTGACCCAAGGACACTTTACAATCGCTTGCCTAGCTTGTTTTAGGAACATAGCTAGCCCTTGATTAGGGGCATATATTGTGGCCAATGGCATGGTGTGAAAGTTCCAAGTACCCGTACCCAACACCCATCATCCCATTCTATCTGATCTAGTGGATATTTCCACAAATGAATTTCTTCGGTTCATTAGAATTCTCACTCCGTCTGCCTTGGTGAGTGCAGATAGAACAGAGTTGAGAGTGCTGTCCTGTGTGAATGAGATGTCTTTCCTACACCAAGCAAATGCCTGCCTTCAGGGCGGCTACCGCCCATAGCATGCTGTAATGTTTAGTTGGGTTATTAAGCCCCAGACATTTTATGTGGTGGTCCTCAGTTTAAGTGACTCAGGTGTCATAAGGAGCCTTTCAAGATATACTTCTTTCTGATCTACTGCTGCGCCCTATCTGGGTAGTAAGCTGATGGATATCAAGTCACTTAAATGGGGGGAATCTCCCACCTTCCCCGTTCCCCTCCGTCCCCTTCCACTTATCCCAAATCTTAAACACTTAACTAAAGAACAACTGTGTAACCAACTTATTTGAATACTTTCCTGACTGAGGTCCTAAATGTCCCCATTTTATGAATCAACCAATCGGTCCATCGAGTCTGCCCGAAGCCATCAAACCAAAACGAAAACACCTAGAGTTTAGGGGTATTTAGCTCTGGCAAACCCTGCTCCAAATAGCCTCCCGCTCAGCGCCCAGTACCACAAGCCTGTCATGAATTCTTATAAGTCTTGATTTAGTCCCTGTGGGGCTCTTCATATGCGTTGATGCCCTCTCAGTCAGCGCATGCTTGCATTACATCTCTCTCTTGACGGACCACCAGTGTCTGAATCCCCCCTGACCCTGTGCAGGTGCTGAGCACACTCTTCCTGCTTGCTGCAATCTCTGCATTATTGTGGCAATTGCTTCCATCATAGCAAACACAAGGAGATGATGGACGGAGTGCTGAAACTTTTCAGACGCTCACCCCCAGTCACAGATCTGGGTTGAATCCATCCTCGTTCTTTAGCTCACTTCGTCACCCCAGTTTGGACCCAGCCATATGCAAATCAGTCTTGACCCTGTGCCTCATGGGAACAGTCCAGCCCGACCTGCCAGGCCAGGTCCTCCCTGGACCGGAAACAAGCATCGTGGGACCGGTTTTGGGGTAACACCCCTCATCAGCCAGGCTAGCTTGAATCCAGTGCCAAAGTGAGCATGGGACCCACGTCTGGGCATACCCTGTCAACTTAGGGCAAACAAAGCAAACACAAGGAGATGATGGACGGAGTGCTGAAACCTTTCAGGCACTCACCCCCAGTCACAGATCTGGGTTGAATCCATCCTCGTTCTTTAGCTCACTTTGCCACTTTGGCGTTATCTGGCATATATGTTTAACCAAATCATGCTCTTTGCTCCACGACGGAAAACGCGTGTGGCATGTCATGCTGTGAATAAAAGCATTATCATGCTCTATTGTTCATGATAACACTTTTATTCACAGCATGACATGCCAGATAACGCCAGCAATGCACATGGTTAATAATCATTGAGTTTTAAGAAAAAAAAACCTTTTAGTTTCACTTATTACGCATTTGAAGGACTGTACTGAAATAGTCTCTTGTTTTCATGTTTAGAATTCATTGTTGAGACCCCTGATGAAGGGCCAGCATTGACCCGAAATGTATTGGGTACTATAAGGATATGGATGACTGATATTATTGCCACCAAGGAACCATTGGAAAATGGCAAAATGGAAACAATAAATCTCAAAATGAAAATGTAATTATGGATTAAGTGTTTATTATTTGACTTAAACATGGAAAAACGTCAGAAAGTGAAAAAAGAAAACAACCCAGTTTTCTTCAATAAGTGCTCCCGTCAGTCGAGCAGGGATTTTTTTCTCCTAACACTCTTGTTTGTATAGTTCTCACAGCGCCTGTGGACACGGCGCTACGACAGGGAAGCACACGGAAAATACAGCGAACCACTATCAGCAGAAATTTTGCTCACTGAGTGCACTGGAGCATCATTGAATGATCTAAAATAGGTAAAATATTTATTTTAAACTATTCTGCATAGAGTTGTGGTGGACTTTCACAACAAATTATGAGGGGCATTTATATCTATTCATCGATAAATATTCTGAAATGTCATGCTTATTTTAAAGGCACCAGTAAGGGGAAGTGGAAAGGTGCTGGAGGGGTGGATTTTTTTTGCGTTTATATGTATGCATGTTTATTTGTGTCACATAGCCAAAAGTTTGGAAATTGGTATTAAGACTAATACGGAGCCAGGATTTTATTTCTGTGTAAGAGTTGATTGAGCTTGGGTCTTTATTTATAGTAGCAGACGGGTATATACAGTGTAGCATTTCTACTTAAGGAAAGTTAAGTAAGCTCAGGAAGAAAATGAAAAGAAAAAAAAATTGTGTCCAGACTCTGATTTTCTAGTCTTGGAGGAAAAGGCTGACAAATTTACTTACTACCAGTACATAGCCTCATAGTCATTAGTTGCTGTTTGAAAGCTGCACTCTCATATTGCAGTGAACTGGAAGTCCCATGGAGGACCAACGATCTGTATGTGGATGCAAGCTTTATGAAAATGGACAATGACTGAAGGAGACCTCAGATATCCAAATGTAGAGCAAGATGGGGCAGAGAGAGAGTTTAACATCTTTGACATGGTCCTCAACACATCAGAGTATCCCTCTGACTGAAATGATTTATTGTGTTCCATTGTGACATGTATATCAGTAAACAGCCAATGTACTTAATTGCTAAATATATCATGGCTTCAGAGTCCATTTATGTGTAGTTATATCATGATATCTATAAAATGGTGATCCTTCAGCTGCACGGCCAACATACAAATATCCCTGAATTTGTTACATATAGAAACAGGGCCTATACGTGTGGCTCCACCAAACTGGTGTGGAAAAGACCAATTGTCAGTGATCTCATTGAGGATGTCACAGTTGATCTGATGTCAACAGTGATGTCATTGGTGATATCATGTGTCCTGTCCGTCGTGTAAATCTATAAGGCTTCATAACTTGAGGGAAAGAAGTGATAGCCCTCTACATACTTCTAAAATTGAAAGATTTGTGTATATTATTATTTGTCCTCTGTGCCTCATGACATAAGAATATAATTGAAGGGGCTGGATAAATAAAAGAAAGGAAGTGAAATCTATAAGTGTGGATAGATGTTATGAAAAATTAGAGGACTTGTGAAACTGCATTTTCTGAGCTGCCCTGATCACCTAGGGCATATTAGACATTTGTAGGACAATGGAGCTGAAAAAGGCACAATTTTCCAAAAGATTTTTAGGGGGCCGGTGAACTTGCAATAATCCCGGGCAGGGTCAAGAATGCCAGACACACAGGGCCCGATTCACATAGAGTCTCCGCAGCCGTGGCAGAATCTCTGCACCACCATTTCTCATTACGGAGATTCTGCCACGGCTGCGGAGGCTCTTTGTGAATTGGGCCCTGATTCACAAAGAGTCTCCACACTCGTGGCAGAATCTCTGCAATGAGAAACTGCAGTGCAGAGATTCTACCACAGCTGCGGAGGCTCTTTGTGAATTGGGCCCACAATGTAAATACGTTAGAATTTCATGAGCTGCAGCGGCCCGTTCGGGGAAAAGCAGTGGGCCCTTGGGGCCGGGTGGGGGCGGATTTCGATGGACGATGACGAGGGAAATTTTTATTATTTATTTAATTTTCCCTCATCATCCGTCGAAAGCCCCCCTCACCCGGCCCCACCGCTTTTACCTGCACGGGCCGCGGCTGCAGGTTACACCATTTCTTGGTCTAAGAGAACAGTAGTGAACATCACTGAAGTATTCGTTTTAACTACACATTTGGAAATGCAATACTTATGTTCTCAAACATCCGCTTGTCGGTTTATGAAACTATACACATTTCGTGTGGGACTCATCATGCTATTGATGTTCAGAATAGGCTAGGAGTCACCACCTTGTACCTGGGCCAGAAGAATCTCCAAACTGGACGTCATAATTCCATGGATGCCCACAGTATGTCAATAATTACCCCCATTTTCCCACGGCCAACATTAAACCTGGGGAAGGCGTCATCATGCCATGAATGGTCACAAAATCATAGAAATTGGCCCAATTTTTCCAAAGGCAGAATTAAAACAATGCCATGAATAACCATAATATGAGACAAATTATCAATAATATGGCAATTCCAGCATTTTTCCAGGGTTGGGCATCATGCCATGAATGCCCTTAGTTTGGAAAGCATTTAACCAATATGCCAGGATACTGTTTTTACATATATATTCACACACATGTCCACACATGCAAGCAGACATTCACACACATACCCACACACTTGCACATACACACATATAGACACACAGTGGCACACAGACATGACCCACGTGCATACAAAGCATGAAGAAATGATTTTTAATGTTTAACTGCCACTGGGGTCCTGCTATCAACCTGAGTTCAACGCGACCTGCCTCACTTATCACCTGAACCTACACATAAATTATATTTCAAAAACAAATATTGTAACTGGATAGTCTACTGATTTCAGTGGTCTGGGCTGGGCAGCGGAGCAGGGTAGCCCTGTCGGTCTGCAAACGAGACATGGAGGATGGAGTTTAGCTCTCTCAGATATGCAATTATATTATTATGCAGTGCATTTACAGCATACCGCAATGTGGCTGCCGAACCCTAACAGTTGGGGGAAAAAAGGTTGTTCGCGGATGATACCTTGGCACGCTTGCTAATGCGGGACGTAGGTCAGAGCGCACGGTCCCATACTTGGTGTGGCATACGGCTGTGATCTGGGAAGCGGCAGTTGGGAAGGTGCTGCGCAGGGCCCCCTTTAATAGGGAGTTACGACTCTGGGATCTTGCACTGTTCCGGGCGATCGATGTGGATATGTCCATGAAACAATGGAGGATGGGAGGCTGCCGGGTGGCTGGTGACTTCTACTCCTGCGAGGTTTTTCTCACCTTTCAGGATACACAGGAGGCTTTTGGTGTAGGACCAGGTCACTTTGTTCATTACGCCAAGCTGGAACACAAGGCGAGGGAGGTAAGGACTGGATTTCCAGGGGCGCCACAACCCTCTCGGGTGCTTGGTGCTTTACTCCGATGGGGGGGGAGGGGAGACACCGGGTCACTTTATTTTATAAAGCGATCCGGGGGGACATGCTGAGTAACCCTTATGTAGCACGAAGGGCCTGGGAGAGGGAGCAGCAAGAGCCCATTGTGGATGTGGATTGGGTGAGCATATGAGAACTAGTGAGAACGGTGTCCTGTAATCATAGATTTAAGATACTACATTTCAATTTTCCACACCGCACCTATGTGACTCCTGGTCAGCTGAATAGGATGGACCCTTCTAGGGTGGCAAGATGTTAGTGATGCGGAGAGGTGGGGGCTACATTTTTGCATTTGGCTTGTGCCTGTACTGGGATCCTGGGGTTCAGGAAGGAGGTGGTGCTTAAAATTACAAGGGCTACAGGCATAGCGATCCATCTGACCCCAATAGTTTGCTCTTGGAATAGTGGCGAGTCCCAGGGGGCGAAAGATTCCTTATAAGCTCACCCAGCTTACGTTTTTACTGGTTAAACGGCGAGAAGCCATTGGTTGACTGGGCACCAGAGTGCCGCTGACATCCTTATGGCCATGGGATCTGCTTGAATGGGGGTTGGCGGAGGAGAGCCACATGCGCCTTTCCCATACTGATGAAGGTGCTCTGGAAGCAATCATGATGTGGAGGCTTCTTTTCAACAAATTTAATGATGAGGGAGATTCCAGCACGGACGATAGCTCAGGTGGTTGGGTGTGAGATTCTTAGTAATATGTGTTATTGTACAGCTGATGTGACAGCCAAGTGTGACATTAATGGATCTCCAACTATACACCTAGCTCGATGACTTGGATCATGTAACATACTGTTCCTAACAGGGCACTCTTCTGGTACCTCATTCTGCCATGTATGATGCTATTTATTATTGAGACGTCATGTACTGTGAATGTGGGGACTGTCCTACTTTGTACTTGAGACTTTGCACTGCGAGTTTTGTTTTTCTATAATGAAAATCAATAAAACAAAGTTTATAAAATTTGTAAACCATCACAATGCAGCTTGAACATCTCAGGTTAATTTATGAATGTAACACTGGTTCTCCCTTTATCTTATAAACCATCCGGTCTCTCAGATGGATTTCCACAATAGTAAAAAATAATTTTCCTGCAGCTATCCACCTATGTCTAGCTCCTAATCTCAACTATGTCTGCACTGCTCTCTTCCTAGCTCTTCCAACTTGACCTCTTGAAAACATTTAGTCTTATATAAACACAGTTGCTATGTTATTTTGTGATTTCCACTGGCTACCACATCACTGACAGTCTGATAGCCCCAAAACACTACATACTTTCCGGTGCTCTCTCTGGTATAAAAAGGCCCTTTGGACATAACACTAAATTTGCCTGGAAGACCTCTTCTAGCAGCATCTCCTCTGCGGGCTGGCTTCTATTATTGCTCCTGCGGAGAAGTTGTTTTGAGGACAAAGGTCATTAACTCTGAATCGACCTCTCGATTGGAAGCCACTCCATTTCCAAAGTGCTGCTATTTAGGGCTACGAGACCATGCCGAAGTTTTCGTTGCTCAATGCGTACATTTATTGTCATTCATTATGTTTTTATTCCTCATGACAGATTCACAATATTTACATATCGGCCACTGATATACATATATAGATACAGACAAATTACCATGCTCAAAAACAAGACAGATTATTGGGAGGTAGAAAACACAGATAAGCATCCATTTGCAGGCCAAGTTCAAGAACTTAAGAAGACATTGACACTAGGTTAGAAAACCCCAGGAATCTGGTAAGCTATCAGTCAAGACGTAGAAGACCACACGTCAGGGGCGCTCCTCCGTTAAGGCGGAGGAGTTTCGCCCCACTGCTCTCTGAGCAGTGCAAAAATTAAAATTACAATCATAATAACACAATGTTATTATCATTTAAATTTTTCAGTATGGAGCCGGGGCGGGGCTGTGCTATCCTGATGGACAGCAGCAGCCAGCAGGGAGGAGGAGTGGTGGGCACCATAAGTGCGCATGACGGTTTGAACGGCTGTCTTAGGAAGGCCAAACCGTCATGCGCACTTAGCATTTCTCCACCTGGCTGTGTTGCACAGCTGGGTGGAGAACAGTCCCAGACTCCCAGGCACTGTATGAGCAGCAAAACAGGCCACTCAGAACGCTGCTGTCTATTACCAGCATGACAGCAGCTTCATGATTGACTTAGGGGAGTCTGGGAGCCTGTGTGCTGCTGGGAGTCAGGAGCAGAAATGACAGAGGAGAGGCGGTGGCCCCATACACAGGTAAGTGATCTCTTATTTTTTTCTTCCCCCCCCCCTCCCTCCTGCTGCCTCACCACTTCTGGTCCCTAGCAGCCGCCACTGCCACACGTTTGTTTATTTATTTATTTATTCATGCAAGCAAAATTTGCCTAAACACGGGGGTTTCCCAGCGCTAGAAGTTAGAATGCTGAGCAGAGAAAAGTAATGCTTCTCCAATATAAAGTTGGAGTCACGTTGCTTCATGTGAGGGGATGAATCAGAAAAGATCTCTGCACTATTGAAGTTAGGAATAAACACAAAACACACCACACCAAATAATACAGCGACCCATAACCATCCTAGGCATTAAAGTTGCTACAAAATTTCAAAACAATGCAAATTCAAAAAACCACCCATCAGTGTAAACTGTATTGATGGTATTGCACACCCCTCAGTGTAAACGGAATTGATGGTATTGATTAATCCTAAGCGAGAAAGATACAAAATCACAAACCGTGCAAGGCTGTTACCATCCACTCCTGACACCAGCGCCTGTTCTTTGTCTATCTTCATGCTGTTTCTCTCTCTACTAAGACTTACATACTTAGTTCATTACCTTGTGCTCTTCTTCTCTCATCACCTGTTCAATGAGCTCAGATTTGATGGGCGGCTTGGAAAACTGCCCCAACAGCAGACCATGTCCCACCTTAGACCTGACAAAACAAAGAAATAAACACCCTTACAACATTTCTTGCACATGGACAACTCTACCAAAGTGAGATGAATTCAGCCTTCATTGTTTGCTTGTGTAACTTTAATAGCATGAAGTGGGTGTATGAGACAGGCAAAGAACACAATAGGGCTTGAGCAATGTTGCTACTTCAGCACTGCCAATCTCCCACCTGTCGAGGGTGCTTAATACTTACATCTGTGTGTTGAAATCTTGTGTTGGGTCCAAAGGCGAGTAGTCAAATATTCTGGGAAGGTTGCCCACATACCTAATGATTGAACAAAGTGATTAGAACATGCTAAAATGACAGTGTGGTTATGTTTTTACTATGGTACCCCAAAACAATGAAGAACGTGATAAACAAAAAAACACCATGTCTGTGACTGTTTTTAAACAAAGCAATTTTCTTTCTTTAAATGCAACCCGTTTTCCTTAAAGGAAAACGTGAACTGTTCAAACAAAAAAATTAAAAGTGTAATTTTTATTTTTTGAGAGTAAACAGTGGTACATTGGGTTACTACCTTCTCTTAAAAAGTATATATTTTTTTAACATTCACAAAGGGGAAGGGGTCCTACTCCATTCGAAAATCGTTTAAGTGGAATTTTCTTCTTAGGGCACAATAGCAAACCTACCATCAACAATGGCCTCGCCGGTGGGAGGTGGGTGGGGGGGGTAAAAGAAGACTAGTACTTCTATTGGGTGGTGAGTAAAGCCCACCTAAACGCAGAAAATGGATTAGGCTGGATACTGGGACACCAAACCAATCCAAACCCCACCCATCAAGGCCACCCAGGGATGCTTATGACTGGTGACCCTACTTTTCTATTTCGAAGTCGTAAGTGGGGCAGCGTGGATGTACGTTTAGTTCCACGCCACCAATTATTGTTAAACTGCAGGATATAAGACTGATAGAACTGAAAGCCAGTTTTTCACTATACAGTGCCCGCTGAGGCTCATTAAAGCTTTGCAGCGGTTCTAGATCCAGTTCGGTAAGAAGGCTACTTGGCACCTGAAGAAAGGAGATAATTGCATCCTGTCTCCAGAGATCCAGTTGGACTAACCCTTGAAAATCGCACCTTACCACCTACTTTCCCACTTTACCCCTGAGATGATTGCTTGATATTGTGTCCCTTTCTGGGGAGACTCTACTGCTTTGATATCCTGAATATGGCCTCTAGGTACTCAAGAGATTCAAATGGTTCCAAGATGACACAGACATTGAAGCTGTACCTCCATTTATTTTGAGAGGCCACGTTTTGCATTTCTCCCTGTGCCTAAGGGTTATGGGTTGTGCATGTCTTTGTTTCCTGAAGATAACTGCCTGGTTGTGGGTGTTACAGTATTCACCCAGAACAGTAAACACATGTACCCACAAACTTACAAGTAAAAATACATCACAAGAAAAATCCCACACCAATTTTAAAAAATGGAGAAAAATGTAATAAATGATTTTACACCAAAATGACGAAAATCCAATCGGTACACCATAGCTATGCAATTTTAAAGATTTATGGTAGGTATAGTGTCTAAAAGCACAAAGCACCACTTGCGGCTATCTAGTCATGCGAGACCGGGTGAAAGTTCAGTTCAACCACTATGAAGGGCGGGCTGGATACAGGGACCAGGTTAGTCCTGCTGAAAGAGTTACCTTCTAAAGTCCAGCACAAAGAGTTCCGTTCACATTAGAGGAGTCCGCGAGGAGCAGGGAGAGTGTCGTGGATGGTCGTTGCTGTAGCCTGAAGAGCAGTCCATGCTTCACGGACGGTCGTCTATGTAGCGCCAAGATCCTGTCAGGCATCGCAGAAGGTCGTTGCTGAACCTTCACGTTGGCAGTCATTGTGGGCTGTCGATACTGTAGCGCGAAGTGCAGATCTCGCATTGCCAGTCATTGCTGGCGGTCGCTGTAGTGTGAAGAGTCTGGTTCACCGGAGCTTTGCACTGGCAGTCGGTGCAGGTGGCAAGTTCAGGGCACAAACGAGCCTGTTCGCAGATGTGAAGAGCCCAAAACTTCAAATGATGCCACACTAAGGGTCCAGGACCTGGGGGGCACCTTTTGGGGGACAGGAACTCACTCCAGCAGAGACCTGCATAGCTCAGGCAGGTCCAGTTGCAGCCAGTTGCCTGTCCAGGCAGTAGGTCAGCTGGACAGATGCAGGGAAACCCCTGGAGCTTGTTATGTCCCTGTAGCTCTAATAGGAGGCAAGTCACCTGACCCTTGGAGTCACTTCAGTCTGGGAAGAAGGGTGCAGGTCCAATCTTCCGTTTTAGCAAGCAAGACAGGCCTCAAGCAGCAGGGCATACTTCTTTTACAGTATCCATAGTTCCAGGAGTGTATTGAAGAGTTGGGTCTGAAGGTTCAATATTTATACCTGGGGCCAGCTTTGAAGTGGGAGAAGCTTGTGGAGTTTCCCCCTATAGAGGTGTCTGGAATTTCATGCCTCCCTTTCCAGGCTATAGCTTGGCTACAGCCACAAAAAGCTAGTGCGAAATTCTCTGTGTGTGAGCAGGGCCCAGCCTATGTGTAAGTGAGACTGTGCACAGCTCTACCCCCATGCTGCCAGTGTTGGCCCATTCAGGCACACCTAGTACCTCTATTGTGTGGCTGTCTGGGAGGAATATATAAAGGCCAACTGCCAGTCACTCACACCTAGTCATGTGACCCAGGAACAGGCTGCAGGCACCAAATGGTTAGGGCAAGAAAATGCCAACTTTCTAATGGTGGCATTTTCAGAATTGTGACCTAAAATTTGACTTTACCATTTAAGAGGGTTTTAAATTACAATTGTACAGACACCAAACATGACTTTTCTACCTGCTCCCAATTAAAACATATCACTTATTAAATGTAATAAGGTAACCCAATGTTATCCAGTGGGAGAGGTAGGCCTCACAGTAGTGAAAAACAAAATTAGGAATTTTTCACATGACATGTAAAACTTAAACATACATGTCCATCTTTTTAAATACACTGCACCCTGCCCTATTGGCTGTTTAGGACCTACTCTAGGATGTGACTTATATGTATTAAAAAGGAAGATTTTGGCATGGCAAAAGGTTTAATTTGGCAGGTTGAAATGGCAGTTTAAAACTGCACACACAGGCTGCAATTTGTGTTTGCTTTGTTCGCCCTAAGTTGGCAGGGTATGCCCGGACGTGGGTCCCTTGCTCACTTTGCCACTGGATTCAAGCTAGCCTGGCTGATGAGGGCTGTTAGCCTGAAACCGGTCCCAGGATGCTTGTTTCTGGTCCAGGAAAGACATGGCTTGGCAGTTCGGGCTGGACTGTTCCCATGAGGCACAGGGTCAAGACTGATTTGCATATAGCTGTGTCTGAACTGGGGTGGCGAAGTGAGCTAAAGAACGATGATGGATTCAACCCAGATCTGTGACTGGGGGTGAGTGTCTGAAAAGTTTCAGCGCTCCGTCCATCATCTCTTTGTGTTTGCTTTGTTTGCCCTAAGTTGGCAGGGTATGCCCGGACGTGGGTCCCTTGCTCAATTTGCCACTGGATTCAAGCTAGCCTGGCTGATGAGGGCTGTTTGCCTGAAACCGGTCCCAGGATGCTTGTTTCCGGTCCAGGGAAGACATGGCTTGGCAGTTCGGGCTGGACTGTTCCCATGAGCCACAGGGTCAAGACTGATTTGCATATAGCTGTGTCTGAACTGGGGTGGCGAAGTGAGCTAAAGAACGATGATGGATTCAACCCAGATCTGTGACTGGGGGTGAGTGTCTGAAAAGTTTCAGCGCTCCGTCCATCATCTCTTTGTGTTTGCTTTGTTTGCCCTAAGTTGGCAGGGTATGCCCGGACGTGGTTCCCTTGCTCACTTTGCCACTGGATTCAAGCTAGCCTGGCTGATGAGGGCTGTTAGCCTGAAACCGGTCCCAGGATGCTTGTTTCCGGTCCAGGGAAGACATGGCTTGGCAGTTCGGGCTGGACTGTTCCCATGAGGCACAGGGTCAAGACTGATTTGCATATAGCTGTGTCTGAACTGGGGTGGCGAAGTGAGCTAAAGAACGATGATGGATTCAACCCAGATCTGTGACTGGGGGTGAGTGTCTGAAAAGTTTCAGCGCTCCGTCCATCATCTCTTTGTGTTTGCTTTGTTTGCCCTAAGTTGGCAGGGTATGCCCGGACGTGGGTCCCTTGCTCACTTTGCCACTGGATTCAAGCTAGCCTGGCTGATGAGGGCTGTTAGCCTGAACTGGTCCCAGGATGCTTGTTTCCGGTCCAGGGAAGACATGGCTTGGAAGTTCGGGCTGGACTGTTCCCATGAGGCACAGGGTCAAGACTGATTTACATATAGCTGTGTCTGAACTGGGGTGGCGAAGTGAGCTAAAGAACGATGATGGATTCAACCCAGATCTGTGACTGAGTGTGAGTGTCTGAAAAGTTTCAGCGCTCCGTCCATCATCTCTTTGTGTTCACACAGGCTGCAATGGCAGGCCTAGGACCTGTTGGAAAGGCTACTTAAGTGGATGGCATAAACAATATTGCAGGCCCACCAGTAGCATTTCATTTACAGGCCCTCGGTACCTGTAGTACAACTTTACTAGGGACTTACAAGTAAATTAAATGTGCCAATTAGGTGTAAGCAAATTTCACCATGTGACAAAGATAGCACAAGCTCTTTAGCACTGGTTTATCAGCTCCTCACCCACGCACACAAAGCACTCCACAACTCCGGACCAGCCTACCTCAACAGACGACTCAGCTTCTACACCCCCACCCGCCAGCTCCGCTCGACCAGCCTCGCCCTCGCCACAGTCCCCCGCATCCGGAAAACGACCGCCGGCGGCAGATCCTTCTCCCGCCTCGCCGCCAAGACCTGGAACACCCTCCCCACCAACCTCCGACAGACCCAAGACCTACTGGCCTTCAGAAGACTCTTCAAGACCTGGCTCTTCGATCAGTAGCAGCACCACCCCCCTCTTCCCCCAGCGCCTTGAGACCCTCGCGGGTATGTAGTGCGCTTTATAAGTGACATGATTGATTGATTGATTGAGTGGTGAAATGCACAGAATCCTAGGGCCAACAAACACAAATTCAGCAAAACAGAAGACCACCCTAAGGCTGACAGGTCTAACGATGTCCACATTGAAAAACAATATGGTTACAGTTCAGGAGTCCATACTCTCTTGGGAAAACTGGGTTAGTAAAGGAATATCGCAGGTACAAGATCTGGGGATTCTGGAATCCCCCTTCACTTTTCACCAAAGCAGTACTTGAATGGATTTAAAATCCTTGAATTTACAACTTTGTAAAACTTAAAGTTGTAATTGTTAAACTGTTTTGCCTATCACCAGCAGAATTGTTGATTTTGCTTAAAAATTTGCCTTGAGGCCATGTAGTGTTTAAAATTTATTACATTCTTTACACAAAATCCACTAATCTGAATGTAAAAACCCAAGTGAAATGGGAAAACTCCACAAAATTGAAGACCAACACTTGTAATAACCGAGATAAATGGCGGCAAATTTAGCTATCTACAGTCATCAGAAAAATACCACCCCTTCCATAACTCAAACAGGCTTATTTAAGATTCTTCTGGCCTATTGCACTCCTGGCAGAATACATAAATTGGTCATCCTCCCTAAAGACACCTGTTGGAACGGTCAGAAAACCAATGTAAATTATTTACACAAGATGTCTGAACACCATCTTCCTCACTCTTTATTTCATGACCCACCAAATATATTACAGAAATTGCAACTTGCCCTGTTGCTGTATGTCTATGGCTGGGCACTTGATTATAGTCAGAATTCTTTCTCATGGACCACATTCCTTAGTACCACAAAATACAATGTATGAACTGTATATATCAGTCTAAAACCATTCTGTCACTCACAGGTGGAGAAAATGGGGATGTTATGTTATGGGGGATTTATTGAGTATACATACATAGGAGTCTCATATCGCGATAAAAAGCAACACCATAATCTTGGCCTACGTGATTAAAGTAGAGTCTATACTAAAACAAAACTGAAATGAAACCCAGACGTTATAAATGAAAAAGCAAAGTTTCAATTTATTTCTGAAGACTTTGAGCGAGTTCAAGGACAGAGGTCACAGGCAAATTTACTTCAATCCACCGTGGCTGTGATATAAAAGGTTTTGTCTCCAAAGGAGGCTTGTTTGGTCCATGTAGCAACCACTGACCAAGGGAACGTGAAAAGTGTTGTGGGACATGGCACTGAGACTAGGAAGGGAGGACAGCCAGGTGAATAACCTTGTGTAAGAGTACCAACGATGTAAAAAGCACACTTCTTGACATAGAGTCATTTAAGGATGGACGGATATGGTCCCTTCATTTGGATGCAGTCACAGGGTGGGATGCAGCAATTTAGACCAACTGAAGAAGCCTAAGGAACTTGTCAGGTAATCTTAAATAGATGGAATTCCGGTATTGAGGGCATGACAGAATCAGTGATACAACTATGTTAGTATTAAGTTCTAGGCATTAGACTGGAGAATTTTCTCTGATGCCTAATATGCAAAAAGCAGGTGCTGGCATGTTTAGTGGTCTAGAATAAGGTTTAAATATACGTAGATGGGTAGATTTTGAACTCCATAAGCAGGTTTTGGAAGAGGGGCCATAGTTTCCAGACATTTTATTTATTTATTTATTTATTTGCAGAGTTTTATATAGCGCTGGCTAGACCCGGAGGTATCAGAGCGCTTTACATGAGGATCAGCGAGTTACAAGTTACAAAATTACAACAATTACAGGAGCCAAGTATAACATAGGGAAAAACCAACAGTGTTACACAAAAACATGAGTTACTGGAGCATAGCATAACCAGGACACAGGTCCTAGGGGCAAAGAAGGAAGAGGGGGGAAGGTAAAAAGGGGTAGGGAATGCAGATCGGGTCAGATAGACCGGCAAGGAGGAAAGTACTTCAGGGGATGGATTCGTCGGAGGGCGGGGAGGAAAGGAGACACAGCGGAGAGACGAGGAAACGATGTCCAATGTCCGGCTGGGTAGGTGATGGCCGAGGGGGTGAACCAGAGCCTAATCTCCTCTATAGCTGATAAGACAGCTCCACCGGGCAGCAGCCATGATTGTTCGGGCTCCGAGGTCAGCAAAAATACACGGTCCATCAGAAGATCACGAACCAAAATCGCGGGAATTGGAGAGATTGATTGAAGGGCCACCATCACATATAACCTCAGGTGAGTCCAAAGATTCAAGGAGGGGGTAGAACTCAGGGGATTAGAGCCGGAAAGGAAATCCCTAGCCAGGGAGCTCCCGGCCCGAGCTCCTCACATGTCACATGACTTGTATGACTTTATACAGTGCAATATCCATTGCATTCAAAGATATGAAGGAGCCCCTCTTGGCTTTCATGGGGAGCTCCATGACTTTGCCTGGTTCATAGGACTGCTTGTCTATAGAGTTGGACCTTTTGATTATTCACACATTTATCTTCAACATTAATCCACACTGAGTCGGCCACCAGCTCTGCGGTCTGGTCTCCAGTCCGGATGTAATAGACAAGGAGACGTGCAGAGGGGACCATGTCTGACGTCAGCTGGGGGTTCAGGCTGTGATAGGCGGAGTCAGCATATCTACTCTGTGTCCCATGTTGTACAATTTTTCCCTTGGATAAACTTCCGGGCAAGACGAAGAGGCAGCAGGAGGGAACCAACGGGACTGCAGGAGTTCAGTCCCAGCGCGCGCATCACGCCTCATCAATCACCAGGTCTCGACGTGTTCCACTTGTAGGTTTCAGTGCGTCTGTGGTTGTTTCATGCACCGGGTGCAGCGGCCATGTTGAAGTCAGGCACGCAGATATACCGGAGTCCCTCCTCCAGTGCCCCCATCAACCCGAACGAACCGCTCATTAAGCCTCTATGCGCCCCTTTGGTATCCCTGCAGCCACCACCAGCTCTGCCGTTAACTGCTCTAAAGTGGCTCGTTCGTGGTTCGAACGGCTGCCATGTTGGAATCAGGCATCGGCCCCTCACGTGCGTCCCGCAGCTTCTCACCGCACTGGTGGGGATCCTCAACGCTTCCTGAGATGCTGCAGCCGGCCGTTCGGTAATCTATCTGGCCACTATTCAATCACAGGCTCGTTCGTGGTTCGAACGGCCGCCATGCTAGGGTCAGGCATCGGCCCCCACGTGCGTCCCGCAGCTTCTCACCGCACCGGTGGGGATCCTCCACGCTTCCTGTGAAGCTGCGGCCGGCCGTTCGGTAGTCTATCTGGCCAATATTTAATCACGAGCCAACTGGGTCCACGAGGCCCCGAACAACGCTCCTGAGCTCTCCTATGGAGGCTGCACTCTAGTCATTCCTCCCGGGGGGGGAGGGAAAGACCGATCGTTGGCGGCTCACACGATGACTGTTTCCCACTGCTCGGGCCGGCTCGCGATGGAACTGAGGTTGGTAAGGAATATCTGTTGATGAGGAACTTGATTTTGGTAAGATTAAGTTTCAGGAAATTGGAGGCCACTCAGTGGCATACAGTGGTTAAAATACTGGATAGATCATCGTGACCGTGATTGAATTGCTGACAAAAACATGAGGATTTGCTATGTTAAACAAGATCGATGTACATGTAAAGTTTTGTGCCCTTATAGATAAGCAACTGAAACAAAGGAAGTATAAATACATTCAAGTGTGAAGGACAAATGGTTGACCCTTGAGGGACCCCACAAGAAATATTGCAGGGTAATGATTTGAACAGGAGCAGAAAGTGGTCAGACAGAAAAATATTAATCTACTTTACCGCCACATCTTCACCACCAATATTTTTGTCTAATAATTGAACAGTAATGCATGATCAATGATGTTGAAGACTGCTGAAAAGTCCAACAGGACAAGGCCATCAGTATTACCCTCGTCGACCAGACGCAGCATATCATCACAGACAGATGTAATGGACAATTCTGTACTGTAGCCCAGTGGGAAACTGCCCTGCACAGGATGCAAAAGATTGTTGGAGTCTATGAAAGCGTGTAGTTGTGAAATGACCAGTCTTTCAATACCTTCCCAAGTTCGGGCAGGAGTGATATAGATGGTAGTAATTTGGGTCATGAGGTGGAAGTGAAGGCTTTTTCTGATGCCGCTTTAGCAGTACAGTTTTTCACTGGTGAGGAATAGTTCCCTGCTGTAAACAAAGATTAAATAAGACTATTATGTTATGAATTATTAGCAGGCTTAGTCGTTTCATCATATCTGCCAGGCAAATGTCCGAGGTTGAGCCTGTGGAATTTAGAGGTGGATAAGCCTGCAGTGGATCCGCCTGAGTTATTTCTGAGAGTGACTCAATTTGTTCTGCATTTCTCCGTGAAATGTATGAGACTTAGAAATGTTGGTTATACCCTAGCTCATTTGGGTGAGACTTGTTTGATTTTGGAGATTAAAATACTTAGATAGTTTGTCACAAAGATCATGTGAATGCTCGACTTGGTAAAGTTGTGTAACAGGAGTGGTAAACTTTTCTAGACCTTTAGAAAGTTGTCTTACTGAGTTTGTTGCTTGAGAGATGGGTCGGTATAGTAATTACTTTAGCTGTCCTAATTTGAAATGTATATGTAGTCAAAGCTGTGAGATTGTTTTTCATTTCTTCATTACACTTATTTTGCAACTGTCTTTCCGTGGATTTTGAGCCTAGCTAGTAGAATAAAGTACAAGTAAAAAAGACTAAATAAACAGGCATAAATAGTTGTTATTCTCTTGAAAGTGGTTTTATATAGTGTGAAGTGTTACTCTGCATTAATATTGAAGTTGTTTTTTGCTATGCTAGGAATGAGGGTCAAATGTTTAATCGACCTTACAGATTCTCTTCCCTGATCCGGACTATTTGGACTGTCCTCCCTCTTGCTGAACACTCTGTCACACACAGGTGAGGAACACTCACCCACTCCGTCACATTCATTGGTGTGATCCCTACATTAAAACTCCCCTGGATACACTAACAGTTTATACATTCTACCTCAGCTTACTATCCCAGTTCCTTTCTCCCTTCTCTGAGTATTTCACCATGTAAAAGAAGGGTGAAGTCAACTTCTGCTGTCGGCATGTGAATAAATAACACCAACCAGCTGCTATTCTAGTAAAGGGTGAACTACTGTTGCGAAGAACTAAGCACAACACTCAGTCAGTCCTTGGTGAAAGTTATTTTAGTACATCTTACAAAATTACAGACATCTCAATGGCAAATGAAGAGGGGCTACTTACGCTCGTTGAAATTCCGGGATACTGAAAATGATCTGCATCACAGTGCTGATGTAGCAGCTATTTCCCAAGTTCTTTATGCCAGTGTATCCTGGACCAAACATAGGTTTTAACTTCATTCCAGACTCTTGTATAACTTCCCATTCAGTTATTCTTGGTGTGACCACATTATCCACCACTCCGTTCTCTGTCTGAAGGGGAGGACATTAGGATGTACAAATTTAAATAGTCTTGTAAAAGGTACCAATAAGTAAATATGTACAGTGCTAAATGTTAATATGTAAAACATTTAATTTAGTCTTTGGCTTGCCAAACACTTTTCCCATGTAATTGGAGACTCTACTTACATAATATTGATAGAGAAAGGTATACCCTTTTTACATTAGTTTCTTATTGTAGAAACAGAAACTGTGCAGTCTTTCTTTCACAAAGGCACTATCAACCATGATACTTCACATTTCGAAGTAGGCACTACATGAAGCTAGGAAACATTAATTTAAAGTTTAAATGTTTCCTCCAGAAGAAACAAAATGTTACAAATTCCCACATTGTTAGCATTTTTTTATTGAGTACTGAACTAATCTCTACCCATCACCACAAAGGGCAAGGGGTCTGCAAAGAATGTATTCAAGAAGTGTGGATGACCCTATTAGTGTGGTAGCCCGGCATTCTCCTGAACCAACAACCCTTCTGTGGGCATCACTGACCATCTTCCAACACTGGTACCCACTTGCCTCTGTCCTATTTGGCTAAGCCTCAAGCCCATCTCCAGCCTTTGGGCCTGAGTGCTGGAAGAAGTGTTCCCAAGCTTCACAAACTGGTCCCCTGCCCAGCTATGAAGAAGTCCAGCATATAGCTGGGCTAAGTGCTCACTTGATTCTGACCTCAAGCAAGGACCTGTCAGGGCCTTTGTCTGCTCCCTCCCTTGTGGATTCCCTCTCATTTGGAGCTGAAGGTCAGGGATCAATCTGTAAGAGAAGTCTCTCTTGGATTTGGAACCATGTGCCCTCTATTGCTACCACTTTTGGACGAAGAGTAATCTAACCCTAAACTGGGAGACAGATGAGACACTTTTCCTTAAAATACAGTTGTAAAACCAGAAGAGTAAATATCTGTAACCCAACTGTATATGTGTTAATGTTTGATTAAGGTTTTCATTAAGTTATATCAAACACAAATTAAGCGCCTTTGACCTAATGAAAAGCTTGCTAAAAACATTAAAGCATGTATATTTTGGTTCCACGTATTGTAATTGTATTTACATAGCGCTTACTACCCCTGCTGAGGTTATTTGAGTTTTTACAAGAGTACAGTGGCATTTATTTGGTTCTTCGTGTATGCTTCAAGGCACTGCTACAGTACAATAGCCACAGCAATGAAGATCTCCCAGAGGAGGTAGTTGTTGTGTTTCTCTATTTGCCCATTACATAAAAGTAATCCATCATGTATCATTTTAAATAATAATGAAGAATTCATCAAAGCGGGGTTGCCAGAGAAAGCACGTGCTTCTCACATGGGATAAAGGGCATTGTGCAGATAGTGCCAATGGAAGCGTACCCCAGCCAGCGTAGACTCCACTCAGGTTATCTTCAGGAGACCAGACAAGTCTGATGTGCCACAGAGGAGGCTCTGCAGGCTTCCTACTTATAACCAGCTCTTATATTCAAACTAGCTCATTGTATTTGAGGCCTGGGAGTGGAAATGTTTCAAACTTGAGACACAGTTGGTCAAAGCTGCAATATGCATCTGTTGATCCATGAATATGAAAAGAAAATCTTCTAATATATTACACTGGATTTTGCAATCCCACTATAAACCCTGTCTCTAATTTGCTTATAATCGGCATCTTGAGACGCACTAGTCCCCAATTATAAAGAAATTACATCAGAACTCAACTATTATAACTTATTAAAGCTGAGTTCTGACATCACAATACCTGCTGCCAGAGCCAGCAGCTGAAGAGAAAGGCAGGTCAGGTCAAGAGCATAATTAAAGCAGCTGTTTAAAGCAGGAACAAACCGTGGCTTTTCTTTCTTATCTGTTTTACTGTGTAGTGACAAGCAGAAAGGAGATATTTATGGCAACATGTTTATTTTTTGCAATCCTGAGGTAATTATAGAAATGTTATAATCTGACATATTAAACTGATTCAGATATCTTTTGCAACAAATATATAATAGCTTTTTTAATGTGTTTAATTTTACACTAGATTTGATTTTTATTTCTCATGTTTGCAAACAAGCTCTCTCTTTCATACGTAAGAACTTTGCAGCAAGGATTTAAGTTGTCTGTGGTAAAGGTGATGGTGTGATTATGTATTATAAGGAATAAAGTCCCCTTTCTGTACATGATAAGGATATTGCAAGTCACTTCAGAGTTCCATATAACCTTATAAAGGAACTCGGTCTTCGGTCTCGTTCTGCTGTATCACTGGTACTCAAAATACGGCCCGCGGTCCAATGGCGGCCTTGCAGACCTTTCATTGCAGCCCAGAGACCTTCCTCTCTGGGAACATGGCAAACTGCAGCAGATAAATAAAGCGAGCTGCTTGATTCCGTTTCAATTCTGTTGCTGCTAACCAAGCAACATCATTTTGTGATTCTGGGCTTTTTTTATATAGTCAGTTGAGCTTCTTTTATGAGCTGAGCTGCCCTGTTCATACAACAAGCTGAAGTGACTATAGAAATAAAGCCCATGATCAGATAACAAAGAAAACGATGTAACAAGGGTACATTATTTGTGATCTTCAGGCTGTGGACTTTGTTTCTACATCTAGTTCAGCTTGTACTATCAGCAAGGCAACCCTGCTCATAGGTGATAGCTAAGCTGAGCAGACTTGAAGTGCATAGGAAAAGTATGGGAACTACGAACAGATGTAGAACAGGACAGGGTTAGTGAGTATGAGGTGATGGCTAGCAGGTAGCTAACTGCTCTGTAAACATTTTCTTCGACTTTAACCTGCAGGTAACTGCATATAAATTGTAATGCACACACCTTAAATTAAACATTATTGCAAGTTAAACTAATATATGGAAATTATTTGTTTTAGTAGGAAAGGGCAGTTTGATCACTACAGAGTTCTGTGTAAATGGAGGTCACTGACTTGAATCCTGGTTGGTGCACTGGAGAAAGGCAATGGTGTATTATTAGTGCTACTGTGTCCCATCCTATGATAGTAAGCAGTGTGAATATATAAGTAATTTGTTTAAAAATGTATTACACAAGGTATAACATAGACAACAAAACTTAAAAAATGTATAGAATACACACAGCATGAGATGCTGCTGCAAAATGTGCAAAAAGACTTTAAAAAAACATTTTCCACTAATCTTTTGAAAGGTGCGTGTTTCTTTTCTGTCCCCAAAACCCCCCACCTCACCCTGTCTCCCTGAGCTTTCACCAGCACGTGTGGCCCTTGGGCACACCCCTTACTGTACTTTTTGGCCCCCGGGAAAATGTTTGTGATCACCCATGCACTATATGGTCATGGAACTCCTCGGTGACTTACAATATCCTTATAATGTACGTCAGGGTGTTCTTTATCCTATATATTAACAATTATAATTGCTTACCTTGTTCATCTGCAGCATATCAATTCCAAAATGTGCCAAATGCTTAGCTATGTGCGGGTCGATGACCGCCTCCTCTTCCTCAAAAGAGTAGACATCTGCAAATGCACCAGAAGAAGGCACTGTATTATTGTCCCAATACCCCAACTAACTGGATGGCTCCATTTTTAAATCTAAGTCGTGCACAATGTATTTTTTTTTCTAGCCACATCTTATAATTCACACTCTGCAGCACCCATTGTACTTTGCAAAGACACCTGTATGCCACAGAGACCTTGGTACTTAAAAGACTCCTGCATTTCATTCAAACATCTATCTTGTAAAGTACACTGCACATCATTATACTGTCAATATTAATAACTAATATTACAACACATTCGGCATCCACAGTCAGCTTTACTGACAAAGCACAACACTCTCAATGCACATTATTTTCACTTAACTATTACACCCAGATTTATAGGTCATGCTACGTCTTTGGTTTCATAATTCATAGGGTGCAAAACAAAATCGAAAAATTACATGTCATTTTAGCAAAATTACACGTATTACACGAAATGCATTTTTCAGGGATCTCGAGTAACTTTACTCTGCAAGGGTATGCCCTTTAACAAGAAAATGATTTTCTGCAACGTATTCAAACCAGTAAAAAACACAGAAAATGTCACGTTTTATGAAACGCTGCAAATCCTGGACATTTAATTTAACGTGAAATTCTGGAATTACGTAAGGATATGCTGGCGTAACAAAAACATTACATAGACCTTGCCATTAGGTACACTACACATCATCATATACTTAGACAGCACATCATCACGCTTCACATTATACACTCTAACGCCAAAACATGCAATGTATATCAATGCATAGCGATATGACTCACATATGACACTTACACTGTTGAAACACTCTCTGCTTTAGCTAAATATCCTGTGCACAAAAAGCTTCATGGCCCATTTTTTGGGGGGGTGGGGGAGGAATATGTAAAGTCCAGTGACACCCTACCCTACATGGGGTTTTGAGATGCGCTACAAAAGAAAAAAAAAGATTTTGATATGCCATTTTCAACAAGCAGTGGCAACACCAATAGGTCTAGGTTGTACATGGCTGAGCTATTGCATTTGCCAATGCTTGTTAACACTGGAAAGTGAATGTACACATCAAAAGGCCTGTGCACGCAAATTTTGTTTACAGACTGATTTAATTTATAATTTAAAAGATCGGCTTGCACTGTGCCTTCTAAAATTAATATTTTTTACTTTTCATGAACGCACCATAAAAATCACAATCCATTGCAAGTGAGGCTAAAGATCCAGAGGCAAGGGTGGTGATCACTGCTTAATTTGTAGGGGTACCACAGACCATATTAGTTGTGCTGTTATTTGACGTAACCCTTCGCAATGGTCCTGCTCGATGCGAAGAAAGCCTTTGATAGGTTATCTTGGTATTACTTAAGAGTGGTCATGAGAAGATGGGGTATGGTTCAAGATTTCTACATTCTATCCAGGCTCTATATCAGGAACCAGAAGCAAAAATCTTACGGATGGGTAATGTATCTAATCTTACTCCGATTAGTAGAGAAACTTGCCCGGGTTGTCCTTGTTCTCCACTGCTACTTGCTCTCTATCTGGAGCTTTCTTTGCATAAGCCCTTAATGTCAGAAGATATAACACTTGTTACATTATAAGGGCTAGCTAACAAAATATTAGCTTATGAAGATGACATTGTGAATTTACAATCGGAAGTCGATATGACAATTACATTTTTCAATAATGAAACTGTACTCTTTGGTGAACTCATGGGGTACGTTGTAACTAAAAATAACAATGCAGATTATGTCTATCTCTCTTTGTTGAACGTAAAATCAGCGGAAAGACGAATCTGCTACCTATTCCGGGTTAATCTGTTGGCCAGGGTTAATGATTTGGTGCTAATAAATTATGAGTCTCTGTAATAGAAGGTTAAAAAGAATCTAAAGAATTGGGACTCAATACGGGTCACAGAGGGTTGGTCCCCTGCGGCCAATCCCACGTCATGCACGGTCGGGGTTAGCTGCCCACAGGGGTTGGACACAGAGAGTGGCCTGCGGCCTATCCCACGGCGCACACAGCCAAAGGACATGCACAGCGTGGGGTTGCTTGCCTGCCAGGGCCGAGCCCTGCGGCCATACCCCCACCGCACACGGCCTTGGCGGGGTGTTAACTTAACGTATGGTAATAAAATATTATTTCACATAAAAAAAGGAAATTCACTGAAAAAAACAAAGGTTAAAGTAATGTTATATTTAGGTGAAACTTTTGGTGCCAACATAACGTTTGAAACTCAGAAAACCACTGGGATTAACCAGCTATAGTTATCGCTAGTAACTCATGCCCTAAGGTAATAATACCTCGCACCCTCGCCAGGCACTGCTAATTTCCCCACATATTACATCACTTATGACATGTTCCGTGACATCATTGATAGCATCATTACAACATGTGAAATGACATCATTGTTGACAATACTGTGCATGGCAAGGGCGCGAGTAATAGTTACATTAAGGCAAAAGTTATAGCTACTAGAGATAACTATTGCTGGTAAGTTTGAGTGTTTTTTTTGTTTGAA
The DNA here is from genome assembly GCA_963921515.1 of Calotriton arnoldi. Lineage (NCBI taxonomy): Eukaryota > Metazoa > Chordata > Amphibia > Caudata > Salamandridae > Calotriton > Calotriton arnoldi. The sequence goes on along the minus strand of CAWUFW010000353.1, from coordinate 2,874,127 downwards.
CCATTATGTTGGCACTGAAATTTTCACCTAACTATAACGTGGATTTAACCTTTGTTTTTTTCACTGAAAATATGCATAATGTAATTGAACCACAGCAATTCCCAATACCCATTGGCACTAGCTGCAGCGCAACATGGTCGGGCTGGCAGTGCCCGTACTTGTTGAAATCACGCAGTAGCACATTTCACGGTGACAAATACCACACTCACTATACATATATAGTTTTTTCTAAGTAAATTTTTGATTTAAAGTATATGTGCATATATATATATATATATATACACACACACACATATACTTTAAAAATCTAATAAATTAATACATTTCATTTTAAATCTTAACAGTAAAATAAACTGAAAATTAGCTAATATATGAATGATCAACAAAAATAAGTAACATAATTTAAATATTAAAAAAACACAAACATAATTTTATTTATTACTATACACTAAATTTAGAAATATACACAGATATCTAAAAAATATAATAATAATATTTTAACAATTCAACAAATTTACAAAAATATTAACAGAAACCAAAAATAAATTACAAAGTTTATATAAAAAATTATTAAAGATCTAAAATATATAAAAATACATGAAAACATTTTTGTAAAAATTATATAAAAATTATACAAAAAAATAATGAAAAACAAATAAAATTGAACAACAATAATAAAAATCATATAAATCCATTATAATTACCATTAGGGAAACTGTAGGATTTCGGTGTGGTTCGATTTACTATTTCCATTCCAATTTACACAACAGCAGGGAAGGCACAGGACTTCGGAGGGGTACGATTTACTATCCCTGCACCAATCTAAGGGACAGTAGGGAAAGTGGTGTACTTCGGAAGGGTTAGATATACTATTCCCACTCCTGTCTAAGAAACAGTAGGAAAGGTATTGGACTTCCAGAGGGGTCATTACTATTCTCACTCCTGCCTAAACAACAGTAGGGAAAGTACTTGACTTCAGAAGGGTTGGATCTACTATTCCCAATCAAGTCTAACCAACAGTAGGGAAAGTGATGGACTTTGGTAGGGTTAGATTTACTATTCCGACTCCAGTCTAAGAAATAGATGGGAAACTGTCGGATTTTGGATGGGATTATATTTACTCGACCCACTGTACTGTACGCAAAAGAAGGGAAAGTGTTGATTTGGTAAGAATTACATATACCATTCAAACAACTCAATCATTTTATAGAAAACACTGAAATACCTAACAACATTTTTTTAAATCATATTTTACCTAAAAAATGCATACAATATAATGTTTGAAAAAGGTAAACATATAAAAAATAATAAACTTCTCTGTCTAGAACCCAAAAACACCACAAACACCCCACAAAATTCAGTAGAAAATATTTAAATTAAAATATTACTTAAATTAAACAAAGAATATTTCAAAAAGTACATTTTACAAACATTATTATGAAAAAATGTAACCAAGAATAAATAATTACAAATATACATAATTAATTATGAATAGGAAAGTTAATTGAGATTAACAAGTAATTTAAAAGATATAATTTCAGTTACGTCCCACACTATTCCATTACAAATCTAACAACCTGCTGCTAAAATGTAAATTACTAACAAAAGTATAAAACTTGAGAAACAAAGTATCAATTAAAAATTCTACTTAACCGAATAGCAATTAAATAAGTAAACACTTTACATATATTAATCAATTAAATATATAATTAGCAAAAAAATAAACAAGTAAATTCCAACTCTGTTCCTCTACACAACCAACAACCCGCTACTAGAATATAAATTACCAACATAAATGTAAAATAAAAATGAACAAATTAAACTTAAACAAATAAAAGAACAATTAAAGAATAAAACATTTACATAAGCAATGAAATATTCAAATAACAATAAAAAGATTTACCTTAAAGCTAACTTAAGTGTAATTTAATTAACTTCTCACCCTATTCACCTACAAAACCAACTCGCTAATACTTTATAAATTACTAATTAGATTTTTTTTTATTATTTTTAAAATTACAAACTATACTTTAATTAAAAAAACAGTTATACTAACAATACTAGCAGTTAAATTGAATATACTATGAAATAAATTAATAAAAACCAATATTAATAAAGTAATCGATATTACATACAACAATATTCTCATAAATTATATATATATATATATATATATATATATACACACACACACACACACAAATATATACATATATATTACCTACTGGCAGTCACAAGTAGGTAGTTATAATTAGGACCATGTTTCCACAGGAAAAGCGTTTTTTTTCTTGTCTATATCTTTGGCGCCAGTTGACGAATCTTCACAAACTTTGCCCCAAAAAGTGTGCTGGTGATTCTAGTTGTGCATGGAAAGTTTCGGAATGATCCGCCAAGTGGGGGCCAAGAAAAAGGGGGGCAAAAAAAGTGTGTTTCCCATGTTAATTCACATAGGAATTTTGAACACGACTACAGCGAACTGCTGGACAGAATTACATCAAATTTGGCAGAAAACTAGCTCTTGGTCCAGAAAGAGTGCTTTATGTTATTTGTTGTAAATCCGTTCAGTTGTTTTAGAGTTATTAAAAGAAATCCAAATTTGCATATCTAGGGACGCAGATCCTTTGAGGATCCGATAGTCCCCGAGCTGATATCTGATTGGCTGCCAACAGTTCAACCAGGAAGTGCTGGCAGCCATCTATGGACTCAGCTTCAGTCGAGTCCTAAAAAAAAACCTTAAAAAAAGAAGAAAATTGGGCATGTGATGAATACCCTAACTCCTTAGCCCTGCTCCTATGGTACTCCTGGGACCCTGCCAAGGCACAAAAGTATTCTTTTTATCCATGTTTCAGCAGAAATCCCAACTGATTCGCGACACAGGAGAAAAAAAAATTAAAACACGGGCTTCACTGACCTTAGAGCTGAGAGCTGCGGGGGGGCTCGTGAACCGTGGGGGCCGCGGAACGGCTAAGTGCCTGGCGTGCTTGGCGGATCACCGCTGCGGGATTTGTTGGCTGACACCAGGGAGATTGAGGTTAAGGGAGGTTAAGGGTCCTCCAGCCTCCCCCCTGCTGCCCCCGGCAGACTCACCGGGAGCTCACTGGGAGCTCTTGGTCTTAGACTTGGCTCTTGGTCTCCGACTACCCCAAAGTTCAAGTTCACGCTTTCTGTCCTGCCTCATCCCTGCAGGCTCATTGGGAGTTCTTGGTTTCTTGCTTTCTGACTGCCCTAAGCTCACGTTTTCTGCCCTTCCGAGCCTGTGTGCAGAGCAGGCAGTAAACGCCACCACCGCAGCTGAAGAGTAAACTCGCGGTAGCCGCTGCTGCTATCTCCGCGACTTGCGACTGGCGCTCTGCGACCCGTTGGTAGCTTCCCTCCTGCACCTCCTGCACAGTCCAACTACCTGCAAGCCTCCCTTGCAAGGCACATTGTGGCACCAAAACGGAACGCGAACACGAGTAAAGACTACTATAGAAAGTAGAAAGTAAACCAGCCTAAGCTCCCTGAAAATCCACACCGAGATCCTCACCGGAGTTGCGCAGCTCTCTACTAACAATCACTGGTTGCTTAGTGATCACAAAGTGGTCACAAAGTGGTCGCATAGAGGTTTGGAAAAAGGTTGGAAAGTGGGAAAAGTGGATAAGTATTAGTTACTTACCTGTAATCCTAGTTCTCTTCCAGGGGTATACTCATCAAAGTCATAAGCACTGAATTATCCCCGCCCACCTGCGGGATCCCGGAGCATATAGAAATATACATATATATATGAGTATGTTGGGGGATTACAAGTGCATAGCACTTCCGCGACATACATATATACATGTATATAAATACATAAATCTGCAGCCTAACAAATTCCAATAAGGCAAAATGCCAAAATTACAAAGGTTTTCCCTGTACAGACAATCTCCTATATACACTCTGTAATAGAGAACATACACTGTAATAGTGTTATGCAAGAAAAACCTTTATTTTCAGAGAAGAAAACATGTAATAGTAGGCAGTTGGCCCATAGGCTGCATAGCTGAATAAATATCACCGTACAGTAAAACACTGGCACCTTGCCTTTAAGGCTTCCAAGAACTTGGACACTTTGCCTTTAAGGCCTCCAGGAGACCCTCTGCTCCCATCATGCACCACAGGTGACAGTTAGGTCAGTTCTTTTTGCACGGTGTACTAACTTGTAACAATTACTAAAAAATGCTCGTCCGGGGAGGCGGGAGGGTTGCTTATGACTTTGATGAGTATACCCCTGGAAGAGAACTAGGATTACAGGTAAGTAACTAATCCTTCTCTTCCAGGGGATACTCATCAATAGTCATAAGCACTGAATAGAGTAGCAAGCCCATACCCACTACCTCGCGGACGAGCAAATAGTATTAAAAAACAGATCATCTTAACATGACATTAAGCAAATAAATTCCTCAGTGAGGCTTGTCCCACTTGGGCATCCTCCTGAGCATCTGAATCTAAACAGTAATTGCGAGAGAAAGTATGAACAGACCGCCATGTAGCTGCTTTGCAGATTTCTGCTATAGGGACGTTCCTGAGGAGGGCCGTAGTAGAGGCCTTTCCTCTGGTTGAATGCGCTTTAGGCTTTCCCTGAAGAGACTTATTAGCAAATTGATAGGCTAGAGATATGCAGGAGACTATCCATCTTGAAATAGACCTTTTAGAGGATGCCAATCCTGTATTAATGGGACCGTAGTTGACAAACAAGCGGTCCGTCTTTCTTATTACCTTGGTCTTATCCAGATAAAACTTCAACACCCTCTTAAGGTCTAACGAGTGTAAGGCCCTTTCAGGAGGTGTAGAAGGATTAGAGAAGAAGGTAGGCAAAGTGATAACCTGATTAATGTGGAAATCTGAAACCACTTTTGGCAGAAAACTTGGATGAGTTCTGAGAACTACCCTATTTGAGTGAAAAACAGTGTAGGGTTCCTTACAGCATAATGCTTGTATCTCGCTGACTCTACGAGCCGACGTGATAGCAACCAAAAAGCCACTTTCCAGGACAAGTGCTGCAAGGAGGACTTGTGTATTGGTTCAAAAGGTGCGCCCATCAGTTTGATAAGGACCACATTGAGCTCCCAAGGAGGAGAAGGGGCTCGTACTGGTGGGTATACCTTTTTAACCCTTCAAGAAAATCTTTCACCACTGGCATTTTGAAAAAAGAACCCTGTGAAGGTGATTTTCTATATGCCGTTATTGCTGCTAAGTGTACCTTGATAGATGTAAACTGCAGGCCCGACTTAGCCAGGTGTAAGAGATACGGCAAAATGACCTGTTCCTGCCCTCTAATTGGGTCATGACCATTATTCAAACACCATAGGTAAAAACGTTTCCACTTGAAAGCGTAGGAAACCCTGGTAGAAGGTCTTTTCGCTTCCTTAAGTATGTTCATACAGTCCGCTGGCAAGTCTAAGTGACCATACTGCAAGACTTCAGGAGCCATGCTGTCAGCCTGAGGGAAGGAAGGTTGGGGTGAAACACTCTCCCCTGGCTCTTGGATAGTAGGTCCGGACGACAAGGCAATCTCTGTTGCGGAACTTCGGAAAGTTGTAGAAGATCCGGATACCACCACTGGCGTGGCCACTCCGGAGCGATCAGAATCATCCTGGAGTTGGTCTTGTAGAACTTCGTGATCACTGCTGGAATGAGAGGCAGTGGAGGAAAAGCATAGAGTAAGCTCTGAGACCATCTTATCAACAGAGCATTCCCGCTTGAACCTGGTTGGTGATACCTGGACGCGTAGACGGGCATTTGGCGTTTGTTGCATCTGCGAACAAGTCTATGTCTGGCACACCCCATCTTCGAAAGATATCCTGAGCCACTTCGGTGTTTAGCACCCAGTCGTGCGCTTCTACGAACTCTCTGCTTAGGAAGTCCGCCTGTACATTTAGGACGCCCGGCACATGGACAGCCGTGATGGTGAGATGCCGTGCCAGAAGCCACTTCCAAATGGCTTGTGCCTCCTGAGACAGAATTCTGGACCTGGTGCCTCCCTGCTTGTTCAGATAAAACATCGTCGTGGTGTTGTCTGTCTGAATCAAGAGGGAGTTGGACTGAAGAGACGGAAAGAAGGATTTTAGGGCTAGTTGGACAGCCCTCAACTCCAGAAAATTGATATGGTATCCCCTTTCTGTGTCCGACCATAGCCCTTGCACTTGAAGGTGATTCATATGAGAGCCCCAACCTTGCAGGGAGGCGTCTGTCACTATAGTTTGAGTCGGAGTCTCTTGATGGAAGGGAACACCTTTCATTAGATGTGATCGCCTTGTCCACCACACGATGGAGTCCCTGGCAGACTGGGACAGAGTGATCCGATCCTCCCAGCTGCCCGATGCTTGCACCCACTGGTCCTCCAGAGCTTGCTGCAGGGGACGCATGTGCAATCTGGCATTGGGAACTATGAAGATGCAGGAAGCCATGGAACCCAGGAGAGAGGACACTTGTCGGACTGTTGGGTGGTGAGTCCGCAGGAGTTCTCGGCATTTGATCCTGATTGATGAAAACCTCTCCGCCGAAGGACACACGCTTGCTTCCGCGGTGTCCAGCGACGACCCTAGGTAGTGAATGTTCTGGGTCGGATTGAGAATCGATTTTTTGAAATTGACTCGTAGACCCAACTTGTTCATTAACTGGAGACTGTAGGAAAGATGAGACTGAAGCAGGGAAGGAGTTGAACTCTTCAGAAGCCAGTCGTCCAGATACGGGTAAACGAATATTTTGCGTCTGCGGAGAAAAGCTGCCACCACTGCCATGCACTTTGAAAAAGTCCGTGGGGCTGACTTCAGTCCGAAAGGTAGGACTCGGAACTGAAAGTGACGTAGAGCAACCTGAAAACGGAGAAATTTTCGATGTTTTCTGGACACTGGAATGTGGAAATAAGCGTCCTGCAGATCTATGGAGCACATCCAGTCTCCTTGATGTAGATGGGGAAAGATCTGGTGAAGGGCAAGCATTCGAAATTTCTCTTTGCGGATGTATTTGTTCAAGATGCGCAAGTCCAGAATTGGTCTGAATTCTACTGTCGGACCTTTTTTTCTGACCAGGAAATATCGAGAGTATATCCCCTGGCGCCTCTGATGAACAGGGACGTATTCTATGGCTTTTTTCTGTAGAAGACCGTTTACCTCCTCGTGTAAAATGTGATGACACAAGCGGACTCTTCCGTCTGGAGGAACCGAAGGAGGTGGGATCTTGAACCGTAGCAAGTATCCATCTTGAACAATATTCAACACCCATTTGTCGATGGTTATGTTTCTCCACTCCTCCAGATGTAATGCGATACTTCCTCCTACCGGAGTGGCACACGTGTTTAGAGGAAGCACTCCCTCATTGTTTTGATGGTTGCTTTGAGGTAGAGGCCTGTTGTCTATTGGTCCCTCTTCCTCTTCCTGGTCTCCGTTGGTGGAAGTGAGACCTCTGCTGCTGCTGACCCTGAGCCGACCATTGAGGGGTTTGAACCCTCTGTTGGAACGGGCGTTTATCGTAGGGGCGGGAGCGCCTACGAAATTCCTTCCGTTTTCGAGACCCACAGCTTTCACCGTGACCAGCTCTGCTTTCATCTTCGCCATTTCTTCGTCCGCATGCGGCCCGAAGAGAGAAGAACCGTTGAAAGGCAGGTTGGTTATCTTCCGCTGGACGGCAGGTTTGAGGCCAGTCAAGCGTAACCAAGCAGAACGCCTCGAACAGATACCATGGGAGTATCCGTGGGCAGCCAGATCAGATGAGTCAGCGGAAGCACTAATCACCTGATTAGCCACTAGACCTCCCTCTTGTAGAATTTCTCTAAAGTCTTGCTGGTCCTCTTTTGGGAGTTTGTCTGCAAAACGTCCCAGTGAATCCCACAAGGATCTATCATACCTCCCTAGCAGAGCGGAGGAACTGGAGACCTTCATGATAGAAGCTGAAGTGTTGCACATCCTTCTACCTAAAGAGTCCATCAGTTTACTATCCTTATCCGGAGGCGCTGAGGAGGAAGACATAGCTGAGTGCGTCTTTCTAGCCGCCGCCACAATGATGGAATCCGGAGGAGGATCCGATCGAAGGAACAAAGGATCTTGGTCCGGAGCCTTGTACTTTTTGGCTATTCGGGAAGGAACAGCTCCCACCGTTGCCGGTGTCAAAAGGTCTGCATAGCAGGTTCGAGAAGGCCTGGGACAAGAGGAAGCAAAGGCCGAGCCGAGGAGCGATGATGAAGAGTCTCAAAAATCACTGAGGAGGTAACAGCCGGGACATACATAGAGATGTTCAGCTTATTCGCTCCTCTACAGAGAACTTCACTAAAGGTGCTGAGGTCATCGATTGGAGAAACTCTTGACGGAGGTGTAGCTGTCAAAGTTGGAGAATAGTCTCTGATAGAGGACCTGGTGGAAGAAGACCGGGTGGGAGACCTATGCCGCCTTCTCTTCGGAGAAGAATGATAAGAGCGAGATCTGTCCCTTGATCTAGCATGGCGGGCATGTGAAGATCGTGATCTGCTTGGACTCCTCCTTCTGGAAGAAACCACAGTCGGTGATCTTGATCTTCGAGGCGTTTTAGGGGATGGAGAATCCCTGGACAAGCGTGAAGGAGAATAGGTACGGGAAAAGTCAGACCTCGGGCTACTGAGGGCCCTAGGCTTCCTGCGCCGTGCATCTTCACCAACCACCGGAGAGCCTTCCGGGGAGATCTGGACAATATGCAGTCCTGGAGAAGATCCAGATTTTGACGACGATAGAGATGCAGCTCTAACCTCATCCGAGGCAACAGCAGGCTCTTTAGCTCTCGACGTCGAGCGCCTCGACGTCGACCTGTGTTTTCCCTCGACGTCGACTTCTCCCTTGACGTGGGATGATGGCTAGGAGGAGTTAAGGACTTCGCTGCCCTCGACGGCGACCTCACCTCCCTCAAAGATGTCCTCGACGTCGACCGTCTACTCAGGGACTTCGACGTCGAACGCTCTCGCCTCCTCGACGTCAATAGCCTCGAAGTCTTCGACGCAGACTGGTCTCGCGGCACCCTTGCCGTCGGCAAACTTCTCGACGTCGACCTACGGGGAGGTGACGGAGAGTGCCTTGACGTCGACGGATGTCTCGACGTCGATGGGTGTTTTGACGTCGATCGGTCTTTGCCATGACCATACCTCGAGCCCGAGGCAGCATGCTTCGACGTCAATGCCTTTCTCGACGACGGAGACTCACGCCGTCTCGACGTCGGAGATTGTGTCGGTCGCTTCTTCGACGGCGGCAACGACGTCGACGGCGAACAGTCCGGAATCTGCCTTTTCCTCGATGTTGAAGAGGCAGAATGATGCTGGCGTCGATGTTCTTGAAGAGAGGAGGGCTCTTGACACGCAAGGCCACTTTCCAGCCGGGCTTTTCCTCTCTCGATCACAGCCTGAAGGCGAATCCTCTCCCTGTCGCGAAGAGTCCTCGTAGAAAACTTACTACAATGGTAACAAGTGTCAGGCTTGTGACTGGAAGGAAGACAGGCGATACACACGGAGTGTGGATCAGAGATGGCCATCTTCTTTCCACAGGATGGACATTTGCGAAAAAGAGCTGGCATTCTGACAGAAAAAGATTGAAATTTTGTCAGAGAATGGTAATAAACCACTACCAGCACAGGAAAATCGCAAAAAAACAAAGAAAAAAACAATTCCTGACAGAAAAGTCAGAAAAACTGTCGAGCTCAAGCTCCAGGATCCTCATAGAAGGAGCCGGAAAAAAAGAACTGACCTAACTGTCACCTGTGGTGCATGATGGGAGCAGAGGGTCTCCTGGAGGCCTTAAAGGCAAAGTGTCCAAGTTCTTGGAAGCCTTAAAGGCAAGGTGCCAGTGTTTTACTGTACGGTGATATTTATTCAGCTATGCAGCCTATGGGCCAACTGCCTGCTATTACATATTTTCTTCTCTGAAAATAAAGGTTTTTCTTGCATAACACTATTACAGTGTATGTTCTCTATTACAGAATGTATATAGGAGATTGTCTGTACAGGGAAAACCTTTGTAATTTTGGCATTTTGCCTTATTGGAATTTGTTAGGCTGCAGATTTATGTATTTATATACATGTATATATGTATGTCGCGGAAGTGCTATGCACTTGTAATCCCCCAACATACTCATATATATATATGTATATTTCTATATGCTCCGGGATCCCGCAGGTGGGCGGGGATAATTCAGTGCTTATGACTATTGATGAGTATCCCCTGGAAGAGAACTTAACTTAACTTAACAGTTAACAGAACAACTTAACAGAACAAAAACAACCACAACCACTACCGAGAATTACAAGAAAACAAGGGAACATGAGTTAAGGCAGAGAAAGAAAGACTCCAATAAATTCAAACTCAAAGACAAAAGCAACAAAAACAATAAAAAGGAAAAAAGAGATTGAAAGTGGGAGCAAGGATGACGACCCTCTTGGCTCTGACTTAGACACTCAAAACATAAAACGTGGGAAGCTCGAGGGCAAAAATGATACGCCGATAGCAACTGTGATCTCCAACCTCCCTAAAATCCCTAAAAATCTCCCAATAAACAGCTTAACTCACATTACCTCTCATAATACCCCTCATAATGCCTCTCCAAATCAGGGTAGGACATCACCTAAGAACACAGAGCCAAAATTCGTGGTCAACACAAGGCCAGGCTTGGTCGCACAAGACCCAATAACAATAGAGGGGCCCCCCCAACGGATGAATTCATTCTCCTTCCAGCCCAAGATATATACAAAATGTGCTTTTCTGAAAGACCCTGGCACAGTAATATTTTCTAAACCCGGCGAAATTAAAGGGCTGCAAACCCCTCTACAACCAAGAAGCTTCAACTTAACCTCACAACTCGAGACAAAACCACAGACGAATCAAACCGTTGCATTAATCCATACTACGGAATTTCTGCAACCGAAAACGAAAACGAACGGAATAATTAATGGTAACTCGAACAACATCAGGCTAAACCATAACCAAGACCAAGAAGCAAAAGATAAACCTGAAGTGACTCGAGGATCAAACACAACAGCGGACCATGAGAGCATCAATCATAAAGTACAACTAGGGGTCACCGTTAATGTCATTGATAAAGACCTAATACAAGAACTACAGGATGGCCCAGGGTCCACCCCGCTCACCGCACATAAAAACGACCAACTCTTTCAACCCCCCGTGGCCACTGCTAGAAGAGAATTAGAGATAGTCACGCCAAAATCACACCAGCAAGGGGGCCCAAAAACTGGAAGAGTCTCTAAGCCTAAACAGTTCTTCTCACAGACAGAAGAACCTCATCTTCTCATCACCACTCAAAGCTTACCAGAACAATTGGGCGTAACCACCACGCTAGACTCAAGATTCCATCAGGCAACTCGAAACAACATAATACAGCGAGCAGAGCAAAAATTAAAGGAACGAAATTTGCAAGCTACCAGTTCTCCCCCTCAACATTTGCCACTTACTCAACAGGATGAAGTAACAACCTTGACGGCCGCCAGGAAATCAGTAGAAAGGACATTGCCAGGGCACAGTCAGGCGACTTCTCAAGGCGACCATCACAATTCCAATGGCGACATGTCCTTTTTAGCATCTCAAGAGTGGGAGGAATTAGTTGCCTCGTACAGCCATGACCCCAAAATCTTAACAAACAGTGCGAGCACAGAGACCAGTGACAAAAGCCAAACGACTAAAGACTCAATCTGGGCAACAATATTAAGTACGATGCAATATTCAACCGCGGCATTACAATATCAATCCCATAAACTGGACTTACAGCTCACAGTGCTCCAAACTTTAGCAGACTTTACTTCAGGGATCGACAGGAAGCTAGCCGATTAAAACGGACTAATAAAGAGAGGGCAAGAAGCGGCCTTTAATGATAAGTTATCACAGCGAGAATGTACCTGTGCCCCAATAGTGGACAAACTATTTATGTTACCATCACTACTAGGTGACTTATTATCCACCATGAAAACAACAACTGAAACTCAGGACGCAGTAAGCTGGGATCCACCCACAAAGGGGGAAATAAAATCAGAACCCCAATCGACTGAGATGACAACAACAAACAGGATTTACAACACAGGAGAGAGCGTGTCCCTGCAAAACTCCAAAGTGGATTCACCCGATAAAGCGGCATCACCTGAACCATCGGACAAAAACACATCAGAGAATACCCGTCGTAGGAAAAAAAGGAAGGGGAGGAAGAGGAAAATAACCTTTCAGGTCCAACATCCGGCTAACCAGCTACTGTCACGATTACCTGCTACGAATGCCAGCATTACAAATACTCTACACTCCCCAGCTCCATCACTGGAAGAAGGCACAAAGGACACAATAAAAATAAAATCGCAACAAACACCACCAGGGGACCCGCATCCCCCATTAAAAGCCAATCAAACCGAGGCTCGGTTTCACGCAACAACAAAAAGACGACCTGTCAATCAACTAACAACAAACCCAAAATCCCATAGTAATACACAGGAGTTCGAAGACCTGACACACGCGCCAGCCAAGCCTCCCCAAGTCTGCAGAGCACCCAGGAAAGATGACCAATCTGCAAAATTGATGCCAAGCAGTGGTCAGCAGGACACTCATAAAGAGCTCCATCAACCACTAATGAAAATTCTCGAACATAGCACTGACGCGCAAGATATAACCTTGAAACCACATGATCCACTGTCAACATTTCAAAACAGTACTGACAGTAAATCAAACGACTCTAGGCCTTATCCGCACATAGCCATTACCAGTGATGGCTTTCAGCCTTCGATCCAGGAATCCATCAAGGAAGAGGAGATAGACACCATCATATTTTCCCTTCATTACAAGTCGCGAGGTCGAGAAGATATCCTAAACAGAGGGAACTTGCTACGGCTTTTGCAAGCCATTCCAAAATTAGCCAACATCAACACCTCTGACTTGCTCTCCATAGAGTTCTTGCCAAACAACAGTCTGCTAAGCTCCGAAGCGTCCAAAACCAGATGGAAAACGCCAGAGATAGCAAGCAGAATCATCCAAGAAAGAAATAGACTCCAAAATTGGGGGATCATTCTGAAACCAGTGTCAAAACCACTATACCCAGCACCATTTCTAATCACCGAAACTATCAGTCAATATAGAAAGTCCACCTCAGTGCTAAGGGGAGCAAGGGGCCGCTCCCGAATAGAAGGCCAATCGTTTCCGACTCAAACTACACTAACGAACAACTGGCAGAGCCTACAACGTACAATACAGTCAGCGCAACCAAACTGACATCGGAAGCCCAGTCCATCAGATCCTCGACCGGGTTACAATGAAATCAACATATGCATTTGGAACATCAACGGCTTATCCTCCAAATTAAGCGATCATGAGGTCTTAAACTACCTAAAATCCTTTGACATGATCCTACTCCAGGAGACCTGGGAGGACAAACCCTCTGAATTACAAAGTTAAACCTCTAGTTTTATCCCGGCCATCAAGGGATCTGAATTGGTCGCCACTCGGGGGGTCTACTTTTCCTATCCTCAATAACACAAATTGGTGAAATTCTCCCCTTAAAGATTCACATTGCCCCTCCAAGTTGCATCCAGGCTTCAATAGTTAAACTAATCCTTAATCAGACCGTTCAGAAGGTAATAATAATAAATATCTACATTCCCCCCAACACAAATTAAGGTCAGCCAAGGAGCTGATCAAAGAATTAAAAAGAGTAATGGAAGAAGAGGACATAGACAATATCATCTTGGCTGGAGATTTTAACATGCACCTCTTAGGGTTCAATCAGGACGACGACTCCACACAAAATCTTACAGGTGCATGGGGAATTCCGATTCAAGGTCCCTCAAAAAAGCCAAACCAGCAAGGTGCTCGAATTACCTTTTTCCGGAACTAGAGCACCTAAACTTGAGAGCAGTAAATGGTCGTTTCAAGGGGACAATCCTCCAGCACCTACATACCACTCAGCCAAAATATCCTCTCACTTAGATTTCACATTTGTGACCCTAACTTTGTTCAATAAAATAGCCTCTTTCCAAATAGGCAATAACGAATTCAGTGATCACATGCCACAAGAAATGAAACTTCAAGCGAATTCAACTTTACTTCTGGAGGTCGAAAAAACCATAGTCTCGGTAGAAACAACAAACCTCAAACGAATAAGGTGCAACTCAACAAACATAGAAGCAGTATCAACGACAGCCAAAGACCTACTCTACCAAGTACAGGACAATATAACTCAGCCGCTGGAAAGCTGGGAGAAATTTGTTGTGTCTCTCGGCGATAAAGCCACAACCAAAACGGGTCTGAAACAAAGGAACGGAACAGTCCTGCCAAAGATGAATGCAAGGAGCCCAGTCTCAAAGAAACTGAAACAAACGATAAATTACATACTAAGGGAACTCCGGAAATCACCGGGAAACCTGAGTCTGCAGCACTCCCTTCGCGGATCAAAGGCTCTTTTTAAGCGAAGAAGATGGATCAACAAAAGAACTAAGAACAACGAATTTTGGGCTAAACTCCTTCACGATGCATAACAGAAAAATAGCGCCAAGTTTTGGCAATCTGTTAACAGATTACAGCGGCCAAACCATCTCGGCATCAACTCCCACATCACCGAAGCAGCCTGGGTAGACTTTCTTTTTAACCATTTTAATGAAATAGAGCTAAAGGCAATCCCTTCTGCACATCTGGGAATTGAAATCCCTAGCAGGCATGCTAAGGAAGTGACACATCAAAGCCCAGTCCCATTAGAGGAAAGGGATAGCACAGAGTCAATCCAACAGCAACGGGAGAAACAATCAACTTCTGCACAAAACCGCACACTCGGAACAAGGGATGTGCACAGCAGCCAAGTAGTACCACAAATTAAAAAACAAATAGCTAGGGGCAGACAGGCGGGAGCACCTGGCCCCAACGGCATTCCGCCAATGCTGTTCAAATATGACCCGGAATTTTGGAGCAACGCATTGGCACCAGTTTTTAAGCATGCAGCCACAACTTCGATAATTCCTGAGTCATGGAGAGGCTCAATCATAAGCCCAATCTATAAACAAGGTGCGAGGTCCGAAACGAAAAACTACCGCCTGATAGCCCTCATAGACATCGAGGCTAAATATTACGCGGGGCTCATTTTAAACGACCTAGCCACTTGGGCTTCTGAGAATCATATAATCCCGCCAACGCAAACAGGGTTCCGAAAGGACAAGGAACAATAACAAACATTATGGCGCTGACCTTGCTCATGGACGCAGCTAAACAGGGAAAATACCCCCTCTTTCTTTGCTTCATAGACTTTACAGCTGCGTTTGACCATGTCGACCGAACAAAACTCTGGCAAAAATTGGACGGCTGGGGGATACCGCCCCCTCTCCTTGCCCAACTCAGGAACCTGCATACTAACACATGGGTCAGGATAAAGCTAGGCGCTGGTTCACATATATAAAAAAAAAAAAAAACACCTCAAAATGGCTAAAACAAGGGTGCGTCCTAGCCCCACTGCTTTTTAACCTTTTCTTAGCGGACCTCTCGGTGGAGCTGAACAGAAGTACAGCCCATGCTCCAAAACTAGGAAACATGACACTGTCAAACTTGTTATATGCCGATGATCTAGTTTTGATAAGCAGGACCCCTATTGGACTTCAGCATCTCCTGAACGCGACTCACAGATTTTCACAACAAAATGCATTAAAAATAAACTTTAATAAAACAAACATTATGGCAGTAAACTACCACAAGAAGAAACACCCTAATTGGTTCCTGGACGGTCACCGTTTAGACCAAGCAGCTAGCTAAAAATACCTGGGTATAATACTAGACCAAAACAACTCGTTCAAACCACAAATGGAATCTTTACGGAGAAAGGGGGTAATGACCTACCTAGCCATAAAGCCACTGAAGAAGTTGCTACCGGACCTGACGCTCAACCCTTTGCTAAGGGTCCTGCGAGCTAAACTACGGCCCACAATAACCTATGGGAGCGAATTGATGAAGGGAAAAGACGCAACAATCCTTGATAATATAATATCTAACTCTTACCGAGCGATCTTCCAACTCCCTAGAAATGCTTCCCCAGCCCAAATACGGTTGAAATTTGGGCTTCAAAAACAGATAATGGAAAGAAGGGGAGCATATGTGAAATGCTGGCATAAAATTAAAGGAGACGAAGAAGGATCCCTGAACAATCAAATCTGGACGGAACTGTCTCGCACTGAAAAATCGCCAGCAAGAGAATATCTGCAGGAATCCATAAAACTTTTAGGCCTAACAGACCTGTGGAACATCTCAACAAATCATTTTGTCTTTAAACAAGCTGTAACAAAGGTAACTCGCCTATTATCTGTTATAGAGGACAAAAAAGCATTAGCCAAACGAGCTCATGGCTGGGTGGTACTAAACACATATAACATACTTAAACCCCAATCCTACTTGAATACGGGAATAAAAATCACCACCAAAGAAAAATTCCTAAAACTCCGGATGGGGGTCGGACCTTTCAATCAATTCCTACCTCCTTGGGAGAGAAGTGGAGGTGACCAGCTCTGCCGTCTATGTGGCTGTGGTGTTGAGGATGTTATCCACGTTATATGCATCTGTAACACCCTAACAGATATAAGGATAACCTTGCTAAAACCAATGTTCAGACAGCATGGAGTTAGGTCCTGCAGACAAGCGGTAATGCTCTGCTTTAATCCAGAGATAGTACAGCTAAACTGCCAGCTAACTAAATTTTTTGATATAACCGCAAAAAGATTGAAAAACTCGCCCATACTGGCTAAGAACTAATTTTCATCAGAATAGACACTGCTTGGAACAATATTTACAGACTTGTAAGAATATGGAGCAGAAGGTTTTAACAACTTGAGTCCATCCTTTAATGACTTTTTATTCTCATTTATTTATTGTCGCAAAAACGTTGGGTCTTTTAATAGTGTCTTTTACTGTATAAGAGCTAGATATTTTATTCTAAATGTATTAATGCATGCAATGGTTTTAATTAATCAAGCATAATAAAATTTACTTACTTACTTACTCACTGACCATGTCATGAGTGATGTAATATGTGAGGTCATAAGTTGTGCATTGTTAGCTTAGTTAGCTTAGGTAGTTGTATGAGTGAAATCTGATACTAACTATAACGTCCCTGTAACCTTTGGGTTTTTCCAGTGGACTTCTAAGGTTTTTAATTCTATTTCCTAACTATAATGTCCCTGTAACCTTTGTGTTTTTTCAGTGAATATATATATATATATATATATATATATATATATACACACACACACACGATATTCATGTCACACAATATTATTAATCTAATATCTTGGTCATTCACTGACTGTATTGCAGTAGACTGGCTTACTCCTGATCCCCCTTCAACTTGGCAATGATGGTCAAGGTATGATGCTTGTTATATATTGAGACTCCTTTATAAAGAGCGGAAGATAAATAACGTCAAAAGAATGGTAAAAGCATTTGGGGGCCACCTGATGATTGGATTAATTCTAATAATTAGAAAATTAAGAATGAATAAACTTGTGATCTGCCACATATTTTTCCTAACCACCAGGATATTAATGCGCAATATCTCTATTTCAAATATATGGTGGGTGTGCCAACTGCTCATTTCTTTTTATTTCTACTTATGACTTATTGTTCTAAAGATTATACATTGTGTATTAAAGCTATTGTTTGAATTTTTTCCACTTTCATAATAGAAAAGTACAGTGAAAGAAAAAATACAGAAATTTAATCTGTAAACAAAATTTGCCCTCAAAGTCATACAGCACAGATAAAATAATTTTAAAACTCATTGTTTCCAGTGAAGAAGGAAGGCATTTACAAATCGCAGAAGGGGAACTGGGTTTATAGAGAATTAATGAGGTACAGTTTTGTGCTTCTGACTGTTTTCATAGTGCATCATGTTCTTAAGTCTACAGCAGTAGACAAATTTAAAATGTAGCTTTCCCAAATGTGATCGATGAGTGTCACTGATTAGTATAATGCAAATGTTTAGTACCCCTACTCCCGTTCAGCTGAAACCAAACTATTGCAGCAACATACCTGCACCATCCGGCGTGATTGTTCCCAGTTTTACCGCCAGGGGGTACCCCATCTGCTTATGATGCTCCAGTGCATGTCCGTTTCCCCCCCGGCCATCGAAGAACCACCTTCCACATAATATCGAACCGTCCGTCAGGTTCAGCCAAAGATTGTCCCGCATTTCACACTTCGCACACTTCCAGCCGCTAAATCCCATGGAAAGAGAAACAAAACAAAAAAAAGCCAACAAACAGTTGATCAGTTTACAAATCATCAAAGTATATATTATAAATAGGGCTCACGGTTTTATGGTATTTATTTTAACATTTTCGTCTGTATTAATCCATATTTATATTTTGGCCAACTTAATGATATTTATCTATATTTATTTAGTGGTTTAAGAATTAATGGAGTCGAAAATGGTATATTTCCATGTTTATTTAACTGATAAACATGCACTCAAACTATGAAGCCTGTCACATTTTAGCAAATTAAGCACCAAATTTAACAAAACATTACACCCACAGTTAAATAATAGCACTATATATACAAATTTATGTTCACAAATGCCTATATTGAAGGAAAAATCATCCTGCTTTTTAACTCCACATGCTATCTATCTGCTCAGCGGTCAGCCTGGCCTTCATAAAGGACAGCACAGAGAGTCTCTAACAAAAGGACAAATTTTTTTAATTTTTCCGCTTTTACAAATAAATACAGGTAGTAAGCAGATTGTGTTCTGTCTGTATTTATCTGTAAAAACGGCTAAGAGCTGGCAAATGCAAAATAAAAAGATGCAAGAACATCCGCCAGTGCAGAGGAGCCGCTGCTCGCCAAGTGTGCATTTGAATTTCTTCCACTGGTGAATTTTGTAAGAAAGCGGTCAACAAACAGAAGCCTAAACTTATTCTATTGGCAAAGCTGGGGAAATTACCCCCAACAGAGATGTAAAAACCTATCAACAGTCCCTGCCAAGCAGCGCAGTTTGCTGCACGCAAATCACATATTATTTGCTTATTGGGCTGAGCAGGGCGTTCTGAATTATGCCTCAGGGAAGAATTCTACAGATTGTTGGTCAAATCCATGGAGCTGCAACATAACTTTTGGGGTGCTTTTAGGAATGATATAGCGGCGTGGGATCATGAATGAGTAGTAACCACCTGACCATGTTAGTCCTGCGATTACCACCTAAACTGAACTATGTTACATGCCAGACGTGCATACCGTGATCCTGTCAAGCATGTCTGTTAGGACTGTTAAATAATGATTCGTAACTTGATAACTATACCCGGACTCAAACCCTACTGAATGGAGCCTGCAATTCTTCAATGTTGCTTTTGAAAATAAAATACCACATTCCTGTAGCCAAGTATCAAAAACTTCGCAGTTCAATAGGCAGCTTGTCTTATTAGCATTCTACGACAAGGAAACTACCTCCCCGCAGGTTCGACAGACTGAAAGATTACAAAACCAGGCCATGTTTTAAAGGAACACGCAAGACTCTACTACTATTATATTCCACCTGGCCAGCAGTACAGCAAATGGACCTGATGACTTAAAAGCAGAGGCCAGTCCCAAAGGCCACACCTAAAAATGGGAAAGTATGTTTTGACCAACAGAATACAAAAAAACACACATCTGCAATTGAGCAATTAATCAAAAAACACAATAACTCAGTACAAATAAACCAGGTTTTGTAATTGTCTGTCTTAGAAACCATACAGTTCATAACCAAACAAATTAAGCACATTTGACAGTGTTACAGGAAAGCTTGCCATGTGCATTCATAAAGAGTTGAGTTAAAATGGGTGTACATTTTGTTTTTGTAAAAACATCATAGTCGTATACCCAACATACAAAAAGGCACACAACCTTGTATCTTAGTTGTATTTATCCAAATTGACCTGCAACCAAATAGTGGGACTTTTTTGCTCTTGTGCTATTTGTAAAATTGCTGATAAAATATCTGTGGCAGCCCCATGTGTTTTTGCCATCACGTGTGATCCAGCGCGATATTAGCAAACAGCATTCATACACTAGATACTCACTTGGGCCCATACATTCATACTACGCTAATACTTACGCTGGGTTTTATCAGTTGTTACTCTTTATCAAAATCCCTGCTACCAATTACCTTCCGATTGAAGAGTAATGACTTACCAATGAATCCTTTGCTAATTGGGAAGTTTAAAATGAGTGACATTCCTTATAATACATAATCCTGAAATAACCACTGAGTCAGGAAGTTTAAAAAAATGTTTATCTAAAGATTTAGCAGAGTAAATTACAGAAAACACATGGTACTTAGTCGCACACCAAAAAGGAAACAGAGAATAATAATTATTGATTAATGACGGTCCCTCAGAAAGGAGAAGATAGAGACAGCAGCGCAATTAAAAGTGCATTTATATTTACCTAAATGCGAGAACCAAACCCCTGGCCAAGGAGTTGGGAAGATTAGGACCCAAGAAGGATGAAGAGCAAAGACCTCCTCCAGGATCAGGACAGGACCGGTGACCTCTCTACAACGACGCCTGCGTCGTTCCCCTCTCTGGTACTTCGCTTCTCCTCGATTCTCCCGTGTCTCCCTTCTAATGGACTCCGCCGCCCCCTCCTCAGGACCTCTTCTGCAATCGATCAGCTTGGCGGTCTGGAGCTCTTCCTGTCAGCATCTCCACTCTCCTGTGCTTGTGTGTGTAAGCTCTCCTGTGCTAACTAATTAGCTAATTCTATATCTATTATACCCTTCTACGCCCATGTACCTCCCCTTAATGTTGCCAAAATATGGGACCACTACTTCTGATTGGACAGGGACAGGGGGTGGATTCTCACACCATATGATTTTAATTCATTTACTGTAGGCCATTGTCTTTAAACTACCGCCCATCCAATTTTATACATTTGCTTTATTTCCCACCCGTCTCACGACAAATGTTATGTATTCTTCATATACAAAGTTTCAATGTTTAACAGGAAAGGCAAGTGCACATCAGCTTCGGCCACCAGGTCATGGCCTTGGACGACGTCCAGGTTGACTTCATTCTTTGGCAGCCAAGGAGGACACATGCGCAGTATCATTGTCTCTCGAGTTTCAGATCACCAACCCCATCCCCAAGTTTACGAACTAATAAAAGTCAAAGAAGAAAATATTAAAATCACAAATAATATGTTTTACTGTATACCCACTCTTTCTACTCTATCCCCATTTACTTATAAATCTATCCCGCATTAGTAGCGTTAAGAAAACGACACATTAATAATAATACAAGAGCAAGCTGAAGCATGTGAAAACATCAAGCAGCCATTTTAGAGCACACTGCGCAGAAGCAGAAATTTCCCACCAAGCAAAGAAAGACGTCACACCATGTGATATGGATGAGACATGCGCAGTAAGGTTCACACGCTTTAGCGGCCATTTTAGAAAAAGACAAGCGTTACTTGTTAGTTAGAACACATAGGCAAGCTTCCTTGCTATTCGTGTAGTGTATGCAACGTTAGTATAAACAATACAAGATTAATAAATTAATACTGTGAGGTGATTGCATTCAAGCAAGTCTCATTTTTGAGTCCTTGCTCCATCAATCCCCTCTCTGATGGCGTTTAAGAGCCATCAAAATACTACCCTCAATCAGATGCCAACTTCTAGCAAATAGTTTCATTCTCATTTTTACATTTTCTATTTTTAACATCCCCTTTCAATTTCTGGTATAATTCACTTCTCACATCTTCAAGTTCAATTTCATCAATCTTTCTCTTCTTTCCTCTTCCTGTCACAGTATATGTTCCATTCTTTCTACAACATTTGCACCATATTATCATCGTCAGTACTATTATTGCTAACCCTGCCAAAGGTACTAATATTTGACTTATAAGTCCTTTTCCTACATTAGAAAACCAGGTACCAATTGACGCAATACTACTTGTCAATCTTTCCCATACACTATCAACTTCCAGTGGTTTAAGTTCCTTTTCAAGTTTAGTTATATTCTGTATATACGTTCCAATTTCTGCACTTTTATCAGGAATGTAAGTGCAACAATGTTTCGTCTTCAGTAATTTACAGACTCCGCCCTCTTTTGCCAATAATATATCAAGAGCAAGTCGATTTTGCATCACCATAGATCTAATCGCAACCATTTCCGCATTAATCATTAGAAATCCTCCAGCAGTATCCGTTGATAAACGATCAACCACTGTAGACAATTTACATATCTTCCTTGATTTAAGAATTATTCCCACTGAAGGTATCAATGCACCAAATATATCACCTACAATTTCAGAAAAACTAGCTCTTTTACTACGTGTTAATTCGCCATTGTTTTCATTGCTTCCAGTGTTTCTTTTTACGTGGTATATTTTTGGAAATACTTTCCAAAATAACAACTTCCATACCACCTTGCAGGAAGTCTAAAGTAAGCCTTATTCCCGCATACATAATAGATTCCAGGAAAAACTGAATCTGTTCCTCCTTTGATTCCCCAACCTCCAAAAATTAAGAAATTGTGTTCACATTCACTTGTACCAATGACAACATTGTTATAATCAGTCCTTAATCTATGTAGACAAATTTTCCCTGTCTTTACAAAATCCAGAGCCATAGCAGCTTGAGCCTTGCCAGGTGTGTAACTCCCTTCTTTCTCAGCCCAAGGAGGCAAATGAGCCTTATGCTCAGAAGCTTTCTTTTGAAAATCTTGTCTTCTATTTTCTACTAAATTCAAAAAGATCTTTTCCTCTTCATGTAAGGAACATGTTAGATTGTGTCTATGTGCATGTGTTATGTCTATCGATTTCATTGTTAAGAAAAATTCTCCCATAAACTGTGCGTCTTGACTACTAAGCACTGGGTTCATACTCTTGCGAATCGGAACCTCTGAAAATATCACATCTATGTTTGAATAATAATATTGAAGTCTTCCTGTTCTATAAAATAAACTAGCTAATACACTACATGATATGCCATATGTCAATGGTAAGTGATGATATGTTAATCCTTCTGCTACTGATTCAGGTAACTTCATACAAACGTAACAATTACTAACTTCCATGGTATCTACATATTGAAATAATAACTTTGTGAAAACATTTAAACTAGTGTCGTTATCAGTTATTTTATGATGAAACTCTGGTTCATTTTCTGCCATTAGTTCTACTCTATTTCCCTTCATGTGTGCTGTCTTCCCTTTAGTTTCGTTGTTAATCTTTTTATCCATTATCATAAGGTAAGGGACTGCTACGATCAGAACTAACCAAACTATAAGCACCATTACTAGACTACATATGCATATTGCACAGCATCTTCTACAACATCTCTGTTTTGGTCTCCCAGCAACTCTATCATCAGACATTTCGACAAGGAAGATTGCTCTTCTTATCTATTTTTCGTTTTTCTTTTATGACTCTTTTGCGTAATCAAGGTGGTCTTGTTTCTCTCTCGTACGTCAATTCTGCACTTGTTCCTTCGTCACCACTTTCGCTTGACTCTGAGCTCTCGTAATCTTCAAGAATAATGTAAGTCCAATCAGGACCCTTGAATTTGTTATTCACAAGTTTCAGTCTCTTGCTTCTTCTTTTCTTAGTTCTGTTTTCTTGTTCTGTTTGACTTGTTACTTCATTTACTTGATCTGGATCTTCACTTCTGGTTGTTATGTGGTATTTTACTCTTTTAATGACACTAGGCCAATGATCACCTTTTCTTGTTTTCTTTGTTTGCACTGTTTCTTTATTTTTGTCTTCAGCAATCTCTTTATTTTCACTGTTCAACACCTTTTCGTTTTCTGCAATTACTGTTTTTCTTTCTTGCTCTTTTTCAGGCCTTATTTGTTTTTCTTCTGCAGTTCCTCCGTGAGTTTCCAATAATTGACCTTGTTCTTTGTCTAATTCTTCATGCTCATATTTCTCAAGATCTTTTTCTTCTGTGTGATTTTCTAGATCTAACTGGTTCTGATCAGGGCTTATTGCACTTTGTACTTCTGCAGCCTGACCGGATTCTTCTAAACCTGTCTTTCCCTGCTCAAAATTTGTTGGTTCTTCGTTATTTTGAGTCCAGTTTCCTTTCCCTATCTGATCTTGCTCAGGTTCTCTTATTGTCTGTTCTTCTTTTCCCTGAGCTGCTTCTTCTTCCCCTATTTGATCTTCTTCAATTTCTTCCAATTTTGCTTGACTTCTTGTTCTGTAGTAAACTTCAGGAATTTCTACTACCGGTATCCAGTCCTGACTTGTGCTCGGTTGTTCTTCTGCAGCTTCTCTTGAATCTCGAGCCTGAGATTCTTCAGCTGGGCAACCTTCAGCTTCCTCAGTGATTGATGCTGACTGAGGATTTTCTTCTTCAGGGTCTGGTACTCTTTTGGTGTGGCTTACATGAATCCAATTAGGAAATCCTGCACACTTCACTGCTGTATTGGTAGTCAGTATGACTTGACAAGGTTTTCCCCATCTAGGTGATAGACACGTCTCTCTGGTGTGATTCTTCACTACCACCCAGTCACCAGGATTCAGATCATGTTCTTGTTCAGGCTGCCTCGAAACTGCGTCTTCTCCGACCTGATGAGAGACAGAACGCACTAGGTCAGCCAATCCTTTGCAATAATCCAGTACCATATCATCAGATATATTCAGCAGTTTGTTTATGGGAACATGTGCTTGTCTCATTGCTCTTCCCATCATTATTTCATGTGGGCTCAATCCCGTATTTCTATCAGGAATGCTTCTGAGTCCCATTAAAACAAGTGGCAATGCATCTGGCCACTCCAATGATGTTGAAGCACACATTTTTCCCAGTCTGGATTTTATCGTGCCATTCAATTGTTCAACCACTCCAGAAGCCTCTGGGCGATATGCACAGTGCAATTTTTGTTCAATTTGGAATGCTTCACAGATTATTTGAATCACTTCACTGTTAAAATGTTTTCCTCTATCTGATTCCAAAGTTACTGGGAAACCAAACCTAGGAATGAGTTCTCGTAGTAACAGCTTTGCGACTGTAATGCTGTCACACCTTCTGGTAGGGTAAGCCTCCACCCACTTTGAAAACAGACATACTATGACTAGTACATATTTCAACCCTCTGCATGGTGGTAACTGTATAAAGTCAAACTGTAGTCTTATAAATGGACCTTCTGCTTTTCCAATTTTTCCAAACCCAATTATTGTTTTTCTTCCTGGATTATGCATCTGGCAAGTCAAACATCTCTGGCAAAGGCTCTCTGCTACAGCCCTGAACTTGGGATTGTACCAGTTCTGTCTGAAAAGCCTAATCATTGCATCTCTCCCTATGTGTGTGTCTCCATGATACATCCTGGCCACTTGAGACAGTAAACAGTCAGGCATGACTGGTCTGCCATCAGCACAAATCCACACTTCATCATCTCCCCTTTGGGAACAACCCACTTTGATCCATGTTTTCTTCTCACTTTCATCAGCACCATCTTGTAATCTTCTAACCTCATTCCATGTTTCAGGTGGCATATACAACATAAGTTGGCAGCTGATTCCCATTCTTTCCACCCTTTTATTGACTGACAATCTATTTCTGGCACAATGTTGAGCCACAAGATCTGCATATCTGTTGCCGACTACCACCCAGTCATCTCCTGACTGATGTGCGGCACATTTCACCACAGCCAATTCTTTTGGTGATTGTATTGCTTCCAGCAATTCCCTTACAAATTTTCCATTTTTAATGGGGGATCCTGAAGAAGTCATGAAATCCCTCTGCATCCATAGTTGGCCAAAATCATGCACAACCCCGTAACCATATTGGCTATCTGTAAATATAGTCACTTTTTGATTCCTCCCAATTTTGCACGCTTTTATCAAAGCAATCAATTCAGCTACTTGTGCAGATTTTACTCCTGGTAAATAGGATGCTTCGACTATTCCAGTTAGTTCACATACTGCATATGCTGCAGTCAGTTTACCATCTTCATGCCTCTGACATGAACCATCGACAAACAGCTCCCTGTCTGGCTTTCTAAGGGGCTGTTCTTCTATATCAGGACGTGGTTTTGTGCATAATTCTGTGACTTGTAAACAATCATGTTCTTCTTCTTCGTCATTTTTAATTTCCTCATGATACGGGTCTGGTAGTAAGGTTGCAGGATTTACTATTGTACACCTCACTATGTTCACATTTTCAGCACCCATTATTATTCTCTCATACTTAGTCAGCCGACTAGGAGTAAGATGCTGAGTTCGTGTTCTTGTCAACAGAATCACAACTGCATGTGGAACAAACACCTTTACTGGGTGTCCCATTACAATTGACTCACTTTGTTCAATGCTTAAACAGGTAGCTGCTACTGCTTTTAAGCAGCCTGGCAATGCGGCTGCCACTGGATCCAACGTAGTAGAAAAATATGCTATAGGACGTCTGTCCAAACCATGTCTCTGGGTTAGGACTGAAAGTGCACAATTTTCTCTCTCATGACAGAACAATGCGAAGCTTCTCTTATAGTCGGGCATGCCTAGGGCTGGTGCTGAGCACAAAGCATTTCTCAATTTTACAAAAGCTCCTACACTTTCATCATCCCATTCAACTGGGTCTTTTGCTTTCTTTCTTGTCATTTGAATTAGGGGCTTCGCTAACAAGGAAAATCCTAGTATCCATTGTCGACAGTAACCTACTATTCCTAGGAACATTCTTACTTCTCTTTGGGTTACAGGCATTTGCATTTTCTTAATCAACTGTACTCTTTCCGATGTTATTCTCCTTCTGCCCCTCTCAATTTGGTGTCCCAGATATTTAACAGCTGTTGTACAGAACTGCAATTTTTCTGGTGAGACTTTATGTCCTTCTTCAGCCAAATGATTCAATAGTGCTATGGAATCAACAACACAGTCTTCTCTGTTGGTTGATGCCACCAATAAGTCGTCGATATATTGGACTAAAACTGAACTTCCTGGCATCACTAGATTTCTCTAAGCACTTTTTCAATATCTGATTAAAGATGGAAGGACTTTCCGTGTACCCCTGAGGAACACGATTCCATACATAGACTTTGTTCTCAAATTTAAATGAAAATAGATATTGGCTGTCTGGATGTAATGGTATTGAAAAGAACGCTTGGCATAAATCAATCACTGTGAACCATCCTGCATTCCAAGGAATCTGGTATAGTATTACTGCAGGATTGGGTACTATAGGACAACAAGGTTCCACAATCTTATTTATTTTGCGCAGGTCCTGAACAATCCTATATTTTCCGCTAGGTTTCTTTAAGCCCATTATTGGTGAATTACATGGACTACTCATCACTTCTCTCAGTATGTTTTGTTCTACCATTCGGTTTATTTCTTCAATTACTCCTGCTTTTACTTCTGCACTCATTTTGTACTGTTTGGTATTTGGGAAAATCGCACCTTCTTTTACAGTAATTTTAACTGGGTCTATTTTGGCCATAAGTCCTACTTCCTTTTCCTGTGAAATCCCATACTATGGGGTTTACGGTAGTTTTTAATTCTTCTGGCAACTCATCTTTTGTTATCAATGAAAACATCTCATCTACTTCTGTACCTTGTTTTGCAATCATAAACTTATATACATGATCTTCATCTGGGGTCTGAACTGCCACACCATCCGGTGTGCAGAAAATTGTACAATTCATTTTGCACAACAAATCCCTGCCCAATAAATTTACTGGACTGGAATCACATACTACAAATTGATGCATTTCTCTGAAATTTCCAATTTTAACTTCCATTGGTTCTGTAAGCGGTGTTCTAATCTTTCTATTAGCTACTCCCACTACTTGGATAGCTTCTCCAGAGAGAGGAAGGTCTGGAATGTCTGCTGTTCTCACAGTAGACCGGGTAGCACCAGTGTCCAAAAGAAAAGTAATATCATTACCTTTCACACTTCCTTCAACATATGGACCTGACTGATCTACCGATAAGGATGCGCCAAGTACGCACTCCTTCTCCCCTCTCCCAGGCACCGTCATGAACTATATTGACAGAAATCGTCCTGTAAAAGAAACTGTGATGTTACATAATCATTCTTACCACTTCCTCCTTGATATCCGACGTCTGTACCGTGTTTTGCTCTGCTTACATTACCCTGAATAGGTGGAGGTGGCAACTGACTCTGAGGATTTACACCCTGCTGTGAGTCATTCTGCGTCTGTGGATTTAAATTTTGATTTGGGCCATTATTATTCCGAATCTTTTTACATTCATCCTTCCAATGCCCCAATTTTCCGCATCCATGACAAGGAAATTTCTTTTTAGCTTCTTCTCTACTCATTCGTCCTCTCACTTTTCCACCATTCACAGTATCGCCATTCGTTCCCGAATCTTTTCCTTGATTTTCACTTGGATTTTCCAAATTAATCCCCTGTTTCTCGGCCATTTTCACCTGTGCCCACATCACTTTTTCCTGCAATTTCTTGTGTCTATCCTCAATATCGTCTCCACAATATTTCGCATATTTCAAAATTTCATCTATGGGTTTCCCTTGCCAACACAACATGTGCTGTTTAATCATCTGACAAATTTCTGGCTTCAGACCATAAACAAATCGATACACAAACTGACTCATGTTCAATCCACTATACTGCTTAAATACCTGTAATAAACGCTCATAATAGGCATGTACCGATTCACTAGCTTCTTGGGTGGTTCGGTCTAT
The DNA here is from genome assembly GCA_963921515.1 of Calotriton arnoldi. NCBI lineage: Eukaryota > Metazoa > Chordata > Amphibia > Caudata > Salamandridae > Calotriton > Calotriton arnoldi. The sequence continues at coordinate 2,845,507 of CAWUFW010000353.1, read as the reverse complement.
TTTCACCCAATCTGTTTCTTTCGGAGGTATTTTGCCTTTCAGGTAAGTTATCACCTGCTGATACTTTTTCATTACATCATTTTGCGGGGCACCTGTCTTTGGATCTCTAGGATACTCATCACTAGGCCAATCAACTGTAATTTTACAATCGGTCCACAAATCGGCAGGTACCACTATGTCAAACAGACCATCTAAATCCTTCAACAATACCTTTGACACCTTCACAAACCTTTCGACCTGCTTGTACCATTCAATTGGTTTTTCTCTCAACTTTGGAAAATCATTCGTAAATGACAAAATATCCTGTCTACTCCATGGGACATGTACATAGCCCCCTCCGGGAACTTCTCGCATCGGGTACATTTGATCTGTCTTCCCTGTTTCTTTCATCACATATTCAGAGGCTGTTCTACTGGATCGTGCCTCTTCCTTTTTCTTTGCCCATCGAACTCTCCATTTATCTAGGTCTCCCCATTTTTGCAAGACTGTCATTAACTCCTTTACTTGTAACTTTCTTCCAGATGCGTTCATATTTTCTAAGTCTTTGTCTGAAAAATCTGCTCTATAGGGTTTCTGCAACACCTTTGATCTCCCTATTTCAATTCCCATTTGCAAAGCCAAATCTGATAATTTTTCATGAAATATTTTTACATTTCTGGTGATACTTCTGCATATGAACAATAATTCTTCTTCATTGTAAGCATTTAGGCGATCTAGCCCCACATGTCCTGCTATTATTTCTTCTAATTCGACCTTTAATTTATAAATATCCAATATTTTTGGAGGTGTACACTGCTGATCTGATCCTTGTGCCCACCTTTCTAAGTCTTCTGGACTAACTACAGTGACACTTTTTGCTCCTGATGAAGTTATCAAGTTTACCTCTTTCGAGCACCCTGGTATAGTTCTTCTGGGAGTACTATTAACAGGATCTCGAATTGGTAAATCCATTAATGATATCGTAGATTCACAATCACTAAAATGATCCTCAACCATTACTGGTGCTTCAGGTTTAGGAATATTCACAGGAGTAGGCATAACTAACGGTGGTGGACAACTTCCCTGATTACCATATAATGGAACTACTGGACCAATTGTTACAGGTATGGTCAAAGAATCAGGATGTACTTTTATCTGTGTTATCTTCTGTATTAATTCTGCTCTGGTCTTTTCTAGGGCTTCTTTCTCTTTATCGTGAAGGATCCTACTGGGGGTGAAATCATGCACTACCTGCGGTACTAATGGAGTTTTTAATACTGGAGCACTTGGGGTACATCCACTTGTCCCTTCCTGATAAGGTGGGGGATTCCTTAATATTTCTTCTATAAATTCATCTTCAGAATCTCCATTTCTCATTAAATGTTTTGTCTTTTCTGTGCATTTCTTCCCTAACAGTTCTTCTTCCGTAAATATTGGATATAATCCTTCTGTAAGCATTGCCCTTCTCCATTGTTTCATCTGACCGTCCCTATTCTCATGTTGGTATCTGGGAAAAAATCCTCGATAACCCCTATTACTCCTGGATCGGTCACGTTCAAATGCCTCGGTTTCCCATTCCTCTAAGGCTTCGTATTGAGTTAATCTAGGTCTGGGTTCTAAGTCATTCATCCTCAATCTCAAATTTTGAAGAATTCTTCCATTGAAGGTACCATTCTCGGGAAATGCTAGTATCCCATCATTTTTGGTATATTCTATCCAATTCTCTATCCATACACAAGTATGATAACCTCTCTCCATCATCATGAATGAAGCGGGCGTTTTAGCTGGTGGAATGATAATTCCTTCTCTAGTTTTGATTGGTTTATCCTTTTTAAAATAATTCTTTATCTTTTGCAGAAAGGACATTTTTCTCTTTTCTCCGTACATCTTTGGTAAATCTCGATGTATATAATTATATTCTGAAAAACCCAGGAATCTCCTATCTGGACGAGTTCCTGTTAAAGTCGGATCGCGTTCTACCATGTAATCTCTATCCACTAAGATTTTAGCTTCTAGAATCTAAACCAATCAAATGTCTGCTAACTTTTATTTCTGAACCAATCCTAACGCGGCCTTTCGGTGACGTTTGTCTGTCAACCCCTCCTTTACTATCTGCGTTTCTCTGTCCCTCGCTGTATCAACCAATCCCAGCGCGGCACCTGTGACGTCAGTACTGCTCCTGACTACTGACCCCTCCTTTACAAGAGTCGTTCCACACCCGCTGTTTCGACCAATCCCAGCGCGGTGTTTGTGAGGTCAGCTCCCTCTCCGGCAGCTGACCCTCCCTTTACAAAAATCTTACGCAAACCTTATTTTCTCTATAAATCTTAATTAAATTTCAGTAACAACATAAAACATTCGCTATCGTGCCAGTTTCTCTAAAATAGAAAAGATAGTTTTCTCTCACACTTAGTAAAACCTTTCCGTTTACTAAACATACACTACGAGTAAAAACCCTTCCGTTTACTCTTCACACAAGCTCCAGAAATACCTGTTACTTCTCCAATGTTACCCTTTCTAGGTGATATAACATCAAATTTTCACCAGCGTACTCTTTTGCTATTACTCACGCATAGATTCCCTAACCAGTACTGATAGTCCTGCTTAACTTTTCAGTACTATTTCTGCCTGACAGATAACCTCACTGCAGTATGGCTTCCACTTACCAACCGCTATTCAATTTTCCCCGGGGATTCTGGACAACATAAAACAAACTTTGAATACACGGATGTTAGTTCATAAAAATAAAATTCTCATTACCCAATTAACAAAGAGTAACCATCCTCTGATTACCAGAAAACTGATCCAGCGCGATATTAGCAAACAGCATTCATACACTAGATACTCACTTGGGCCCATACATTCATACTACGCTAATACTTACGCTGGGTTTTATCAGTTGTTACTCTTTATCAAAATCCCTGCTACCAATTACCTTCCGATTGAAGAGTAATGACTTACCAATGAATCCTTTGCTAATTGGGAAGTTTAAAATGAGTGACATTCATTATAATACATAATCCTGAAATAACCACTGAGTCAGGAAGTTTTAAAAATGTTTATCTAAAGATTTAGCAGAGTAAATTACAGAAAACACATGGTACTTAGTCTGCACACCAAAAGGTGAAGCATAGAATAATAATTATTGATTAATGACGGTCCCTCAGAAAGGAGAAGATAGAGACAGCAGCGCAACTAAAGGTTGCATTTATATTTACCTAAATGCGAGAACCAAACCCCTGGCCAAGGAGTTGGAAAGATTAGGACCCAAGAAGGATGAAGAGCAAAGACCTCCTCCAGGATCAGGACAGGACCGGTGACCTCTCTACAACAACGCCTGCATCGTTCCCCTCTCTGGTACTTCGCTTCTCCTCGATTCTCCCGTGTCTCCCTTCTAATGGACTCCGCCGCCTCCTCCTCAGGACCTCTTCTGCAATCGATCAGCTTGGCGGTCTGGAGCTCTTCCTGTCAGCATCTCCGGTCTCCTGTGCTTGTGTGTGTAAGCTCTCCTGTGCTAACTAATTAGCTAATTCTATATCTATTATACCCTTCTACGCCCATGTACCTCCCCTTAATGTTGCCAAAATATGGGACCACTACTTCTGATTGGACAGGGACAGGGGGTGGATTCTCACACCATATGATTTTAATTCATTTACTGTAGGCCATTGTCTTTAAACTACCGCCCATCCAATTTTATACATTTGCTTTATTTCCCACCCGTCTCACGACAAATGTTATGTATTCTTCATATACAAAGTTTCAATGTTTAACAGGAAAGGCAAGAGCACATCAACTTCGGCCACCAGGTCATGGCCTTGGACGACGTCCAGGTTGACTTCATTCTTTGGCAGCCAAGGAGGACACATGCGCAGTATCATTGTCTCTCGAGTTTCAGATCACCAACCCCAGGCCCAAGTTTACGAACTAATAAAAGTCAAAGAAGAAAATATTAAAATCACAAATAATATGTTTCACTGTATACCCACTCTTTCTACTCTATCCCCATTTACTTATAAATCTATCCCGCATTAGTAGCGTTAAGAAAACGACACATTAATAATAATACAAGAGCAAGCTGAAGCATGTGAAAACATCAAGCAGCCATTTTAAAGCACACTGCGCAGAAGCAGAAATTTCCCACCAAGCAAAGAAAGACGTCACACCATGTGATATGGATGAGACATGCGCAGTAAGGTTCCCGCGCTTTAGCGGCCATTTTAGAAAAAGACAAGCGTTACTTGTTAGTTAGAACACATAGGCAAGCTTCCTTGCTATTCGTGTAGTGTATGCAACGTTAGTATAAACAATACAAGATTAATAAATTAATACTGTGAGGTGATTGCATTCAAGCAAGTCTCATTTTTGAGTCCTTGCTCCATCACGTGCATAAGATCCTGATGAACAGACCTGTTGCAGACTGGTGTATTAATGTGCAGTTAATGTCATCAGCTTCAGCAATTATGTGAATAATGCTTGTGATGGAAAGTGTTCCAGGGTCTGTGTTATTTCTCTTCTAATGCAAACCTCCCATCAAACAAATAGAAATCGCATTAAACGATAGTATTGTCAGCAGCGGTCAGTGCAGGAAAGCGCGGTGAGGCGGGGGGGACTTGTCGACAGACGACGAAATAGGATTTATTTATTTGTTTAATTTTCCCTTTTCAATCGTCTGTCGACTTCCCCTGTGTCTCGCCCCACCGCACTTACCTGCACAGACCGCCGCTGAGTGCTGTTATGTATTTTGAAAACCTCTGCTTTGACAATATGTTTTTGTTTTGTTGTTTATTTGTGTGGTTGCTATGTAGTATGGCTAAACGTTTTCGGTATAAAGGGGTGTTGAGTGAAGTTTTAAATCTGAGTAGAGTGTAGTGTTATGGAGTTGTGTGCAGTATAGTGGTGTATAGTTGAGGTGAGTGGTATGGTGTGTTATGGAGTGGTGTGTTGTGTTGTGTAATATAGTGAGCATAGTGTTGTATAGTGGAAAGGAGTAGTGTTGAGTGGACTAGATTGTTAGATGGGAGTATAGCTTTTTAGGGCAGTAGAGTATTGTTAACTAGTATAGAGTCTTGTGGAGTGGTATAGAGATCTATTGGCTTTGTCAATGTTTTTAGAAAGGAAACAAGAGTGACGTGAAAGGCCGCTAATTGGAAGTGTTGGTAAGTAATAGGTGGGTTTTAAGCCTATTTTTAATCTTTTTGTGCAGGTGGTTAAAAGCAGTAGGCATCGGCACATTTTTATAGGAACTTCATTTTCATCAGCTGAATTAGAGATAAAGCAAGAGAGAAAGGTGGGCAAGGAAGAACGCAGTAGAAATTAAAACATAGCAAAGCAGTGTCAAAGTGATAACCTGGGGGTCTGGTTCAATGAGAACCTGACCTTTTCATCCCAGGTTAAGAAGTTGGCTGGGACCTGTTTTGGCACCCTGAAAGCTTTGAGGAAGTTTCTCCCTCTCCTTCCAAGACCCGCCAAAGAAACTGTTGTTCGTGCCTTGATTTTGTCCCGCCTGGACTACGCCAACGCACTCTATGTGGGCATCCCTGGCTACCTCTTGAATAAAATGCAGGTAGTTCAAAACTCTGCTGCCAGACTACTGCTGGGTTTGTCTGGCAGGTGTAGTGTCTTGCGCGCTCATTTGCGCTCTTTGCACTGGCTCCCTGTTGAGTCCCGAATAAAATTTAAAACTTTGACCATTGCCCATAGAGCTCTCTATGGCCTGGGACCTATTTATCTACAGAAGAGATTCGCTTTTTATAACCCAGTAAGACAGTTGCGTTCCTCCTCTCAACTTTTAATGCAGACCCCTAGGTTCAACCGCCAAAGGCTTGGAGGGAGCTCCTTTGTGCGGAAAGCGGCCTTAGCATGGAATGCTCTGCCCCTGGAGCTGCGTGGCATCCAGGACCCGGCGATCTTTAAGAAAAAGCTAAAAACTCTTCTCTTCTAGCTGATGCTCTGGCCTTTGTTTCTTTTCTCAAGTACGCGCCGGGACACTCTGCTGAGTATCTGTGCGCGCTATAAATATATATAACATAACAAAATATATATAACATAAATCGGGTTGAAAAAGAACCCTTTAGAGTGAGACAAAGTGTAGCGCTGTGGAAAAAAGGCATGAGGTACACAGCGGCAGCCCCTCCACTAAGGCAGAGAAGATTCGCCCTACTGCTTTTAAGAAGTGCAAAAAAGGAAAAATAAAACGATAACACAATGTTATTATCATTTTATTTCTCTGTGCTGAAGCCAGTTTCGGGCGGGGCTTAGCTGTCGTCACAGCCAGCACAGGGAGGAGTGATTGGTGCACTTAAGTGCGCATGACGGTTTGGCCGGCCTTCTTGGGTCGACCAAGCAGTCATGCGCACTTAGCATGTACTCCACCCTACTGTATTGCACAGCCTGGGTGGAGAACATGCACAGGACTCCGTCTGAGTGCCGAACCAGGTGGCTCAGACCAATCACAACGCTGTTGTCATGCTGGTGACAGCAGCGTCGTGATTGGCTAGGGGAGTCTGGGAGCCTGTGTGCTTCCAGTTGACAGAAGAGGATGGAGGAGACGCAGCGGTCGGCCAACCGGCAGGTAAGTGATATTTTCTTTTTTTGTTTTTTTTACCCCCACCCCACCACTACTGTCCCGGAGCAGCCAGCACTGGAGGTACAATCTAATGTAGTTAACCTTGGTATTTCTCAACACCGACATTGGGCAGCACCTGCAGGGCGGTAGGAAAAAAAATGGGCCTCCCGACCAGCACTATCTTATAGGAAGGTTACTAAGTCATCAGCGGTATCTGATCTGTGCAAGGCTTGCCCCGGGGCATCCTACTTAAATGTTTTCGGTCACAGCGTGATCCAAACCAGATGCTTTCAGTAAGTATTTATATCACTACTGGACCATAATGAATGCCTGTTTTGCTGCAAAATCAATGTATGTAGGGACACAGAACGAGGGGAATAGATGATGTAGCAGTTAAAGAGATGATCAAAGGAGCCAATATTATGGGGGAGACACTTAGCTATATGATGATAATGCAGTGCCATGGGTATTAAATGTACCATTGGTGGTGGTAAAATGTGGAGTAGAGGCGCCATCTGAAACTCTGACCCGTTCTCGACAACCAAAAGTGTGGCTTTTGTATGTTCTCCAAAACATTCATAGTAAAAATAATATAATCTTCCATACATTAGGTTTCGGTCATCCTACTTCATCCTTTGGTCTGTCCAAGATCTTGCTTTCATCCACAACAGCATACTGTAATTTGTCAACTCACTTCATCCTTTGAATGTCTTGGATTGTAACAGGCAGCATTTCACCAGATTAAACGTGCGAAGCTGCCTGAAAAGGAGTGTACTTCCATGCTTTGGCTACTCGACATACTGCATGTGAGAGTAAATTAATAAATATTTTGTTTCGGGTTACCTTGTTATTTGGGAACTGCCCTCGAACGCCACAAATACAGTGGAATCCCACACAGGGAAATAACATTTGAAAAACACTAGTAAATTTGCATGCGTTAGCAGGCGGATTCTGTGTGTTTCGACAGAATTTTTTGCCCACAGGTGAACACAGTAACTTGACAATGTTTACATTTTTAGAGAAGTGTAACTCTGCAACATCGTTCTGATGTATCTTTATGAAGCAAGTCTAAGGAGCGAGAGTTTGGGGTGTCATTTTGTGCTGACCCTGCCCACGTTCACTACATTTCCACTGAGTATTAATGACAACAGGAAGACAATGAGAATTTTAGATACAGGACATAGGCAGCTGCACCTGGGCACAACCCCTTCACCCCACACAGCTCTCCACAGCAATAAACCTCCCCCACAAAGGCGCTCCATTTGAGATCTTTAAAGAATCCCAATGCTAAAGTGCATGATATCCCCATTAGTACTAACCCTAGGTCTCAATATGCCCACGTCGCAAGCAGTACTACCAGATACCATGCAGTCTTTGAAATTACAGGTGTGGTATGCTAGCGCTGCTGGGCTACAGGAATGTAAAGCACTTTCAAAACCCCAACACACACCCCAAGGGATATCATGAGCAGTCCAGTGCATTGCCTCACGGAGCAGTAGGCAGACACATTCTGCCACACGAGACACACACGTCCAACTAATGTGGATTGCCACAGGTTTCGTCTTTGAGCCCAACCCTTTTTAATATCTACGTTGCACCGCTGGCGAGGTTGATCAGGTCCCTGGGCTTCTCGGCTATTTCCTACGCCGATGACACCCAGATTATTGTCTCAGTGACAGGCTCACCCGCTGACACCATGGCACAGTTTCATACCTGTCTTCATCAGATCGGTGAATGGATGGCCACCAATTGTTTAAAATTGAATTCCGGTAAGACAGAGGTCTTACTTTTTGGTGCCCATACTAATTTCTGGTCCCCTAATTTATGGCCTTTGGAGCTGGGTCCGCTACTAACGCCAGTAACTAAGGTGAAGAATTTGGGAGTCACATTTGACTCTAAGCTCTCGTTTGAAAGTCATGTTAATCAGGTCACTTCTCTTTCTTTCTACACGTTAAAGCTTTTGAGGAAAATTCTCCCATACATTCCAGCTGAGCTACGTAAACTAGTGGTTTCAGCACTTGTTCTGTCTAGAGCCGATTATTGTAATGGGCTCTTTATCAACCTTCGAAAAAAGTGCCTGTCCAAACTACAGGTTGTGCAGAATGCTGCGGCACGACTCCTGTTGAATATACCAAAACAGAAATCTGTTTCAAGGGCGCTTAACGATCTACATTGGCTGCCTGTAAAGAGACAAATTGAGTTTAAGGCTCTTTGCATTGCTTTTAAAGCTAAACATGACATAGGGCCTGGTTTCCTAAAACGGAATCTACAGCCTTATATCCCAGTTCGTCATCTTCGTTCATCTCTTGCCCATAACCTGATTGTTCCAATGGTCAAAAGATGTTCCTGGGGGAGACGTTTTTGGTAGGCACAACCAAACTTTGGAACTCTCTTCCAATAAGGCTGAAACAAGAAACCCACCTGTTGGCCTTCAGGAAGGCGTTGAAGACATGGTTGTTCAGTCTCTAAGGTGCTTTTGAACCTTTTAGTTTTATCCTGTTTGATGAGCAAGCGCCTTGACACCCTCGGGTTAATGCCTCGCGCTCTATAAATCTCCTTTTCATTTCATTTCTCATTTTGGCTGCTCACGCAATGCAAAAGTGAAGAAAGGCTGGGAACGTCATCGACCGTTCACGCACAAGCCTACATAGTCATAAAAATGCCTCAATTACAATAGGGTCTACGGCTGCAGCACCACTGGGTGGAGCCTATGCCTAGGACCTGAAGGTGGACATGCAGTTGATGACGTTGTCATTAACCGGGTGGCTCTTAGCTGCGCATCACACCACAGAAGTGAGGGCAGAGTCCAGCATCTGTGTTAATGTTGAAAAGAAAAGAAACAAGTAGCGGGGGCAACAAGCAATGGAGCGGGAGGTGCGGGAACGATGGCAGCAACAAGAAGAGGGGGCGTGATCGAAGATGCAATAAAATATGAGCTCCAAAGCTGAAGACGCCCCCACGGTGTATCACGAACAGGAAAGAGAAAAAAATAGTCCCCCAAAGAACAGATAAACAACCAAAGCATAAAGATACAGTACTTAGTCCCTGTTCCATGGGAGGAAATGAAAGCTAAAAAGGAGGGACAAAGAGGAAGAATTGACTACTAGCAAGCAAGGATTTTTAAAGGACACTGAAACAAACAAATGAAAAGCAGTGGGTGGGCTGTAAGCCCACAAAGAAGTATATATAGAGTATATACAACAGGTCTCGAAAGCTTAAAAAGAATCATTTGGGAAATTACCAAATTAATAATAGTAAATTATTAGCAAAGCCCTCAAAAGATAAATTAAAATTATATTATGTTATGAGCCACTATGCTTTAAAATATACTAAACGTTCTATGGTTAACTCACTATTATGAAAACAATCTTTATGGCCATTTTGGGGTGACTGATGCCTCCTTTGAGTTGCATGACAGTATTTTCCAGTGCACAGCCGTGAAGAGCAGCTGCAATTCAGGAGACAGATTACTTTGTTTGCCAGTCACCACAACAAAATGCAAGTATTCACTTGAAGAAAGCAGTGGCTGGAGGGGATAAGAAGGGCAGCTCAAATAAGTCAATGGTTAAAGGGAGTGACCCAATTACTTTGTGTGGATTGATTACGATAAAACGTTTTTACTGCGTCAGACCCACAAAATGTACTTGACAACTGCCACAAAAATGTCAAAGGCGAAAGTGGAGCAAAAATAGATTTTACTGTTCAAGGTGAGTAGAATGACTAATTGTTACCATTTAAGTCTATGGATGTTAATGGTATCCTATGAAAACAGAGACAAAAGTCTGAAAAATCTCTATTCATTGATGTGAATTTTTGGCAGAGCAGGGGGAGAAAAACTCAAATCAAGTCACAAGTATAAGTGGGCAAGGCCAGGCTAACAATAGGCGAGCAAGCGTGTTGAAAAGAAAAAAAATTCTTGGAGATCAGTTCACTCCACTGATGGTCATTCCAACAGTGAGTCCAGGGAGGTCTCCATGAAGTTAGAGAGTCTAAGTTTGTCCAGGTGTAAAAACTTGGTCCACAAGATAAAAAATAAGCAGGGCTGGAATTCTTCAAGCACAGGATTTCAGTGTTTAAAATTTCCAAGGGAGATGAATATCCTGAGGCTGGCTGCAGAAGGACAAAGCCCAGTAAAGTCTTTACTGGCTATTAAAGGACTCTTCATATCCTTCTGTGATAGTCAGGCACAAGACTTCACAGAGGGCAGGCTGCCAGTAACATGGAGTGTCCCCTTGAGGTCAATGGATTCTCTTTTCTACCTGGACTCCAAAACTACAATATCATACAACCTTTTAGCCACTCCAGGCTCCTACATCAGGTGGAACACAAGCAGCAGTAAGAGATCTGGCAGGCAAGTTTTTTTCCCAAAGAAGACTCTGAATTCAAGGGATGACAGCACGTCTAAGGTTCTTGGTTCAGGCAGTAAAGATATACCTTCTTCAGCAAAACTGCTACCACAAATATTTTAGGTGCCGTCTACCATTTTGCAAGGGAAATTCATAACCCACAGGTGCAAATCTTAGGTCACCAAGACACTGTCAAACTTTTTCTCTTGGGTAGTGTTTCCCAAACAGTGGGTGATTACGAGCTGATTTTTGGTGGGTTGTAAAAAACCAAGCAATAATGATGCCTTTGAACTGTGCATTTAACTTGTCACATTTGCTGTACTTCAAAGACACCGGTCAAATGACAGGCTGTCTTTTTACAAATGGCTGCTTATTTGGTTTTTTTTTAACACTAGGATTGATATTTACAAACTCCTCTCACTTTGCATGCGGAGAAAGGAAAGTAAAGTGAATTATGTGACATTTTTGCTGGGGTACAGGGAGCGTGTAAGGAAAGGCTGTAGGATGTCATTTTTTGTAACACACAACAAAATGCAAATACCTGTAAATGACCTGTACACATTTAGCAGTAAGCAAAACTGAAGCACTTTTTTTTATAATTCTGAAGCGTGATGGAAGAAAAGATTTTATTAGGATCAAAACAAATCAAGACACTTTACTTGGTGATGCACAAATGATAAATATTCACTGGAACCCAATTTCCACACATCCTTTGTGTGCAATATAGTTTTATCAGTAAAACTGTATGTCTGTGCAAATTTAATGGCCATTAAAGTAGAAAACGCGCTGCCTGTAAATGACAGTGCGCTGCCACACGATGATTTAGTACATTAAAAAAATCACCCACCTTATGGTCATTAAAGGTAGGCAACTCGCAAACGTTTATTGATCTAAAAAGTGGTTGGTGGTTCTAAAAAGTTTAGGAAGCATTGCTCTAAGGCCTACTGGGCATCAGCGGTTACTGAGCAGTGCCCACATTGTGACTGTCATTTCCCATTCATGTTTGAGTCCGTCAGTACTACCATACTGCTATAAAGCAGGGTTCTCCAAAGTCGATCCCGGAAGGCCGGATCCATGTCAGATTTTTAGTATATCCCCATTTAGATAAATGTAGTTGTCTTAAACATCTGGCATGGATCTGGCCCTCCAGTGCCAACTTTGGAGAACCTTGCTATAAAGTATCAAAGGCTCTTATATGGGTCCTAAATGTCGCGGAGTACCACTGATGAGTCGTCAAGGCTTCCTCTAAAAGGAGATAATTGATCAGCAAAGCAAGTACAGATTCCTATAGCCTAATAACACACAACAAATGTCAATGTCTTGCCAGAGCTATATATTAAAAAGTATCAATATTTGCTTTCTAAACTAATTTAACAATTGTAAGCAACAAAGCAATTAGAGGTTCCTAGCAGCATTTGGCAAATACGTTTTATGATTCAATCATTTTAGTGAACCCCAAAAGTGGGGGGATATGGTTACAACAACAGGTGCCAGAGATATGGTGTGCTGCAGCCTTATCTATCAGTCGGAGCCTTTTTAAGAGTGTTTCTGGAAGGCCCAGGTAACTAGGTGACACAGTCAAGACGAAACTGTACTAAAGCAACAACAGAAGTAGTGAGGCGAAGTTTAGACCACATCAGTGACTGAACCTTGAGCCTGCATGAAAGTACAGGAGAGGAATCAACCTAAACTCTCAGTCTTGGGGGAAACAGATGCAAAAACCAGCTTCAGTGTGCCATATTCAGTAAAGGAACTAATTACAGAAAAACCTTAACTTTTCACAGCACAGGGTCAGGATGCTCACATTAATGGAAAAAAACCTTTTATTTTTCTCTCCTTTAAAGCTGATGAAATGGTGAACCAAGTTTTAATTTTAGGAGTAACAGGATTATAAATTGCTATACGTTTTTTATATAATGTTGGAAAAGTATGTGTTCTCAACTCGATTTTAACTAATCAATTGCAATGAATTTAAGTAATTGTACAATAAAAAATATATATATTTAAATTAAAAATTTACATTTTAAAATGTAATTGTTTGTCCCAGTGGAAATTTAACATCACATTAAACTTCCCAACACAACAAGATATTTGATTTCATGTAAACCTGGGGGCGAGCAGGATAACCCTCGGACCTTCAAAGGGAGTCAACATGCATCAGGACACAGAACCACAGTTTGAAAACATGTCGAGACCCCTGTGTGTACCACCCGATCGTCCTGTTATACACCTATCTCTTGCTCTTTGTTAGGTATGATCATCAGCCTCGTGTCTATAGTTCTTACCTCCTAAATTGTCTTGTGAAGGACACATAGTTCAGTGAGTGTATTGTGGTTTTTAGCAAAAAAAAGCATCTGGCCAGGACCATTTGTGACAGAACCTTGTTTACTGAGGTCCAAGTCTGTGGTTGTCTTTTCTTTTTTATCCACCACAATCTACCCATTTGAAATCATATCATGGGTTTCCCATAGGAGGACAAACATCTTATATTTGAAATTTAAAATGCCACAGGCGTCGCAGAGCATGCAGAAGATGGCCAATAATGGGTGTTTATATATAGGCCTTCTGATCCAACATTTCAATACTTGTATATATATCTCTTTCCTCTGCTTTAAATTAGAAAATTCTACCATATTCTGCTAAGGACTCATTCTGTCACAGTATTTGTGTACTGTAGACAGACTATGGGGTCGATGCCGATTCGGGCCGGAAAAAGCACCGACCGACTCGGATCCGGAAAAAATACCGACCGACACGTACCCGTGGCGCCCGACACGCCAAGTACGATGCAAGGCGCGAAAACTCCGACCGACACGTAACGAAACCAAGTCGACCGACCGAGCCGCACGGAAAATAGCAATCCGGCCGGAAAAACACGCGAATCCAACCGACCGACACGCACCCGGAACAAATCCGACCGAAACGTACACGCCAACTCCAAACCGCAAAGTACGATGCAAGGCGCGAAAACCACGAGCGAGTCGGACGGAGGACAAGCCGTACGACCGACACGCATACAAAACCGAGCCGAAGCAACACAAAACACCGCGACCGACGCGTACGCAGCATAGAAAACTGCACAAACACAGCGTGAACGAAACGGAAAACACCGTACGAGACCAATGCAGGGTCCGACTCGGTCACAAGAACGTTTCCAACATACACAAACAACACAAAGGAAAAATCACCCAAAAAAGGCCAAACAAGCAATTACCAAGCCAATAAATACTGGGGGGTGGGGACAGAGAACAAAGACACACCCACAACTCCACCTATATAAAGGACACAAATCACTACCATGAGCCTTTGCAAATACCATTCCACTGCCAGCACCCAAGAGAAAGCAACCACACACCCACAGCTCATCCCTCACACAAGCCACACACCAGCAGCACACCAACAAATACCTACCTCACATACACCCAGCAAAACACACACTCACACACCCTCACCTGCACACCAACACCACATCACTCACCATCACCACCCATCACCATGCCCCCAAGAAGAATCACAAGTTCCTAGATTGTGAATTGGAAGTCCTGGTAGACGAGATCCTCAGGGTAGAGCCACAGCTGTTTGGCACATTGGTCCAACAGACCCCCATGTCGCAGAAAACCAAGATGTGGGAGAGGATCATCAACAGGGTGAACGCCCAATCACCATGTCGGCGCACAAAGACCGACATCCAGAACAGGTGGTATGACGTGCGCAGGAGGGTACGGAAACTGCTGAAGCAAGACTACATCAACAGCCAACACACCGGCAGTGGCCCTCCTGCCAAGCCAAGATACCTCAGGCCCTGGGAGGAGAAGGTGCGGGCCATGCTACCGCCAGTGAGCATATATGGACTAGAGGACATCCCAGAGCCTGGTGAGTACACAACAAATGTACACAATATACTGCCACAAAACACACACACATCACTGTCAAGGGAGAGTCAAACCATGCACTCATAGCAATCACACAGCAACCAGAACAGAATCATCCCAAAATGTGTATGTCAGTCAGAGAAACACAACACATGCCATCAAAAAAGTCACATCCAACTGTGCCAACACATGTACAAACACAACCACAACTACAGCCAGGCAGTGGCACAAATAGAACTAACAAACACATCCACACATGTAGCCACCACAACAACACCAACACACAGTGAAGACCACTCAAAGGAAGGAATTCTGTGTATGCTGGCCAAGTCAGTGTAGCCAATAGCATCATGGGAGTCGCAG
This sequence comes from Calotriton arnoldi, assembly GCA_963921515.1. Classification (NCBI taxonomy): domain Eukaryota; kingdom Metazoa; phylum Chordata; class Amphibia; order Caudata; family Salamandridae; genus Calotriton; species Calotriton arnoldi. The sequence continues at coordinate 2,830,379 of CAWUFW010000353.1, read as the reverse complement.
TCACACATATTGCCCGCCCCAAAACTGTCCCATCAACACCACCATGAACCATGCGCACATCACAGAGAGTGGAGAAGGACTCACAAGATGGCTGACACTGGCTACTGCTGTGGGGAGCACAAGGCCCTGCTGCCAACTGTGCACCAACAAACAGCAGGACACCACTGACTGACATCCTGAGAGACAACTTCCACTCCCTGCAATGCAAGCACGTTCCATGGTGGGATATCTGGCTGGCTGGGTGGGAAGGGGGACTTGCAGCACTGACTATAGTCACCAGCACCTCCCCTCACACCCCCCAACACAAACTCCACAGTACCCACCTGGTAGAATGCAATGCCCTCCATCCTAACACAAGATCCCACAAAGCACCACCACCCAGGGTTATGTTGTGAGAAGCACATGGACACTCTTGGGACTCTTAGCCAAACAACTGCCAGGACAACACTCCCAGCCATCCTGTCAGCACAGCCAGCCCACCCCACAGGGAAGCAGAGTCAAAAGGAAGAAAGCATGGGCATGCTGGGAAGGGGGTGGAGGCAATAGCATGATGGGAGTCGTAGTCACAGACATTGCTCAGCCTCACAACTGGCCCATCAACACCACCCTGAACCATGCTCACATCACAGGGAGTGGAGAAGGACTCACAAGATGGCTGACACAGGCTACTGCTGTGGGGAGCACAAGGCCCTGCTGCCAACTGTGCACCAACAAACAGCAGGACACCACTGACTGACATCCTGAGAGACAACTTCCACTCCCTGCAATGCAAGCACGTTCCATGGTGGGATATCTGGCTGGCTGGCTGGGAAGGGGGACTTGCAGCACTGACTATAGTCACCAGCACCTCCCCTCACACCCTCCCCAACACAAACTCCACAGTACCCACCTGGTAGAATGCAATGCCCTCCATCCTAACACAAGATCCCACAAAGCACCACCACCCTGGGTTATGTTGTGTGAAGCACAGGGACACTCTTGGGACTCTTAGCCAAACAACTGCCAGGACAACACTCCCAGCCATCCTGTCAGCACAGCCAGCCCACCCCACAGGGAAGCAGAGTCAAAAGGAAGGAAGCATGGGCATGCTGGGAAGGGGGGTGGAGGCAATAGCATGATGGGAGTCGTACTCACAGACATTGCTCAGCCTCACAACTGGCCCATCAACACCACCCTGAACCATGCTCACATCACAGGGAGTGGAGAAGGACTCACAAGATGGCTGACACTGGCTACTGCTGTGGGGAGCACAAGGCCCTGCTGCCAACTGTGCACCAACAAACAGCAGGACACCACTGACTGACATCCTGAGAGACAACTTACACTCCCTGCAATGCAAGCACGTTCCATGGTGGGATATCTGGCTGGCTGGGTGGGAAGGGGGACTTGCAGCACTGACTATAGTCACCAGCACCTCCCCTCACACCCCCCAACACAAACTCCACAGTACCCACCTGGTAGAATGTAATGCCCTCCATCCTAACACAAGATCCCACAAAGCACCACCACCCAGGGTTATGTTGTGTGAAGCACAGGGACACTCTTGGGACTCTTAGCCAAACAACTGCCAGGACAACACTCCCAGCCATCCTGTCAGCACAGCCAGCCCAACCCACAGGGAAGCAGAGTCAAAAGGAAGGAAGCATGGGCATGCTGGGAAGGGGGAGGAGGCAATAGCATGATGGGAGTCGTACTCACAGCCCTACATCCCCCACCACATGGCCCAGCAAGCTCACACTCACGCATGCACATCCCACAGAGAGTGGAAAGGCCCATAAAAGATGTCTGACACTGTTGCTGTGTCGTGGGAGCACAAGGGCATGCTGGGTACTGCACACCAACCAACAGCAGGACACCACTGTCAGCCATCTTGCCATTGCCCTCACACCCACACCCACTGAACTCCACACAAAAGCAAGTAAGTATGGGAATGCTGGCAAGTGGGGTGGAGGCAATGGCATGATGGGAGTCGTAGTCACAGACATAGCTCACCCCCACAACTGTCCCATCAACACCACCCTGAACCATGCTCACATCACAGGGAGTGGAGAAGGACTCACAAGATGGCTGACACTGGCTACTGCTGTGGGAGCACAAGGCCCTGCTGCCAACTGTGCACCAACAAACAGCAGGACACCACTGACTGACATCCTGAGAGACAACTTCCACTCCCTGCAATGCAAGCACGTTCCATGGTGGGATATCTGGCTGGCTGGCTGGGAAGGGGACTTGCAGCACTGACTATAGTCACCAGCACCTCCCCTCACACCCTCCCCAACACAAACTCCACAGTACCCACCTGGTAGAATGCAATGCCCTCCATCCTAACACAAGATCCCACAAAGCACCACCACCCTGGGTTATGTTGTGTGAAGCACAGGGACACTCTTGGGACTCTTAGCCAAACAACTGCCAGGACAACACTCCCAGCCATCCTGTCAGCACAGCCAGCCCACCCCACAGGGAAGCAGAGTCAAAAGGAAGGAAGCATGGGCATGCTGGGAAGGGGGTGGAGGCAATAGCATGATGGGAGTCGTAGTCACAGACATTGCTCAGCCTCACAACTGGCCCATCAACACCACCCTGAACCATGCTCACATCACAGGGAGTGGAGAAGGACTCACAAGATGGCTGACACTGGCTACTGCTGTGGGGAGCACAAGGCCCTGCTGCCAACTGTGCACCAACAAACAGCAGGACACCACTGACTGACATCCTGAGAGACAACTTACACTCCCTGCAATGCAAGCACGTTCCATGGTGGGATATCTGGCTGGCTGGGTGGGAAGGGGGACTTGCAGCACTGACTATAGTCACCAGCACCTCCCCTCACACCCCCCCAACACAAACTCCACAGTACCCACCTGGTAGAATGCAATGCCCTCCATCCTAACACAAGATCCCACAAAGCACCACCACCCAGGGTTATGTTGTGTGAAGCACAGGACACTCTTGGGACTCTTAGCCAAACAACTGCCAGGACAACACTCCCAGCCATCCTGTCAGCACAGCCAGCCCAACCCACAGGGAAGCAGAGTCAAAAGGAAGGAAGCATGGGCATGCTGGGAAGGGGGGAGGAGGCAATAGCATGATGGGAGTCGTACTCACAGCCCTACATCCCCCACCACATGGCCCAGCAAGCTCACACTCACGCATGCACATCCCACAGAGAGTGGAAAGGCCCATCAAAGATGTCTGACACTGTTGCTGTGTCGTGGGGAGCACAAGGGCATGCTGGGTACTGCACACCAACCAACAGCAGGACACCACTGTCAGCCATCTTGCCATTGCCCTCACACCCACACCCACTGAACTCCACACAAAAGCAAGTAAGTATGGGAATGCTGGCAAGTGGGGTGGAGGCAATGGCATGATGGGAGTCGTAGTCACAGACATAGCTCACCCTCACAACTGTCCCATCAACACCACCCTGAACCATGCTCACATCACAGGGAGTGGAGAAGGACTCACAAGATGGCTGACACTGGCTACTGCTGTGGGGAGCACAAGGCCCTGCTGCCAACTGTGCACCAACAAACAGCAGGACACCACTGACTGACATCCTGAGAGACAACTTCCACTCCCTGCAATGCAAGCACGTTCCATGGTGGGATATCTGGCTGGCTGGGTGGGAAGGGGGACTTGCAGCACTGACTATAGTCACCAGCACCTCCCCTCACACCCTCCCCAACACAAACTCCACAGTACCCACCTGGTAGAATGCAATGCCCTCCATCCTAACACAAGATCCCACAAAGCACCACCACCCTGGGTTATGTTGTGTGAAGCACAGGGACACTCTTGGGACTCTTAGCCAAACAACTGCCAGGACAACACTCCCAGCCATCCTGTCAGCACAGCCAGCCCACCCCACAGGGAAGCAGAGTCAAAAGGAAGGAAGCATGGGCATGCTGGGAAGGGGGTGGAGGCAATAGCATGATGGGAGTCGTAGTCACAGACATTGCTCAGCCTCACAACTGGCCCATCAACACCACTCCTGAACCATGCTCACATCACAGGGAGTGGAGAAGGACTCACAAGATGGCTGACACTGGCTACTGCTGTGGGGAGCACAAGGCCCTGCTGCCAACTGTGCACCAACAAACAGCAGGACACCACTGACTGACATCCTGAGAGACAACTTACACTCCCTGCAATGCAAGCACGTTCCATGGTGGGATATCTGGCTGGCTGGGTGGGAAGGGGGACTTGCAGCACTGACTATAGTCACCAGCACCTCCCCTCACACCCCCCCCAACACAAACTCCACAGTACCCACCTGGTAGAATGCAATGCCCTCCATCCTAACACAAGATCCCACAAAGCACCACCACCCAGGGTTATGTTGTGTGAAGCACAGGGACACTCTTGGGACTCTTAGCCAAACAACTGCCAGGACAACACTCCCAGCCATCCTGTCAGCACAGCCAGCCCAACCCACAGGGAAGCAGAGTCAAAAGGAAGGAAGCATGGGCATGCTGGGAAGGGGGAGGAGGCAATAGCATGATGGGAGTCGTACTCACAGCCCTACATCCCCCACCACATGGCCCAGCAAGCTCACACTCACGCATGCACATCCCACAGAGAGTGGAAAGGCCCATCAAAGATGTCTGACACTGTTGCTGTGTCGTGGGGAGCACAAGGGCATGCTGGGTACTGCACACCAACCAACAGCAGGACACCACTGTCAGCCATCTTGCCATTGCCCTCACACCCACACCCACTGAACTCCACACAAAAGCAAGTAAGTATGGGAATGCTGGCAAGTGGGGTGGAGGCAATGGCATGATGGGAGTCGTAGTCACAGACATAGCTCACCCCCACAACTGTCCCATCAACACCACCCTGAACCATGCTCACATCACAGGGAGTGGAGAAGGACTCACAAGATGGCTGACACTGGCTACTGCTGTGGGAGCACAAGGCCCTGCTGCCAACTGTGCACCAACAAACAGCAGGACACCACTGACTGACATCCTGAGAGACAACTTCCACTCCCTGCAATGCAAGCACGTTCCATGGTGGGATATCTGGCTGGCTGGCTGGGAAGGGGGACTTGCAGCACTGACTATAGTCACCAGCACCTCCCCTCACACCCTCCCCAACACAAACTCCACAGTACCCACCTGGTAGAATGCAATGCCCTCCATCCTAACACAAGATCCCACAAAGCACCACCACCCTGGGTTATGTTGTGTGAAGCACAGGGACACTCTTGGGACTCTTAGCCAAACAACTGCCAGGACAACACTCCCAGCCATCCTGTCAGCACAGCCAGCCCACCCCACAGGGAAGCAGAGTCAAAAGGAAGGAAGCATGGGCATGCTGGGAAGGGGGTGGAGGCAATAGCATGATGGGAGTCGTAGTCACAGACATTGCTCAGCCTCACAACTGGCCCATCAACACCACCCTGAACCATGCTCACATCACAGGGAGTGGAGAAGGACTCACAAGATGGCTGACACTGGCTACTGCTGTGGGGAGCACAAGGCCCTGCTGCCAACTGTGCACCAACAAACAGCAGGACACCACTGACTGACATCCTGAGAGACAACTTACACTCCCTGCAATGCAAGCACGTTCCATGGTGGGATATCTGGCTGGCTGGGTGGGAAGGGGGACTTGCAGCACTGACTATAGTCACCAGCACCTCCTCACACCCCCCAACACAAACTCCACAGTACCCACCTGGTAGAATGTAATGCCCTCCATCCTAACACAAGATCCCACAAAGCACCACCACCCAGGGTTATGTTGTGTGAAGCACAGGGACACTCTTGGGACTCTTAGCCAAACAACTGCCAGGACAACACTCCCAGCCATCCTGTCAGCACAGCCAGCCCAACCCACAGGGAAGCAGAGTCAAAGGAAGGAAGCATGGGCATGCTGGGAAGGGGGAGGAGGCAATAGCATGATGGGAGTCGTACTCACAGCCCTACATCCCCCACCACATGGCCCAGCAAGCTCACACTCACGCATGCACATCCCACAGAGAGTGGAAAGGCCCATCAAAGATGTCTGACACTGTTGCTGTGTCGTGGGGAGCACAAGGGCATGCTGGGTACTGCACACCAACCAACAGCAGGACACCACTGTCAGCCATCTTGCCATTGCCCTCACACCCACACCCACTGAACTCCACACAAAAGCAAGTAAGTATGGGAATGCTGGCAAGTGGGGTGGAGGCAATGGCATGATGGGAGTCGTAGTCACAGACATAGCTCACCCCCACAACTGTCCCATCAACACCACCCTGAACCATGCTCACATCACAGGGAGTGGAGAAGGACTCACAAGATGGCTGACACTGGCTACTGCTGTGGGGAGCACAAGGCCCTGCTGCCAACTGTGCACCAACAAACAGCAGGACACCACTGACTGACATCCTGAGAGACAACTTCCACTCCCTGCAATGCAAGCACGTTCCATGGTGGGATATCTGGCTGGCTGGCTGGGAAGGGGACTTGCAGCACTGACTATAGTCACCAGCACCTCCCCTCACACCCTCCCCAACACAAACTCCACAGTACCCACCTGGTAGAATGCAATGCCCTCCATCCTAACACAAGATCCCACAAAGCACCACCACCCTGGGTTATGTTGTGTGAAGCACAGGGACACTCTTGGGACTCTTAGCCAAACAACTGCCAGGACAACACTCCCAGCCATCCTGTCAGCACAGCCAGCCCACCCCACAGGGAAGCAGAGTCAAAAGGAAGGAAGCATGGGCATGCTGGGAAGGGGGTGGAGGCAATAGCATGATGGGAGTCGTACTCACAGACATTGCTCAGCCTCACAACTGGCCCATCAACACCACCCTGAACCATGCTCACATCACAGGGAGTGGAGAAGGACTCACAAGATGGCTGACACTGGCTACTGCTGTGGGGAGCACAAGGCCCTGCTGCCAACTGTGCACCAACAAACAGCAGGACACCACTGACTGACATCCTGAGAGACAACTTACACTCCCTGCAATGCAAGCACGTTCCATGGTGGGATATCTGGCTGGCTGGGTGGGAAGGGGGACTTGCAGCACTGACTATAGTCACCAGCACCTCCCCTCACACCCCCCCAACACAAACTCCACAGTACCCACCTGGTAGAATGCAATGCCCTCCATCCTAACACAAGATCCCACAAAGCACCACCACCCAGGGTTATGTTGTGTGAAGCACAGGGACACTCTTGGGACTCTTAGCCAAACAACTGCCAGGACAACACTCCCAGCCATCCTGTCAGCACAGCCAGCCCAACCCACAGGGAAGCAGAGTCAAAGGAAGGAAGCATGGGCATGCTGGGAAGGGGGAGGAGGCAATAGCATGATGGGAGTCGTACTCACAGCCCTACATCCCCCACCACATGGCCCAGCAAGCTCACACTCACGCATGCACATCCCACAGAGAGTGGAAAGGCCCATAAAAGATGTCTGACACTGTTGCTGTGTCGTGGGGAGCACAAGGGCATGCTGGGTACTGCACACCAACCAACAGCAGGACACCACTGTCAGCCATCTTGCCATTGCCCTCACACCCACACCCACTGAACTCCACACAAAAGCAAGTAAGTATGGGAATGCTGGCAAGTGGGGTGGAGGCAATGGCATGATGGGAGTCGTAGTCACAGACATAGCTCACCCCCACAACTGTCCCATCAACACCACCCTGAACCATGCTCACATCACAGGGAGTGGAGAAGGACTCACAAGATGGCTGACACTGGCTACTGCTGTGGGGAGCACAAGGCCCTGCTGCCAACTGTGCACCAACAAACAGCAGGACACCACTGACTGACATCCTGAGAGACAACTTCCACTCCCTGCAATGCAAGCACGTTCCATGGTGGGATATCTGGCTGGCTGGCTGGGAAGGGGGACTTGCAGCACTGACTATAGTCACCAGCACCTCCCCTCACACCCTCCCCAACACAAACTCCACAGTACCCACCTGGTAGAATGCAATGCCCTCCATCCTAACACAAGATCCCACAAAGCACCACCACCCTGGGTTATGTTGTGTGAAGCACAGGGACACTCTTGGGACTCTTAGCCAAACAACTGCCAGGACAACACTCCCAGCCATCCTGTCAGCACAGCCAGCCCACCCCACAGGGAAGCAGAGTCAAAGGAAGGAAGCATGGGCATGCTGGGAAGGGGGTGGAGGCAATAGCATGATGGGAGTCGTACTCACAGACATTGCTCAGCCTCACAACTGGCCCATCAACACCACCCTGAACCATGCTCACATCACAGGGAGTGGAGAAGGACTCACAAGATGGCTGACACTGGCTACTGCTGTGGGGAGCACAAGGCCCTGCTGCCAACTGTGCACCAACAAACAGCAGGACACCACTGACTGACATCCTGAGAGACAACTTACACTCCCTGCAATGCAAGCACGTTCCATGGTGGGATATCTGGCTGGCTGGGTGGGAAGGGGGACTTGCAGCACTGACTATAGTCACCAGCACCTCCCCTCACACCCCCCCAACACAAACTCCACAGTACCCACCTGGTAGAATGCAATGCCCTCCATCCTAACACAAGATCCCACAAAGCACCACCACCCAGGGTTATGTTGTGTGAAGCACAGGGACACTCTTGGGACTCTTAGCCAAACAACTGCCAGGACAACACTCCCAGCCATCCTGTCAGCACAGCCAGCCCAACCCACAGGGAAGCAGAGTCAAAAGGAAGGAAGCATGGGCATGCTGGGAAGGGGGAGGAGGCAATAGCATGATGGGAGTCGTACTCACAGCCCTACATCCCCACCACATGGCCCAGCAAGCTCACACTCACGCATGCACATCCCACAGAGAGTGGAAAGGCCCATAAAAGATGTCTGACACTGTTGCTGTGTCGTGGGGAGCACAAGGGCATGCTGGGTACTGCACACCAACCAACAGCAGGACACCACTGTCAGCCATCTTGCCATTGCCCTCACACCCACACCCACTGAACTCCACACAAAAGCAAGTAAGTATGGGAATGCTGGCAAGTGGGGTGGAGGCAATGGCATGATGGGAGTCGTAGTCACAGACATAGCTCACCCCCACAACTGTCCCATCAACACCACCCTGAACCATGCTCACATCACAGGGAGTGGAGAAGGACTCACAAGATGGCTGACACTGGCTACTGCTGTGGGGAGCACAAGGCCCTGCTGCCAACTGTGCACCAACAAACAGCAGGACACCACTGACTGACATCCTGAGAGACAACTTCCACTCCCTGCAATGCAAGCACGTTCCATGGTGGGATATCTGGCTGGCTGGGTGGGAAGGGGGACTTGCAGCACTGACTATAGTCACCAGCACCTCCCCTCACACCCTCCCCAACACAAACTCCACAGTACCCACCTGGTAGAATGCAATGCCCTCCATCCTAACACAAGATCCCACAAAGCACCACCACCCTGGGTTATGTTGTGTGAAGCACAGGGACACTCTTGGGACTCTTAGCCAAACAACTGCCAGGACAACACTCCCAGCCATCCTGTCAGCACAGCCAGCCCACCCCACAGGAAGCAGAGTCAAAAGGAAGGAAGCATGGGCATGCTGGGAAGGGGGTGGAGGCAATAGCATGATGGGAGTCGTAGCTCACAGACATTGCTCAGCCTCACAACTGGCCCATCAACACCACCCTGAACCATGCTCACATCACAGGGAGTGGAGAAGGACTCACAAGATGGCTGACACTGGCTACTGCTGTGGGGAGCACAAGGCCCTGCTGCCAACTGTGCACCAACAAACAGCAGGACACCACTGACTGACATCCTGAGAGACAACTTACACTCCCTGCAATGCAAGCACGTTCCATGGTGGGATATCTGGCTGGCTGGGTGGGAAGGGGGACTTGCAGCACTGACTATAGTCACCAGCACCTCCCCTCACACCCCCCCAACACAAACTCCACAGTACCCACCTGGTAGAATGCAATGCCCTCCATCCTAACACAAGATCCCACAAAGCACCACCACCCAGGGTTATGTTGTGTGAAGCACAGGGACACTCTTGGGACTCTTAGCCAAACAACTGCCAGGACAACACTCCCAGCCATCCTGTCAGCACAGCCAGCCCAACCCACAGGGAAGCAGAGTCAAAAGGAAGGAAGCATGGGCATGCTGGGAAGGGGGAGGAGGCAATAGCATGATGGGAGTCGTACTCACAGCCCTACATCCCCCACCACATGGCCCAGCAAGCTCACACTCACGCATGCACATCCCACAGAGAGTGGAAAGGCCCATAAAGATGTCTGACACTGTTGCTGTGTCGTGGGGAGCACAAGGGCATGCTGGGTACTGCACACCAACCAACAGCAGGACACCACTGTCAGCCATCTTGCCATTGCCCTCACACCCACACCCACTGAACTCCACACAAAAGCAAGTAAGTATGGGAATGCTGGCAAGTGGGGTGGAGGCAATGGCATGATGGGAGTCGTAGTCACAGACATAGCTCACCCCCACAACTGTCCCATCAACACCACCCTGAACCATGCTCACATCACAGGGAGTGGAGAAGGACTCACAAGATGGCTGACACTGGCTACTGCTGTGGGGAGCACAAGGCCCTGCTGCCAACTGTGCACCAACAAACAGCAGGACACCACTGACTGACATCCTGAGAGACAACTTACACTCCCTGCAACGCAAGCACGTTCCATGGTGGGATAACTGACTGGCTGGCTGGGTGGGAAGGAGGTCTGGCTGTCAACCAAACACAAGCAATGCAGACCATGTTCACACCCCAGAAAATACATAGAAATGCCCAAATAATGCAGGACAATGTGCCACACCAATATCAACCCCTGACTGTGACGACTTAGGACAATGCAATGTACAGGCCCGCACCCAGAGGCACAGTCACAACTGTCATGTGTGTCAACCACTGATGCCTGCAGAAACATGACATACATTGTTTGTGTCTCCCAAAAACAGGTGATGATGGGGACACAGCAGCAGACGCTGAGGAGTCCCAGTCCCAGGCTCAAGAGGATGCCGAGCTCACTGGCGTCGTACAGCCTCTGTCCTCCTCGGACGATGAACAACCTGGCACATCCGGTGCAAGTCAACATGCAGCACCAGCAGGACCACCAGCTGCAGCACCAGCAGGACCACCAGCTGCACTCCCTGCACCCACCCCTACAACGACTGTCACCACGAATACCATCCCTGCCGACATGGACAGAATAAGGAGCAACACCAGCGCAGTGACCCTGGACCAACCTGGGGCCATGGACACCACCACCACCACCAACCCCCAAGGTGGACCAGGGTTATCTGTGCGTGCAACTGCACACGCTGCACATGTCAGCAGGGGTGGTGGGAGGGGTGGGAGACAGAGGTCGCTGCTTGCAGACGTTGCTGGTGTGCATGACGACCCACAACTGGTACGCATAGCTGATGCGTACCAGTCCAGCACCGGAGAGCTCAGCCAGGTAGTGGGGCTCCTCAGAGACATCAAACAGCAGCAGGCTGCCCATCATGCCCGCTTGGACTCCCACATGTCCCACGTGGAGTCACACATGTCCCGTGTGGACTCACACATGTCCCGCGTGGAGTCCAAGTGGGATGTACTGCATGAGATGACGGCGGTGCACAGGGACATTTTACAATGCCTCCGCCAGATGAACAGCAACCAGTCCACACCTCCCTGTGTGCCAACAACATCTGGTACCGAACAAACTGCAACTGCCACAGGGAGGGAGGAGGACTCTGGCGGAGAGTCCCCTGCACCGCAGCAGCCTGCACTTGAGGGCCCCCCCAAGAAGAGGGGTCGTCCGAGGAGGGGAAAGTGAGAGGCCGATGGCCAAGCGCAACTCCCAGGAAGCCTGAACCTGTTCTGGATGTTCGCCTTTGTGCACAGACTGTTCACCCTGTTGACGGCAACACTACTCCCACACATTGCATGGGGAGTACAAGTTGGACCAATGTGTCAGACAACTGTGGCCCCGATACTGGGGATCCTGTCTACCCGGACTTTCAATTCACCTAGGAACTTGGGATTGCAAGATTCATGTACAGCACAACACATCCTATGCACTATTTACACAAATGTATCACAATAAACACACTAATACACCATACTTGCCTCTGTCGTGATTCCAACGTGGGTGCTGTTATGGGGATGATGAACTGCAAAATTACACTGTGTATGCGAACTGCAACAGCAAGGACAACACAGGCATGTGAGTAAAGGCAACGTGACACATATGAGGGAGACACACCACCAGGGCTACACAACACATACACACCTAGGCCATCTGACTCATTGCCTACACTGATGTTGCCAGGGAAGACGGTGCAATGCACAGACACCACACCCATTCCCAGTTGTAGTCAAGTAGCCCACAGGTGCAGTAAGCAAATGGCAGTCAAATGTGTGACCACAGACAACGCACATCACAAAGTGAAGCACAGGTTTATTACACAGTAGCAACATGCCGTAACCACTACAGATGCAAGGTAACCCCACCTGGTAGCGGGCACGCAGTCAACAACTGTAGACGGAAGGAAGTCCATGGGTGTGGCGCACATCACCTGTAGGGACACAACAGCTACCAGCCTGGATGTGCAATCACGTCGTCGGTGGACACAGTTGACCAAACGAATCTGAAAGTACCCTGTGAAGGACAGAAATGACACACAGTCAAAAGCAATGCAGTACAGGACAGAACAGCAAAACTCATGCACAATACATGTTACAAGATACCCACCCAGAACCAAGTTAGCATGTCAACACTGTTGGGGAGTACAGCCCACCTGTAACCACACATCGCAACACACATCCAGTCAAGTAGCCCATGGACACACTCCAACAGCGCCAGAGCCCCACCCACACATCATGCCAACTCACATCATTCACATGACACCTCAGGATACTCACATTCAGCTAAAGAAGTTGGTGATGAGCTGTGTGCGGACATCACCATCACCATCATCATCATCATCGTCACTGGCATCTTGGTCCAGGCCAGGATCCTCCACAGGTGGCGGATGTTGGTCATCGTCATCCTGGATGAGAGGCAACTCCTTCCGCACTGCCAGGTTGTGTAGCATGCAGCAGACGATGATAATCTTGCACACTTTCGCAGGGGCATATGGGAGGGACCCTCCGGTCTTGTCCAGGCAGCGGAAGCGGCTCTTCAGGAGACCAAAGGTCCGCTCAATCACTCTCCTGGTCCGACCATGTGCCTCATTGTAGCGCATCTGGGCAGGTGTCACAGGGTTCCTGAGGGGTGTCAGCAACCACGGCATGTTGGGGTATCCCGAGTCACCTACGGACAGACAAGTGCACATCAGCTGACTTGGAAAAGTGGGCGGAATACTACAGATCAGATCACACACAATGGCACAAAGTCAGTACACACCGACAAGCCAGGCACGCTGGTTCTGCATCTGTGCCATCATCCTGGGGATGCGACTACTCCTCATCACAAAGGCATCGTGTGCTGAACCAGGGAAACGGGCACACACGTGTGTGATGGTCATGTCTGCAAGACACACCACCAGTGCATTGACCGAGTGGTAGTGCTTGCGGTTCCTGTAGGCCTGCTCCTGGGCCTGTGGTGGTACCAAAGCCACATGTGTCCCATCAATGGAGCCAATGACATGCGGCATCCTCCCCAGGGCATAAAAGTCACTCTTCACGTCAGTGAGTCGTCGCAGTCTAGGGAAATAGATGTACCGGTTCAGGAAGAGCAACATTGCCGCCAAAACATCGCGGAGCACACGGCTGAACATGGTCTGTGACATCCCACCAGCAGACGCCACAGTATGTTGGAAGGTACCGGTGGCAAAGAAGTGTAGGGCTGCCATCACCTTCACCTTGGGGGTCAGCGCTGTAGGATACGGCCGGCCAGGCTGCAAATGTGGGGACAACTGCACTGCCAAATCCTCAATCAGCTGCCTGGTGAAGCGGTACCGTCGGATGCTGTCCCGTTCCACCATCGTTGCCAGGTCTGGGAATGGCCGATGGACAGCAGGAGCCCTGCAGTGCAGAGGAGAAGTAAGCAAGATCGTCAGTCACCCCACATATGCGGCATTGAACACACTCAAGATCCCAACATACATCATCATGAGGCACAACTACATGAAGTGTGCAGTACCGGAAGGACATGTATGGTACATACATGGCAACATCTGTCAACACGGTCCTACAGGTGGCATCAATTTGTCCCAGGTTGGCCCATTGGATATCATGATGCCGTGTCACAGTCACCCCCCACAGTGACATGTGAGGACAGATGTGCCCCAGGCACCACAGCTCAACGACAGGTACATTCCCAGGGACCCTGTAATGCCACATGGACACTGGCATCACCTGGAGTATCATGTGTACACCACAGCAAAACAAACATGACCCCCACAGGTAGTGGCCACACTTGCCATGGCAGGACAGACATGGACGTCTGTGACACACACGCACAACATCAGAGTCCATGCACACACAACGTGGATGTGGAGACTGTCTCCCATTGTGCACATGAAATCAGAGACATTGTAAACACTACATGCACAAAGACTGTGGAGGGCCATCACTATTGTGCCACTGGGACACCCTGGCTCAAACATACCGTCCCACATGGGACTCACGGGGTATGTGACATGACATACACAAACACCACTGTGAAATGTGACCATGACACATGCACAGATATGAACAGTTGCACATCACAGTGGTCACGTACACGTAACACCCAGGATCCTGTCCCCATGAACACGTGCACAGCCTGGGGGTGGCTGCCCACAGGTGACACCCACAGGACAACATGTACACCAACATACACACAATAGGAAATGCAGCCTTACATGCCTTATGATAAGGTTTGGACAGGCTGTCGTGATGTAGGTGTGCCCCTCACTCCCTGGGAGCTATCTGTGGCTGGCATATGTCCATCTGAGACAGGCATGCTGACCTATGCCAGTCACATGTACAGTGATGCGTTGTACCGCAATGGACCGATCGGTGCCTCCGGCCGGCCCATTGCCTTCAATGTGTGCGGGTACGCGTTGTACCCCTGTGCGCGTTGAACCGCAATGGACCGATCGGTGCCTCCGGCCGGCCCATTGCCTTCAATGTGTGCGGGTACGCGTTGTACCCCTGTGCGCGTTGTACCGCAATGGACCGATCGGTGCCTCCGGCCGGCCCATTGCCTTCAATGTGTGCGGGTACGCGTTGTACCCCTGTGCGCGTTGATACCGCAATGGACCGATCGGTGCCTCCGGCCGGCCCATTGCCTTCAATGTGTGCGGGTACGCGTTGTACCCCTGTGCGCGTTGAACCGCAATGGACCGATCGGTGCCTCCGGCCGGCCCATTGCCTTCAATGTGTGCGGGTACGCGTTGTACCCCTGTGCGCGTTGAACCGCAATGGACCGATCGGTGCCTCCGGCCGGCCCATTGCCTTCAATGTGTGCGGGTACGCGTTGTACCCCTGTGCGCGTTGTACCGCAATGGACCGATCGGTGCCTCCGGCCGGCCCATTGCCTTCAATGTGTGCGGGTACGCGTTGTACCCCTGTGCGCGTTGAACCGCAATGGACCGATCCGTGCCTCCGGCCGGCCCATTGCCTTCAATGTGTGCGGGTACGCGTTGTACCCCTGTGCGCGTTGAACCGCACTGGACCGATCGGTGCCTCCGGCCGGCCCATTGCCTTCAATGTGTGCGGGTACGCGTTGTACCCCTGTGCGCGTTGAACCGCAATGGACCGATCGGTGCCTCCGGCCGGCCCATTGCCTTCAATGTGTGCGGGTACGCGTTGTACCCCTGTGCGCGTTGTACCGCAATGGACCGATCGGTGCCTCCGGCCGGCCCATTGCCTTCAATGTGTGCGGGTACGCGTTGTACCCCTGTGCGCGTTGTACCGCAATGGACTGATCGGTGCCTCCGGCCGGCCCATTGCCTTCAATGTGTGCGGGTACGCGTTGTACCCCTGTGCGCGTTGAACCGCAATGGACCGATCGGTGCGCACCCATTGACAATGGGCTTGCCTGGCAACGGACGCGTTTTCGAATTTCGAACGAGTCGGTTGCTGGGAATTCAGTTGGTCACCCACAACAATGTTGCAAAATCATGTATGTCATGAAGTTGAAGATTTGAAGGATGCTGTGGGCGTGTTTTGGTGCTGCTATTCCATGGATTGGCCAGATTCAGAAGATGCAAACGACTTGGACCTATCACTTTGGACACAAGGGACAGGATCTGCCTCTCCAGCACATATATATTGCTGGCTGTTCCCCTGAGAGCCCACTTGCCTGCACTACATGCTCCAGGACGACATCTGCCACTGCACTGCTGCTGTCTCTGCCCCTCTGGACCCTGCAATGGCACGTACTGTGGAGAGAGCCCCAGCCTTCAGCCTTGAGGAGAACCAGGCCCTGCTGGACAGCCTACTTCCACAGTACAGCAAGCTGTATGGGACACCAGGGGAGCAGGTGAGTGTCCTGTGCACTGCCTTTCTGAATGTGCATTTTGTCTGACTAGCAAGGCTGAGAGTCTGCACGCCACTGGCTAGCAGGCTCACTGAGTAGTTGTCACCCCCATAGTGTGTAGTGACTTGCACTGGACAGGTATGGTGCAGTGACAGTGCTTCTGAACAGGGTTTTACTCCCCATGCAATGATACCATGTAGTGACTTCTGGAAAACTGTCCATGGGCAGCCGTGCACTGCCTGTGTACACCATGTGCCCCTGTGATTGCGACATGTATATGCAACTGTGTCATGCACGGATATGTTGCATGTGTAGTAATGGCCTTATCACTTTGTCATCCTGACAGGCTTCTGCCCATCGGAAGCAGGAGATATGGAAGGACATCGTCCGGGCTGTCCGGTCCGTGGGGGTCTACAAGCGCCGGATCCGCAACTGCCAAAAGAGGTGGCAGGACCTTCGGGGCTGGACCCGGAGGATTGCACGGGTCCAGCTGAAGCTGTCGCCTCCTCGCAGGAGGGGCGGAACACGGACCCTGACCCCCACATGCTCAGGATCCTGGCGGTGGTCTTTCCAGACCTGGATGGGCAGCTGAAGGCCAGAGAGCAGCAAGGAGGGGTGAGTCAAAGACTGCACTGTGTACTCTGTCTAACATGCTATGTGCCCTCCTCGGGCCTGGTTAAACTGCCACAGTACAGCGGTCATGTTGTCCAGGAGCCATGTCCCTCTATTGTGCACTGCCCACTCCTCATCTGATACCCAGGTGTGGCCCTTACATGCAGGGAATTCTGTCACTTAGGACTGTGTCCTTGCAGTTTGCTTGACTCAAGGTGGGAGACAGCATCTGTTTCCCTGACTCTGTGGTGGGCATCATGGGTGGGTCCATTGCTTACACAATGCCTGTATTCTGACATGTATTCAGCGTGTTACTTTGATCTGTGGTCCAATTGCTGAGCTGATCCACCACATGTGGCTGGGGTATCTGGCACACACCCATGCTGCGGGTGGGAACAATGTTTGGGCCCCAGGAGTATGTATATGACGTGTGTCACACATACTTAGCCAGCTGCCTACAGTCCAGGGCTCATCCCTCATTCATGTGGGGCTGGACAGTCATGCCTACTCCAGGCCATACAATACACTCTGTACTCCCACTCCCGTGTATCAGCTGACACATTGTGCGCAGTGATTTGACCCCTCAGGTGTCTGCCTCTGTGTCAGTGTGCTGTGGATTAGTCGCCAGGACTGCTGTGGAGTTTCTTGGTTGGGGCTCAGCATGCCACTGGAGATGTGACCATAGGAGACGATACTTGTGTGACACATAGGTGTCTGATCAGCTGCCCATGCAGACTGGGGCATGTGAATGTGAAGTTCAGGCAGCTGTTCCCCATGCACAGCAGAGTGTGAGGGGCTCAGGTTCAGAGGGTAGTGTCACAGGTCTACCATATGTCCAATAGGTATGACCTGGACAGATGAGGGTTAAGAGGATGTGTTGTGGGGGGATGTACATGTGCACTTGTGCAGCTCCAGGACTTGCATTCCCCATGACCTACTATTGTGACACAGTGCAGAGTGTTGTTGTCTGGCTGCAAAGTCATACATCACTGAGACAGTGATGTATGACTTTGCAGTCATGCCTCCGCCATGGCATGTGTCTACTGATTGGTGAGCCTGCAGGGGAGTGACATGTGCTACATGCACACCATAGTGGCGCTGGCTATCAGGACATGGGTGCATCATGGTGTCTGTCGCTGGTATGCATCACATGCATTTCCTATTTGACTCTGGGCATCCCTTTCATCCGGAAACCTGTACTGACTCAGTGGCAAGAGCTGTGATGTGTGCATGTCCACATGCCACACCGTGTCCTCTGCACTGTCCAACTACTGTGTACTTGGTGCATGTGTCAACACTGGGGTGTTGCAATCCAACAGACACCAGACAGATGGGTGCAAGGCCATGTGGGATGTGAGTGCCATGCTTGGCATCGGACTGACAATTGACTTCTCCTGTTCAATTAGGGCACTTTTAGCAATGTACAACTGATGATGCCAGGGCTTGCTCTGTGATGTGCTGTGCTCACAGTGGTGTGTGCGTTATGTGCAGGTGACTGATGTCTGTCTGTATCCCCATTGTTTGCAGATACATCCACGGCCACGGAAGGGGACAGCTCCACGGACCAGGAGGAGCCAGAGAGCCAGACTGGGTCAGCAGCCGAGGAGTGGTCGGAGGGACCCAGTGGCACGGAGGGCGAGGGGAGCCACACTGAGGAGTCCTCAGCAGCATCCACCTCAGCTGAGGACCAGAGCAACTCGGAGGATGACTCCCTTGTGGAGGCGGGTGTCAGCAGCCACCACACCCCAGCTAGTGTTGCTGTCCCCGCCACCACCAGCACCACCACCGCCCTCCCATCGGCTCCCATTCCCCAGGTCCGTGGAGGCTCCCATGTCCGGGAGCGTGTTTCCTTTGGGCCAGGCACCGCACCCCTGCCCCTGTGTCCCCTGCTGCCCTGAGTGAGGAGTCTGTGTACCTCCTTCGCCAGCTCCATGTAGGGCAGACAGCCATGCTGAGTGTCCTCCATGCGCACACCGCGCTGTTGACTCAGCTGGTGTCGTTCATGGAGGGCATCTCATCGGGCATGTCTGACCTACAGAGGGGCAATAGGTCCATGGACTCCTCCCTGACGGCAGCAGTGTCCCTCCTCAAACGGTCCCTCACCCCTCCTGCCTCTGCTCCATCCACACTCCCCAGCACCTTACCCGTCCCAAGCACACACACACCGGCACAGGCACACACCAGCACACACACATCCAGCACACTGACACACACGCCAATGACAAAACGCACACGCACGCACATTCAGGGGACTGAAGCCAGACTCACAGGGGATGGGGCCCTGGAACACACACACGCATCCACATGCACTGCGCAGTCCTCAGTTCCCTCTCCCTCCAAAGCACCCTCCCTTGCCTCACCTGCAACCCCAAAGTCACAGCAGCTCTTCCTCTGTGACCTCGGCCTCTTCCCCACCGATGAAGCTGCTCCAGCATCCCGGGGAAGAGGAAGCCCACCCACACGGAGCAGAGTGCCCCTCGCCCCCGGACACCCTCCCCCAGGCGCAGACGGACTGAGGCCCCCACCCGCAAGTCCCCCGGAGTCCTAAGAGCAAGACCCCGCCACCGCCCTGCAGCTCAGGCACAAGGTCTCCGTCCTCCATCCCTCAGGCCCCCACTGCACAGGTGCCCCCACCACACCCTGCCCCAGGTTCCCCCACCCACAGATATACCATCCCCAAGAGGATCAGGCCTTCTCCCCTGCCACTTGCTCTCCCAGCACCACACCCCCCGCTGCGCTTGTCTGTGCCACTGATGTGGTGAGGGTGTCCTCCCCCTCTGTCCAACCCACCTTGCCTGTTCCCCATTCTCCTCCCCTGGAGGTAGGCACTGCAGTGGAGTCCACTACCGCCCTGTCTGACTTGGGCACTGCAGTGGCGGACCTGTCCACTCCATCTGCAGGGTCCACTGCAGTTGTGCCGGCACCCACGACATCTGAGTCATGCCCCCAGTTGTGCCGGCACACACCATGTCAGACACCTCCACTGCAGTTGTCAGTGGCTCGCCAGCACCCACCACCCCTTCCCTGACTCCCCTGGTGAGCCCTGATCCTGTCCCTGCGGTGCCTGGCCTGCCCCCCGGTTGCCCCTCCTAGTGGACTGTCCCTGGTTTTGTGCAGGCATGCGTAGGGTGACATCTGCCAGTGTCACCCTGTTTGAACTTTGACAATGGACTGGCCATTGGCCTTTGCTCTATTTTTTCTGGACGTCGTTTTCAATCAACACATATGCTGAATAAAGCAACTTTCTTTTCTCTAGTGCTCATGCTTCAGATGTACATGTTGTTGGTGCTGCTAACCATGCCCTTGCTGCAGTGATGGTGATATCTGGTCTCATGATTATGAAGTGTTACTGTGCAGGAACCCATGTGGTCCAGGGGGAATGTGTCCTATCATGTGGTGTATCCATATCATCAATAGCAGCATCTGAGGGTGTCATGTGTTCAGTATTTGGCAATGGGTTTCCTACTTACATTAGCAATTTCATATCTGTGGCTTCCACCCCTGCACATCTGTTGTGCCTGCCATCGTTGCATTTGTCTACTTCCCTGACCGTGTTGCCATCTCCAGTGGACATGCAGGTTTGGGCATCAATGGGGAAGGACTCATCCGTGTAGTCAGTGCAACATTGCTATACAAGTGTGTTGGATCTGTGCTGATGATTCCGTTGGCACATCCATGACCAGGCTGATGTGATGGGAGCCCTCATTTGGTGCTAATTGTTGATTGTGTGACCAAGTGCTCAGCTGACATGATGGGGCCCTACTGAGGCAACATATGGCACAGCTTTCCTCACACAGGAGTGGAGTCCCCTCATGGCAGTGTGTACACGTGTGACATTGCCTGCGCCCAAGGTGTGTGTTGTATGTGCATGTCTGTGTGTTCACTTCCATTTATCTGCGCATGCTGTGATCCCTAGTGTTGTACCTGTTTGTGATGCTTGCTGACTTGAGCTATGTTCCCCCAAAGTCTTCTCCCTGTGTTCTCTGTGATGTGGGTGCATGGCACATTACTGGTCATCAGGGTGTCACCCATAGGTGTGTTTGCTGTCAGGGCTGAGTTTGTGTGCAGACGCAGATGGGTCACAGTCAGGTTTCCCTTGGCACTTGTTGTTTGCCCCTGTCATGTGATTTTCAGTTCGTGTTGTCTTTCAGTGATTGTGACACGTTGTGTGTGTGACTGCTGGCACTCCTCAGGGTCCGGGCTGCAATGTTGGTTGTTGTCTATGTATGTTCTTTGTGGGTGACCTTGGCTTCTTCATTGGTGTGTGACTGTGGCTGGGATCCCATTGGTTGGTGTGGTATCGCCGTCATGTCCATGTACAGCGTAGTGTGCAGTGTGTCAGACATTTAGGAGTCTTGTTGAGTGGCCATGTGTGATGTGTTTCTGCACCTTGGTTCCGACCCACCACCCTGGAATAGTCATGGGTGCATGTGCAATGTCACCAGTGCATGTGTACTTCACTGCTGCACATTGTTAGAGGTCGAGGGGTGTGGTCTTGAGTGTGTGCAGATGGGAGTTGTTGCCCAGCTAGTCCCCTGCCTCCATGTTGGCCTTGGCTTACTGGCCATGCTGATTGATTTGTGCTTGTGTAGGTGTGATGGTAGTTTGTTGCTCAGGACACCTGACTGTGGTTCACAGTGTGAACGACATTTAGCTTTGTCATCACAGTGGGATTTTTATTCAGCCCAGGGTCACCACATTGTGGGGGCCCTGGGGGTGGTGCGTCTGTGTCTTGCTGTGTCAGTTGTTGTTCCTACGTGCCTGTGTGACATGTGTGTTTTGTGCTCCCTCTCATCTGACAATGCCTGCTTGCCCACATAGGGGATTTGGATCCATGAGTTACCTTAGTGTGGCAGTGTATGCACATCTGTATGATTGGTATTCAGCTCTCCTCATGTGTTGTGTGGTTGCCTGGGGACACTGGCACCCCCACCCCTCACCTGCTGTGTATGATGACAGTGTTGGTCTGCCTGTTTGTGTTTGTGCATCTGCACCACTGCATTGGCATATCTTGGGTGTGCCATTGGCTGTATGTTGTTTGGTGTGTTTCCCCTGCTGTCCCTGGGACTCCTAGGTCATCGGTCAGCACAGTGATCATGGTTTGTGTGTCCCATTGCTGCCATGGTATGGTACCTGTTCACCTCACATCTGCTGTCTCCACAGGATATCTGCATTTGTGTGCCCATTGGTGCAAATATGCGGTTCTGCATTCTGATGGTCACTTCTGTCATTGTGTCATTGATGACTGTTGACGGTCTCAGCCCCCATGGGTGTTGTTTGTCTGCACATGGCCAAAGGAATGTTTCATTTGCACTGCAGTATTTGGCTCCCCCAATTTATGTTGCAATGGGACACATACACTACTTTGCCACAGATGAGTTTTTGGTTCTGTGACCAGGAATGATCCATGCAGTTTGGCAGTTGCAGCTCTTTCTTTGTCAACAATTACCTTTTGGTCACTGTGATGATGAGGGTGTAGACCCCATTGCCACAATGGTCAAAATGTGCTTCGACTATGGACCCCACACTTGCCTTTTGGTCACTGTGATGATGGGGGTTTAGACCCCATTGCCACAATGGTCAAAATGTGCTGCAGCTATGGACCCCACACTTGCCTTTTGGTCACTGTGATGATGGGGGTTTAGACCCCATTGCCACAATGGTCAAAATGTGCTTCAGCTATGGACCCCACACTTGCCTTTTGGTCACTGTGATGATGGGGGTTTAGACCCCATTGCCACAATGGTCAAAATGTGCTGCAGCTATGGACCCCACACTTGCCTTTTGGTCACTGTGATGATGGGGGTTTAGACCCCATTGCCACAATGGTCAAAATGTGCTGCAGCTATGGACCCCACACTTGCCTTTTGGTCACTGTGATGATGGGGGTTTAGACCCCATTGCCACAATGGTCAGAATGTGCTTCGGCTATGGACCCCACACTTGCCTTTTGGTCACTGTGATGATGGGGGTTTAGGCCCCATTGCCACAATGGTCATGGGCTGCTTGCATTGTGGGTGCCACACACATATATGTGTGGCACATGTGCTAGGGGGTCACATTGTATGTTCAAAGTCATGTTCGGTGTTGTAGGCATTTGACACAGCCTACACACGCTTGTCATGGTGGTGGGGGATGTCTTTATCTTGCATTCCCTAGGTTGTGGTGTGCTTGTTGTGTCATGCATTGTCCATCTTATGAGTGGGGGTGGTAGTAGTGGTAGGCATCCAGCCCCCCTGGCTAAGGGTGGTAGTAGTGGTAGGCATCCAGCCCCCCTGGGTGAGGGTGGTAATAGTGGTAGGCATCCAGCCCCCTGGGTGTGGGTGGTAGTAGTGGTAGGCATCCTGCCCCCCTGGCTAAGGGTGGTAGTAGTGGTAGGCATCCAGCCCCCCTGGCTAAGGGTGGTAGTAGTGGTAGGCATCCAGCCCCCCTGGCTAAGGGTGGTAGTAGTGGTAGGCATCCAGCCCCCTGGGTGAGGGTGGTAGTAGTGGTAGGCATCCAGCCCCCCTGGGTGTGGGTGGTAGTAGTGGTAGGCATCCTGCCCCCTGGCTAAGGGTGGTAGTAGTGGCAGGCATCCAGCCCCCCTGGCTAAGGGTGGTAGTAGTGGTAGGCATCCAGCCCCCTGGCTAAGGGTGGTAGTAGTGGTAGGCATCCAGCACCCCTGGCTAAGGGTGGTAGTAGTGGTAGGCATCCAGCCCCCCTGGGTGTGGGTGGTAGTAGTGGTAGGCATCCAGCCCCCCTGGGTGTGGGTGGTAGTAGTGGTAGGCATCCAGCCCCCCTGGGTGAGGGTGGTAGTAGTGGTAGGCATCCAGCCCCCCGGGCTAAGGGTGGTGGTGGTAGGCATCCAGCCCCCCTGGGTGAGGGTGGTAGTAGTGGTAGGCATCCTGCCCCCTGGCTAAGGGTGGTAGTAGTGGTAGGCATCCAGCCCCCCTGGCTAAGGGTGGTAGTAGTGGTAGGCATCCAGCCCCCCTGGGTGAGGGTGGTAGGCATCCAGCCCCCTGGGTGAGGGTGGTAGTAGTGGTAGGCATCCAGCCCCCCTGGCTAAGGGTGGTAGTAGTGGTAGGCATCCAGCCCCCCTGGGTGAGGGTGGTAGTAGTGGTAGGCATCCAGCCCCCCTGGGTGTGGGTGGTAGTAGTGGTAGGCATCCAGCCCCCTGGGTGAGGGTGGTAGTAGTGGTAGGCATCCAGCCCCCCCTGGGTGTGGGTGGTAGTAGTGGTAGGCATCCAGCCCCCCCTGGGTGAGGGTGGTAGTAGTGGTAGGCATCCAGCCACCCCGGGCTAAGGGTGGTGGTAGGCATCCAGCCCCCCCTGGGTGAGGGTGGTAGTAGTGGTAGGCATCCAGCCCCCCATGGGTGTGGGTGGTAGTAGTGGTAGGCATCCAGCCCCCCCTGGGCGTGGGTGGTAGTAGTGGTAGGCATCCAGCCCCCCCTGGGTGAGGGTGGTAGTAGTGGTAGGCATCCAGCCCCCCGGGCTAAGGGTGGTGGTAGGCATCCAGCCCCCCTGGGTGAGGGTGGTAGTAGTGGTAGGCATCCAGCCCCCTGGGTGAGGGTGGTAGTGGTGGTAGGCATCCAGCCCCCTGGGTGAGGGTGGTAGTAGTGATAGGCATCCAGCCCCCTGGGTGAGGGTGGTAGTAGTGGTAGGCATCCAGCCCCCCTGGGTGAGGGTGGTAGTGGTGGTAGGCATCCAGCCCCCCTGGGTGAGGGTGGTAGTAGTGGAGGCATCCAGCCCCCCTGGCTAAGGGTGGTAGTAGTGGTAGGCATCCAGCCCCCTGGGTGAGGGTGGTAGTAGTGGTAGGCATCCAGCCCCCTGGGTGTGGGTGGTAGTAGTGGTAGGCATCCAGCCCCCCTGGGTGAGGGTGGTAGTAGTGGTAGGCATCCAGCCCCCCGGGCTAAGGGTGGTGGTAGGCATCCAGCCCCCCTGGGTGAGGGTGGTAGTAGTGGTAGGCATCCAGCCCCCTGGGTGTGGGTGGTAGTAGTGGTAGGCATCCAGCCCCCCTGGGTGAGGGTGGTAGTAGTGGTAGGCATCCAGCCCCCCGGGCTAAGGGGTGGTGGTAGGCATCCAGCCCCCTGGGTGAGGGTGGTAGTAGTGGTAGGCATCCAGCCCCCCTGGGTGAGGGTGGTAGTGGTGGTAGGCATCCAGCCCCCTGGGTGAGGGTGGTAGTAGTGATAGGCATCCAGCCCCCTGGGTGAGGGTGGTAGTAGTGGTAGGCATCCAGCCCCCCTGGGTGAGGGTGGTAGTGGTGGTAGGCATCCAGCCCCCCTGGGTGAGGGTGGTAGTAGTGGTAGGCATCCAGCCCCCCTGGGTGAGGGTGGTAGTGGTGGTAGGCATCCAGCCCCCCTGGGTGAGGGTGGTAGTAGTGGTAGGCATCCAGCCCCCTGGGTGAGGGTGGTAGTAGTGGTAGGCATCCAGCCCCCCTGGGTGTGGGTGGTAGTAGTGGTAGGCATCCTGCCCCCCTGGGTAGGGGTGGTGGTGCGCATTCAGGCCCCTGTGTGCATATGTGGCATTGGTGATGGGCATCCCGCCCCTATGGTGCTGCTGTTGCTGGTGTAAGTATATTCAGCATCCCCGTGTATGTGTGTGATGTGTCGTGTACGTGTTGTATGTGTTTTGTGGTTGGTGTCTGGCTTACCTTCTGCGCCGTACGCGTCCGTGCCTGTTCCGGTAGTAGATGTAGAATATTGGTATGATCGGGACGAAGGGATTCATGGTTGGTTCGTGTCGTTCGTCCTTCTCGTTGCTTCGCGTCGTCCTCGTCGCTTCGCCTCGTCCTCGTCGCTCCGCGTCGTCCTCGTCGGTGCCGTGTTCGTCTCGTAGCCGTGGATCGTGTTGTGGCGCGAATCGGAGCTTATGTGCGCCTCTCCCGGATGCTTTAACGTGCCGTGCGTAGCGACGGGTTCGGCGCGTACGGGAGCGCATCGTACTTGTCCGGCCGGACGGGGCTGCATTTTTCCTTCCGTGCGACTCGATTCGGCGTTTCCGGATTCGCCTCGGTCGGAGAACAGGACCTGGTTTGGGTGAGTACGGCTCGGCCGGATTTTTTGCTGTTGTGCGCATCGTACTTGCTCGTTCGGTGTGCTGTACGGATCGGTCGGGAAACAGGCTTTCGCATGGCTTTTTTCCCGACCGAATGGTATTGGGTGCGCCTCCGACCAAGATCGGAATCGGCCCCTATGTCTCTAAATCTAATCTAGTCCTATATACTAAAGGGACGCACAAGATTTTATTGTGATTTTCAGAAACTGAAGGGGTCTCGCCAGTGGTGTAGTAATTTTGCCATGGGGCCTAATGCGAAAAAAGGAAAATGGGTCCCTACAGCCCTCTACTTGGTAGTGGAAACCTCAAAAAATGGGGATGCAGTGGGGCCCTCGCGACTTTGGTTTCCGGTGCCACTGCACCTGCTGCACTATTGATAGGCAGGTCCCCGGGCATCACTGCGACAAGCCGAGCGCCAGTAACCAAGAGGGTGCGCGTGATTGAGAGGTACGGAGCACTCTGCCAAGGAGAAGAGTGAGTAAGTGAAAAACGATGTTCTACTTTCCCCATCCTTGGCGCTGTGACAGCGGGTATATCTATCTGTAGGTGTACTTAAGAGTGTTGAACAGCTGACGCGTCACTGGTTCTTTCCGTCCGCTATTTATACACCCCGTGTGGTAACAACATGATTCACCCGATTCGGGGCCTTGCCTTGGGTCTTTTTCGTTGTGCCCTATCAAAACTATTTTTTTGTTTATGAGAGACACCTTGTTTTATCTCTCAGTTTGATTCCCTTTGCTTATATTCCCTTCTGGCACTTCCTCAACGTGGTCTCTGTCAAGGGAAGGGAACGTGCCTGCGACGTGAAACACGGGAGCACGTGCCCGCTCTGTTTATTGCTTACATTATTAATTAGCCATGTGTTTCCTGACAGAAATAGCCCCGTGGAGCATTCCGAAGTCCATCACGCCCCGTGCTGTGTTTGTGTTTGTCCGGGGACAGAGGCCGCGCAGGGATAGGGCCAGGCAACTGCTGGTGTCACTCACTCCCTCCAGCAGGAGACATGCGGAGATGGCAAACTTTGCACTTCGTGAGATTGTCAACTCTCCAACGTGGGTGTAAATATTCACCATAAAAAGCTTTGCCTTAAGAATGTTCCCGAAAAGTCGCGTTAAAATTCGGGGTTGACCATTTTTTCCCTCGTAAAGCTTCAACACCTACGTCTGCCTTTTTCCCTTCAATCTACGTCTGCCTTTTTTCCTTCCACAAAGCTTACCAAAATTACAAAAAAACAACATTGCGCACTAGGAGCTGTAAACATTAATGCAAAATAAAAACTTTCACGCCATATCCAAACAGGTCTTATTCAGGCCGCAGAAACAAAATGTCTGTATACTTTATGTAGGCTGTTTTTCTACCAGCTCATTTATAAGATGGGTAACTTGTGCAAAGCCCTTTACCTACAAATAAAGCAGAAGGAAAACAAAAGGCCCTTTGTATAAGCATCTCATTATCTCGGAGAAAAGCAAATACTACCTCAGTCAGATAGAATCGGCCCAAAACTCTACTAAACAGCTTTTTCAGGTAGTCACTAAATTATCAGGGTCCGTGACAAACCCCCCACCAGCTCCCACCCAAGATCTGTGCAATGCCCTGGCCAGCTCCTTCCTAGACAAAGTCAGCAATATATATGTCAATTTCGCCTCTCAACCTAAAACTGACTACTCGATGGCCACTCCTGACATCGACGAAAACAACCCTTCTTTCTCGAATTTTAGCCAAGTATCACCAAAACAGATCAAGGACCTCATATTAACCATCAAGTCAGGCTCCCCCACCGACCCCTGCCCAGCCACCGTCTCAAAACTGATTCCTGACTTACTAGCCCCAAACCTAACAGACATCTGCAACGCCATGTTCAACACTGGCACCTACCCTGCCACATGGAAAAAGGCTATAATCAAGCCGCTGCTGAAGAAGCAGCACCTCGATCCGCTAGATACAAAAAATTACAGACCTATCACAAGCCTTCCTTTCCCAGCAAAAAAGTTTGAGAAATTAATGAACTCACAATTAGCCCAATACATTGAAGATAATAACCTCCTGGATGAGACGCAATTCGGCTTCAGGAAAGGCATGGCACAGAAACCGCCCTCATCAAAGCAGCAGACGAAATTAGAACAATCCTAGACCAAGGTGGGGCCGCAGTGTTAGTGCTGCTAGACTTATCAGCAGCCTTTGACACGGTCGATCACGCTACACTGATCGATCGTGTCTCAAACATAGGCATCAAACTAAAGGCCAAAGAATTACTGGCCTCGTTTCTTTCCAACCGCACACAATTAGTGAGTCTCGGCGACTACAAGTCCTCTCCATTTACCCTCCCGTGCGGTGTGCCACAAGGTTCATCCTTGAATCCGACACTGTTTAACATCTATGTGTCGGACCTGGCCAAGGTCATCAAAGCCCATGGGATGGGACATCCTACGCCGATGACACACAATTGGTGCTTGCAATCCATAATGATGGAGGAGCAATTGCGGCCAGCTTCCAAGATGGAATGCTCGCCATCAGCACCTGGATGGCCAACAATTGCCTAAAGTTAAATTCCGACAAAACGGAGGTATTGATTTTTGGTAAGCTATATCCTGCCTGGTCCTCCACTTGGTGGCCCACCAATCTGGGACCACCGCCTCCCCCGGTATCGAAAGTTAGAAGTCTAGGGGTCATATTCGATGACAAACTGGCTTTCACATCACATGCCAATACTATTGTCTCGTCATCTTTTTACACTCTCAAAATGATTAAAAAACTCCTACCCTTTCTTCCATCAAGTGCCGGAAAAACCCTCGTTAGCACCCTAGTAATGTCAAAAATCGACTACTGCAATGGCCTTTTCATTAACGCCCAGAAAAAGGTCACCAACAAACTGCAGATCGTGCAGAACGCGGCCGCCAGAATGATAACTGGTACCCCCAAGTATCAACCGATCTCAACGGTAGTTCGAAAACTTCTTTGGCTACCTATAATTAGCCGCATCAAATTCAAGGCTCTTTGCATTGCCTTCAAAGCCATCCACAAAACTGGACCTGACTTCTTGAAGAAGGCTTTCTGTGTTTACACTCCCAACAGAACCTTGCGTTCCTCAACTGCCAACCTTTTGATGGTCCCTCGCACTAAAAAAGTTTCCTGGGGTGACAGAAGATTTACTATCGCGACTGCTAAATTATGGAACACCCTCCCTCGGCATATTAAATCCTGCCCAAACCTACTTGCTTTCAGGAAACTGATAAAAACCTGGCTTTTTAATCAATAAGCACCCCACCTCTGGCTCGATCTTCTACACAGTCCTCAGCGCCGAGACACCCAAGGGTATTTGTGCGCTCTACAAATTGCTTAAAATAAATAAATAAATAAATAAAAATTTGTAACTTAAGCATTGTAGTCAGCATCCATTTTTAATTGAGGGGATAAGGTACAGAAGATATCCTCATGCTATATGCGTTCTCTCCATCATCACATTCTGTACAAGTGAGCGATGTGACCCTCAGGATATGTGACCAATCCCTTGGAAACCCCACTCGAAGAGCCAGCACCAAGACCCATCAGTGTGTCAACGACATGTAGCTCTGCTACATCCATTACCGAAGGAGAATGACTCAAGGCCAACCTAGCTCTCAGGAAGGAATAGATGTTAAATGCTTTTGGAACAGCAATTGTCAGGTCAAGTCCAGGAAGGGCTGTCTTTCGAAAAGCTGGAGGATACAAACTTCAGCTCTCCACGCAAGCTAAATCATCCAACTTCAAGCTTGATTCAGCCTCTGCAAGAAACATCATGCTTGCCAAGAAAGCACCATGCTTCCACTGTCGCTCCGACTATTCCGAAAGGATGGGATAAGCCTATGATTGAAGGAAACAATTGGCCTTTGCTTAGAATTTACTGTGTTACTCTAGCCAATGAGCCAACAGGAGAGACCCTCTTCATAGCTGCCAAGGTTTCAGATTGCTTATGTGTGAAATTTTCATAATTTCAGTGTAATTATGAGTGGCATTCAAAGACTATGAGCGACACTTTTTTCGTGAGCAAAATCAGGCAATTAAGACGAGGTAAACATAAAATATAATCCTCCTTCTTTTCCCTTGTGCGTTTTCCCTCTCTTGCTCTGGGTCAAAGTCATAATGAAGAAAAATAAGTGCTGGCCCCCAAAAATTAGTGTAGGTGGGCCCCATCTGCAACCACCGGCACATATTAAGCATTGGCTGGGGGTGTCTGATGAGATATAATGCTGACATAGTGTACTGGGACTGATGGCTAAGTTCTATTGTTTTGCACTCCAATTCTTAAAGTACTATGTCAGCTGACGTAAACATATGGAATAAAGGAAAGGAAGTACAACTGAAAAACGTGTCACCCATCCGAGGGGGGGCGTAGCATCACTTGTTTAGCTCCTGAGTTTAAAGAGAGGATTAGCCAAGAAGATCAGAGATTTATCACCAACACACTTGACAACTACAACAAAAACTCACCATCTCACTCTACCAAACACTTGTCTTCACACACATAATTACCCTAACAAATACAACTGCACACCACCAAATAACATCACACACACAGTCAAATCATGAGGGAAGCTTGCACTGCTGAATCTGTGTGTGATTAGCTGAAAGTTTTGACCCATTTATGCGTGCGGTCTGCTGCAGCTGGTGCCGTTATTGAGATCTGTAAACTCTTCAATACTGTACAACAACTCTAGGGTCTCTTCACTAGACTCAACTGTCCCATGATGGTGCAATGAGTGACCAAAATAGCATTTTGTTGACCTCTAGTTCAGTTTCAAAATCAAAGTGTTGCTTTAACATCATTAACCTTTTTTCCTTCTGTGTTTGAGCTACTCATTTCTTTTATGCTCCTTCCATATATCTTTCATCCCTAATTCTTTCTTCCTTTTTGTTTTGATCTTTCTCTTCCTTCCATAACTCCACTTCTCCCTTTCGGTCCTTTTTCTGCCCTTCTTTCACTTCCCTTCCTTTCTTTCTTCCTCATTTTCATTATTTACATGTTTTTTTTTTTTACAATAATATGCAACTATTTATTCGTTTCATGGTTATGCATACTTGCACTTATTGAAAAATAGTCCTGTGCAGCCAGTCCTACGGTTTGTGTACAGCACACTGTTGCACGATTTACGTGTCAAATATGTTAAATGCCCTGCTCGTGCACAGGCTCTTAGAGTCAGAGCCCGCCCCTGGCTCGGCTCTGGTTCAGCTCTCACTGTTATTTTGTTGCCTCACTCACCTGGCAAGCTCCACTTGCGCCAAAGAGCCGTCTGAGGTTCAGGCTGCCTCTTCATGACTGCGTAGTGGGGAGACTGATTAAGCTAGATAAATTAACAAACTGAAATAAATACAGCAGCTTGTCTCACCTCATGCACAACACCCGCAAGATGACCATCAGCACATGGCAAAGTGTCATAAAGCAGGAGGGATGCTGCCCACGGCACCGCTGCCTGCTCGAACACCAGGGTTCCAGAGAGGGTCATCGCCAGTGTCTGTCACCTAGGCTGGACGTGGAGTGCATGGCACATGAAACAATCAGAGAGCTGCAGCCCCATGACCCAATAAACTCTGCCGTGTCAAGTAGAAAAGAGTAGTAGGATCCACATGAGCAGCCAATAAACAGCCTCACACTCGTAGCTTTTACTTATCAGCACCCGGCTCTGCGACTGCCCAGAATGTACACTTCTGCAGATCTGTTTGTTGTAGCCCTAGGCTATGCTTCGGCAGAGTCACGGAAATGTGCGGCAGTGCAAACTGTTGGAGGAACAGGCTTTTGCTGTGTACATATACTTACTTCCTTTATGCATCTATATACTTTCCATATGTACTTATGGATCTATATATTTATAAATTTCTTCTAATTCCGCATATCCAATGCACTACCCTATTTCTCACCCTATGCCGCTCTCAATATATCTTCTACCTCAACTCTCTGACTCATCTCAAACCTCTTTCTACTACTCTTTCCAATGCACTACCCTATTTCTCACCCTATACCTCTATCAATATATCCTCTACATCCACTCTCTTATTCATCCCAAACCCCATACCACTACTATGATCCCCAAAATAACCCTTTCTAGACTCTCCCCTACTCTAGCCTTCCTTGCATCATCTGACACCTCTTTTACTATACTGATCCCCCAAAACAAGCCTTTCTAAACACTTCCCTCCGACTCTTCCACTCCACATCCCTTTTTACTCATCCCAAGCATCCGCCTACTGCTATGACCGCCAAAACAAAGAAAACAAACAAACAAAAAAAAAATGTCCAAATCCTTCACTCTTCTATCCCTTCACTATCCTTTTCAATCAAAATAACAGACTAACATGTCCACTTCTCAAATTTCATATTTCACTATACTAATTCACCACTAATCCTTTATGGGTTACAGAGTAGCGTGCTACTCGCCGAAAAAGCGCTTCAACACCTCATCAGGGGTAGCAAGCACTATATAAATGCAAACCTTTTTCCATTTTCTATCCCTCTGCTACCCTTCTTTATCCAAATAACTGAATAACAGCGGGAGCTGAGCGGGACAGTGGATCTGTCAGTAGCAGCGACACGTAGAGATTTGCGATTGGGCAACTTCCTAACTAAGTATACTGACATGTATAATGCTATGCCATTCTTGTATAAATAACTGTGAAATGTGTATAGGACTCAGATGTATAATGGAAATAAGTTGAAAAGTATTACCGTGGGTAACTCTGTTTGTAGCACTGCTCAGTTCTGTGTGTGAAAAATTGAATAAATAAAGTTTAAAAAAAAAAAATAACTGAATAACCTATCCACCACTCAAATTACTTTCATATTTCATTATACTAATTCAACACTAATCCTTTATGGGTTCCGGAGTAGCGTGCTACCTGGCCGAAAAAGCGCTTTGACGCCTCGTCAGGGGTAGTAACCGCTATATAAATGCAATTACAATACAATTACAATACAACACAATACATATTTTTCCCTCTGTTGATATAGTACCTTATGTACACAATACTGCTTTGACACTGCACCGTTCCTCCCAAGATCGGTTTTCACTATCATAATACCAATGCGTACTTACACACAAATTAAGGTGGTGGACTGGGAGCATCAACGGGTTTGATATGGCCAAAGATAACAATTTACCTATAGACAGGGCCACTGGAAGTATGCGACTGTGTGGCTGTGGCGATTTCCACATAATTATAGATTTGCTGCATTTGCCACATAATTCATCATCTGCTGCATAATCTACAGATTTTAACAAAAAAAATGTTGTTTCTATTGCAAATGGTTCAAAAGTTACTAAAAATGCAGCGACATGTGTTGCAGCACAGTGGAAGGTCCTTTGCAAAGCTGGACTGGTCAACTTTCTGTTGCTTACTGCTATATTTGGGTGTTGAACTGGTACTTATGAAGTGCACCCAATGTCCAGATAGTGTTACCAAGTTTAAAAATGATGACATATTGAAGTAATGCTATTACAAAATATAACGCATTATGCCGCATATTTGCCTTTTCTTGCTGCATAATTTACTCAACCCTGACGCATAATTTGCCCCTCTGCTGCCTCACAATTCTATTAGCCCTGCCTATAGGTAACATCTAGGTCAATTCTCAGTCACCACCAGTAATGCGAACCTCGAGGTGACAGGACCAAACCCCTCTCATGCCTTGCTACTGCACAACACTCCTACAGTCTTCACCGCAATGTGGCACAGCCTCACACACTCATTGGCGGTCTCAATGTAGACTATCGTTTTGTGATCTGAATTATCTTTTTACTAATGTATCAGCCACACTGGTCCAAGAAGCATAAAGTCCATGAAGAGTAGTGCAGTGTCATGAATGTAGTGCACCCTTCCATCCTCTCCCAATTCATAGCAGTAAACACTCAAAATTAAAACAAAAATTAGGTCTGTCTTTAAAACTAAATAGTTGGAGAACACTTCTCGCGACCGACTTCACTTTGAAAATGTGACTGAAAAGAGCTCTCTTTAAAATAAGGGACACATCAAACAAATAATTTTTGAAAACGTGCATATAAAAGGGAAAAATTTATATTACACCACAAGATACATGTACATATCAGACCATGTAAATAATGTTGCTTCAATGTATATATGAGTGTGGGTATATTTGGGGGGGGGTATTCCTCCCACAAAAACATTACTAACGGCCTAATTACAATGTCGGTCAGAAAGCCTCCGACCACTGGTTGGAGGCTTTCCAACTGACATTGTAGGTTTAAAGTCCGACCGCCGTATTATAATGACGGTGGTCGGAGTTCAAACTGGCCGGAATCATAGTCCCTTAAAGACGGAGTTTCCGCCGTCGGGATTTTGATGGCACCTTCCGACAGCAGTTCCATGTCGGCCTTTCTGACATGGAACTGCTGTCTGAAAGTGTCTTTGGGGGTCCCTAGCAGGGCACCCATCCCTCCGCGGCCTCCGCATACTACCCTTGGGGGCACCTATGGTGCCCCACTCAACATACCTGCATCGTGTGAGTGCCTGCCACACGGTGCAGAGATGTTTGGAAACATCAATTTTTCTATTGGTGCTTATGCTGCGGGCGTTTTACGACCACAGCACAAGCTCCCATAGAAAAATGGATGTTTCCGACCGCAGTATGTGTGGTCGCACCTATATGATGAGATTGGAACCGCCGACCTGAGGTCTTCGGTTCCCATTCCGCAACGGTGTTGCGACATCGTAATCAAGGCCTAAGTTTCATGTGCATATATGTATGTATACGTTGATTTCAGTTTTGTTACAAAAAATCTACTCCCTTCAACCTTTGTCAAATCCCTCTTTTGTGACTCATCCCAAACCCTTCTAACTACTATGAACTTCCAAACACCCTCTTCAAACTTTACCCTCCTTTTTAGCCAATTCAACAATTTTTTCAAATCAAATTTTATTGGCTTCATTCCCGTCAATCATTGTGTTCTCCAATATGTCGCTACAGACAGAGACCAGCCACATGCAGATCAGACTCGATCTTGCACCATTAGTAACAGTCCAGCCCGAACTACAAGGCCAGGTTCCCTCTAAATGGGAACACAAGTAACCTCAAACTGGTTTGTCCTAGATGGGCTCCATGTGTTGGCTGCAGCTTCAGTTCTCAGGCACATTGCACATGAGACCCACATCTGTGGAATATCCACTGCACTTAGGACATCTTTCTAAAAAACACAAAAAAGATATGGGCAAAATGCTTTCCTTAATCTCAGTCCCTGTAATTCTCTTGCAGTATTCTAGTCTATTTTGTCTACCAACAATGCCACTTCAGAGAACAGCCATTCGCTGTTCACATCTGGCCATGCTCCAATAGGATCAGTCCAGCCTGAAATAGTTGGACTACCCCCCTCCCCACCCCCAGACAGAAACAAATGCTGCACCGTGCAGCATCAAAATTGCTTCGTAAATGATTTTTAATGCCAGTTTATGAGTTTTGACTGCTACCATGATGCCATGCACCTGTATTTAGCCAAAGAAAAGCACGCTACAAAGTATCATGTCTGTAAATGTGGTGCCAATGTGACAAAAAATAACCACTTGCACATCCACATGAAATCGGGGGAATACTGATAAAAGTGGTGTAAAGTCCTTCAGAACCACAACCTCATAGTACATCAACCATGGCTGTTTTTGAATCAATGCTTTTTCAGTGCAGCCTGAGCTGAGTATTCGGAGCATATTGACTCGAGTCATTTTTTCGTCATCATTCATTTACTATTGGCACCTGAGCCAATCTTGAAGCAGGTTTCATAGTAGTACTCTTGATCAGTTTACTGATTCACCACATAGCTTGCATCCAATCAGCTTACAGTTCCCCTATGTCAAACCTCAACCAATCAGAGTCAGACATCACATCACCCAAGACTTACAGCCAATCCTTGCCCACTTTCTGGTCCTGTGGAAGAGTTCCATGGAGCTGGGTTTACTCCCCTTTTCATCCTACAGTTCCTGGTTACTACCTATAGGCTGAATGTGTACAGCTACTTCCAATGCTGTAGGTGGTGCCCAATTGCCCCATATGTGGGCATTGGCCCATGCCTGGTATAGAGAACTGAATCCACTAACCAACTAAGGGAAGCTTGGTTCACTAGTCACAGTTCACCCTCGCAATTCTGATACACTCATTAATAAAATACCAGCTATTCATACACGATAAGTCCTTACACTGACCGACTTATCTAATAAGAAATTAAAAAACAATAATTGAAAAAGGAAAACAGTAACCCTCAGGCATAGCCCAGCAGAACAATGCAGGACCGCTTTATCTGACTCAACCTCAAACCCGGCGAGGATTCCAGCTCCAGGACGAGTGGCAGTGGGCGGCTCGCTTGCAATTGCCAAGTAATGTGCCTTTCAAAATGTCAATGTTCTATTTGTATCTATATCCTACAGAGCCTGCCAGCTGCAAACTTTGGAATGATTAGAAGATCAGCATTTCAATGAAAGCTGATACGCCTGTCATTAGGTGAAGGGAGCATTCACCTCCCATACAATAACTATACAACATCAATACAATATCCTATATACAACTTCATACATACAATATCCTCATATACAATAATGCTAATAATAGTTTGCAAAATGAGGAGACAGATTTCACATTATTTAAAACAAAATGTGAATGAATTATCTTACTAGAGGATGTGTGCTTCAGTGTATACACTGGTGGGAGAGTTAAAGGGCAAGACCATCTATATATGAAATGTAGTTGACTTTGGGTATGGGAGCCAATGACAATCCAAAACCACATCTCAGCTGGAAAATTGCTAGAAACAGCTGGATCAGGAACTTCCCCTGGGAGCTGAGAATTGATCCGAAATCAAGGGGCACACCCAAAGTTAGGAAAATTGATGGAAACTGTGATCACAAATCGCTATCCGAAAACATACAGGAATGTTGATCTACTGAGCAAAAGCTTAATATAGACAGCTGAAAAGGGGGTTGTTTACATCCAGCCTATCTGATCCCTGTGGTCTAGCTTCTAAAATGTACGCAAAGACTCATTACTCCTCACCATTCAGAGAAGTGCCCTTTTGATAGACAGTGTGGCAAAAAAAGAAAGAGCTGCAAAAGATTTGCCAAGTCCTGAAAGTGGCTATTCCTAATTTATGAACACGGGCCCATTTAGTAGATGGTGATGAATGTTAATCTTCTGAAAAGTAGTTTGACTAGCATAAGTGTGATTTCCACCACATTATTTCTTGCTGGCTGAACACCACAGGCTGCAGGAATTACAGGACGTGGTAAAATATTTGACAGAAAATACTCCATTGGTAATTGCACTTCAGGAGGAAATTATTTAACCACCGCTTCTAGAAGCATTATACACTTTCTCTAAACATCTAATACCTACACTGTACACAGTCTTGAACTACCGGAGAAATCTAATTCATATAATCCTAAAGCTCAGAAGAAGACTGACATGGCAGGCCCAATAGAAGCTCCGTCTTCCCACCTGATGTTGTTTCTCCTGAGGATCTACAGGTGTCTTCTTACAGCTTATCAGAAAATAATCCTTTTGAAATGAGTGTGTCAGATCAAGAATCCGTAACAAAAAGCATAGAAAGAAAATATCTTGAGGGCTTCTGGCATACAATGTTCCTTTAAAAGATTTTCTCCAGCTGTCCCTTAAAACATGTTGTCATCCTATTAAAAGAGTGGGACTGAAGTATTACCCATGCTTGAGTGACTGACTTAAAATCTCTTAGTCAAGCACTATATTTAAGCAGTACACTTCAAAAAGTGAGCCTAATGAAGATTTGACTCCCAGCAAGATTAAGAGTGAGCAATGTCTTTATAATAATGACATGTATCTATATGTATTTTAAATATAAATTTAAGTCACACTAGTGAAAATACATGTGGCCTAATATATACAGGTTATTTGGAGCAAGTGTACTAACAAGCCTACATGGGGGCTTAATTAGGATGTCGGTAGGAGTTTCCTCCGACAGACATCGATACGGTTTTGAGACCAACCGACCTCAGGTCGGCGGTCCAAAACCGCAATTACGATGCGACCGCACATGGTGCGGTCGCAGACTCCCATTTCCCTATGGGAGCATGTGCGGCGGTCGGAAACTGGCCGCACCACCAGCTCCCATAGAGAAATGGGAGTCACTGTCAATCCCTGCATCGTGTGGAGGGCACCTTAAGGTGCCTGCCACACAGTGCAGTGATTTACAGGGGGCCACCATAGGTGCCTCCTCGGCCCCCAACCGGAGGCGCAGAGAGAAGGGGGTCCTGCTAGTGGCCCCCCAAAGTCACTATCCGACAGGCTTTCCATGTTGAAAAGCCCGACATGGAAAGCCTATCAGAAACCGACATCATAATCCCGACGGCGGAAACGCCATCCGTATGGGATTATGTTGCGGTTTCCGACTGGCCGACGGGCTCATGAGCCCGTCGGAAGCCAGCCGGAATGACCAGCCGGTTTGACTTCCGACCGCCATAATTGTAATACGGCATTCGGAAGTCAAACCAAGGATGTCAGTTGGAAAGCCTCTGACCGCAGGTCCTAATTAGGCCCATTGTCAGTTAAGTGTAGAAATCAAATTTCATATTTAACAATATGGTACCTGACTTGAGAAAGCTAAGCTTACTGTATCACATAAAATTACAATGCTTTACAATAGAGAACAACTCTGTTCAGTGTGGATGCAGCTCAATGCGTGGATATAACCCATTGTATTTTGGTTCTGGTTAAATATCTTTGTTTTTTACTAGTACACAAGACAAAAGAGTACAACATAAACCATAGATGGAGATAAACAAAATGGTGTATGCTGTTTATCACTATTGTTGAGGGAGGGTATAGTAATCATGACCCCCGCTTAAGTCTGACAATTGTGGGTCAAGGCCAATACCCACACTCTCAACACTCTCCACTATGTAAATAGCATATTACACTCAGAGCATATGCATATATAGAGTTGGCAGTAGCAACCGTGTAGTTAAGCTGTCCCTCAGTTTCCATTGAAAAGGTGATTTTAGCTTTGTGTACTGTTTTGTTAATCTACATGACACTTTCAAATCAAATAGCAAAACCGGCTTAATTTTGGCATATCAAATTTTGTGCATATCCATCGTAGTGAAGGGAAAGAAGGTTCAAATAAATTGTGGTTCCCATTTTAACTTTGCTGTTTGCTACTACAAAAACTTTCAACATGTAACAAAATTAACTTGCCTTTAAACTAGAAATTTATCCTTAGGCATGCCTTTGTATAGTTTGTATAGTTTGGTATAAACCTGTTCTGTAGGTTTTGGTTAATTAGCATTACAAAAAGTTCTGGCGAGGATCTTCACAGGGTTAAATAATAAAGATAGCTTACTCATCAGGTGTATGAGCTGGTAAAAATGGGGTGTTACTACTAAAAATCTCAGCTGCTTCGTCCGGTTTCTTACTACTTGCCACATTACAGATAATGGCAACACAAATTAAATAAATACAATACAATTTATATTGGAAAGAACCATATTTATAGTTACAGATGCCTTCAAAGTTGTAACTTAACTTTGGAAGCTGTTCATATAAATATTGAATACTTTTGTCGGTATGGTCAGGTTTAAAACACTGCAGTTCAGGAAAGCCAGAGAGCCCTTGATTGGTATTTGAACAAAATATTGATTTGTACATATCGGGATACAGAAGCATCGGAAAAAAATATTGTGATACAAAAATACTGTGATGCAGAAATATCGTTATGAAGAATATCGATTTTTTTCAGGTAAGTAATATTGCTGTCAAGAATATTGCTGTTGTTAATATCGCTTTCAATAATAAAGTTGTAAATAATATTGTTTTTAAATTATAACGTTTTTAATTCATATATTGATTTTATGTGTTATTGTTTGTATAATTGTTAAGAATATTTTTACACATTGTTTGCAATTTTAAGTGATTTACAATTTTTAATTTAATGGCCAATCATAATTTATAGTGTTGTAGAGGGCTTCTAGGTTTGTAGGGGTAAAGGGTGGGAAGCTAATTAAGTATTAATTAACAATTAATTGTTATTGTTTAATTGCTTATTAATTATGTAAGTTGTGTAATAATTATATTAATTTTAGTTATATATTAGGTGCGGGCTCCTGGGTTTGTAGGGTATAGGGTGGGACGTTAATTATGCAATAATTAATTAACAATTAATTATTTAGTTGAATATTAATCATGTAATTGTGTAATAATTATTTTTTTTGTTATAAATTATGTGTGGGCTGCTGGGATTGTAGGGTTGTAGGGTGGGAAGTTAATAAAGTAATAATTAATTAACAATTAATCATTAATTTATTACTAATTATTTAACTGATTATTAATTATGTAAATTATGTAATAACCTTATATATTAGTTATATTTTAGGTGTGAGCTGATGGGCTTCTAGGGATATAGGGTGGGAAGTTAATTAAGTAATAATTAATGATAAATTATTTATTTATTATTCATTATTTAAATGATAATTATGTACACTATATAATATTGATTTATTTTAGTTATATTTTAGTTGCGGGTTGCTAGATTTGTAGGGATATAGTGTGGGAAGTTAATTAAGTAATAAATAAATAAAAATATTTTTAAATTCATCATTATTAAATTGTTTAATAATTGTGTAAATTGTTTACATGGTTTTTATTCTTCATATATATTTATTTTTTTGCTAATTAATAATGGTCATATTAAGAGTTTTATATTTGTTTTAAATTAATAGGGTTATTGAAATATGTAATATGTTTGAGTGAAGTACTTTTCCTACTGTTCCACAGACTGGAGTGGGAATAGTAAATATTGCCCCTCCAAAGTTCAACGCTTTCCCTGCTGCTGCACAGACTGGATTGGAAATAATAAATCTTACCCCTCCGCAGTCCAACGTTTTTGAAACTGTTGCACTGGAATGGGAATAGTAAATTTAATCCCTTCGAAGTCCAACGCTTTCCCTTCTTGTTTTGAACAGACTGGAGTGGGAATAGTAAATCTTACATCCTCAAGTCCAAAGCTTTCCCTACTGTTGCAACTGGAGTGGGAATAGTAAATGTAACCCCTTCGAAGTCCAACGCTTTCTCTATTGTTGCACAGACTGGAGTGGAAATAGTAAATCATACCCCTCCGAAGTCCAACGCTTTCCCTACTGCTCCACAGACTGGAGTGGAGTGGGAATAGTATATATCACCCCCCCCCCCCCTCCCCGAAGTCCAACACTTTCCCTACTGCTGCACAGACTGCAGTGGAAATCGTAAATCTTACCCCTCTGAAGTCCAACGCTTTCCCTACTGTTGCACAGACTGGAGTGGAAATAGTAAATCTTACCCCTCCGAAGTCCAACGCTTTACCTACTGTTGCATAAACTGTTGCGGGAATAGTATATCTATTATTCCCATACTTCAAAACTTTTCTTAAAATTGTTTAAATATATCTATTAATATAGTTTGTTTATTTTTAAAATGTTTCTATACATATATTAAAATTTTTAAAGTATGTTTAGTATATGTCTTTTTTTGGTTTTTCCAGATTTTTATATTTAATTAATTTGCTAATTTATTTAAAGTTTTGCAGTTGCTTTTCTTAACCCCTTCTATGCTCATGACGGAATGGTTCCGTCATGAGCACAAGTTCTAGTTCAAGTTCTTGCCTGGGGAGGTGGGGAAGAGCTTCCCCAACCTCCCCAGGCATATTTTGAAATTTCATTGCAATGACGATCGCGCGCATGGCGCGCAATCGTCATTGCAACGAAATCGAAACTGAAACTTAGTTTCAGTTTCTCAGTTTCGGTGCTTGTGGGGCTATCTCAGCCCCCCGAGCACCGAAAAAGATGGGAGAGGTATCGTTGGAAAGGGGAGAATCTCCCCTTTCCAATAGTACCCTTCCCTAGTGGATCCCTGCTTGGGGATCACCCCAGGAGGGCGATCCCCAAGCAGGGATCCACCCACTAACACCAGGGAGGGGGAGGGGCCCCTTGGGCAAGGGCCTTTGCTCCCCCCATATTAGTTTGGTCGCAACAAGCCCACTAGAAACCAGGGATTATTTTTTTTTATTGACGTTGGGGTGGGGGCTGCCCAAAAAGGGCATGGCAATGCCCCCCCCAGAGAAATGTCCGTCTTTCTGCCCCCCCTGGGGGGTGGAAAGCCCACTAGAAACCAGGGATTATTTTTTTTATTGACGTTGGGGTGGGGGCTGCCCAAAAGGGCATGGCAATGCCCCCCAGAGAAATGTCCGTCTTTCTGCCCCTGGGGGCAGAAAGCACACTAGGAACCAGGGATTTTTTTTTATTGACGTTGGGGTGGGGCTGCACAAAAGGGCATGGCAATGCCCCCCTCCGAGAAATGTCAGTCTTTCTGCCCCCCCGGGGTGGGCGGAAAGCCCACTAGAAACCAGGGATTATTTTTTTTATTTGACGTTGGGGTGGGGGCTGCCCAAAAAGGGCATGGCAATGCCCCCCCCAGAGAAAAGTCAGTCTTTCTGCCCCCCCTGGGGGGCAGATGGGGGTAGTAGCCCTCAATCTTACCCCCCCGGGGGGCGGAAAGCCCACTAGAAACCAGGGATTTCTTTTTTTTAATTGACGTTGGGGTGGGGGCTGCCCAAAAAGGGCATGGCAATGCCCCCACCCCCGCCCAAGAGAAATGTCAGTCTTTCTGCCCCCCCAGGGGGCAGACGGGGGCAGTAGCCCCCAATCTGCCCCCCGGGGGCAGAAAGCCCACTAGAAACCAGGGATTGGTTTTTTTTTTTCTTGACGTAGGGGTGGGGGCTGCCCAAAAAGGGCATGGCAATGCCCCCACTCCCCCCCCCCCAGAGAAATGTCAGTCTTTCTGCCCCCCTAGGGGGGCAGAAAGCCCACTAGAAACCAGGGATTTGTTTTTTTTATTGATGTTGGGGTGGGTGCTGCCCAAAAAGGGCATGGCAATGCCCCCACCCCCCCGAAAAAAATGCAACAGTCTTTCTGCTCCCCCCAGGGGCAGATGGGGGCAATAGCCCCTGACCTGCCCCCGGGGGGGAGGGCAGAAAGCCCACTCGGCACCAGGGATTTTTTTTTTTTATAATGTAGGGGTGGGGGCTGCCCAGAATGGGCATGATAATGCCCCCACCCCAAAAACAATTACCACAGTCTTTCTGCCCCTCCCCGGAGGCATATTGGGGCAATAGCCCCTTATCTGCCCCCGGGGGGGGGTAGAAAGCCCTCTAGGCCTCAGGAATTTATTTTTTTCCTTTTCAGGGTTGAGGTCAGCCCAGAATGGGCATGCCAATGCCCACACCTCCCCACAAAAATGCCACAGTCTTTCTGCCCCCCCCCGAGGGGTGGATGGGGGCAGTGGCCCCTGATCTGCCCTCGGGGGGGCAGAAGGCCCACTAGGCGCCAGCGATTACGCTGGCTTTTTTTATGCGTGGGGGCTGCCCTGAATGGGCATACCAATGCCTCCACCCCCCACAAACATAGCCACAGTCTTTCTGCCCCCCTTGGGGGCATATCGGGGCACCCCCCCCCCCCGATTCCCCCCCAGGGCGGCAGAGAGCCCACTAGGCACAGACTTGTTTTTAGCAATGTGCCTACCTGTGGATTTTGGGCCCTAGCGCAGCCGGCACATAGGGAAACCTAGCAAACCTGTACATTTTTTTAAACTAGACACCAAGGGGAATCCAGGATGGGGTGACTTGTGTGCCTCTCACCAGGTTCTGTTACCCAGAATCCCTTGCAAGCCTCAAACTTAGTTTTAAAAAAATACATTTTCCTCACATTTCTGTGATGGAAAGTTCTGGGATCTGCGTGGATCCACAAAATTCCACCCACCCCGCATTCCCCAAAGTCTTCTGAGAAAAATGGTACCTCACTTGTGTGTGT
Organism: Calotriton arnoldi; assembly: GCA_963921515.1. NCBI lineage: Eukaryota > Metazoa > Chordata > Amphibia > Caudata > Salamandridae > Calotriton > Calotriton arnoldi. The sequence goes on along the minus strand of CAWUFW010000353.1, from coordinate 2,786,471 downwards.
AGGCCTAGTGCCCGCAACAGGAAACGGCCCAAAACGCAACGTGGACACACCACATTTTCACAGTGAAAACGGACCCTTTTTTTGCAAAGTGCCTAGCTGTAGATTTTGAACCCTAGCTCTGCCAGCACCTAGGGAAACCTAGCAAACCTATACATGTTTGAAAACTAGACACACAGGGGAATCCAGGATGGGGTGACTAGACTGGCTCTCACCAGGTTCTGTTACCCAGAATCCCTTGCAAACCTCAAAATGTGTCCAAAAAAACACATTTTGCTCACATTTCTGTGGTGGCAAGTTCTGGAATCTGCGTGGACCACAATATTCCACCCACCCCGCATTCCCCAAAGTCTTTTGAGAAAAATGGTACCTCACTTGTGTGGGTAGGCCTAGTGCCCGCGACAGGAAACGGCCCAAAACACAACGTGGACACACCACATTTTACAGTGAAAACTGACACTATTTTGCAAAGTGCCTAGCTGTAGATTTTGAACCCTAGCTCTGCCAGCACCTAGGGAAACCTAGCAAACCTATACATTTTTGAAAACTAGACACCCAGGGGAATCCAGGATGGTGTGACTTGACTGGCTCTCACCAGGTTCTGTTACCCAGAATCCCTTGCAAACCTAAAAAATTGTCAAAAAAACACATTTTCCTCACATTTCTGTGGTGGAAAGTTCTGGAATCTGCATGGATCCACAAATTTCCTCCCACCCAGCGTTCCCCGAGGTCTCCCGATAAAAATGGTACCTCACTCGCGTGGGTGGGTCAAGAACCCGCGACAGGCAAGGGCCCAAACCTATTGAGGCGACATCAAAATTACCTATCACAAACCAACCTGGTTTTGCAAGGGGGGTCCCATGAGTTTTTGGCCCGGGGCTCGGCGGCCATCTAGGAAAACCTACCAAACCCACACATTTCTGGAAACTAGACACCCGGGGGAGTCCAGCGAGGTATGGCTTGCGTGGGTCCCCCAACATTCTCCTACCCAGAATCCCCTGCAAACCTCAAATTTCGCTGAAGAAAATCACTTTTTTCTCACATTTCTGTGTGGGAAAGTTCTGGAATCTGCGTGGATCCACAAATTTCCTCCCACCCAGCATTCCCCCAGGTCTCCCGATAAAAATGGTACCTCACTCGCGTGGGTGGGTCAAGGACCCGCGACAGGAAAGGGCCCAAAACCTATTGAGGCGACATCAAAATTACCCATCACAAACCAACCTGGTTTTGCAAGGGGGGTCCCATGAGTTTTTGGCCCGGGGCTCGGCGGCCATCTAGGGAAACCTACCAAACCCACATATTTCTGGAAACTAGACACCCGGGGGAGTCCAGCGAGGTATGGCTTGCGTGGGTCCCCCAACATTCTCCTACCCAGAATCCCCTGCAAACCTCAAATTTCGCTGAAAAAAATCACTTTTTTCTCAAATTTCTGTGTGGGAAAGTTCTGGAATCTGCGTGGATCCACAAATGTCCTCCCAAACAGCGTTCCCCCAGGTCTCCCGATAAAAATGGTACCTCACTTGTGTGGGTAGGCATAGTGGCTGCAACAGGAAATGGCCCAAATCGTACTGTGGAGACTTCAAAATTACCTATAACAAAACTACCTGGTTTTGGGGGGGGCACCTGGGGTTTTGGCCCCGGGCTCGGCGGCCATCTTGGGAAAGTACCAAACCCAAACATTTCTGAAAAGTAGACACCCGGGGGAGTCCAATGAGGTATGGCTTGCGTGGATCCCCCAACGTTTTCCTACCCAGAATGCCATGCAAACCTTAAATTTAGCTGAAAAAAACACATTTTCCACATATTTTTGTGTGGAATCACCGTGCCGGCACAAATGTCCTACCCCACAGCGTTCTCCTTAGTGTCCCGAGTAAAATGATACCTCACTTGTGTGGGTGTCCAATGCAGAATTGGCTAAAAACGTATTTTTTAAAAAATGTAGCGCTTAGAATTCTCGGTGCTATACCCTTATTCCCTATGTTTTGGGCTCTTCCCAGTCACAGGCCCTTGCCCCACCCATACAAGTGAGTTATCATTTTACTCGGGACACTAAGGAGAACGCTGTGGGGTAGGACATTTGTGCCGGCACTTGTGGTTTTCCTGCCCATGATTGCTTCCATTTAACGTGTTGAATTGTGGCATTTGCAGTCCAAAATCTGTAGTTTTTCCCTCTCATTCCTGGTGACTATTCAGTTTTCCCAACAAATTTCTCCTTTGCTCTGTGCTAAGACCTGTATGTTTAACAGTGCACCCCCAGCCACCATTTTGTGTTAACAAGCCAGTGAAACCAGCCCCCCCTGCCTCCCCCCCAGCAACAGGGATATTCTACATCAGAGGGTGCTTCTGTGAGCTGCTTAAACTGTGTTTAATAGGGACTGTGTACTTCGTTTTTGGCCAGGAGAGGGAGTAAAGTTTTATTCAAACAGTAGTGTTAGATTTCAAGTTTGTGAGGCCTTTACCTGCAGTAGTCCAAAGTGTGGATTGAGCCTGTCTGTCTCCTAGGAGATTCTGAACCGGAGAAGCAGCTCCCCAGCCCCCAGGCCAGCAGGCCTAGGACTGGGGATTGGCTATTCAGCTACCAGGCAACTACCAGGCAACTCTGAGCCCTCCCCTCACACCTGCCCAGGCCCCTTAAGTCTTTGCTGGGTGCACCCCAAATCATTCTCCTCCATCTTGTGAGTTGCAGCCTACCTGTGCCCCAGATTGCAGTGAGCAGAGTCCAGGAAGTGGTAAGGAGGCAGACTAGTGCTGTCTCTTCCCCCCCCCCCAAAAGTGTTTAAAAAAAGATTTTCCCTTTCTGTGATTACTGTCTTTGCCTGTGGTTGTTACAGTTTAAAATTGTAGTTTTAACCTGCCTGTGATTGCATATTTTATCACCTGTTTTGTGTTTTAAACTTGTGGTTTTCCTGCCCATGATTGCTTCCATTTAACGTGTTGAATTGTGGGATTTGCAGTCCAAAATCTGTAGTTTTCCCTCTCATTCCTGGTGACTATTCAGTTTTCCCTCCAAATTTCTCCTTTGCTCTCTGTGCTAAGACCTGTATGTTAAACAGTGCACCCCCAGCCACCATTTTGTGTTAACAAGCCAGTGAAACCAGCCCCCCAGCCTCCCCCAGCAACAGGGATATTCTACATCAGAGGGTGCTTCTGTGAGCTGCTTAAACTGTGTTTAATAGGGACTGTGCACTTCGTTTTTGGCCAGGAGAGGGAGTAAAGTTTTATTCAAACAGTAGTGTTAGATTTCAAGTTTGTGAGGCCTTTACCTGCAGTAGTCCAAAGTGTGGATTGAGCCTGTCTGTCTCCTAGGAGATTCTGAACCGGAGAAGCAGCTTCCAACTCCCTGGCCAGCAAACCTTGTCTGAGGTTGCTGGGACCTTATATAGTCTGCTAGTGGTTGGTACATGTATACACTGATTGGTGGTTGTATCTGTTGTTTCTACTGGATTGGTTTAGTGTCCTCATTGGTTGGATATTTGAGGGTTTTGATTGGTTTCTGGGTCTGTGATTCAATCAATGTAGGGTTGGGGCTAGGGCTAGGGTTATGATTTCTATTGGAAGTAGGGAGTAGGGCTTCCTGTGCTATTTGTTGTTGGGACTAGGGTGGAACTAGGGCTAGGGTTTAGCCTTTAATTGGAAGTAGCGATTAGGGCTTCTGGTGTGATTGGTTGCTGGACTAGGTGTGGGACTAAGAGTAGGGTTAGGCTTTCTATTGGAAGTAGGGACTAGGGCTTCCTGTCCCATTGGTTGCTTGGACTAGGGTTGGGACTACTGGTAGGGCTTGGGCCTCTATTGGACGTAGAGATCAGGGTTTTTTTTAACTGATTGGGTGCTTGGAATAGGGCTAAGATTGGCTGTACGGTCCTGATCTCCTATTGGTTCTAGCTTTTAGGGCTAGTGTTGTGATTGAATAGTATTAGGGCTAGGGTTCCCATTGGCTGACGGGGTCACCTGATTAATAGGGCTATAAAAGGCCAGGGTTAGGGCGTCTCAGCCTGGGCGTCGAGGCTAAGGGCGGAGAGGACAAGGGCAGTTGCCTGTTTGAGCCTGTTAAGGGCGGAGAGGACAAGGGCAGTTGCCTGTTTGAGCCTGTTAAGGGCGGAGAGGACAAGGGCAGTTGCCTGTTTGAGCCTGTTCGAGACTGGCCAGGCAATCCAAAAGGAGCTACAGAGGGAAAAAAATTCACAGGTCGCCCTCCTCTCAACATATCATTAAATCAAAAAGACCTGTTCATGTAAGGCTCCTCTTCTTGAGGTATACGTATAAGTGGAGGCAGGGATTCCTTCACTATTTATCTATCTATCACTCCTCACTTAAATTAGAGGTAGTGTCCTACCACTTTACTGCCTAATTTTTCTAAAATCAATCTTTTTGCGACTGACAGTCAAAAACCACATACCCCCTCTATACATAGGGGTGTATCTTAATTGGTATGAGAAATACACAGGTTGCACCTATCTAGATGTTGCCTTTAACAAAAAAATTGTGAAAGGACAAGATGGCACATCACGTGCGCACCACCAGTCGAGCTTGCTGATTGGTACTCACCAGCTATGCTCACTTTTCTCATCATTGGCCACCATCTTGCCCAAATAATGTGTGTCCCCAAAAATTAGTGCCAAAAAATTATAGTGCCAGTTGTAATGTGTATTTCACAATTACCACCAAAACATGACCCCGTGAAAATAAAATTGAGATAAGTAGCACAGTCACCAACTTTTATTCTTCACTTCACTTGTGCACTTATTCAAATTTTAAAACCGGCTGCTTTACGCAGACCTTTGCCGCAGACATTTGCCAACATGTTTCATGTTTCAAAGCGCTCCGTGATTCAAAGCGCTCCGTGGAGAAAAAGGCGAAATTGGCACTACAATTGAGTGCACGCCTAAAGAGAGGGATTCACGACTGGAAGTCTCCTCAAGTTGACGGAGTGGAGAGCTGGTACGAATGACATAGGCTCCCACATGTCATTATATACCAAGTTACCAGTGTGCAAAAATGGTGATTGATGACCCAGCCCTGACGAAATTGCCTTGAAGTAATAGGGGCAATGAAACATGTTGGCAAATGTCTGCGGCAAAGGTCTGCGTAAAGCAGCCGGTTTTAAAATTTGAATAAGTGCACAAGTGAAGAATAAAAGTTGGTGACTGTGCTACTTATCTCAATTTTATTTTCACGGGGTCATGTTTTGGTGGTAATTGTGAAATACACATTACAACTGGCACTATAATTTTTTGGCACTAATTTTTGGGGACACACATTATTTGGGCAAGATGGTGGCCAATGATGAGAAAAGTGAGCATAGCTGGTGAGTACCAATCAGCAAGCTCGACTGGTGATGCGCATGTGAGGTGCCATCTTGTCCTTTCACAATTTTTTGTTAAAGGCAACATCTAGATAGGTGCAACCTGTGTATTTCTCATACCAATTAAGATACACCCCTATGTATAGAGGGGGTATGTGGTTTTTGACTGTCAGTCGCAAAAAGATTGATTTTAGAAAATTAGGCAGTAAAGTGTTAGGACACTACCTCTAATTTAAGTGAGAGTGATAGATAGATAAATAGTGAAGGAATCCCTGCCTCCACTTATACGTATACCTCAAGAAGAGGAGCCTTACATGAACAGGTCTTTTTGATTTAACGAGACTGGCCAGGGCCAGAAATGCTGCACATCTTCCCATTAATTATTGTGTCTGTTACTTTTCTCCTGAAAAAGCATATCCAATGCACTACCCTATTTCTCATTCGCTACCTCTATCAATATCTTTAATCTATATATACACTTACCTCCTTTATGCATCTATATACTTTCATTGTACTTATGGATCTGTATATTTATCACTTTCTTCTAATTTAGCATTTCCAATGCACTACCCTATTTCTCAGCCTATACTTCCCTCAATATATCTCCTAGGCCAACTTTCTGACTCATCTCAAACTTCTTTCTACTACTCTTTCCAATTCACTACCCTATCTCACCCTATACATCTATCACTATATCCTCTACACCCACTCTCTCATTTATCCCAAACGCCATACCACTACTATGGTCCCCAAAATAACCCCTTCTTGACTCTCTCCTACTCTACCCCTCCTTGCATCTTCTGACACCTCCTTTACTGTACCGATCCCCAAAACAAACCTTTCTAAACTCTTCCCTCTGACTCTTCCCCTCCAAAAACCCTTTTTACTCATCCAAAAGCCTCCTCCTACTGCTATGACATAAAAAAGAAATCCTTCACTCTTCTATCCCTCCACTATCCTTTTCAATCAAAATAACAGACTAGCATGTTCACTTCTCTAATTCCATATTCCACTATACTAATTCACCACTAATCCTTTATGGGTTCCAGAGTAGCGTGCTACTCGCCAACAAAGCGCTTCAACACCCATCAGGGGTAACAGGCGCTATATGAATGCAAACCTTTCTTTCCCTTCTATCCCTCCACTATCCTTCTCACTCCAAATAACTGACTAATATCCACCACTCAAATTACTTTCATATTTCACCATACTAATTCACCACTAATCCTTTATGGGTTCCAGAGTAGCGTGCTACTCGCCAAAAAAAAAAAAGCAATTCATTACCCCATCAGGGGTTAGAAGCGCTATATAAATACAAACCTTGTTTCCTCTTCTATCCTTCTGCTATCCTTCCGAATCCAAATAACTGACTAACATATCCACCACTTAAAATTTACTTGCATGTTTCACTATACTAATTCAACACTAATCCTCTATGGGTCCCGGAGTAGCGTGCTACTCGCCGACAAAGCGCTTCGACGCCTCGTCAGGGGTAGTAAGCGCTATGCAAATGCAATTACAATACAATACAATTCCTGCCCAATTCCTCAATAAATTTCAGTGCTAATGATTGTGGTCCGTCCCAGAGCAAAAAAAGATCATCAATGTATCTTATCCAGATTGGTATGTGGTAAGTATATTTTTCATTAGCTTCGGTCCAGACTATTTGTTCCTCCCACCAGCCTAGGAACAGGTTCGCTAGGCTGGGGGCAAAACATGTGCCCATAGCGGTGCCGGACTTCTGATGATACACTATTTTTTCAAAAAGGAAAATGTTTTGCTCCAGACAATACAACATCATATCTCCTAGCATTTTGTTGTGCTCATACAGAGAAATGTGTCTACTTTTCAAAAAATACAAGCATGCTGCAACTCCTTTCTTTTGCTCAGTGCACGTATATAAAGAGCATACATCTAATGCTATCATCAAGAAGCTATTTTCCCATTGTATATCATAGATTCGTCTTAGAAAATCCGAGCTATCTTTGCAATAGGATCGTAAATTGGTGACATATTGCGCAAGGTACAGATCCAGAAAAATTGAGGTGTTTTCCAGCAATCCACCATTTGAGGAGACTATTGGACGCCCTGGTGGATTCGTGGGATCTTTGTGGATTTTTGGTAACAAATACAAACATGGAATGCGTGGATTGTCAGTTCTCAAAAATTTGTATTCATCCTCATCCAAAAGTCCCACTTGATACCAATTTCTTAGGTGGTCATGATAAATTCTTATGGTCAACTTGTATTGTTCCCACGTAATCTCCTCATAACATGATTGATCAGCTAGTTGTCGTAAAGCTTCAGATGTGTAGAAATCAATGTCCATAATAACAATATTCCCCCCCTTATCGGAGAGTTTGATGATGATGTTCGAATCCATTTCCAAGTTTTTTAATGCCAGACGTTGATCTTTGGATAGATTATCCCAATTTTTGTTGTCACTTCTGTATCTCATCTTAGTTAATTCCTGTACTATGGCCGAACTGTAAGCTTCAATATTATCTTGTGGGACGTTTGGGTTATATTTTGATTTCAGTTTGAGACCACTGCTACTTGTACGATTGGTGGTGATTCCCAAATGTTCCAAAATAGAGTTGGTATTGCTTTGTGAATGATTGTCATTATTGGCTTCCAGATCATATAAGTCACAAATCAATTCGGCATCCCCTACTTGCAGGTCTGTGGGTGGGGTTTGTCAATTCACCGTGCAGCCTGGGTGCATGTCTTGAGCCAATAGCCATTTTGTACATTTTCATGAGTTTCAATTTACGAACAAAGAGAAATAGATCAATCCTTGTATCAATATAATTGATGTTATTAGCGGGACAAAATGAAAGACCTAGATGTAATACGGATGTTTCAATGGGCGTCAGTACTCTTGACGATAAATTGATAATCGATTTATTGTTGGCAGGCTCCACGTTATTTATGGGTTTGTATCGTGTTCTTCCACCTCTCATTTTCTTTAATCGAAGTCTTTCTTTGTTCCTTTTCCTTTTCCTCTTTTTTGACCTCTGCCTCTTCCCCTGCCCCTTGTTTGTGGCTTGTCTGTTTGCCCCTGTTCCTTTTTCTGCTTGAGCATTTGAAACTCGTAAAGGAATGTAAGGGGACGTATGCCTAAAGGGACGGCTGGATTTCGTCCTTCTGAGTCAGAGCTGAGGTCTGAACTTGATCCGGTGGAAAGGACCTCTTCGTGTCTTTGATTCAGGGAGGTTCTGAGATCCCTCTGTGCCCAATCAAACCGTTTTGCATATGTATACGTCTTTCTGCATAAGCTTTTTTATCTCTTAAAAACTTTCGTTGTTTTTTAGTTTTGATAGCTTCCTCGTATTCCTTCAGCATGTTTGGCAGGGACTTTAAAAACTCCACCACTGCTTTATCAGATTTGACTTTGTACAATTCGGCTTTTAATGCTGTTAGCTCTTTTCTTGTGGTTTCCAAATCGATTTGCACATATTTAATCAAAATTTCAAGCATTCCTTTGCAAGTCTTGGCCATATATGCTGCAGTGGAAATCGTAAATCTTACCCCTCTGAAGTCCAACCCTTTCCCTACTGTTGCACAGACTGGAGTTGAGATAGTCAATCTTACCCCTCCGAAGTCCAACGCTTTACCTACTGTTGCATAAACTGGAGTGGGAATAGTATATCTATTATTCCCATACTTCAAAACTTTTCTTAAAATTGTTTAAATATATCTATTAATATAGTTTGTTTATTTTTAAAATGTTTCTATACATATATTTTAATTTTTAAAGTATGTTTAGTATATGTCTTTTTTTGGTTTTTCCAGATTTTTATATTTAATTAATTTGCTAATTTATTTAAAGTTTTGCAGTTGCTTTTCTTAATATGTTTTACGTTATATATATATATATATATATATATATATATATATATATATATATATATACTTTCTATAGTAATATATTAAAAAAATAAACACCCAAATTTTATAAAATGTAAAATATATATTTTTAGTAGGGTTACATTATATATATGTCTTTATAAACATACAGACATTTTTGACACAATATTTTGCTAAGTTATGTCAAATGAATTTCTAAAGCATTCAGCAGCCCCAGAAGAGAGGCTTCCCGACACTGGAAAAAATGCCAATGCACCATTGAGGAGAATATTTGCAGCCTAGGCTGAGAACAGCCAGGTCAACTGCTTTCGAAAGCTCAAGTGGTTTTGGATCTTTCTTAACTGAAGAGGTAGAGAGTTCCATAAGGCCTAAGCCAGGACTCAAAAGGAGCGCCCTACTATTCTGGCTCTTCTGCTGAGGGGTATAAAAGCCAAATTCAAGTCTGCCGAGCTTAATGCTCTAGTAGGCAGATACGGGTGCATCAAGACAGCCAAACTGGGGGCCCTTTGCTTGTAAAGAATCTTGTGAGAGATACATAGAGCTTTGAACTTCATATGCTTCTGGATGAACAGCCAATGATGTTTGCCAAGGAGTCGAGAAATGGAGCAAAATTTGGGGAGGGAAAAGAGTAATCTAGCAGCTGCATTCTGGACAACTTGTAGCTGACTCAATACAGATCTTTTAGTGCCCAGATATAGAATGTTACAATAATCCAGGCAAGAAATGATAAGAGATTGTATAATCAATTGGTGGACTTGTCGAGTAAAAAATTCCATAATGGATTTGAGAATTCTCAAGGTCCCAAAGCATGAGCCAGCTAGGATTTTGACTTGAGTTTTGAAAGATAGCGAGTCATCCAGCCATACCGCAAGAGTTTTGACCACAGATTTGTAATGGGGGGGGGGGGGGCTGGAGGGCCTACTGCTTCTGGGCACCAATTAGCTCTCCAAAGGTGAGTGTGACTGCCCAACAGAACATTCTCAGCTTTATTAGCATTCAGCTTTAAGCAGTTGTCATGCTTCCAGCTGGCAACAGCCATTAGGCAATATTGAAAATTAGCTCTACAACCCACCGGATCCCAAGATAGAAAGATAATTAATTGAGTGTCATCAGCATAGGACACCAATGAGATCTCAAACAACTTCACCACATCATCTAATGGTCTGACATAGATATTAAAGAGAATAGGACTTAGCGCAGAACCGTGGGGAACGCTGTGTACCAACGGTCTTTAAGATGAAGAAAAAAGGGGAGATATCACTTGAAAAGACTGGTCTCATAAAAAAGGAGAAGAACCAAGTCACGGCTTTGCCACGTACCGCCCAATTCATGGAGTTGGTGTAGCAGCACCGCATGGGAGGCAGTGTCAAATGCGGCACCTAGGTCCAAGAGAATCAGTGCTTTAGAGCTGCCAACATCTGCAGCACAGTGCAATAAGGACTCAGTTACTGTCAAAACAATGGATTCAGTACTAGAAGGTCTGAACCCATACTGTGAAGGATATCAAATTTGGATGTACTCTAGAAAATTAGTCAAAAGGTTATTCACATGTTTCTCCACTACCTTGGATAAAAATAGCAGCAGAAAGATGGGGTGATAGTTTTCTGGTTGGGCAGCATCAAGCGAAGGCTTTTTCAAAATAGGAATGATCTTGTCATGCATCTATGTTGGCACCATGGCTGTGCTTAGAGAAAGATTGGCCTGTTCCAGGAAGAGAGGCTAAATAGTCCCCATAAATTTAAAAATATACTATGATTTTAATGAGTCGTTGGGGGATCCTGATTTAGCCTGGTGTATCAAGGTAGAGATAGAATTACCATCAACCAGGGTCAACTCTTCCAATTCTGCCCTTTGTAACTAATTGACGATAATATCGTAAGAGACCGGCTCTTCTGTTTCATCACTTTGCATCTGTTTCATCATTTTTGTATCACAATATTGTTTTTTTCGATATTGTGTCAGTGACCCCCTTTGATTTAATCACCAGTGTCATTAGTGCAGCCATGGAAAAGAAGAACCCATTTCAAATATATGGTTAACCTCTCGGTCTCCGATCACATGTGCAAAATATATTTCAATTCTTCAAACTCCCACATGACATCACCAAGATCTTTGTTTGAAACTGTGCTCTAATTCTTTAAAATATATACAGATTAGGAGTTGACTCCACCCAGAGCAGTATTACTCTATTACCTCATACTATTGGCTACGCAGTGTTTCAGTCAGCCTCCCATGGAGTGCTTGCATTGGAATGCAAATATGAAAAATATAATCAATCATCATACGTTCGGTTCTTCATTTTATAAATGCATTGTATAGGAAGGAATAATTTTTGCCAATTTTTTTGCAGGGCGCAAGGCTGAGCCACTACCACCACCATTTCCACTGCCACCATCATCAATATTATCAACACCATTACCATCGCAGCAATTATTACCACTATCACTATCATCTCCTTACCCCACCACTATTACCACAATACCATTACTACCACCACCACAACAGCACTGGTACATGCCTGTGTTTTGCATACTGTCCCACATGAAGGCAAGGCCTGTTGTCTTTGTCAATGCATATTTTATTAGTTCATGTGGTGTACAGCCATTTGTGCCCTTGGGACAAACACTGCCACTCAAGCTCATGCAGATTTGAAACACTGCAGCAGAATAGTAGAATCTTATATCAACACAGTAGGTAAGAACCTAGCGAAAGTCCTGGCAAGCAGATTACTTAAGGTGACACCAAAAGACTTAGGGGGCGATTACGATCTTGTTGGGAAACTCTTCAGACCGAATCGGTTTCGGAATAGTTTCCGAACGAATCGGGTTCTGCGAGACCGACCGATTACAATGCTTCCCAACATCGTTAGGTAGGATTCCCATTGACTTCAATTAGAGCCTGTGTTCCGAACAAGAACACAGGCTCCCATTGAGAAAAGGGGTTGTTGGGGAAAACCATGCACCCTTTGACGGGCACTCCATGGAGCCTGCCACACTGTGCATGGTTTAACAGGGGGGTCCCATGGGTACCCCCACGGGCCCCAACCGGAGACCTCAGGGTCTGTATTAAAAGACTGATCATTGTGGAATAGCCCTATTGTTGAGCCCTTTATAGGCCACTAGCAAAATGACATAGGTCTGAAAAGAGTACTCATATATGTGACCTCAGGGTCCTGCTATAGGCCCCCGAAGTCAGATTCCGACAGCCGTTTCATGTCGGGCAAACCGAATCGGAACGGCTGTCCGAATCGGTCATCGTAATCGCTCGTTCGGAAACCATGTCCATAGAGCTGTACGAATCGGCTCTGAACAACTCGGTCTGTCCGAATGCCGTTCGGAACCGATTCGGACAAATTAACGGTTTCCTTGCATCGTAATCGGTCGTCCGGAAAGGTGTCCGATTCGGTCGGAAACATAGGTTCCGAATCGGATTCGCCGAATCCGAATCTTGCGCGGAGAATTTCTGGACGGCATCGTAATCGACCCCTTAGTGCTGGGCCACAGTAGATGCTACTTTCTCAGAATGGACCAAATTGCCATGGCCCGTTTACTAGTTCTCCAGCCTAAGCACCCGTAACCTAGTAGATTTTGGAAAAGCACTTGGCACTCTTAGATGGAGGTTCCTATACGAGGTTACGAGGTGCTGAAGAGGATAAACGTCTGACCTACAGGTTTCTGTCCTATAACTAAGCCCTTTATAACAACTCCTGATCGGGTTCTCATAAACAGTGCTCTGTCCGAAGCATTACCGATTGAGAGAGGCACCAGGAAGAGCTGTACCCTCTCTCCCTTACTAGGCAACCTGGTAATTGAACCCTCGGCTGCCTGGACACATAAGGATGGCTTTGGAGCAGCATTCTAATTGGAGCAGGGCATTGAAGATCAGATCTTGCTGTATGAAATAATGCTTCTATTTCTTCAGTTCCCATGATGGGTACTGATGTGCTATTTGACTGTGATTGGTTAGAAAGAGACCATTCAGTCAAATTAATCAGAGTGGAAATGATGCAGGGTACTTCCACATGGTAAACTATTAGCAAAAAGTCAAACGGGTGGATGGTGGGATGAAGTTGAAAAAGCTATGGCTAGGGGTGTAAATAAATAGTCCAAAACTGTGTCAGTCTGCTCACAAAATACTAATAGAGTGGCCACAGAGGTAAAAATACGAAAAAATATTTTTAGTTAGTAGGTAGAATCAGGTATGGATGCCGTTAACATGTTTCCTACTGGCAACATAACAATGGCGGCAGTGATCCCCTACAGCTCTCAGTCTCTCTGGCTAGGGAGAGCAGGGAATTATGTTACTCATGTTTGGAGCGATATGGCTGGATGCTGAATCAGGGCATTCATAATCATAAAATAAAAACATCCTTGCAAGCTCCACCGCTTCAGCTACAGATTTATGTTGTTTCTGAGCCTCATGTAGTGAGTCCCAACAATTAAAGTTATACCTTGGTATCAAAAAGCCTCCCACAGGACAGCATGTACGGAGGCTGGTATCTGGTTGGCCTGGTACTTCAAAATATAGTCACCAACAAGCACTCAGCGTGTGGTATTTTAAATACATAATATGGTATCTCAACATGCCTGTTTTGATCTTGTTCACCAGTAAAATTATTTATTTGTCCAAAAGTCATGGAAGTGAATAAAATATTTACACTGGGTCTTACCTTGGTGGGATCCGCACTCCATTGTCTAGCTGGGCCAGGTTATTGGCATACTTGGACACCAGAAGTTCTTCCTCCCAGGAATCTGGGTCTTGTTTTACATATGGGGATTTTGAATTTAGTACTGCATCACAGGCTATAGTTACCTGAAATGAAGTACAAACTTTTAGAACACAAGGCACAATTTATTCATATGTCTTACCTTATAAATTGATTCCTTGCTTCAAGATAGTATTTGGATAACCAAGACAAAATATTTTAGAAATCAAATCTTAAAATATTTCAGGAAAACAACATGTGTTTTCAATATTTTCTATGTAGGGGTAGTGAAACACCTCTAATATTTACATTTTCTCAGGTCCAAGTGCCTTAAGGTACCCTGTTCATCCTTAGTTAAGGATGCATGACAATTAAAGGAATGGAAATATGCAACACCATACACCAAAGCAAGACCCTATTAAATTCAATGTATTCTGTCATTTTCAGATTTTCTAGATGTATAATAGCAAACTCTAAGCAGAACAGAAAGCTAATAAAACATTTTCAGAGTAACATAGAGGACATTTCTATCACAATATCCAATGAGAACATAACTTTGGTTGCTATAAACCATGTAACCCATACTCTGACAAGGATCAAATGTGTTAACTGTTAGTTATTCCTTCCCAAACCCAGCTAAATAAATGTAGCAAAAATGCCTGACATCTATAATTCCATTTAACCCAAAAGGCAAGTTGGCGGCTCAAGTCGAATTTCACACTAAGCCCAGTCAGTCCCTGCTTGCACAAGAAACTGCCTAATGTAAAGTTATCCCAAATAATTCTTGTTTCTCTTGACCCTACCCTTGAACTGATCTGGAATTTCTGAATCAAGCCTGTTCTACATCCTTGGTTTTAACATACAGTACATATCATCGCTTTCACAGCTTTTGGTCTTCATGCAGTGTCTAAGAATTACCCTGCAACTAATTCTTATTATTTTTTCAGCAATAAATCTAGCTCCTTGAACGCAATCAGCACTCATTTGTAGATACTGAGAACGTTCTTAGGTACCACTGCTCAACTCTATGTTTACAGGATTCCTTAAAGGAATATGTGTAATTTTCAGAGGAAGTGCAAAGATCTCACTAATGATACAACCGCCTTGTATTCTCTAGTAGTCAAATGCAGCTCCAAGTTTGGACAGCTTCCATTGATGAACAAGTGGACAAAGGTGAAACATTTTTCCAAAATGTACCTTAAACTTTTCCAAATTCTGACATAGTACTTTGTACACAGCACCATAAAGCGTCAATGTATGTATTTTAAAGTCATAAGCTATTTTTAAAAATCCTACATCTCTCCCACCCATCCCCTAAATTAGTTTTGCAACCCTACTGCCACAGATTTTGTCTTAAATTTCCTTAGATGGATCACCATCTTCAATGATTAGGGAACCACACACCCAGAAATCAATATGCATTGATGCTCTCAGTTGCCGATTGCTATATATTCCTTTGCATTTTCTTCTCAACGACAACTTTATTTTTGTCTTGCTTAATTAATAAGGGGAATATTTTCTATGTAGTGACTTTCCACTTTATTCAGGATTTTTGGTAGCAAGATACACAAAATATAAAATGTAAATTGGATTGACATAAGTAAGGCTTGGACAAACAGACAAATGCAAAACTTAGAGCTTTCTAATGTGTGTCAGCAGGAAATACATCCTTTTCAGCCCTAGACTTCAACATGCAGATGTTATGAACTGATTGGCATTGTGTTTAAAAACAATTCATAAATAAATACATCCTTTCACATTAGAGCCCAACTGCATTTTAGAAAGGCCAGAATTTGGGACTTGCCTTGCATACAAAGAGGAACCTTGTGGTCAAGATAAACAGGGTTATTGCCTTCTTTCAAAGTAAGGTCTACAAAGTGTTTCTAGGCAAGTACAATATTAACATTATGCCCAGAAAAGTGGGCATCTACATTCATTCACAGGAGGTAGTATGCACATCTATAATAAGATATTTTTACATTGATTATGCTTATGGTGCTGGATCTGAACAGACCTCCTAAAGTGCAATATGGGTTGGAAAGCAAGGTCTAGGAGTACCCATTACATCTCACTTTATTTCTAGCTGTACAAAGGTACGATTTCATCAAGTCAGCTGGGCTAGTGGTTTCCTCACCTGGAGCCCTGCCGGGGCCAAACTGTTTTTCATTAAACTAATGCAGCTAGGCAATTAATCCTGAAGTTCAATAGAAGTGAGTGGAGGAAACAGCACCAATCTACACTCCGTATAATCACCCCTCTACTCCAATGGCGAGAACCTTCATGCCAACTCACGAAAAGCTCTGCTCCAACGATTAGAACAAAACTGAGGCCTTGCAGCAGGCTTAAGACAGCAATCTGGTAACTTTGGTTGCCAATTTCAGAAACGAGTCAGATGAGGCTGTCGGCATCATGGACCCAATGAAGGTTTCTATCTGCAATCGCTGGTTCATGAGTTATGGACATCATAGGTTTAGGGATGAACTAGCACCATTATTAAGTGCTAGCTTCCCCGCGACTTAACAAACATCCATTTTCCGTTTAGAAAGGACTGCCATCCCACCGGGATTTCATTGGGGCTAAATTTCAATCTACCCTTCTCTGCCCATTGTGTATTATGCAGGAATAGGAAACTCACATTATTTTAGGTCTCTGGTTCCTATTTTCAGGTATAGTCTGTGAATCTTAGCAGTCACTTTACTATGTAGGTGAGGTATGCTGATTAAAAAAAGGAGGTGATCAAAAGGCATGGCAGTCTAATCTGACATCTCAGGTTCAGCACTACACAGATGAAGATATCTACTCTAAAGTAAAAGTCCCACATCAGCGAGAC
Source organism: Calotriton arnoldi (assembly GCA_963921515.1). NCBI lineage: Eukaryota > Metazoa > Chordata > Amphibia > Caudata > Salamandridae > Calotriton > Calotriton arnoldi. The sequence goes on along the minus strand of CAWUFW010000353.1, from coordinate 2,769,767 downwards.
TCCCCAATTGGTCTTGTAGTTTGTCATGGGGTGGCCAGTCTAACATAGTAGAGCCCTGCTGTTTTAGAAATAATAATTTGTTACACAGATCAAAGATACAGAGTTGTACTGAATGGTGCCAGGAGATGAACTATCTATCACCTGCTTGATCAGAGTATTCTCCGTTCCCTCCTTTAAAAACAATCTTAGATAGTATTTTACAAACAAAATGCTACACTACTTTTTTCACATTACACCATTGCTAATTGTTAGCTTTAGGTTCCACAACAAGAGCATTGAAGAACCACTCCACTCAATGCACCTTCTGACTGCTTTTCTTACAATGTTGGGCGTGTCAAGTCACAAGCTGTCTAGTTCATTTGCTGTATAAGTTCTTCAAGTTTGTCCAATCAAAACGACTGAAAAGGCCCTAAGACAATCTCGGTGTAACTATATTACTGACTTATTTGCTAGAGGTAATGACATTTCAAATCGTTGTTTAGTGTCCATCGTAGCTCTATAAGTGTCATCTGCAATTTCAAATATCCAAACATATACTATATATTCAAAGCATAGAAAGCAGGATCAGATAATCATAGAAGACTTTAATGAATAATGTAGGTCTTCGAACAAGTGATGCAGCAATATTTTGTTATTATTTTTATTATTTAGCATTTAAATAGCACACCCTCTACCATTATTGGACATTAATACAGAATTACTGTGTTCCTCTAAACAAGCCTGTTTGGGTAACACCCCTTTCATGGTGGAAAGCCCTACTGGCTTGCAAAAACTACAGTATTATACAGAACCTAGTGCTGAATGTTATTATAACAAGGGTATACTTATACAGGTTCAAAATCACGCACACTGGCACAGAATCTGGGTAAAAACGTATTGAAGCCTACAGCAATGAAATGGAGACTCAGAAGAACCCACTGATGATACCGCCCTTTGAGGAATGACAAACTCCTAGTATGGAAGTGAAGAAGCTGCGTAAGCATTGAAGTGATAAATGGCTAGAATCCCATCAACGGTACAATGGTATGGATCAGAGTTGGGAGATCCTGCAGGTGCATTTATTATAAGGAACAGCTAACAACCATAGACCAAAAATAAGCTTCCGGTCCACAGAAAAACATCACACTCACTGACCAGCGCTGGTAATTCTTCTATGTTTGGTAAGGGGATTTCAAAGTGATCTGGAAAGATAACGAGTTTAACTTCATCTTCATATTCATAGTCGGTGCTGGAATCAAAATTAATTTCTAGATCTGAAAAAAAGTGGGAAATGTATTGTGAGTGACAAAGTACCAGAAAATACAAAGGAGATACTCTAAGTATTTCCGATTCGAACAGGCACAGCATGAGGCATCAAAACAAACTTCGAGAAATTGAAACTGGACAATACCCAAATAGTGCCCTGAAATGTAATTGCTTTAACAGTAGAAATATAGAAAGGAGAGCCTTCACGGTCATGATGTGACTGCTAACAAATTAAATAACATTGGTGCGTGAAGGCAAGTTACTGAAAATAAACAAACACATACATAACAAGCATTTGCAATGCAATAGATCTCGCATTTGGGAGTGTTAGAGCTATTGGCGTTGTAAATGACAATGTCTTTTACCTATGTGTTTTGGTTTGGAGTGTAGTGGGTGTACGTGGTGTGCAGTGGAATTATGTGGTTTTGTTTTGGAATTGTGTGATGTGGAGTGGATTTGTGTAATGGAATTTTGTGGCATGGTGAATAGATAGGGGGAGAGATGCACAGAATAGATAGAAAGGAAGAGAGAGGGATAAGTATTTTTGTGCAGGGAGTGGTGAATTAACTCCAGACAGATGAGCAGAAAGAGTATGAGAGAAAGAAGGGGAGAGCAGGCGACAGACGCACAAAGAGGAAGGGCCTGTGTATGAAGAAGACACCCCCCGAAGAGGAGGAGAGCGTGGGATTGAGGGACGAAAACTTTGTAAAGGCACGGGAAAGAAACTGTGCTTAGTATGTGTGAGCAGGCAGTATAGAGCGGAGATAGGAAGTGTGAGGGATGACAGGGGTCAGTGGGATTGTGAGATGAGAGGTGGTGAGGCAGTAGACAGTTTTGTTTTCAAATGTATCCGTTTAAGTTGACATTCCTGACTGTAAAAAAGTTTCATTTTTATAAGCGGACTGACAGCACAGGTTGGAGAGCCTTTAAAACTTTGCCAGGTTATGGGTCAAGAGGACACACTCAAATTGCTGGGGGTTTGTGGAGGTTGAAAAGGGAGATTGCTTTTATAGGAAGGTTTGAGAGGCAAGGAGAAAAACTCCATCTGGTAACAAATATGTGTGACCCGTGCAGAATTTATTTATTTGTTAAAAAATACCATGCAAAGAGCTGATTTTTTTTAAGGTACTGCACTGCAAAGTTTTTTTCTGTTTATATAATGGTGTCCTACAACATAGTTTGGCAAGTTAACAGTCTTCTCAGAATTCTGATGATCGTACAAAATGATGCACAACAGTCAAGATGTGTGACAAATTCTTTTGATGAAAAGTAAAGAAATGCACAGATGGCTTTACAATAAGTCAACGACTCTGCATGTTTTTAATAAAATCTACTTTCAAGAAGTATATACCCTGGGTTTGGCACATGGAGAAAATTATACCTGTTAACATTTTTATTTTCACTACTGTATGCATGCTAATAGTTTACCCAATTAACGCTTTGTCTCCGGGTTTGTTAATGCAGAGATGCACAGATACCGATCTTCACATATACTCTTTCCAAGTGTGAAAACTGGAGAATATTTTGACAGTAACTATCTACCTGCACACATTCTCACCGAGGCCACTTACTTGACATGGCAGCAGTAACATGTATGCTGAGATGTGTGCCCCACTAGTAATGCTGAAGTTAAGAAACAAGTGAAAAAGTGTCCACCCCGCCTGCAACGCATGCCAGCATTTGAATTTCTGCAATAATGTTGGTTAATAATCATACATTAACAAGTTTATGTTAATCCTACTTATATAACTTGCCACGAAGAGGGTTCACAGTAGAAGTTCCGCTCTGTTTTGTAATACTGCAGCAATTTTATTTGATTCCGCAACTAACACTAATGCAGCTCTTGTTAACACGCAAAGAAATGTGAATCCTCCACCCTTAAACAAGCATTGGCATAGCCAATAGGTCTCGCCTTTGGGACCTTGTAAGTGTTTAGCCATGCAACACACTATCCGAGGTGCTGTGCCACTAGGGATTGAACAGCTATACAATTACTACACACTGAATCATGCAGTCTGATTCAGGAATACATGTTTGCTTGAAGCACGGAATTGAAAGTGTATCAATTAAAGTGCACAGTAAAATATTTTGCAAAGGACGCCCTACTGCTCCTTAGCCTTTCAACGAGGTGGGCCCCGGGATGGAGCAGCAAGACCATGGTGGGTGGCAGGGGTGGTTTGGGATCGTTTAAGAGTTTAAAACACCTACGTGAGAGCAGTACATTATGCATAACACTACAAATGCATTAGTTGCTCACTCAAGGATTCCACGCACGCAACAGAACATACAGCAGTCACTGGCAAACCAAACCTCCTTGTATGGGCGAACATCGAAAGTGGAAGCAGCATCAAAATAATACCATCTGCACTTAATATCATTAGCTACCCATCTGTGCAAAGCCAGGAATGCTATGTTAAAACGTATTCACAAAGACCATGCCCGTTTTGCCCTGTAATGTGCGCTGGCGCCAACAGCAACACAAGGGGCAAACCCTTTACTAGTTCAGCTGCAGATGGAAAAAGGTAAAACCTAGCGAACAGCAGAAAGTTATAAACTATTGAACCTGCTCACATGTACCTAACAAGAATGGCTGAGTGGCCAGCAAAGCACTTGCCTGCAGCAGCTACCTACTCAGATGGCACCTCCAATTCCTTATCGCAAACATTAATGTAAAAGAGAGCGACAACAACAGAAACCATATTGCTTTGGAGGCTGTAAACAAACAGCGATGAGGTATTAGGACTCCCTTAATAGCACGTGGACTTCGAGTCCGACAGCGCAGGGAACGGGCAGCCGAGCATTAAACTTAGCATGTGGTATTCAAGATCGTAAAAGAGACAGTCTCAGCGTGTGCATATGGACTAAACATTTTAGAGACAATAGAAAAAAAGAGCACACAGAATCCTATAACCCTTTACTAACCGCGCTGGTCCTGAAGTAGACGTGAAAGCTAAGTTAGCGGAAATAGTTTGCTTTATCCCCAAAACAAAGAAGTCCCAGAACAGCAGGGCTTTAAGTGTGCCGGGTCTCGCTGGTGCTGAGCACGGGCAGTTTTTTAAAGGAGGCCTCGAAACGGGGCTCTTTCGGGCTCTATTTTGTGCCCTGGCACAGGCTGTCCGTTTTTTTCCGGACTGCAGTGACAGCAGGCACATCCATGTGCGCGTGCTCGCACTGCCTACTTCTCACTAGTGGAGAAGTTACGTCATGATGTCATGCCAGGTGAGCGTTGTAGGGGAAGGGAAATCCATTAAAGAGAGTCATTTTCTCTCTGGATTTCCCTTCTGTTTTTGAAACTCGGGAGCAGCAACATTGTCGTGGTGTCACCAGGGCTTTAAGTGTAAGTTTGTTCAATATTATATATAACCAGTGCTTTAAATGGAAAAATAGAAGTGCAGGTACTCTGTACCAGAGTACCTGTTTGTTTCTGAGAAGTGCCGGTACTCTCCAATTAAAAGTATTGGATTTCTCTTGAGAAGTGCCGGTACTCTCCCTCTAAAAATAAAAAAGTGCTGGTACCCCGTACCGGACAGTACCGGCCCATTTAAAGCACTGTATATAACAATCAATCAATCAATCAATCAATCACAGAATTTGTAAAGCGCACTACTTACCCGCGAGGGTCTCAAGGCGCTGGGGGAGAAAAAAAAGGGGGGGGGCTGCTACTGGTCGAACAACCAGGTCTTGAGTAGCCTCCTGAAGGTCAGCAGGTCTTGGGTCTGTCGTAGGCTTAGTGGAAGGGTGTTCCAGGTCTTGGTGGCGAGGTGGGAGAAGGATCTGCCGCCGGTGGTGGTTCTTCGAATGCGAGGGACGGTGGCGAGGGAGAGGTCGGCGGAGCGGAGTTGGCGGTTGGGGACGTAGAAGAGGAGTCGTCTGTTGAGGTAGGCTGGGCCAGTCTTGTGGAGTGCCTTGTGTGCGTGGATGAGGAGTTTGAAGGAGATTCTCCTGTCGACGGGGAGCCAGTGCAGGTTCCTCAGGTGGGGGGTGATGTGGCTGTGGCGTGGTACATCGAGGATCAGGCGTGCGGAGGCGTTTTGTATGCGTTGCAGTCGCTTGATGAGCTTGGCCGGGGCTCCCGCGTAGAGGGCGTTCCCATAGTCGAGTCTGCTGCTGACGAGGGCCTGGTTCTTCTCGTGTCTGTCGGGATCCACCTGTAGATCTTGCGAAGCATGCGGAGGGTGTTGAAGCAGGAGGATGAGACTGCGTTGACTTGCTTGGCCATGGAGAGCGTTGAGTCGAGGATGACTCCCAGGTTGCGTGCGTGGTCGGTGGGTGTCGGGGCTGCTCCCAGCGTCGTTGGCCACCAGGAGTCGTCCCAGGCTGAGGGGTTGGAGCCGAGGATGAGGACCTCTGTCTTCTCCGTGTTCAGTTTTAGTCGGCTGATCTTCATCCAATCGGCGACGGCCTTCATCCCTTCATGGAGGTTGGATTTGGCGGCGAGGGGTCCTTGGTGAGGGAGAGGATCAGTTGGGTGTCGTCGGCGTAGGAGATTATGTTGAGGTCGTGCTGTCTGGCGATGCGTGCGAGCGGGGCCATGTAGATGTTGAACAGTGTTGGGCTGAGGGACGATCCCTGGGGTACGCCGCAGATGATCTCGGAGGCTGCGGATCGGAATGGTGGGAGGCGGACTCTCTGGGTTCTGCCGGCGAGGAAGGAGGTGGCCCATTCCAGGGCCTTGTCTCGGATCCCTGCGTCGTGGAGGCGTGCGCGTAGAGTGCGGTGGCAGACAGTGTCGAAGGCGGCGGAGAGGTCCAGCAGGATGAGGGCTGCGGTCTCACCGTTGTCCAGCAGGATCCTGATGTCGTCGGTGGCGGCGATGAGGGCAGTCTCAGTGCTGTGGTTGCTGCGGAACCCCGATTGGGATGGGTCCAGGATGCTGTTTTCTTCGAGGTATCGGGTTAGCTGCTTGTTGACGATCTTCTCGATGACCTTGGCTGGGAACGGAAGCAGGGAGATGGGCCGGAAGTTCTCGAGGTCTCTCGGGTCCGCCTTGGGTTTTTTGAGTAGGGCGTTGATCTCTGCGTGTTTCCAGCTCTCTGGGAAGGTCGCGGTCTCGAAGGAGAGATTGATGATGTTGCACAGGTGGGGTGCGATGGAGCTGCTGGCTTTGTTGAAGATGTGGTGTGGGAAAGGGTCTGACGGGGAGCCGGAGTGTATTGTGCTCATGGTCTTGATGGTGTCCTCGATGTTCACGCTGGCCCATGCTGGCAGGGGATCGTGGTCGATGGTGTGCGGCGGGTCTGGTGCATCGATCTTAGTTGGGGCTGTCTGGGTGTTGAAGCTGTCGTGGATGTCGGCGATCTTGCGGTGGAAGAAGGTGGCGAGGGAATCGCACAGGGGTTGCGACGGTGGGATGTCGTTGGTGTTGGAGCTGGGGTTGGAGAGTTCCTTCACGATGTTGAAAAGCTCCTTGCTGTTGTGTGCGTTGTTGTCGAGGCGGTCTTTGAAGGAGATTCTCTTGGCGGACTTGATGAGGTGGTGGTGGTTACGGATGGCGTCTTTGTGGGCTGCGTGGCTGTCCGGTGTCTTATCACTGTGCCATTTCTTCTCTAGTTTCCGGCAGGTACGCTTGGAAGCTAGGAGTTCCGAGGTGAACCAGCTGGCTCTTTTGGTGGTGTCAGCGTAGGTGGGTTTTTTCAGCGGGGCGAGGGTGTTGGCACAGTCGTCCATCCATCTTCTGAGGTTGCAGGCAGCGTCGTCGGTGTTGGATGGGTCGGAGGGAGGGCTGAGAGCGAGGGTTGCCCGTAGTTGGTCTTCGGTGACTTTGCTCCAGCAGCGGCGTGGGATCTGTTGGGTGCGGTGGTGTGTGGTGGGTTTCTGGAAGGTGAAATGGATGCAGCGGGGTCGGTCCAGAGGAGTTCCGTGGTGTGGCTGAAGGAGACGTGGGAGCTGGAGGAGAAGATGGGGTCGAGCGTGTGGCCGGCGGAATGGGTCGGTGTTGTGACGAGCTGGCTCAGACCGAGGTTGGCGAGGTTGTCGATCAGGGTGGTGGAATTGCTGTCGTTCTTGTTCTCCAGGTGAAAATTCAGGTCTCCGAGGAGGATGTAGTCGGTAGAGGTCAGGGCGTGCGTGCTGATGAAGTCGGCGATGGAGTCGCTGAACTGGGGTCGGGGCCCAGGGGGTCTGTAGACGAGGGTGCCTCTGAGGGTGGTGTTGGGGTCCGTGTGGATCTGGAAGTGCATGTGTTCGGCGGTGCTGAGAGTGTTGTCGGTGCTGGTCGAGACCCTGATGGTGTTCTTGTGGACGATGGCGATTCCTCCTCCTACTGCGTTGACGCGGTCTCTGCGGGTGATCTTATAGCCGTCTGGGATGGCTATGGCGATGTCGGGGGCGGAGGAGTCGTTCATCCAGGTCTCTGTCAGGAAGGCGACGTCTGGTGATGATGTGTCGAGCAGGTCCCAGAGCTCGACGGCGTGTTTGCGTGCGGAGCGGGTGTTCAGTAGGATGCATCGGAGGTGGTTGCGGTCCTTCTTGGCGGGTGCCTCGGTGGCTCTGAGGCTGGTGTAGCTGCAGTTCCGGCAGGTGAAGGGACCATGGGTGCGTTTCGGGGCGGCCTTGAAGCAGTTGTGCGTCCGTCCGGGGTTGAGAGCGTGGAGTGTGGTGGCATCGTATCGGCGTCGGTCCTCGAGGCTGGTGCCGGGGGCGCACGGACCAGGGGTTCTGGCGCTGGGCGCGGTCCAGGCACGGACGGGCGCAGACGGGCTTGCCTTAGGCGCGCCGGCGGCGCGCCCGCTGCGCAGCGGCCGCCATATATGGGGAGGTGGGAGGGAGGAGCAGCTGGGAGGCAGGGGCAGCGAATGGGCAATCAGGGGGGCGGGGCCGCAGGGGACGCAGCGGCGGGATTGGAGAGAGGCAGCGAGGGGTACAGAAGGCAAGAAGGACACAGGGAAATGGGGGCAGCGAGGGAGACAGAAGAGAAAACGGGCACACAGCAATGGGGGCAGCGAGGGTACAGAAGGAAAAAAAAATGGACAAAATACAGTGGGGGCAGCGAGGGAGACAGAAGAGAAAACGGGCACACAGCAATGGGGGCAGCGAGGGTACAAAAGGAAAAAAATGGACAAAATACAGTGGGGGCAGCGAGGGGAACAGAAGAGAAAAACGGGCACACAGCAATGGGGGCAGCGAGGGTACAGAAGGAAAAAATGGACAAAATACAGTGGGGGCAGCGAGGGGAACAGAAGAGAAAAACGGGCACACAGCAATGGGGGCAGCGAGGGTACAGAAGGAAAAAATGGACAAAATACAGTGGGGGCAGCGAGGGAAAACAGACGAAAAACGGGCACCGAGGCCACAAGCAGAGGGCGAGCTTACCAGCAGCAGCAGCGGGCAGGACACCACAGGCGGAGCTGTGTGGCGGGGGAGCGACCTACCTGGTAAGGTCAAGGGTCGCTCTCCTCACCGCGCAGCGGCCGCCATATATGGGGAGGTGGGAGGGAGGAGCAGCTGGGAGGCAGGGGCAGCGAATGGGCAGTCAGGGGGCGGGGCCGCAGGGACGCAGCGGCGGGATTGGAGAGAGGCAGCGAGGGGTACAGAAGGCAAGAAGGACACAGGGAAATGGGGGCAGCGAGGGAGACAGAAGAGAAAACGGGCACACAGCAATGGGGGCAGCGAGGGTACAGAAGGAAAAAAAATGGACAAAATACAGTGGGGGCAGCGAGGGAGACAGAAGAGAAAACGGGCACACAGCAATGGGGGCAGCGAGGGTACAGAAGGAAAAAAATGGACAAAATACAGTGGGGGCAGCGAGGGGAACAGAAGAGAAAAACGGGCACACAGCAATGGGGGCAGCGAGGGTACAGAAGGAAAAAATGGACAAAATACAGTGGGGGCAGCGAGGGGAACAGAAGAGAAAAACGGGCACACAGCAATGGGGGCAGCGAGGGTACAGAAGGAAAAAATGGACAAAATACAGTGGGGGCAGCGAGGGAAAACAGATGAAAAACGGGCACCAAGGCCACAAGCAGAGGGCGAGCTTACCAGCAGCGGGCAGGACACCACAGGCGGAGCTGTGTGGCGGGGGAGCGACCTACCTGGTAAGGTCAAGGGTCCCAAGCCATAGTTGCTGCTTATTTAACTTATGCAACTAACAACCATTGACAAAGCCAATAGTCCTGACTTGTTGTAGGTATGATGTTATTGTTGTATCATATAACTGGATGCAATGACAGAAACAGCCAAATACCAGTTGGGCGTCACACTATGCTACGCACAGATTTTTAGTTTACATGTTTTTAAGCCACGCCCTTAATTACATTGGCCATGCCCCTTTGAGAGACCCCCCAGTTTTTTCATTCCACTTAAAGCCCTGCAGAACAGGCGGCTTAACGTACCCCCCAACAAGTGTGTCCATAATGTGCGTGTTTCCATATGGAACGTAATTAGACAGACCTCAGGTGCATACAATGGCAATACCATTAAAATAAGGTGCAACCATTAAAAAATGGCCGCTGATCTTACTTGAACAGGCCTGCAATGGATAAACAAAGACATTTTCATGTAAATTTTTTCATGTAGCGCTCAATACTCGGAGTTAACCTTTTTCTAAGCGCTCCTAACTTTGGCAAATAATGAAAGAAGCCAATAAAGTGACTTGACGAAGATCCCACAATTTAGTCAAGTGGGGATGCTGGGATTAAAACGTCTCTACTGATCGCCGAGATCATTTGTAATTGTAATTGCATTTATATAGCGCTTACTACCCGACCCAAGGTTAGTGGTTAATCTAGTGGCTCTTGTAAATTAATGTCATTAACCAGAACAAAAGGAGAGGTTCACTCCCTGTTTGTTGCTCCTATTCATGCTGGCCATGATTATCCCAAGGTCAAAAGGTCCATGGCTGCGGCAAGTTATTAAATTAAAAGATGGCATTTAACACCTTAACCCCATATCATGGTGTGAAACTCAATTATAGTCTATGGGTTCGTTGGGGTTTGCCTGGAGCGAGGCTGGATTTCAGGGTGAGTGAGGTGTCTCTTTTGTGTGTCAGTTTTGTCAATTAGCATTTTTGTAGAACATTCCACAAAATGGGCTCTCCCATTGCAGTTTAAGTAATATACACTGGCGTTCTGGACTTGAGAAGCATAAAAGTCGGAGTAGGCTCTGCTGCACGTGTGAATGACACGCGCCAGGCGCTCGAGCCTTGGTCTGTTTTAAATCGATGATGTTCTGTGCAGAACGCCTCTGTTGTCGAATCACCCCAGACTGGCCGCAGGGTTGGCACCATCGCTGCTCACGTGGGCACTGCCTGCTGCCGCACTCTCTCACCAGAGGGCACCACCTCCTCCTCCTGACAGGCAGCGTCCACGGCTGGCCCCACTTGCGCGCGCCGCCTTAAATCCCGGCGAGACTGGAGGACTGCGTTAAGGAGTTTATGTTCCCGGGTTGATGGATGGCATCTCTCGCATTTATCCCGAGTCCGGTCCCTGGGTCTCAGCCGGCCTGCATAATCAGCAATAAAAAATTAGCTGCCCTCCCGGCGCCCCTCCTTGGCTCCCACCCCCAAAGTTCTGAACTGCATTAATGCCTGCGTGCTCCGTCAATGCCCGTGTCTATTGCTCTGAATAATTGAGCGCGGTGACACGCGCTGGCACCAAGCTAATAGTGAAAATGCTTTTGAACTGAAGCGAGTGACGGAGAGGGGGCGCAGAAAGACGGGGTGTTTATAAATCTAATGTATGCAAGTGAGTGTGTTATGCTGCAACTCAGCATGCTGGGCTGCAAAAATCCTAAAAAAAAGTTCCCCTCGGAGACACATGAAACACGAAAGCGGACGAAAACTGTAGTTAGGCGGTGCTGCTTCCGGAATAAACGGAAGTGACGTATTGGATCGACAGCCAACAATAAGCCAGCTAAGAAGAGCAATGCCAGAGTTGACCAATGGCAAGCGGCAGGAGAAATTACCCTCCATATTGTGTTTACTATAGGTCTTGCGACAGCGCATGCGCTGTCTAGGCTCGACCTAAAAATCAAACAAGGCAAACAAAGGCTGCAGGTGCAAAAGCAGATTGAAGAGTTGATTAGCATCACTTGCAAAGTAACATAGCTCTGAAAAATAAGTCTTTCTGGAGTGAACCGAGAAGCCATTTTGGTGAGGTCTCTTTCCCTTGGAGCATGGCCAGTGGCACAAGGAGCTAACCATAACAGCCATCTTGATAGTGCCTCTCTGAAATCGTTCCCTGTATACCTATGCAGACCTTGTTCAGGCGTGAGCCTGCAGTTCCATAATAACAGACCTGCCAAACTTAACAAGGTTAACTTAATGCTGATTGAAAAAGTGCAGCGCCGATTCATGTAAGGGCTGCCCAGTGCAGGCAAAGCTCCCATCTGGATCAGGTTGTCACTAGGCATCATGTGATCCCTCGGAGCGTGTGGGGCTGGGCAGTGATCTCAGTGTAAAAAAAAAAAAAAAACAACAGAACATGTCCGCACTCACTCCTCCTCCCAGCCACCCGGCTCAATGTAACAGAGGATGAGAAAGAACCTCCTCGCCACATACACACATACACTACATGAGGTTTTGAGCTCGAGAAAAGCAAGGATGCAAACACCTCCATCAAGGATACAGCTAACTTTTCACTGTTGAAATGCGGAGAAAACACACTTGCTTAGCCTTGACCACGTGCACGAAGTTAGGCTGAATAATACATTACAGAAGTGGAGCTTCAACTGTGCACCTGCTTGCAGTGATCTTAGTGAAAAGAAAACAAAAAAACAAACAACAACACAACATGTCCGTGCTCACTCCTCCTCCCAGCCGCCCAGCTCAATGTAACAGACGACTAGAAAGAGCCTCCTCATCAGATACGCTACATGAGGTTTTGCGCTAGAGAAAAGCAGGGATGCATACAACTCCATCAAGGATTACAGCTAACTTTTCACTGTGGAAATGAGGAGAAAACACAATTGCTTAGCCTTGACCACGCGCATGAAGTTAGGCTGAATAATACGTTGCATAAGTGGAGCTTCAACTCGGGCACCTTGATTCTATATTCCTGTAAGTGCTTTCTGTTAAGGTTTAATTTTTGTGACACTGACCTAACCGGCACCAACAGCGATCAGCTTGTGCACCAGGAACGTCCAGAAAACAACGCCGATGCCGCCTTATGTGTAGTGACATCAGACTAAAGCCCCGTCCACTGCAAATCGTGCTTGTTGACCACAGAGAAGCGTTAATTTTAATTAAACCCCAAAAAAAGAAGCAATGTCGGAGGGGTGGTGGGGGCGGGCAAGGAGTGTTATGGGAGGGGTGAGAGGGCCGGCACCTTAAAGAGAAAGCAACTAATAAACACAAAATAAAAATCTGATGAGGCATGAAGCGAGGCGGCCTGACATGGAGTGGGAGGGAGTGCCTTACTGCAGATTTGGCTTGTTTACGTGACGAAGCATAGTGCCATTATCGGCAACTACTCCCACCCCCCGTCTGAGCATGCAAGAATGAATAAATACACAAGACAACTTTGTAGTGGGAAAATATTGCTGCAGGTTTATTCCATACAGGAGTATGCAATATGTGGGTTATCTTACGGTCGATCCAAGGGCGGGGCAGCTGTGCCAACCTATGCTGCCCCCGCCCGCCTGGTGTGCCAGCACTGTGGGGCACCCCGTCAGTGCTACCTTTGATGATCCTCTTCCGGATCACGTGACACGTTGGTCTGTTCTACTCACGCCCTTTTCAGGTCGGATTGTAGCAGGACAAAACCCCGGGTTAGGCAGGCCCCCAACCGCCCGAAGGACTAACGGGGCGCCGTCGCGGTTTTCCAGGAACCTGCCCTGAGGCTCCTTGTCTTTGGCTCTGGCACCCCTACTGTGCCGCGCAGAGGTACCATTACTGTACCGGTCTGCCGCAGAGGTACCCTTACTGTACCAGTCTGCTTCCAGATCGCCCTGTAACTCCGCCTGCAACACAAAAGGAAAACATTAAAACATTCAGAGTACCCTGTCCACCAGCCAGGGCGCCGGGTAAGAGGTGGGGTGGGAGACGGCGTGGCTGGTGAACAGAGACCGCCAGGAGGGGCAGGGGAGGCATATATGCCCTCCCCCCACCTGTCGCACCGGAAGGACGTCATAGAGGCGACCTAGCTAGAGGGCTCCGCAGAACCCTTCCAGAGACTAGAGCGGGTGGGTGGTGCCAAAATGGCCGCGGACAGCCGCATAGTGCCATTATCGGCAATTACTCCCACCCCCCCCCCGTCTGAGCATGCAAGAATGAATAAATACACAAGACAACTTTGTAGTGGGAAAATATTGCTGCAGGTTTATTCCATACAGGAGTATGCAATATGTGGGTTATCTTACGGGCGATCCAAGGGCGGGGCAGCTGTGCCAACCTATGCTGCCCCCGCCCGCCTGGTGAGCCAGCACTGTGGGGCACCCCGTCAGTGCTACCTTTGATGATCCTCTTCCGGATCACGTGACACGTTGGTCTGTTCTACTCATGCCCTTTTCAGGGCGGAGCGTAGCAGGGCAAACCCCCGGTTGGTCAGGCCCCCAACCGCCCGAAGGACTAACGGGGCGCCGTCGCGGTTTTCCAGGAACCTGCCCTGAGGCTCCTGGTCTTTGGCTCTGGCACCCCTACTGTGCCGCGCAGAGGTACCCTTACTGTACCGGTCTGCCGCAGAGGTACCCTTACTGTACCAGACTGCTTCCAGATCGCCCTGTAACTCCGCCAGAGCTCTGGAGGCGGCTCCCGTCGCCGCGAGAGCCCCCCACCAAAACAGCTCATTTCCGACCTGCAATCTGCTTTCTAGGGCCTCGTGCATGTCCAGTGGAAAGTATCCATGCCCACCTGTGGCAATTGCACCCAAGTTTGTCAACCTAACCTAGGCGTACGCCTGGATGGCCATGGTGACAATGGACCCCATCTTTAGCAAAGTAGCCTTAACATTAGCCTGGAACAGCTCGTCTCTGCTCTGCGAACTTACGCCATGAACTGTTCACTCTTTCAGGGATGTTCAACGGCCTCCTCTGACTTAGCTCTGTCCCACCTCTGCGGGGGATCAACTCGGACCACCAGAGTTACATTGACCCATGTAGTTGCTGCTCTCACCAAAACAGCTCATTTCTCACCAAAACAGCTCATTTCCAGGCCTCCTGCAAATCTAAGGGAAGGGATCCCTCCCTACTGGTGATAGATGAACCCCATCTATATCACAATAGCCCTTGACGTGAGCCTGGATCAGCTAGTATCTGATGAAACCAGAGGCCCTTCTGGCCTGTGAACCTGTGCCAAGAACTAATCCCCCTCCTGCTGGAAAGTTCCACTGCCTCACATGACCCAGCCCCGTGCCCACTCTGGGCGGGCCGAATTCAGACACCATGGCTCACATTGCCCCATCTATTTGCTGAACTCACCTAGCTGCCGTCCTTCTAGCACCGTGTGTGCCTGAACACCTGTGTCCCCATCTATGGGACGGCAGCCCACTGGTTAGGTAACCGCTCCCAACCCCGCCTGCCTACTTTGGCTATTCGGGCGAGGAGAATTGTGCTTAACGTTTGCACTGTCCCTCTGCTTTCTAAATCATGGCGCATGGGCATGGTCATAACTGGAAGTATGTGCCAATGATCGAGGGTGCCCTCCTGCCCATGCCATGCATCCCTTATTCCTTATGGGAATTTCGCCTGCTCAGGTCCCTCTGTGGTGAAACCCCCCTAGGCATAACAGCTTAGTTAACATGTCTGCATTAATACAGTGCGCACTGTCTGCAATATGGTGCCTGACGTTACCCTTGGGGCTAATGTAGGCTCCCACCTCCTGCAACCTTTAGTTTCAATCCTCCCGTATTTAAAGTGCTATAACACCAATTCCACAAATTTGTGGGACAGAGTCACCCTTGCTAGATGACCGCTTCCACAACCAGCCTATCTGCTGGGGCTGTCAGGGCGGAGAATATTGTGCTAACTGAAGCAACCCAAAACCTGCCCATAGAGCAAGGTGCCCCTACTCTGGTGCAGTTGCCCAGGTATTTGCACTGGACCCTTTGGCTTGCTTAACTAAAGCTCGATCCCGTGACCCTTGGAGCTCAATCCAGCTATGGACCTCGTTTAGTTGGTTATCCCTGGAATGATTGCCCTCCACAACTTCAAGTCCGCATTCAGCTTACTTTCCAGGCACCTTAAAATGCAGGGTTGGGCATACCAACCCCATATGACCAGGGGGTCATGTGTGTATCACCCATGATAATGTTAGAATCTAAGGTTCCCAGGTTCAAGGATTGCCGCAGCCCCCTTTTGAGGGTCTGCTGAGACCACACTGCCTCACAGCACGTTACCCCGCTACCTCATGTAGCTCCATTAATGCCCTGTTGTGTCCCTGAAAAGACACCTGACAGGATGAACTGTCTGATGAACCCGGAATAAGTGATAATAGGCAAGAGTGCCCTCATGTACTTGCCATGAATCCCTCCTGTCTTACAGAATTACACCTGTTCAGCTCCTGCTGAGGGGACTTCCCTTTTGCTCCCCAATTTTTGGGACAGCAGCACCCTATGTTGGCTTCCAGCGTCCCCAACCCGCCTGGCTGGTCCCGCTCTCCAGGCGGGGCATTAGAGCTTAACGGAGAAACATGGAGCCCACCCTTTGTTCTAGGATGCACTTACTGCGCCCAGTTGACCAGTTTGCACCAACCTTCTTGATTGCTAAACCCTAGTGAACCTCCTAATGGTGTCACCTCTGGTTTGAAAGGGTAATGTATTGTGCCCACTGTTAGCACCACCGCACCCATTCGTGGAGTGACAACTGACAGTCCACCCTGCAGCTGACCCTGTTGCTTAATATGGCCCATTAATGCCCTTGCCTGTCCTTCAACGACCCTGGCGGCATAATGCCCAGCAGCTTGGTGAAGGGGGGTGTTTGGTCCCAGCGTACGACCCAGCTCATACTAGTTTGCACAGTCCCGGTTAGCCTAGGTGAATGGTCCCTCTGAGCTCTGTGTGGGGCCTATTTCACACTTAAACAAATGCCTATTCTCCTGAATTTAGAGTGATGCAAGGTTGGACTGGCGGCTACCATTCTCACTCACGCCTGCATATACTAGGCTCAGAACACGGAACACTTGCTCTATAATGCCTTGGATTCCAGCCTGGCATTCCTATGTCCAGCTACGCCAATCAATAATGGCTCTACTTGATCATACTGACCGAAGACACATGTGGCTGGTGAACAGAGACCGCCAGGAGGGGCAGGGGAGGCATATATGCCCTCCCCCCACCTGTCGCACCGGAAGGATGTCACAGAGGCGACCTAGCTAGAGGGCTCCGCAGAACCCTTCCAGAGACTAGAGCGGGTGGGTGGTGCCAAAATGGCACTAAAGGGCCGCCCTGCTGAGGTGGCCCCCTGCGGGGGCCGCGGACAGCCGCATATCTGGTGTTTCCCAAACAGTGTGATTGGTGCGGCACCCCAGGCTACTTTTTACGGCACACTGGAGTGCCGCGACACATACTGTGAACCACTGAGAAACTGTTTATTTTAATAATTTTAAAAAAAGCAATCTCAGAGGGTTCCTGGGGGCGAGCAAGCAGTGTTGTGGGAGGGGTAAGAGAGTCGGCATGCTTAAAGCTAAAGGAAAGTGATGCCTCCTTTAAGCCGTCACCAAAAGAAACAAGCATTTGCAATGCAATAGGTCTCGCATTTATGCGAGTTTAAGCTATTGGCATTGTAAATGACAATGCCTTTTATTTATGTTTTAAAAACGAAAACAAAAATAAAAGGCATTGTTATTTGCAATGTCAATATCTGAAACCCGCGTAAATGCGAGACCTATTGCATTGCAAATGCTTGTTATGTTTATGCGAAGGGCCCGGTGTGGGAAAGGCTGGCTTGATCCGGTCGAGTTCCTCGGCTGGGAGGAATGGGCACCCACATGAGGGGGGGGCTGCCCAGCTCTGCGGAGAGATCCGAAGCCCCTTCTCAGAGACGCAAAGATACCAAGGAGTTGTAGCGAGAGAGACCGAGGTAAAGGGCAAGGGTAATCTGTATTTTCCCCCGAAAATAGAAACACTCATTTTACCACCCTCTAAAAGATGTAATTCGACGTTTGGGTCGGACTGAAATCCACGACTTCTGGCACAGACCACTGCAGCAATGGCATTAGCCCAGCACACTATCTTCTCACTAGTTCTACATATACGAGGTCGCTTTAATAGCTCCTTCATTAAAAAAACAAACATAATATGAATTTAGCAGAGTAGCACATTTCGGATGAAAAATGGAATTGCATCTTTTTGCTCTGAGAGTTCTCCGTGCCTGCTTTTTGTTAGAGATATAGCTCAGAGGGCTGGCCACCTGCTGCAGAGATCTGCGTACAACTTGCAAATCTTACGTCCACCGCTCACAAGTGTCACCCTTCCAAAGTCCCTCAAATGATTACCCTCGGGCTACCACGCCTATTGTGAAGAGCGCCAAGAAGCAGCTCATTCTGTAGTATGATCTGTGTAAATGGACAGTCCCAAGATCACACATTTAGTGCATCACAGCTGGACAATGTGGGGGAGTGGCGGCATTTTTTATGGAAGGAATGGCCTGCAATATCGCATGGTGCTCGACAGGGGGCGCCCACGCGCTAAAAGGAACAAGAGACAGGTTAGAGTCCGTGAGACCACCAGACAGAGGGAAACTTCTCTTCCCTGCCCTTCCCACCCCCCACATCTTCCTGCCCCGCCTCCAGCCCCCGTCTCTGTTTACCAAGAACCAGAGAGGAGGGTGTATCTTGCCAAGCAGGCAATAAAACAGCACAGCTATTAGGTGAGATCAAATGGTCATCATAGGCCCCAGAAACAGGTCTGACAATGGAAGTTGGATTAATTATGGTGAGGCAGAGAAATAAAGAAGGGAGGGACCAGTGCCCTCAAGTGGAAACGGTTAGTTAAAAAACAAACAAACTTCCATTCTGGGTTACACAGTGATACATGGGCAGACATAGTAAAGATATCCGTAGCTGCAGTAAATTGCTACCTCTCCCTAGCTCCTCCATTCGTATGCTGGATATAGCGCCTAACCCCGTGGTAGTTTAAGCGCTTGTTGCGAGGTTTTCAGTTTGTATTTTTTTATGTCAACGTGCCGGCAGGCTACTAAACGTCATTAAATATTAATAAAGCTGCCAAATCACTGCTCTAAATAATCATTTTGGGCGGCGTCTTTATTTTTCGGTATTCTGCTAACATGTTTGCAAGCAAATAAATGCATTTTGTAAAATTCTGCGCAAGATTTGATTCTGTATCTGAGTGGGTGGACTGATGGATACAAATCTAGTCACTGTCTCACCTCCATGATCCAGTTCTTACGCTCACGGCATCCGTCCTTATTCATTGCAATCGCTCACAAAACGCTTTCCTCATTTAGAAAACAGAAAATTTCCGTAATGATATATAAATATAAAATCGTGCGCTCATGAGCACTCCTGCTCAATAGCATACCGCGTTTTATAAGTTCCTTTATTTTGCCGCACTTTATCATAATTCATTTCAACTCTGTGCGTCGCTGACAATCGAAATCCCACCAGAGGGGATAGCAAATCTGCAGTTTATCAAAATTATGGACACTACTCAGCACTATCAAAACAGAAATTATATTTTTACTTGCACACGCGTGTACAATAGATTGCATCAATATAACAGCTTCCATTTGGAATTATCAGCGATGTGTCTCGAGCACACTGTGCTCGCCGTGTGACGCAAACATGCCGTGCATTTTAAAGATGAATTGGGGAAACGCACGAACATGCATGAAGAGCTGTTTACAATTAAAAACATGTGAACAGAAAGAACAAGCGCGAGCCCTTGTGACAACAGCACGCTCCCTCACACTGTGCAGTGGACACTCAAGCAGTCAGAGGCGTAGCAAGCGAGAAGTACCCCCACCACAACCCTCCATCCTCTGGGTTGATAGAAAAATCACAGCCACTAAAAGGGAGTAAAGTGAGCCCCGCGGTCTGCTTGGTTCCGGTGCCACTGCACCTGCTGCAGTATTGAAAGCTACACCCTTTGCAATTAGTTGTAACGTAACCCCAGTCCTTTAGAGGTGCTTGTTTCGCTTCTCCACGCACGAGAGCCGTACAGCGCATGTCATGCCCCCACTAGTAAGAACCGGCAGCAGGAAACATCAAATTAATTAAATAAACCAAGCGCGGCCGCTAAAGTGAGCGGACCGCGCTGCAAATTAATTAAATACACAAGTGCGGCCCCTAAAGTGAAAGAGGACCGCGCTGCAAATAACAAAAAAATAGTGCTTACTGACTTATGAAGGAGACCGTGTAACGCCACAAGTAAAAGATCCAGTCCTGATGGGCGGTCACAAAAGGAGACAGGGCGGTAACAAGGAGGGACTAAGAAGCCTCATATTGAATCGGAAGCCAGCGTTTACCAAAGACAATGCCATCAGCCAATGAAAAATATGGGCGGAGAGAAGGCGAGGCTTCCACAGCACTTCCACATCTAACCCTACTACAGCATGCCTCGCAGAGCAAGCAGCGCATGCGCACTGCAACGCTAGGCTCGACCTAAAAAGGAGTGCGCACAAAAATACAATAATTAAAGAAAGCGGAAAACCACATGTATCAGGGGCAATCCGCAAGGAGGATCTAAAACAACAAAAGGCAGGAGTAATTAGACATGCTGACCAAACAGAAGCATGCATTTATGAAAGGCACGAAAGAGGAGGGGCTTCAAGCCCTGGTGTACATTACAGAATGCCTCGCAGAGCAGCCCATGCGCAGCCCAGGCTCAACGTAAATAGGAAGAAGAATGAACACTCCTCTCATGTGCGCATTTCCTCCTTCGTGAGGGTTCCACTTTCCCACAATGATTTGTGGAATGAAAACTTCACAGTCAATATATCTAAAAAGCACAGTCAACTTCCTTATAACTGTCAATTTTCCCAAAATATACTAAACTGATTTACACCAAACAATAAAAAGATCTGTTCAAAGTGAAATTCTGTCTTCATGCCAAGTGCCATGGAAATAGACTGGTCGTTGTTCAGACAGTAGAGAGCAAACATTAATATGGAAGTCAGCAGGCTGGTGGGACTAATATATAAGAATTCATCAAAAAAAGAAAACTGAGAAACCACATTGGAGGAAAACGATTTATGGAAACCCAATTTTAATGAAAGAATGTAGGAGAGTAGGATCTGCTTCACATGGGTACCCCCACTTTTTGCTGATGCTTCACTGTTTTTCGACCTTAGTCTGACTGGGGCCCTGCTAATCAGAACCCCAGCCTAGCTGCTTCCTCTCTAAAATGGTTTCCATGTGCCTTAGGCACATCTCTGATTGGAATCTGGAGTGCCCTTATAAGTCCCTAGTATATGGTATACTATGTACCCAGGGCATAGGTACCTCAGAGGCCTACCAGGGGCTGCAGCATGTATTGTGCCACCCCTGGAAGGCCATCCAAAATGACACCACAGGTCTGCTACTGCAGCCTGGGTAAGGTGGTGCATGCACCCCTTACTGTGATATCGGCTACCTATATCACTACATACATACACACATATAAACCTATAAGTCACTCCTATGGCAGGCCTTATCAATCCTGAAGGCAGAGTGTGTGGTTCCTATGTGAGAGGGTGCCCCTGCATGAGCAGGGCCCCTCTGCAGCGTTCGGAGACCCTTCTCTGATGCTGTTTGTAGTGCAGCCTGACCATATACTCTTAAGCGCATTATAACCTCGCGTTAAATGCTAACTTTGGGATGGCTGCACGGAAACATGTCGTGTTTGGTGTCAAACATCTTGGAATACTACCCCCCCGCCAGTTCTGGCGGCGGGGATAGCATTCCACCCTTCTAGAGGGAGAGACATGTACACACCGGTATACCCGGTACTGATTTTCCAGAGCCCTGGCATCACAAAATGGATGCCGCTGCCACAGACACAAGTCTGGCCTCCTGCTGCTGACCGAAACTCCGGCAGGGGAGGCCTGGACAATAGGTTTCCTGTCCCAGGGAGGTGTAACCACCTCCCCAGACAGGATAGTGTGTATTGGTGCTGGGCGGGAGCACTCTCTGGTGCTTTGAAGTCCTGCACTGGGGGCACATTTGGTGTCCCTGTGCATACCCCAGTTCAAACCGGCTCAGGGGCTTCCAGCCCCTGCTCTGGCGCGAAACTGGACAAAGGGAAAGGGGTGTAACCACCCCTCTGCCCTGACCCTCCCATAAGGTGGGGCCACAGAGTATGTCCAACCCCCTACCTTAGTATAAGTATGGGACCCCAGTCCTTAGGACTTTAGATTTACCGGGACGAAACTCTGATACAGAATCCTGGACCTTCGACGCTCTACTTTAAGATTAGAGGACTGAAGAATCTCCCTTGGGGTCAAGGAGTGACTCCCCTGCTTGGCAGGCACCAAAGAAGCAATTGTCCGGTCTGCATCGCTGAAGCTCCCGCCGGACGCCGAAGTCTTTGCATCACCAGAGGTGGATTTCCAGACTTCCCCGAGGCTGTCCCGACTCCCCAGCAAAGCTGAGGCCCGTAGCTGTCGTGGGTAACGTGGAACCGTGACCCCTGGACACCGATCGCATTTGCAAGTGCATCCTCTTCTGGGTCTCCCACGAAGTCGTGCTTTGGGCTCCGAGTAGCCCCAGCCTCCAGCACCGACTGCACCGAAGATCACTGGCCTCCACTCCATGAGTGTCCTGTGAGCCAGATCCAAGTACGTCCACTCGAGGCTCCTTCGCGGTCGCTAGTCCGTTGGCTAGTAGGCCCTCCCGAAGGCCAATCTTCTTCTGCTTGGGCTCCCTGGTTGCTCCAGGCGTGCCCTGACTTACCCTCGCTGGGTGAGTCCCACAGACCTTGCTGGTCTGCAACATCGTCCTTCTTCCATTTCCACGAGACTTGCCGTTGCCAAGGCTTGTTGGGTCCAATCCGGTCGCCGACACCGCTGCAATCGACAGACGTCGTGGGACAGCCCGAATCCAGCTCCTGGTCGTCGTCGACGCCTCCTGGACCTCGTGGCTGAAGAGTCAAGACGACCGTCAACCTACCTGAAGCACTCGACATCGGTGGGCATCTGCTCATCGCCTTCCTGGTCACTGGCTAGTGACCCAGACTCTGTCCCCTCTGCTTTCAGGTTCTTCAGATCTTCGATCCACCTTTGGATCCACCCGAACACTTTCGACTTGGCCGCCAGCAGCACTTTGCAGCAGATCGCCATTGAAAGCGACGACGAAACCCGACCCCGAAAGACATCTATGCACCCGGCTCCCCTGGGTGAGGTAACTCGAGTACTCCGGTGCTCCCGTGGGTATTGACACTAGAACAGCCTAGTTCTCAAAGGGTTTGCTCCAAGTCCTCCTCTAAGTGTCCCTTTTCTTTTAAATTCAAACCGCGACTTTCCCCATAGAAGTTAACGGCGATTCGCGGCTGTGTTCATACACTGCACGCGTCCCCCGTGGGTCACCTGTGTCACTACCTTGGGTGGTTCCTTGTGGTCCAAGCACTTCTACACGCTCTAGGCCCTGTGTCTAGCTCAGTCGTGGTTCTTATACCACTTTATTGGTATATGGTTTGGTACGCCCCTAGGGCTCAAACGTGTATTTGTGCTATTACTGTAGATAACTAACTTATAATTTATGTACTTCGAACTCTAGCCTCATAAAGAGACTAGAGGGGTGTGTTTAGTAATAAATACATATATTTTGAATATATACCTGGTGTGGTCCTCTTTCATTTGGTCACTCAAGAGATTATAGACTGGTAAAACAAGCTGCTTTACATTCCTTCAAGACTTAGCCTGAAGGCTGCTCTCCATAGCTACCACTAGGATAGCTTTCAATAAAGGTTGTCTTTAACCTATCTCCAATAAGGGGTTGTTTGGACTGGTGCAAGGTGCCCACTATAATTAGTGGACAGCATATGCCAGGCCAACTTCTCACATTGGTGTGCAGCGTGTGGGATTCCAGCTTGCTATTGTTTTACCAGATAATCTCAATTGAATTGATCAACTGAAAACCACTAAGGGTACCTAAGGTACATATAAATCAAGCTTAGTAATACAGTAAGTTCTACTGAACTTAGAGTTGTGTGTTAAGGGATAGCACACCCTTTCTACAACTCAAGAGAGTTTAGTAGGCCACACTAGAGTAGGTAGTGCATACACCACACCTCACTAGTAATGTCTTCAAAGCCAGGACCCAGTGAGTCCTCGCCAGAAGCCAGTGGGCTTCTTCCCTCCAAGTATGATAAACTCCCATTCTTGGAATTGAGAGCATTATGCAATACTAGGAAGTTGAAGGCAGGCAAAAGTGCCAGCACCCAACACCTCAGGGAGGTGTTACTAGCTGATGATCTCAGCAGGCCCATAGGGTCTGAAGGGGTAGGCAAAGAGGGTGGGGCAGAAGATGAGGAAGGGGCCAGGGGTGAAGAAACCCAGGCCCCCCCTCTGAAACTGGCCAGGAAGGTGAAAATGACCTTGTCCTGGAAAACCCAATTCCTCCTGTGGAGGAGGAGGAGGAGGATCAGAATGACCTCCCTTTGTCCCCCAGGAAGAGTACTGAGTGTGCCCAGAAGGTCTAGATCTCCTTCTCAGGAGTCTAACCACTCTGACACCTCACTAGGGACCTCTGTCTCCTCTCATAGGAGGGAATCCTCTCATGAGAGGAGGAAGAGACTGATTCAGTATGAGCAAGCCCAGCTTGAACTCAGAAAACAGCAATTGGCTATAGACAGGGAGTCCCTACATCTCTATAGAGAGAGACAAAAGATGGGACTAGAGTCCCATGGTGGCAGCAGTTTCCCCAAAGATAGGGAAAGGTCTTATGACCATAGAAACCTGAGCAAGATTGTCCCTCCCTACCAGAGTGGGGATGACATCCACAAATGGATAACTGCTCTAGAGAGGGCCTGTAAAGTACAGAGGGTCCCTCAGGAGCAGTGGGCAGCAATCTTGTGGCTCTCCTTTGCAGACAAAGGTAGAGACAAGCTCCTCACTGTTAGAGAGGAGGATGCTGATAATTACAAAGTCTTGAAGAGTGCTCTAATTGATGGGTTTGGCCTAACCACTGAACAATACAGGTTAAAGTTCAGGGATACCCAAAAAGCACAGACTCAAGACTGGGTGGACTTTGTTGATTGTTCTGCCAAGGCTCTGGAAGGTTGGTTATTGGGCAGTAAGGTGTGTGACTTCACAGGATTGTACAATCTGATCATGAGGGAGCAGATTCTTAATAACTGTCAAAATCAGCTTTGCATCAGCACCTGGTGGACTCTGATCTGACCTCTCCCCAAGAATTGGGAAAGAAGGCAGACAAATGGGTCAGAACCAGGGTGAGGCAGAAGGTACAGAACCAAGGTGGTGACCCTAAGAAGCAAGATTCGAAAAACTCTGATAAGGGTGGGGAGAAGGGTAAAGATCAAAAGTCTTCACAAGGCCCCCAAAAATCTTCTTCAGGTGGGGATTCACAGTCTAACAAAGGGAAAGGCCAAAGGAAACCATGGTGCAAGGTCTGTAAGCAAAAGACCCACTGGACCAGTGATTGCACCAAGTCCAAAGACTCTACTCCAGCCCCCACCAATGCCCCTAAGGCACCTGCTCCCCCTAGTGCAGTTACAGTTGGTGGTGGGACTACACAAGCCAAGGGTTTAGTAGGGTTGACCCTGGGTAAGGAGATGAGCTCTGACCTAGTCAGAGAACTCACTAAGGCTGTCCTAGTCTGTGATGGAGGCATGGATGTGACCTCCTCTGTGAGTCCCAGTAATCTGGGCAAGTACAGGCAACAGCCCTTAATCAATGGAAAAGAGGCTTTGGCATTTAGGGACACAGGGGCAAGTGTCACCATGGTGACACAAGACCTTGTGAATCCTGGGCAGATTATACTTGGTGAAATGTACCAAGTGACCAATGCTAGCAACGTCAGAACAGACCATACTCTGGCAGTTGTTAACTTCTCCTGGGGAGGGGTAACTGGCCTTAAGAAGGTTGTGGTAAGTGCAGACCTACCCGTTGAATGCTTGCTTGGCAATGACTTAGAAACTTCAGCTTGGGCATAAGTGGAGCTCAGGACCCATGCAGAAATGCTGGGCATCCCTGCTGCAGATGTGTTCGCTGTGACCAGGTCACAAGCCAAAATGTCTAACACTGAACAGGCCTTGGATTCTGGAATAATGGACCAAGTGCCCTCCAAGAAGAGGAGTAGTAGGGTAAAGGCAGTGCCTTCCCCCTTGGCTCAGAAGGAAGATCAGTCTCTTGAGGGGGATGATCTCAGTCCTGAGGAAGGAACTGTCCCAGAGGAGCTTGAACCTGACCAGGTTGAGTTCTTGGGGACAGGGGGCCCTTCCAGGGCAGATCTGAGCCAGGAGCAGCAGAGCTGCCCCTCTCTTGAACCCCTCAGACAGCAAGCTGCTGCTGAGGCTGCTGGGAAAGCTAATGGTCCCCATACTGTGTATTGGGATGATGGACTCTTGTACTCAGAGTGTAGAGACCCCAAGCCTGGTGCCACCAGGAGGTTGGTTATACCTCTGAAGTTCAGGGGCTTCCTATTGACCCTAGCCCATGACATTCCCTTAGCAGGTCACCGGGGCCAGAACAAGACTTGGGACAGAATTGTCCCTCACTTTCACTGGCCCCACATGTCTGAAGACACCAAGGAGTTTTGTCGCTCCTGTGTAACCTGCCAGGCCAGTGGCAAGGCAGGTGGCACTACAAAGGCCCCCTGATACCACTACCTGTGGTGGGGTTCCCTTTGAAAGGGTGGGGATTGACATTGTTGGTCCCATGGATCCCCAAACAGCATCTGGGCACAGGTTTATTCTGGTGGTAGTGGATCATGCCACCAGGTACCCAGAGGCTATTCCCCTTAGGACCACTACAGCACCTGTGGTGGCAAGGGCCCTCCTGGGAATTTTCTCAAGAGTGGGCTTCCCTAAGGAGGTTGTATCAGACAGGGGTGCAAACTTTATGTCTGGATACTTAAAAGCAATGTGGAAGGAGTGTGGAGTGACTTACAAGTTCACCACGCCCTATCACCCACAATGCAATGGTTTAGTTGAGAGATTCAACAAAACCTTGAAGGGCATGATTAAAGGGCTCCCAGAAAAGCTTAGGCGAAGATGGGACATACTCTTGCCCTGCCTTTTATTTGCATACAGGGAGGTGCCTCAAAAGGGGTTGGCTACAGCCCTTTTGAACTTTTCTTTGGTCACCCTGTCAGGGGTCCATTGTGCTTGGTGAAGGAAGGATGGGAGTTACCTCTCAAGCCCCCAAAGCAAGACATAGTGGACTATGTACTTGGTCTCCGCTCCCGGATGGCTGAGTATATGAAAAAGGCAACTAAAAACCTTGAGGCTAGCCAGGAACTTCAAAAAGCCTGGCATGACCAAAGGCTGTACTGACTGTTTACCAGCCAGGACAGAAGGTGTGGGTGTTGGAGCCAGTGGCCCCAGCAGTTCTCCAAGACAAATGGAGTGGACCCCATACCATTGTTGAACAGAAGGGTGAGGTTACCTATTTGGTGGACCTAGGAACACCCAGGAGTCCCCACAGGGTTCTCCATGTCAACAGGTTAAAACCATATGTGGACAGGGCAGACATGGGCTTCCTCATGGCTACTAATGAGGGACAGGAGGAAGAGAGTGACCCACTCCCTGACCTGCTCTCACAGAACCCTGATGATGGGTCAGTGGATGGTGTAGCCTTGGCAGGCAGCCTCACTACCCAGCAGCAGACTGATTGCAGACAGGTGCTCAATCAGTTCAGACACATATTCTCACTGACACCCAGTCAGACTACCTGGTGCACTCATGAAGTGGACACTGGGGACAGTCTGCCTATTAAAAATAAGATTTATAGGCAACCTGACCATGTCAGGGACTGTATCAGGACAGAAGTCCAGAAGATGTTGGATTTGGGAGTTATTGAACCCTCAGATAGCCCTTGGGCTAGTCCAGTGGTCCTTGTGCCAAAACCTCACACCAATGGTGGGAAAAGAGAGATGAGGTTTTGTGTGGACTACAGGGGTCTCAATGCAGTCACTAGGACTGATGCCCATCCAATACCAAGGGCAGATGAGCTAATAGACACTCTGGCCTCAGCCAAGTATGTAAGCACATTTGACCTGACAGCTGGCTACTGGCAGATCAGACTAGCTGATGATGCAAAGCCAAAGACAGCATCATTCTCAACCCCTAGTGGGCATTATCAATTTGTGGTGATGCCCTTTGGTCTGAAGAATGCACCTGCCACTTTTCAGAGGTTGGTGAATACAGTCCTTACAGGTCTGGAAGCCTATAGTGCAGCATATCTAGATGATATTGCTGTCTTTAGCTCCACCTGGGAGGATCACCTGGTCCACCTCAGAAATGTTTTGCAGGCCCTGCAGAAAGCAGGCCTGACTATCAAGGCCACAAAGTGCCAGATAGGGCAGAGTCAGGTTGTGTACCTGGGCCACCTTGTGGGTGGAGGCCAGGTTCAACCACTGCAGAGCAAGATCCAGACCATCATGGACTGGACTGCTCCAACTACCCAGACTCAGGTGAGAGCCTTTTTAGGCCTGACTGGGTACTATAGGAGATTTGTCAAGGGGTATGGATCAATAGTGACACCCCTGAATGACTTAACTTCCAAGAAAATGCCCAAAAAGGTTCAGTGGACAGTTAGCTGTCAAAAGGCATTTGATGACCTAAAGCAGGCCATGTGCACTGCTCCCATTCTACAGAGTCCTGATTACTCCAAGAAGTTCATTGTCCAAACAGATGCATCTGAATTGGGGGTAGGGGCTGTACTGCCACAATTGAATGATGAAGGTCAGGATCAGCCAGTAGCTTTTATTAGCAGAAGGCTGACCCCTAGAGAGAAACGTTGGTCAGCCATTGAGAGGGAGGCCTTTGCTGTGGTCTGGGCTCTGAAGAAGTTGAGGCCATACTTGTTTGGTACTCACTTCCTTGTTCAAACAGACCATAAGCCCCTCTTATGGCTAAAACAAATGAAGGGTGAAAACCCCAAACTGCTTAGGTGGTCCATTTCCCTACAGGGGATGGACTTCACAGTGGAACATAGACCTGGGAGTCCATGCCAATGCAGATGGACTCTCTAGGTACTTCCACTTAGAACATGAAGACTTAACTGGGCAAGGTTAGTTTAATGTCCCTACGTTTGGGGGGGGGGTTGTGTAGGAGAGTAGGATCTGCTTCACATGGGTACCCCCACTTTTTGCTGATGCTTCACTGTTTTTCGACCTTAGTCTGGCTGGGGCCCTGCTAATCAGAACCCCAGCCTAGCTGCTTCCTCTCTAAAATGGTTTCCATGTGCCTTAGGCACATCTCTGGTTGGAATCTGGAGTGCCCTTATAAGTCCCTAGTATATGGTATACTATGTACCCAGGGCATAGGTACCTCAGAGGCCTACCAGGGGCTGCAGCATGTATTGTGCCACCCCTGGAAGGCCATCCAAAATGACACCACAGGTCTGCTACTGCAGCCTGGGTAAGGTGGTGCATGCACCCCTTACTGTGATATAGGCTACCTATATCACTACATACATACACACATATAAACCTATAAGTCACTCCTATGGCAGGCCTTATCAATCCTGAAGGCAGAGTGCGTGGTTCCTATGTGAGAGGGTGCCCCTGCATGAGCAGGGCCCTCTGCAGCGTTCGGAGACCCTTCTCTGATGCGGTTTGTAGTGCAGCCTGACCATATACTCTTAAGCGCATTATAACCTCGCGTTAAATGCTAACTTTGGGATGGCTGCACGGAAACATGTCGTGTTTGGTGTCAAACATCTTGGAATACTACCCCCCGCCAGTTCTGGCGGCGGGGGTAGCATTCCACCCTTCTAGAGGGAGAGACATGTACACACCGGTATACCCGGTACTGACTTTCCAGAGCCCTGGCATCACAAAATGGATGCCGCTGCCACAGACACGAGTCTGGCCTCCTGTTGCTGACCGAAACTCCGGCAGGGGAGTCCTGCACTGGGGGCACATTTGGTGTCCCTGTGCATACCCCAGTTCAAACCGGCTCAGGGGCTTCCAGCCCCTGCTCTGGCGCGAAACTGGACAAAGGGAAAGGGGTGTAACCACCCCTCTGCCCTGACCCTCCCATAAGGTGGGGCCACAGAGTATGTCCAACCCCTACCTTAGTATAAGTATGGGACCCCAGTCCTTAGGACTTTAGATTTACCGGGACGAAACTCTGATACAGAATCCTGGACCTTCGACGCTCTACTTTAAGATTAGAGGACTGAAGAATCTCCCTTGGGGTCAAGGAGTGACTCCCCTGCTTGGCAGGCACCAAAGAAGCAATTGTCCGGTCTGCATCGCTGAAGCTCCCGCCGGACGCCGAAGTCTTTGCATCACCAGAGGTGGATTTCCAGACTTCCCCGAGGCTGTCCCGAGTCCCCAGCAAAGCTGAGGCCCGTAGCTGTTGTGGGTAACGTGGGTAACGTGGAACCGTGACCCCTGGACACCGATCGCATTTGCAAGTGCATCCTCTTCTGGGTCTCCCACGAAGTCGTGCTTTGGGCTCCGAGTAGCCCCAGCCTCCAGCACCGACTGCACCGAAGATCACTGGCCTCCACTCCACGAGTGTCCTGTGAGCCAGCTCCAAGTACGTCCACTCGAGGCTCCTTCGCGGTCGCTAGTCCGTTGGCTAGTAGGCCCTCCCGAAGGCCAATCTTCTTCTGCTTGGGCTCCCTGGTTGCTCCAGGCGTGCCCTGACTTACCCTCGCTGGGTGAGTCCCACAGACCTTGCTGGTCTGCAACATCGTCCTTCTTCCATTTCCACGAGACTTGCCGTTGCCAAGGCTTGTTGGGTCCAATCCGGTCGCCGACACCGCTGCAATCGACAGACGTCGTGGGACAGCCCGAATCCAGCTCCTGGTCGTCGTCGACGCCTCCTGGACCTCGTGGCTGAAGAGTCAAGACGACCGTCAACCTACCTGAAGCACTCGACATCGGTGGGCATCTGCTCATCGCCTTCCTGGTCACTGGCTAGTGACCCAGACTCTGTCCCCTCTGCTTTCAGGTTCTTCAGATCTTCGATCCACCTTTGGATCCACCCGAACACTTTCGACTTGGCCGCCAGCAGCACTTTGCAGCAGATCGCCATTGAAAGCGACGACGAAACCCGACCCCGAAAGACATCTATGCACCCGGCTCCCTGGGTGAGGTAACTCGAGTACTCCGGTGCTCCCGTGGGTATTGACACTAGAACAGCCTAGTTCTCAAAGGGTTTGCTCCAAGTCCTCCTCTAAGTGTCCCTTTTCTTTTAAATTCAAACCGCGACTTTCCCCATAGAAGTTAACGGCGATTCGCGGCTGTGTTCATACACTGCACGCGTCCCCGTGGGTCACCTGTGTCACTACCTTGGGTGGTTCCTTGTGGTCCAAGCACTTCTACACGCTCTAGGCCCTGTGTCTAGCTCAGTCGTGGTTCTTATACCACTTTATTGGTATATGGTTTGGTACGCCCCTAGGGCTCAAACGTGTATTTGTGCTATTACTGTAGATAACTAACTTATAATTTATGTACTTCGAACTCTAGCCTCATAAAGAGACTAGAGGGGTGTGTTTAGTAATAAATACATATATTTTGAATATATACCTGGTGTGGTCCTCTTTCATTTGGTCACTCAAGAGATTATAGACTGGTAAAACAAGCTGCTTTACATTCCTTCAAGACTTAGCCTGAAGGCTGCTCTCCATAGCTACCACTAGGATAGCTTTCAATAAAGGTTGTCTTTAACCTATCTCCAATAAGGGGTTGTTTGGACTGGTGCAAGGTGCCTACTATAATTAGTGGACAGCATATGCCAGGCCAACTTCTCACAGACAATTTTAAGGAAATACAAATAAATTGTAATTTAAAGGAAAGGCAATGTAAAGGAAAAAACAAAAATTACATTTAACTTGGATGGACTTTAAGACTAGTGAAGGGGTTTATATGTTCAGGGATGGGTATTGTTTAGTGACGGTCAGGGCTTTTTCGGGTTCAGGGATGGGTGGAGTTTAGGGATGGTGAGGCTTTTTTTTAGGTATCAGCAATGGGTGGGGTTTAGGGCTGGTGATGGATTTTTATGGTTCACGGATGAGTGGAGTTTAAGGGTGTGAACTGTTTTTATGATTCATGAATAAGTGGAGAGTTGGGGTGATGAGGGTTTTTAAGGTTCAGTGATGGGTAGAGGTTAGGGCAACAAAGAGTTTTAAGGGTTCAGGATTGGGTGGCGTTTAGGATGGCGAGGGGTTTTAAGGATTGGCTCTAATTTAGATGTAAAATGGGTTTTTAGGGTTTAGAGTTGGGTAGAGTTTAGAGGTAGTGAGGGGTTTTGGGGGTCATGGATGAGAAGTGTTTAAGGGTGGTAAGACTTTTTGGGGGTTCAGGAATGGGTGGAGCTTGAGTGTGGTGAGGGGTTTTAAGTGGTATGGAATGGGTGGCTATAGGCATAGAAAGATGTTTTTACGGTATAGGAATGGGTGGAGTTTGGGGATAGTGAGGGGTTTTATGGTTCACAGATGGGTGGATTGTAGGGGCTGAAAGGGCTTTTAGGATTCAGGGATGGTGTAGTTTAGGGGTCAGGGATGGTTGTAGTTTAGGTGTAGTGAGGGGTTTTCAGGTTTCTGGGATGGGTGTGATTTAGTGGTAGAACAGCCTTTTGGGGTTCCGGCATGTGTGTAGTTTAGGTGTGGTGAGGCGTTTTTAAGGGGCAGAAATTAATGGTCTTTAGGGGTTCTGAGGGGTCATGGATGGATGGTGTTTAGAGATGGTGAGGGATCCAAAGTAATTGTTCGCTAATGTAAAAAAATATAAAGCTGAAAAAATGTTCCCTGAAGTAAATACCTCTGACAAAACTGTTTCTGAAAGTAACACCTCCAACCACTGTATTTACACCTAAAAAAATAAGCATGCAGCAGCCAATTTCACACAAAAATACATTCTATGAATTGGTTTCTATGAAATGGTAACTGCCATTCATTCTGAAAATTTCCATTAAAAAGTTTAAGTGAAATGGTTTCTCAATAATGGTATTCCACAAAATAGTTTTTCTATTAAATCAGATACAAACCAGGAGGATAGCTCAACTGCATTAGGCAAGGCTCAGGGAAGCCTATTTCCTTCACCGGAGAGCAGAGATTGACTTCGGCCACAGTACACATACTTTCACCTCCTGGTTCTTGAGTTGGTCACAATGATGAATTCGTCACAAATGAATGTATGACGTTGCAACGCATGCGTTTACAATGCATGCCTTTACAACGCGGTTGTTACAACGACCGCGTTGTTACCACGCGTGCCAACGACTTGCTATAGGGGGCGCGCTGGACTTAGGAATACTATTAATTACTATTCCTACTCCAGTTTGTGCAACAGCAGGGAAGGTGTTGGATTTAAAATCCAACACATTCCCTGGGGTTGCACGCCCCCTACAGCAAGTCGTTGATACGACTTGCGATGTATTGGCACGCGTGGTAACAACGCGGTCTTTGTAATGACTGCGTTGTAAAGCCATGCATTGTGGAAACAGCGTTGTAAACGCTGTTTCCCGTCACAAATCCTTCACAATTAACACCAACAAAATTGAGCTCTTTATAGTGGACAAGGACCAATTTTCCTATTCCTCCAACTCATGGCCTGCAGATGCTCATAACTATATCTTTGCGTCTGCAGATGCCTCAAGAAGATATGGAGGAGCAACGAAACCCCGGAAACTCACGCAACCTTCAAATCCGCCTTCAACGCACACCACCTCCTCCTCCTGAAAATCACCAAGAAAATGCCCCTCCAAGACAGAATCAATGGCAACGCACACAATAGCAAAGAACTCTTCGCCATCGCCAATGAGTTCACCAGGCCCAACAGCGAGACCACAGACGTTGCCCCTCCCAAGACCTTTGTAACAAACTCGGCACCTTCTTCCACCACAAGATCAGGAAGATCTACGACAGCTTCGACACCCTTGACCCAGCCGCCACGCCCGCCACCATTGCACACAACCAAGCCACCCCTCAACAGACTGTGCTTTGCTGGACACAGCTCACTATAGAGGACACGCTCAAGACCATGAACAGCATCCACTGAGAAGCCCCGACGGACCCATGCCCCCATCACATCTTCCACAGAGCAGCTGACTCCCCCCAGCTCTGCAGCACCATTAACTGCTCCATCGAAACTGCCACCTTCCCCGATGACTGGAAACATGCCGAGATCAACACCCTGCTGAACAAGCCATCCTCAGACCCGATTGACCTCAAGAACTTCAGACTGATCCCCTTCCCAGCCAAGGTCATGGAGAAGGCCAACAACGCCCAGCTCTCAGAGTTCATCAAAGCGAACCACGTCCTGGACATCTCCCAATCTGGCTTCCGAAGCAACCTGTTAGAAATGGGGGTCTCTGGTTGGCAAGGGCTTGCACCGTTGTCCAAATAGGGACTCTTCTTCCTAGTCAGGATAAGGGAGTTACACTCCTAAAATAACCCCTGCTCACCCCCTTGGTAGCTTGGCACGAGCAGTCAGGCTTATCTTAGAGGCAGTGTGTAAAGCATTTGCACAAAACCAACAGTAATACAGTGATAACACTACAAAGGGACCCCCACACCAGTTTTAGAAAAATATCCAATATTTATACACTTAAAATAAGGCCAAAACGATAAAAATCCACAATACAGTACTTAAAAAGGTATACTTTGCAAGAATACATGAAAAACACAGTTCGGACGAGTCGGTAGCTCCGAACAGGGCTACCGCGATGCTGAAAACAACAGAGTCTAACAGTTCTAGCTGACTGCGTCAGTACAGGCCAGCGAAAGCGTGAACGGACTCGGTAGCAGTACCTTTCTCGTGGCGGCTGACACTTTGTTGCGAGCCGGTCGTGACAACCGTCGCGGTTGCATTGCAAAATGGAAGCGGTGCAGGGGGCGGTGTCCTCTCAATGCGGTGCAGGCAGTGGCTCGGTGATGATCGTCCAGACGGCGTCGGTGAGACCAAGGCTTACGGTGCAGGGCGAGACGGTGCTCGATGCGGTGCTTGCAGGTTGCAGTGCAGGCGACAGAGCCGGTTAGCGGGAGCTGGCGTCGGTCGGCCCAGACGGCGCTGTGGGAAGAGGCGGTGCGTCGTGAAACTTACGAGCGGTGCCTCCAGCCACGTTGCGGTCACGGGTGTCGAAGTCAGCAGCAGCGACGGCGTCAGTGAGACCAGGATGGCGAAGTGAAGTGAGGCGGTGCGGACTGCGGTGCCCACAGGTCACGGTGCAAACAGCGGCTAAGTGGCAGCGGCGGGGGTCGTCGTCGGTGAGACCAGGGTTGCGGTGCGAGATGCAGACGGTGCCGTCTGCGGTGCCGTCAGGACACAGATCCAGCGACGGAGTCGGTGACGGAGTCGGTTGCGTTTCCCTTCTCTGTGGCAACTGAAACAGTGGTTCCAGAAGCGGTACCCAGAGGTTGGTGAAGTCTTTGCAGTCCCTGAGACTTCAGAACAGGAGGCAAGCTCTAATTTAGGCCCTTGGAGATACTCAATAAAGAAGTTGAAGAAAGTTCAGTCCAGTCCTTTCACTGCCCAAGACAGAAGCAGCCACTGCAGGCCAACACAGCAAAGCACTCAGCAAAGTGGTAGTTCCTCCTCACAGCTTCTCCAGCTCTTCTTCTTGGCAGTCTTCTTGGTCCAAAAGAGTTCTAACGTTCTGGGGTCTGTGCCCCAATATTTATACTCCAAATTCCTTTGTCCTCTCAGGCAGAGAATGTCTGTGCTTAGTCCAAACCAGCTTGGTCCTCTCTGGCCCAGCTTCCCAGCGGGAGGCGGAGACAGCATTGTCCAAGGTAGACAGGGCCTATTCAGGTGCTAGTGAAAACTCCTACTACTACTCTGAATGCAGCCCAGGTCTATTCAGCCCAGCCCTGACTCATCCAGACTCTCTGGAGCCACAGCACATCCTCAGCCCCTGTCACTCCTGATGGAGCAGGGTAAATGAAAATTTTTTAACCTCCTAATAATTTTCGTAAAATAATTAATAAACATGTTCGTTTAAAACCAACAATGTATGTTACATGTAAAGGGTTAAAGGTAACACGCTATTTTGTGTGCAAATTAATCAACTTATAATTGTTTACGTGTCTAACATAACATAATATTTGCGTACTAATAAAATAATAAACGCATGATTTGTGCTTTTTAAATAAAACGTGTGGTTGCAAAATAAAGCGATGGTAAGTAAGGGACGGCTTTATATGTTGCTTTTTGCTAGGTAATACCTAATTGGGGTACGTAGAAAGACGGGAGGGAAACGAAAGGGTTTATATTCTTTATTTTAACAATATTTTGTTTATCTTTGAAAATAGTGCGCTTAGGCCTGTTGAGCAGCGATATAAAATGGCCGCCATAAGCTAGAGTACGCATGTCCAAGAAGCCGTGTGGTAGAGGAGAGAGGCTGTGGAAAAGGATGACCACGTGTTCGTGCTGAGAGCATAAGACGGAAGTATGGTCAAGGCTATTGTGACCTTTCTGAGCAGATGTGTGCCAAGATGATCAGCAAGAAGCGTGAGAAGTCAAACTGAATAAATGGACGGAACTGTTGAATCTAAAAAGTTGCAGAAAAAGATACAAATTGGACTGATCGAAAAGGATGAGCAATGTCATGAACTGTGGGAAACGATGGAAGCATGGACATTCCACAAGGAACTGGTTAAGACAAGGAAGTTTGATTAAAATGTATATGGGCCTGAGTGAACCAATGAGAGAGAATCACGCCATGAAGATGCAACATTTTTATTCAGTAAGCTAGAATTAGGGTATAAGAAGACCTACTCTTGGTGGGAGGGGTTAGATGCTGGAGAGTGAGATGCTGGAGAGTGAGATGCTGGAGAGTTAGATGCTGTAGATGGGTGAAGTTGCGGTTGCTGATGCTGACGAGCTGATGCTGCTGCTGCTAATTTTTATTTCCAGTTGAGTATAAGATGCTGCTTTTGGAGAACCTTTTTATTCCTGATAGATTTTTCAGTTAGAACTATTAGATTTTTCCAAGACAGATAGATTGATCTTTTAGAGTTCTTGCTATGACAACCTTATTTTTCCGTCTAATAGATATGCATTGCAATTTCAATTTATTCTTATATTGATGATAAATGTAATAATCTGAATAATAAGCTTAAACTCATTTCTTGCTTCGAAACTTTATATAAACTTTATTATTCTTTAAACAAATGACTCAGTGATTCTTTAGCTCAATGATTAAGGTAAATTGTTAAAGAGTTCATTGTGATTGAGCTGGTCTTAATCACCATCAACTGATTCCTACTAGTTGGTCCATCGACCAATGAGCGGAATACCTTAAAGCAAATGAGAAACATTATGTCATGTTAAAAGAGGTATCCCGTCTCCTTCCAGCGAATCGTTTTCTCCTAGGTTAAGGACGGAGGAAATCCAGGGAATAAATGAGTAAGTGAATGTATATGCGGTGTTATGGGCCCCACCGTCATATGGATATAGTTTGTGTGTTGGAGGAATAGTTGTACCTGGATGACCGAAGCATATAGGAGAATAATTTTTATTGTTAGCGCTGGATCAGATTTCTTGGTAGCAGAGTTATGGTTACTATAGATTAGTTTGGTGATTATTGATTATTGATAAGTTCATGTCTAACACTTTATGTTGAGTCGAGTTATGTTATATGTAAGTTTTCACGCTTCCGGGATGTAGGAAGTGGAACACGTGTGGCAAGAGAAGTCACATGGAATGGTGCATTGTCTGAGTTCATATTGGTGATAACACAGGTTGTGTTATGATAGGGACATTTTTCCGTATAAAAGGTGTGTAAGTGAAATAGTGATCGGTTTTCTTGTGAAACTCTGGCCTTAATTCTCAGGAGCAGTATAGTCTCCACATGTGTTTTATCCCCAGAGAAACGGGTTTATTGCTTGCTTGAAAGAAGGGTAAGGTAGAGGGAAGTGCTACTTTATCGGCGAAACTGAAAATTCTGTGGTAGGGTAGAGGTAAGCGCTGCCTACTGGAAAATACAGAATTCTTGTGTAAATGGACAAAGCTATCTCTTTTGTTTAGCGAATCAGATAATGGAAATGTGTTTTAAATGTTGTAACTAACGAAGAATTGTTGAAAAAGAAATTGCCGATAAATTTGTAAAGGAGGGGTTAAGAGCAGAACTGACGTAGACAAAAGCCGCGCTGGGATTGGTCAGTGCGCGGTAGACAGAAATCGCTCTGATTGGAGCTTTGGTGTGAGTCGCGCCAGGATTGGTCGAATAGCCTAGTGACGTGGAAGTTTGTGATTGGAGTGTTAGTGTGAGTCGCGCTAGTATTGGTTGGAATAACGCATAGAGAACAGTGTTGAATTGCGGATCGTTTGAGGAGAAAAAGCGATTGTGAATCATGTCGTATTATGAGTATGGTAGAGAGAAAACGTCATGGATGTCGAAAGTTAAGAACTTCTTTAAGAAAGACAAAAAGGTAGTGACTAGAGAGGGACAGATAATTCCTCCGCCGAAATCACCAGCTTCGCATATGATGCTGAAATATGGATATCATACATGCATATGGTTAGAAAATTGGACAAAATATACCAAGAATGATGGAGCATTGGCTTTCCCTGAGAATGGTTCATTTAATGTAGCTGTACTACGGAACTTGAGAGAAAAGATGGCAATGTTAGAACCTAGACCTAGACCGACACAGTTTGAAGCTTTAACGGAATGGGAAGATGAGATGTATGAACGACAGAGATTCAGAGGATTAAAGAATCATGAGTTTGTGCCTGGATGGTTATGGGGAGTAAATCATGAAGACAGAATAAAGCGTTGGAGATATGCTAATATGTCAGGAGGTTTGTTTCCAGCTTTTACAGTTGAAGAAGAAGCAAAGAGAAAGTGTACAGAGAAAAAGAAACATGTAGTTATAGAAAAGTATGTGTATGGTGGTAGTGAAACGGATGACGAATTGCTGGAAGATATTTTAAACAGAAACCCACCTCCATACCAACAGACTTCTGCGGTGGTGACACCTAATGCACCGCCAATGGAAACTGGGAGGAATAAAAATCCCGAACGAAGAGATGAGACAAATAGGTCACAAGATCAATTAAAAACTTCACAAAATGAAGAGATAGAAAGTGACAATGCAACTGAATTAGCAAAAACCACAAGAGAATTGACTGAGAAAATAAGAGCATTGACAAAGAATATGGAAGCTGTAACTGTACCAGTGACAATAGGTCCAGTAATGCCAATTTTTGAGAATCAGAAAATTGATGAACGTTCTTTAGTGATTCCCAAGAATTCACATTTGCAAAGAAAAAGAGAAGGGATGGAACTGAATAATGAAGGTGCACACCATTTGGCTAGTACCTATAGACCAAGCCCACCTACTAATTTGACGATAAATGAGAATGAGATTAGGAGAATACCTATGGTAACGGAGACTGCATCAGGGACACCAGAAAGAAGTAGCAATTGGATAGAATTAAATAGTACGCCTGTAGGTCCGACTCCAGATGAGTTAAATGAATGGATGAAAGCGCTAAAAACAAAAGAAACAGAAGTAAAACCATTAGATGTAATTAGGTTGAAAATAGACATGGAAGAATTGATTTTAGGAACGATTGGTACAGAAAAATTAAAAAATTATCAGGATGATGAGATTATGTTTTTGTGCAAAAGTCTTACATGGAGAGCTAGAAATTTACATGACAAATTGGAAGAAACAGCACGTGAACTAGGAGTAAAGTTTGTAAAAGTGAGAACGTTGCAGAAACCATACAGAGTAGATTTTTGTGAGAAAGATATAGAGAATTTGAACACATCAGGAAGACTGACCCAAATAAAAGAGTTAATTGTTTTACTGAGAAAATGGGGTGATGTGGATAGATGGAGAAATAGATGGACGAAAAAGAACGAGAAAACAACAGATAAAGCATCTTTGGCTTTTGCAGTGACAGATAAGGAACCAGTTGTAAGGGAGTACCCGATGAGAGAAACTCCAGGTGGTAGTTATGTGCATGTTCCATGGACTAGACAGGATATACTGTCATTTACAAATGACTTCCCAAAGTTGAGAGAAAAGCCAGTAGAATGGTACAGACAAGTGGAAAGATTTGTTAAGGTTTCAAAAGTGTTGTGGATAGACTTAGATGGATTGTTTGATATAGTAGTGCCAGCTGATTTGTGGACAGAATGTAAGATTACTATTGATTGGCCAAGGGATGCTAAAACAGGAGCGCCAGGACCAGAAGTGATGAGGAAGTATGACCAAGTAATTACCTTTTTGAAGAATAAGATTCCACCTAAAGAAACAGATTGGGTAAAAATAGACAGAACAACGCAGGAAAGTAAAGAATCAGTGCATTCTTATTACGAAAGGCTGTTGTTGGTTTTCAAACAATACAGTGGTTATGAGACACTAAATGAGAAGGATATGAGTCATTTTGTATATAGATTTGTGTATGGATTGAAACCAGAGATAAGTGAAATGATTAAGCAGCATATGATTTGCTGGCAGAATAGCACAGTTGACGAAGTTTTGAGATATGCTAAGTATTGCAGTGATGATATTGAGAGTAGACAGCGAAAATTGAAAGAAAAAGCCATGTGGGCACAGGTGAAAGTTGCAGAGAAGCAAGAAGCTCAATTGAGTAATACCGGTAATGAAGCAGGACAGGTTAGATCTCGACCAAATATAGGTAAAGGAAAAGGACAAATGAGCATAGATGAGGCAAAGAAAAAGTGGCCATGCCACAACTGCAGAAAGCTAGGGTACTGGAGAAACGAGTGTAAATTTCCTCCAAAACTTAATGTGGAAAATCAATCATTAAATTCACAGGTGCAGAGTGAGGTAGTTACTCAACAAAGTCAGGTGCCACAACCACTGCTTCCCAAGAGTGTTAACCAACAGAAATACAGTGCAGAAACAGGATTCTACGGAGGAGAACAGGTAACACAGTTGCCGAGGCAGCTGCAATTTCTCAATATTGGTTACGACAAGATGAGGATGAAACGGATGAAAGTTTCTGACGGTGCCTAGGAGAGGGCGAAGAGTGCGTGCTTGGCGCAACTCTAGAGGTAGATCAGTCTGGTCCATTTGTGGATGGAGAAGTGAATGGTGCAAATGTAACATTCCTTGTGGACACTGGAGCTACCCGTTCTACTGTTAGGTCAGTGGAAATTCCAAACCTTCCTCTCTCAGGTGAACATATCCAAGTAGTTGGAGTTTCAAATCAGCAAATTAAGACGCCTCTTACTAAATTAGTGGAGGTAAGAATTGGTCCATTTAGTGAAATGCACCGATTTGTGGTATGCGATTGTAGTCCCGTGAACCTATTAGGACGCGATTTATTGTGCAAGATGAATTGCACTATCTATTGTACTCCAGATGGAATTGCATTTCAGACCCCAGATAAAGATGTGCTGTATAAAATGACAATGGTGAATTTAGAACCAGAAGTAAATGATTTGTTTCCTGTATTTGATGCAGAGAAAATCCCAATTGAATTGAAAAAGACAGTGAAAGAAGAAGTGTGGGACTTTACAGGAGAAGATGTAGGATTAATGAAAGAAGTAGATCCCATTAAAATAACAGTAAAAGAGGGAACGAGTTACCCAAATACGCCCCAGTATAAATTGACACCAGAAATAATTGAAGGAATAACGCCAGTAATAAATAAAATGGTTGAACAAAAGATTCTAAAAGAAATCATGAGCAGTCCATGTAATTCGCCAATAATGGGACTGAAAAAGCCAAACGGAACATATAGAATTGTACAGGATTTGAGGAAGGTAAACAAAATTGTAGTGCCTTGTTGCCCAATAGTACCGAACCCTGCTGTGATTCTATACCAGATTCCACGTGAAGCAGAATGGTACACAGTAATTGATTTATGTCATGCATTTTTCTCTATTCCATTGCATCCAGATAGCCAGCCATTATTTGCGTTTAGGTTTGGAGAGCGTATTTTGGCATGGTGCCGAATTCCTCAAGGGTACACAGAAAGCCCCTCAATCTTTAATCAGATTCTAAAGAAATTGTTGGAAGATTTAAAAATGCCAGAAAAGTCAGTGATGGTTCATTATATTGATGACCTACTGGTGGCATCAAAAACAAAGGAAGCATGTGTCAATGATACAATTGCTTTGCTGAATCATTTGGCAAAAAGAGGACATAAAGTGTCCCCATCAAAATTGCAGTTTTGTCAACAAGAAGTCCAATATTTAGGGCATAAAATTGAGAAAGGAGTGCGAAAGGTAACGACTGAAAGAATAAAAATGATTCAAGGAATGAGAGCTCCAATGACGCAAAGAGAGGTAAGAATGTTTCTGGGAATGGTTGGATATTGTCGACAATGGATAAGCGGTTTTTCGCTGATTGCTAAACCGTTGCAAAAACTGACAAAGAAGGATGTTAAAGATCCTTTTGAAATGAATGATGAGGAAATGAAAGCATTCAGAGAGCTGAAAAAGAAATTATGTGAGGCTCCAGCATTAGGAATGCCTGACTATGAGAAAGATTTTGAGTTGTATTGCAGTGAAAGAGATGGATGTGCATTTTCAGTTTTGGTACAGTGACATGGAACTATGAAAAGACCCATTGCATATTTTTCAGCAGTTTTAGACCCTGTAGCGAAAGCATTGCCTGGATGTTTGAAAGCAGTTGCTGCTACTTGTGTGAGTCTGGAACAGAGTGAAGGCATAGTGATGGGATATCCACTGAGAGTATATGTTCCACATTCTGTGGAAATTCTCTTGACAAGAACGAAAACACAGTACATGACACATAGTCGGCTGACTAGGTATGAAAAAGTAATTTTGAGTGCAGATAATGTGACCATTGACAGATGTATGAATGTGAATCCTTCGACATCTTTACCAGATGAAGAAAGTATAATTGAAATGGATGAAGTAGATCACGATTGTCTGAATGTGCTTGAATATTGTACAAAACCGAGATCAGACATACGAGATGAGCCCTTAAAGGAATCAGATTATATTCTGTTTGTGGATGGCTCATGTTTGAGAACGAGTGATGGAGTTCTAAGTGCAGCATATGCGGTTTGCACAGTAGCAACTGTAATGGAAGCATCTTGTCTGAAAGGGATACGGTCTGCCCAAGTCGCAGAACTAGTAGCTCTGATTCAAGCATGCAAGTTGGGAAGAAATGTACGGGTTACGATTGTGACAGATAGCCAGTACGGCTTTGGGGTGGTGCATGATTTCGGTCAGATTTGGTCACAAAGAGGTTTCTTGACGTCTGCAGGAACGCCAATTCGAAATGGAAATTTTGTGAAAAAGTTGCTTGAGGCGATACAGCTGCCTAAACAGATTGCTGTTGTGAAGTGCAATGCACATAAAAATGGCGAGGACTACATAACTGTCGGTAATAAATATGCTGACGAGATTGCACAGTACTGTGCAAAGAATGTGGTTTCTTTAAACAAAAGTCGAGAAAGAGAGCATATTTCTTGTCCTTTGCTTTTTACTAACCCTGTTGAGACATGGGATGAGGTGAGACAGTTACAGGAAGCTGCAGATGATGAGGAAAAAGATACATGGATAAAAGCAGGATGTAGAAAACATGAAGAAAATGATGTTTGGGTTTACAGAGATGAAAGACCAGTTATGCCTGATAGCATGATTTCTGACATGGCACGGATGTACCATGGACAAGCCCATATTGGGAGAGATTCAATGATCAGACTTTTTAGACAAACATGGTATAATCCAATATTCAGAGCCATAGCTGAGAGTCTTTGTCAGAGATGTCTTATTTGTCAACAGTTAAATCCAGGAAGGAAGACAGTAGTGAGTCTAGGAACAATAGGACGAGAAGGAGGTCCGTTCACTAGAATGCAAATGGATTTTATTGAAATGCCCCCTTGCAGCAGACTAAGGTATGTCCTAGTGGTCGTCTGTTTGTTTTCCCGTTGGGTGGAAGCATACCCAACCAGAAGGAATGATGGAATAACGGTAGCAAAACTTATGCTGCGAGAATTCATTCCGAGGTATGGTTTTCCAGTCACGATTGAAACAGATAGAGGAACACATTTCCAAAATGAATTAGTTAAACTGATTTGTGAAGCACTTAGTATTAAACAGAAACTGCATTGTGCATACAGACCAGAGGCTTCTGGAATAGTAGAGCAAGTGAATGGAACAATTAAGAACAGGTTAGGAAAAATGTGTCAAGCTACAGGACTCAAATGGCCAGATGCCTTGCCATTAGTTTTAATGACAATCAGAAGTATTCCGGAAAGGAAAACTGGACTCAGTCCCCATGAGATAATTATGGGACGAGCAATGAGACAAGCACAAGTACCTGTCAACAAACTACTGACTATAACTGATGATCTAGTGCTGGATTATTGCAAAGGATTGGCTGATGTGGTGCGTTCTGTGTTTCATCAGGTTGGACCGGATGCGACCACTCTTGAAAGAAAACCAGCTCACGACTTGAATCCAGGAGATTGGGTCCGCATAAAAGTCCACAGGAGAAGAAACTGTTTGGTTCCTCGCTGGGACGAACCACGAC
Organism: Calotriton arnoldi; assembly: GCA_963921515.1. Taxonomy (NCBI): domain Eukaryota; kingdom Metazoa; phylum Chordata; class Amphibia; order Caudata; family Salamandridae; genus Calotriton; species Calotriton arnoldi. Next base: position 2,726,084 of record CAWUFW010000353.1, on the reverse strand, counting down.
AAGTGATCCTGGTGACAACCACTGCAGTCAAGTGTGCAGGAGTGAAGCACTGGGTGCATGCCAGTCACACCATTAGAGTTCCAGAACCTGAAGATCGACATGTGAGTCGACATCTGGAAATATTGGATAACAGTTCAGCATCAGAAGCAGAGGAAGAAACAAACAGGGTGCCAGAACCTGAAGATCGACCTGTAAGTCGACATCTGGATGACCCAACTACAAGTGCAACGACAGAAGAAATAGAGGAAACAGCTGAAGTTCCAGAACTTGAAGATCGACCTGTAAGTCGACATCTGGAAATATCAGATACCAGTTCAGAATCTGATACAGATCATTCGGATTGTGAAGAAATTCTGAAAAGAAATTGGAAATTTGAAAGCATAAGAGAAGAAACTGAGCCAGAAGATAGTAACAGTGAGCAACCAAGTACAAGTTGTGGTAAAAATCCTTCGGAGATAATATTAATAGATGAAGAAGGGAGAGTTTCAAACAGAAAATTAGAAAAATCGGAAGATCCCCGAGGAGCAATAGGGACAGATAGTCAAACAAAAGAACAGGGAAATTTAGAAGTAGATAGAGAGACTGACACAAATTCGGAAGAACCTCGAGGAGGGACAGAAATAGGTGAACGAAGGAAGATAAGAAAAGAACCACAAGTAGAGGAAGAAAATGAAATTATAAGTTTCAAAATAAGAGGCAATAACGAAAGAACTGAAACAGAGTCTGAAGAAAGTGGAGAAGAAAGAAACCAAAAACTAGAGTCAAGAAAAAGGAATTGGAAAACAGAAAGAGAGGAAAAAGGAAGTGAGGCAAAAAGGCCAAGAAAAGGAGACAATTGGCCCAACGAAGTAAGAAAATTAAGATACAGGATCATAAGGTTAGATGGAAAAAGTGCTGAACAAGTGAATGAAATAACAAGTCAGAAAGAGCAAGAAAAACAAGGTGGAAAACACTTGCAGAAAACGAAAAGAGTAAAGAAGGTAAATCCGAAGTATAGATCGCCTGAATGGTTGTATCTTGCTTTGACTGATATCAAAGAAGAAAAGAACACTCACGAGAACCCAGAACACAGAAACCTAATGGGTGAAAGTGAGGTGCAACAAACCTGAAGAAGTTTAAACAGTTTCTACCGGACTTGACAAAACACTGGATCTGACGAATTTCTACCGGATTTGACAAAGAAAGAATTCTGAAAAAGAATTAAAAGAAAGTACCAAGCAAAGACAAAACATTGGAGTACAGAGTGGCAAATAAGTCATTTCTGAGGTGTAGTGACACAATTTTCTGGAAAATAAATAAGGTTATAAAACAAAATGGAGAATACTAGAGATAGAAAAGGTAAATGTGAGTTTTTAAGTAGATGGTGTAAGATGTGCTGCTTTTGTACAGGATTATTAATGACAGTATGGGTGGTTTTAGCAATCACTATTCCAATTAGTTTAGCTGTAGTGGAAACTTCTAATAACACCGAGAAAGAAAAAGGAGCTAACACTCAAGAACCAGTTATATTAAAAAGTAGTGCAGAATTACACAAGGACAAATCAATAACAGATTTTTCTAAGAATGTTTTTACTAAATTATTATATGAGTATGTAGAAACAATGGATGTAAGAGATTGCTATGTTTGTATGCAGTTGCCTGCATCTGTAGCAGAGGGTGTGACTTATCATCACCTCCCTTTGACGTATGGAATAACATGTAGTGTTTTAGCAAGTTTATTTTATAAAACAGGTAGATTAGAATATTATTACACTGACATAGATAAGATTTTTGCGAAAGTTTCTGTAGTTCTCGAGCTAAACAAAATAAAAGAGGGAAAAACGTTTGGTGAATATTTTTTAGAAGATAAGATTTTAACATTAGATAATATAATTAAATACAACCTTACCTGTGAGTTAAAGAAGGAAGAAAAAGTATTTTTAGAGATGGTTGAAGAGAGAAGAGTCAAATTTCAAAGAAAAGTGATAGAAGAGACAAAAACACCTCTTTGGGCGTTTGAGGAAGACAATCATGACAAGAAAAAGACAAATGCAGCTATGACTCTGGATTGGCCCCAACAGGGAAGGTTTTGCATTAGAAGAAATAAGACAAGATATGACAATTATTTTGTGGGTTCCAGTATTTGCCATGACAATTATCAAATTTTAGGCGGATGGGGATTCAAAGGGGGAAAAGATCCAATATTTCCAGGGATCTATTATGTTTGCGGTAATAGGGCTTATTATAGGTTACCGGACCATTGGTATGGGTCATGTTATTTAGGCCTGGTCTTTCCAAAGATTTTTCATATGGATAGAAAAGAAAAAGGAACACACAAAATGATAAATACCTTTACACGTAGAAAAAGGGAAAGTTTTTCAGAAATAGTAGGTGATATTTTTGGCGCATTGATACCAGCAGTGGGAATATCTTTGAATGCATTTAGAATTCGGAAATTATCCACAGTGGTAGATCGTTTATCTAGAGATACTGCTGGAGGGTTCTTGATAGTAAATACCGAGATGGTTGCCATGAGAGCTATGGTGATGCAAAATCGACTTGCCCTTGACATTCTTTTGGCAAAAGAGGGTGGAGTCTGTGGAATGCTGAAAGTCCAACATTGTTGCACTTACATTCCAGATAAAAGTGAAAATATACAGAAGTATATAACAAATATTACAAGTTTGCACAAAGAACTTGTTCCACTGGAGGTTGAAAGTGCATTGGGAAAACTTGGTAAAGGGTTTTCTTCAGTAATAAATTGGTTAACAAGAATGAGTGGATTAATAATAGGGAAAGTTATAATAATAGCAACCATGATAATATTAATAATTTTAGTACTGAAGCTTGTAATCACATGTATAAAGAGAAGAAGAAGACAAAATAAAATAGAAAAAGAAAACATGATAAACAAGGAGAGAGAGAGAGAGAAATGGGTGAAATAGAGTTAGAAAAAATAAAAGAGAACATGTACAAGAAGACGAAGAGACAAGTTGAAAGGGATACAGTTGTGTAAACTAACAAAAGCAAACGGATAAAAGATATATGCTGTCTGAAAGAATTGTATAACTTGGGTTTTGTGGTGATATTAAAAATCACCAAAGGGGAGAGTTGATGGAGCAGGGTAAATGAAAAATTTTTAACCTCCTAATAATTTTCGTAAAATAATTAATAAACATGTTCGTTTAAAACCAACAATGTATGTTACATGTAAAGGGTTAAAGGTAACACGCTATTTTGTGTGCAAATTAATCAACTTATAATTGTTTACGTGTCTAACATAACATAATATTTGCGTACTAATAAAATAATAAACGCATGATTTGTGCTTTTTAAATAAAACGTGTGGTTGCAAAATAAAGCGATGGTAAGTAAGGGACGGCTTTATATGTTGCTTTTTGCTAGGTAATACCTAATTGGGGTACGTAGAAAGACGGGAGGGAAACGAAAGGGTTTATATTCTTTATTTTAACAATATTTTGTTTATCTTTGAAAATAGTGCGCTTAGGCCTGTTGAGCAGCGATATAAAATGGCCGCCATAAGCTAGAGTACGCATGTCCAAGAAGCCGTGTGGTAGAGGAGAGAGGCTGTGGAAAAGGATGACCACGTGTTCGTGCTGAGAGCATAAGACAGAAGTATGGTCAAGGCTATTGTGACCTTTCTGAGCAGATGTGTGCCAAGATGATCAGCAAGAAGCGTGAGAAGTCAAACTGAATAAATGGACAGAACTGTTGAATCTAAAAAGTAGCAGAAAAAGATACAAATTGGACTGATCGAAACGGATGAGCAATGTCATGAACTGTGGGAAACGATGCAAGCATGGACATTCCACAAGGAACTGGTTAAGACAAGGAAGTTTGATTAAAATGTATATGGGCCTGAGTGAACCATTGAGAGAGAATCACGCCATGAAGATGCAACATTTTTATTCAGTAAGCTAGAATTAGGGTATAAGAAGACCTACTCTTGGTGGGAGGGGTTAGATGCTGGAGAGTGAGATGCTGGAGAGTTAGATGCTGTAGATGGGTGAAGTTGCGGTTGCTGATGAGCTGATGCTGCTGCTGCTATTTTTTATTTCCAGTTGAGTATAAGATGCTGCTTTTGGAGAACCTTTTTATTCCTGATAGATTTTTCAGTTAGAACTATTAGATTTTTCCAAGACAGATAGATTGATCTTTTAGAGTTCTTGCTATGACAACCTTATTTTTCCGTCTAATAGATATGCATTGCAATTTCAATTTATTCTTATATTGATGATAAATGTAATAATCTGAATAATAAGCTTAAACTCATTTCTTGCTTCGAAACTTTATATAAACTTTATTATTCTTTAAACAAATGACTCAGTGATTCTTTAGCTCAATGATTAAGGTAAATTGTTAAAGAGTTCATTGTGATTGAGCTGGTCTTAATCACCATCAACTGATTCCTACTAGTTGGTCCATCGACCAATGAGCGGAATACCTTAAAGCAAATGAGAAACATTATGTCATGTTAAAAGAGGTATCCCGTCTCCTTCCAGCGGATCGTTTTCTCCTAGGTTAAGGACGGAGGAAATCCAGGGAATAAATGAGTAAGTGAATGTATATGCGGTGTTATGGGCCCAACCGTCATATGGATATAGTTTGTGTGTTGGAGGAATAGTTGTACCTGGATGACCGAAGCATATAGGAGAATCATTTTTATTGTTAGCGCTGGATCACTCCAAAGTCAGACAGTCAATACACATCCTAGCAGAGGCACACAGGATGGCTAAGCAGGAAAATACCTACTTTTTAAAAGTGGTATTTTCAAACACACATGTAAAAATCACATTTACTAAAAGATGCACCTTTAGATTCTGAGTTCAGGCATACTAAACTTTGATTTTCTACCTTGTTCCCAGGGGTAGTTATATTTATAAGATGTTATAAACAAACTCCCCCTCTGTCCTATGGGAACAGGTAGCCTTGCAATAGTGAAAAACGAAATTGGTAGTAATTCACTATCAGGACATGTCACACACATCAGGGCATGTCCTACCTTTCACATACACTGCACCCTGCCCACAGGGGTACCTTGGGCCTACCTTAGGGGTGACGCACATGTAAGAAAAGGGAAGGTTAGGGCCTGGCAAGTGGGTGCACTTGCCAAGTCGACATGGCAGTTACAAACTGCGCGCAGACTCTGTAGTGGCAGGTCTGAGTTACCTTTTCAGGGCTACTCATGTGGGTGGCACAGTCAGTGCTGCAGGCCCACTTGTAGCATTTGATTTACAGGCCCTGGCACACTCAGTGCATTTTACTATTACTAGGGACTGACTAGTAAATCAAATATGCCAATCATGGAAACACCAATCCATAACACAATTTACACAGAGAGCCTATGCACTTTAGTACTGAATAGCAGTGCTAAAGTGCCCAGAGTCCTAAAACCAACAACAGCAGGTCAGGAAAAAATAGGAGGAAAAAGAAAAAAGTTTGGGGATAACCCTGCAAAAAGGGCCATCTCCAACACAACCACAGCACAGAGACTGAACTCCTCATCGCCACAGACAACATCCGCTCCCTCCTCAACCGGGGCGAAACCGCAGCCCTCATCCTACTAGACCTTTCAGCTGCCTTTGACACCACCTCCCACCCCACCCTAATCACCAGACTCCACGACACCGGTATCGAGACAAGGCCCTGGACCGGATTCACTCCTTCCTCACCAGCCGGACCTGGGAGTCAGACTACCACCGTTCCTCTCAGAACCCATGGAGATCAGCTGTGGAGTCCCCCAGGGCTCCTCCCTGAGCCCCACCCTCTTCAACGTCTACATGGCCCCCCTCGCAGCCATCGTCAGAGGCCACGGACTCAACATCGTCTCCTACACCGACGACAACCAGCTGATCCTCTCCCTCACCAACGAACCCTCAACCGCAATAACCAACTTCCACAGTGGAATGAAGGCCGTTGCTACATGGATGAAAGACAGCTACCTCAAGCTCAATTCGGACAAGACAGAAGTCCTCATCCTAAGACCCACCCAGTCAGCCTGGGACGACTCCTGGTGGCCAGCCGCTCTGGGGGCTCCACCCACCCTGACGGACCACGCATGCAACTTTGGCATTATACTGGACTCTTCATTCACAATGAACTGCCAAATCAGCGCAGTCTCCTCAGCCTGCTTCCAAATGCTCTGCCTGCTCCGAAATACTTTCAGATGGATCCCTACAGATTTCAGAAGGACGGTCACGCACGCACTCATCACCAGCAGACTTGACTACAGCAATGTGCTCTACGCTGGCATCACCCCGAAACAGCTCAAGGAACTACAGAACGTCCAAAACACCGACATCAGACTGATCCTCGACATTCCCCGCCGCAGCCACATCACGCAACACCTCCGTCAACTCCACTGGCTCCAAGACAACAAGAGACTCACCTTCAAGCTCCTCACTCACGCCTACAAAGCCCTAGACGACGACGGACCAGCGTATCTGAACCACTGCCTCACATTCCACGTACCCACCAGACAACTCTGTTCCTCCCAACTCGTCCTCGCCTCCATCCCCAGGATCCACAAGACAAGAACCGGAGGAAGATCGCTCTCCTACCTCACCGCCAAGACCTGAACACCCCACCCCTGCACCTCAGGCAATCAGCGTGACTGACCCAATTCAGGAAGGACCTCAAGACCTGGCTCTTCGAATGATCCTCCACCCAGTCCGACCAGCAGCCCTCCTCTCCACCCAGCGCCTTCAGACCCTCACAGGTGAGTAGCCACACTTTACAGGCCCCTGATTGATTGATTGATCTTTACCTCGCCTTTCCACTTTAGATTCCTCTTCCCCCGTGCTTTCTGATTTCAGGGCGTAGTTGTTTTCTTCAACAGAGGTTGGTCCATTACACCAACCCCGCCCACTCAGATCATTCTTCAACCATCTCCTGGCAAAGCCGAGCCACTGATCACTTTCCTCTTTTTTTGGTTGCAAAGGGCCACTCTCTACCTTCACTCGATAGACAATCATCTTACCTTCCCCAAGGCTTTAAAGACTCTTCTTTTTGTCTGGTTTTATTAAATCCTTTTTTTACTCTATTATTGTCCAGTTACTCCTTTTAGCACCAGGACTCTCTTAAAGGTGACAGTGTGCTTTACAAATGCCTTAGCATAGCATAAAATAAATCACAATTCCTCCAAATCCACCAAATGCCACCAAACAGATAATCACAAGGGTCAAAAACTCTGCAGATAGTTTCCTCCATTCAACAACAGGCCCTGTGTCATACTTACAGTCTCACAGATGCTGCAGAACATGTAACTCAATCACCATGCAACTTGACACCAATAGTTACTGGCTGTTTTACAAGCCCAGAACAGTCAGTGCTCTGTTACTGTTGTGTCGGATCGGCCATGACTCAGGTGGAAAAACTGTGTGCCAGTCAAGCAAAGGAGCGTTATCCAGGTGAGATAAAGGATGTAGAGCAAGAGTGCGACTTGTTAAACAGGGACAAAAAAAAAACTCTGGGACAGTGACTTGTTAAAGGAATTGGGCAATTTGGAAGGATTCCATAAGTGGGGCTGCTGGGAATAGACTTACTGGGGGACATATGGCGGAACCAGGCCCTAATTACATCCGTAGACTTGCAAGCAGAATATAGTATAGTGGATACTGAGCAGTTCCACTACCTAGAATTGGGTCACGCACTTAAGAGACATATCCGGAGGGGAGGTAGTTTGCCGGAGTACACGCCTCTAGAGGATAGGCTCTTGCTGGATCCCATATTATCAAAGGCAGTCTCTCTAACATATAGAAAACTTCTCAATAACTCACCGGACCCCTTGGGTCCGTTGCGAGAGGCATGGGTAGTGAATATAGGCCTACTGGAGGATGATGACTGGGCAGAGGCGCTTCAGGGCCCGAGGGAATTGGCCATAAGATCTCGTTTTCATCTAGTGCAGTTACGAATACTGCACAGGTCCTATTCCTCCATGTTGCTCCTGTACAAACTTGGCTGCAGTGCCACGGATAGGTGTGTGAGGGGCTCCGGAGCTTTAGGTTCGGTTTTCCACATACTCTGGGAATGCCCGCTTATCCGGGGATACTGGGAGGAGATCACAAGTTATGTCGAAAGTTACGGGAAGGGAGGTCCCCCTGGAGCCAAGATGGCTTATCCTATGTGTCTCAGGTGAGGAGCCCTGGCCCAAATATCAGAAACAGTGGCTCATGACTGCTGCTGTGGTGGCTAAGAGGATCGTGGCCAGGGCGTGGGGTACAGATCTCCCACCGAGGCTGATGGCCTGGGAACAAGACCTGGACTGGTGCAGTCAAGCCGAGAAGGTTATATATCATAGCAAAGGCTGCCCCAGGAAGTGGGAGAAGGTGAGGGGAGGGTGGGAAGGTTATAAGGGGTGCTAGCAAGATTGTCTGGGACTCCGGAAATGATTACTCCGTTTGTTGCTGGGTTCCTGTATATGGGCCGGGGGAGGGAATGATCTTTTGTACTGTCAGGTCTCGGGGATCCCCCGGTTCTGGGTAGGACAACTGCTGATCTATCTAAACCTGTGTTTAATTGATTATAGTGAAATATTTGTATTGTACCTGAGCAAATTGTAGAATAAACAGAATTTTTAAAAAAAGAATGCGACTTGTTGATGCTGGATAAACAACCTTGACTGCAGATGTGTGTCTGCACATAACCATGCGGGGAGGTGTGTGTTGCCCCCATTCCTGATACAAAGTTGGCACTGGCACAATGGTAGAAATTGTTACCATATTGTGAGAGTCCACTGTATGATGGTGCACACCCTGTGTTAGACTGCCATATTGGTGGCAATTCTTCACACATTAAGGCCATCCATGGGCCAAAGTTGCCGACCTCTCTTATAATGTTAGCTTTGCCATATTTTCAGTATCAAAGACCTGATGGTCTCCCTGCATAATGCTGGTCCAGGCATAACAGAGGTAATCCTAGGCACATTGTGAGCATCCATGGCATTAAGGTACCACCCCTGATATAATGTTTCCTCTGGCAAAGACTCAGTGATGCTTGTTATATTTTGAGCATCCAAGGCAATATGATGCCCACCCATGGAATACTACTCCCCCCGGCATAATATGGTGCCCACCCATGGAATAATACTGCCCCCTGGCATAAGGTGGTAAATCTTTCAATACTGGGGATACATGGCATGGCATGATGATGCTGGCCGGCATAATTGTGGCAGTTTGTGGCATGGCGATGCTTTTCTTTTTATAAAGTCCTTTTATTGATATTAACCATACGGTAGAGAAATATGCTTGCAACCTCACACTGTTACAGCTCCAGCCCTCAACATAGTACCCCAGGTAATGCTCAACATCAAATTCCATGACAATGTGAAATTAATCCCACCATGGCTTCTGTATCCTTTTCTGTTTATGGGGACAAACTCTTGCTCAATAAATAGGCTCTTCACATTGAAACCATCTGTCCATACCCCTTAGACATTCATCTCTCTGTGGGGCAGTGCCTGCCCTTAAGTATTTGGGAAAGTGTCTCTTGTCATGAAGGGCTCCCAATCCCACCAATGTGTGTTCCCCTCTTTGATGCTCGAGTTCCTCCATCATCTGTAGAGATAAAAGCCTTGATAGAGAGTGTGAAGGGTTTCCCCAGTGGCAGTGTCTGGATGACATCATGCCAATATTCCAGGATTAAAGGGCACTGTAATACAATGTGAAAGAATTGCCTATCACTGAATGGCATCTACTGCAGTTTAGGGAATTACTTTTTTCTATCTTCCAAAGTAGTTAAGGGGTATAGCTTTATTAAGTGTAGTCTCCCTGATATTGGTTACTCTTGTGGGGTCAAGACTGATTTGCATATGGCTGGGTCTGAACTGAGGTGGCGAAGTGAGCTAAAGAATGATGATGGATTCAACCCAGATCCGTGACTGGGGGCGAGTGTCTGAAAAGTTTCAGCGCTCCGTCCATCATCTCCTTGTGTTTGCTTTGTTCGCCCTAAGTTGGCAGGGTATGCCCAGACGTGGGTCCCTTGCTCACTTTGCCACTGGATTCAAGCTAGCCTGGCTGATGAAGGGTGTTACCCAGAAACCGATCCCAGGATGCTTGTTTCCGGTTCAGAGAAGACCTGGCTTGGCAGTTCGGGCTGGACGGTTCCCATGAGGCACAGGGTCAAGACTGATTTGCATATGGCTGGGTCTGAACTGAGGTGGCGAAGTGAGCTAAAGAATGATGATGGATTCAACCCACATCTGTGACTGGGGGTGAGTGTCTGAAAAGTTTCAGCGCTCCATCCATCATCTCCTTGTGTTTGCTTTGTTCGCCCTAAGTTGGCAGGGTATGCCCAGACGTGGGTCCCTTGCTCACTTTGCCACTGGATTCAAGCTAGCCTGGCTGATGATGGGTGTTACCCAGAAACCGGTCCCAGGATGCTTGTTTCCGGTTCAGGGAAGACCTGGCTTAGCAGTTCGGGCTGGACTGTTCCCATGAAGCACAGGGTCAAGACTGATTTGCATATGGCTGGGTCTGAACTGAGGTGGCGAAGTGAGCTAAAGAATGATGATGGATTCAACCCAGATCTGTGACTGGGGGTGAGTGTCTGAAAAGTTTCAGCGCTCCGTCCATCATCGCCTTGTGTTTGCTTTGTTCGCCCTAAGTTGGCAGGGTATGCCCAGACGTGGGTCCCTTGCTCACTTTGCCACTGGATTCAAGCTAGCCTGGCTGATGAAGGGTGTTACCCAGAAACCGGTCCCAGGATGCTTGTTTCCGGTTCAGGGAAGACCTGGCTTGGCAGTTCGGGCTGGACTGTTCCCATGAGGCACAGGGTCAAGACTGATTTGCATATGGCTGATCCGAATCTGAATGGATTGCTTCTGTCAAATTGCCATTTTTTGAATAAAATTGGATTCAAAGCAACTCGCAAGACTCCTGAATAACTTTTATTCGTCACATCATGACTACTTGATCTATTGCTGGAGAACAGTTTAACCATCTGTTGATTTTGGAACAGATAATCCTGTATAGAATTGAACGCTCCTTTTCCTTTGTTATTTCTTGAGATCTTGAAACCATTTTAGGAGTTATCATAGGACAGCACTGCATGTTCTGTCAAGAGTAAGTTGATGACCACTTATCCAATTAATTTATCACAAAACTGGAGTACAAGGTTCAAGCTTGATCCTCTTTTATGTGTGTTTGCTTCAAAGATAGGTGTCGTTTATTGTGCCACCAAATGAAAGCCACATTTGTGCGTGCCTGTGCGTGCATGTGTTGGCACATTAAAGCCACACCTACTGGCTTTGATAATGCTTGCTTTCTGTTCAGCTGTCCTGTCCACTCAAGGCAAATTTTACTCCAAAATTCACCTGATCAAGCACCCGAGTGTCAGACATCCTACGAATTCACTGCTGGTGACTGACGGAAGGAGCAGCTGGGTATCACTGGCAAAATCTGCTGTAAACCTACACTCTGGGATGGGAAAAGGAGCCTGACTGGACAGGCCGCATTTCGATTTAGCTCTGTTACCAACTGAAAACACTGCTCAGAGGAGTATAATTAGATCTCAGGGCAGGGCCTGCTAAGAATGTTTAAATTAGATGTTGATGACATTTGTATTCTTGCTCTCCTTCCATCGTTCAGTTTCAGAAAGTACCACTGCCAATGTTTGTTTCACTGAAATTATATGTTTTGTAAATAGCAATTTAGTTTTACATAATAAATAAAGTACAGTACTTTGTTAGCAAATAAAACCGGATCGAAAAAAAACACTGCAAAGCATACAGTAAAACACACCCACAATCAAAATATCCCCTAAATATCTTTTTACATAAATATCTCCCTACAAAAACCGTGGATGTACATAAGCCGAACAACTAAACACAGAGAGTCAACAGTGATGTAAGGCAAAATTATGCCCACCACATATATTCTTTGGCCCTCGGTTTAATGGGGGCCCTCTGAAGGATTGTGGCCCCTAAAAAGATGCCCCACCCTAGCTTGCGTTACACCAATGATAGTAAAATAACCCAGCCTTACAATTGGTGGGAAGTGCATTTGGCTGGATTTATGAATTTTAAACAGAGTGAAGTTGATTTAGGTATCTATTTGGGCAAGTGTATAGACGATAGGACTCCAATTGCAACGAAAATTGGGACTTATGAAGAGATCTTCTCGCTATATACAATTTTGAAGGTGGGCAGTGTTTGCACATTTTTACTGTGTTGTCTTGCTTGCTTTGCGCGCAGTAATGCTGAATGTTTGATAAACATACTGCTACCTACCTTAAACCGCTTTGCCAATAGGCCAAAAATTGTTTATAATTAAGGCTTCCTGTTTTCTGTTTTTACTGATTTTTACAGATAAATAATGACATAAAACCATTTATTTTCTTGTCTGTATTTATTTTTAAATGTGGATAAAAACGCAAATTGGGTTGCTTTTTGAGTGATTCTAATTGCGCTCTCCTATGACTGCCAGGCCAATAGCTGTGAGGACTGATAGGTAAGGGTGTTAAAAAAACAAAGGAATTTTAGTAAAGAGGCTTAAACAACAGTAGATATGAACAGGGTTGATAATGAAATGTGCATATTTTCATATAAGTGCACCGATTTATCTTCTGCAAGTGTTCATATCTTGAAACCGGTCAAGCATTCAAATAGGAGTGTGGTTAAATAAATGTGGAAATATACTAGTTTCAGCTTCATTTTTTCACAAAACCCAAAATGAATATGGATAAATACAGATAAAATTTGCCAAAAATAAATATTGATAAATACAGATGGAAATGGCAACAAAACAAATACAATAAAACCGGGAGCCCTATTTATAATGTCTCCAGACTTGCCGAAGGGCGAATCATTTTGCAGAAGACTAAATCCCTTGATTGGGTCACAAATCCTGATTGGCACAAACAGGAGTGTGAGCTTAAATCTGGATCCTAAAATGTCAGGTGAGTATGCCATCAACCAGGTTCTTTCTGCACGATTTTCGGCAGGAAAATATGAGAAACAAACACAACATGTCTAAGACATGGGGAAAACATGGTCTTACCTCGTTATCCCACATTCCAAGCAGAGGAATAAAAAATACTGCACTCTGTAGTACCAGTATTTACCGAGTTTGGTACTACTATACGAAAATACCAACCCGTACAAATGAAGGCCTAAAATGTAACAAAGTAGGGGTCGCTAGGGCAAGAACACTATAAGGCCCTATATGACGATTGTTGGGCAACACATTGTTAAACCTGCTTGTGCAGCTGAGCTCGCAGATGTGGTGCTGCGCCTTTCAAGATATGGTCTAATGCAAAGGAGCATAGAAGGAAAAGTGGAAATGAAAAATAAATAAAAGTACTAGAATAAATCGTTTTGTGTTTTGTATGTATTTTTGCTTGATAGGCTTATTCAACTTAAATGTCGGTGACAAGTTGCATAGGCACGTGTTATGCAATATTCAGCTGTTGTGCCGCAAAAATCTCAAATTAACTTTATTAAAAAGGGTGATCAGAATGTTCAGGAAGGGCAATAGTCACTTAAGAGAAAAGAAAGGACAACTAGGCACGCAAACCTTCAAAGGTTTCCTGGTAGGGACTTCTCCCTGCCAAATACCTAGGAAGCATAAGAACAGGGCTTTAAGTGGGCAGGGTCCTCTCAGGGCTAAAAAGCAGGTGCTGAGACTGCTCTCCATTTTTGCCCTCACCTTCAGGGTGAAAAAAAAATCTTAACTCTGCCGCAGTACCACCCTTCACTGCCTTGGATGTAACTTCGAAGAGACTGTTATAGTTCGTTCACAGTCTCATCATTTCAGAACTGAAGCATTTTCAATATTGAATACAACAAAGCCATAGTTGTTACTTATTATGCAACTAATACCCATGGACAAAGCCAATAGTCCTGGCTTGTTGTAGGTATAAGGTTACTTGCTGTACTATATATCTGGATGCAATGACAGAAACAGCAAAATATCTGTCAGAGGGCACACAATACTAAGCACGGGTTTTAAGCTTTGGTGTTTTTAAGCCACGCCCTTAATTACCCAGGTCACGCCCCTTTGAGAGACCCCCCCCCCTCCAGTTTTTTTACCCCACTTAAAGCCCTGCATAAGAAGCTAAAGTTCTGTGAGTACATTTTGGTACCCCTGAGCATGAGGGATTAACAGGGTTTGAAGGAGCACAGAAATTGTACCTGTTTGTATGTTCTGCTGAGCACTGGGAGAGAGGGAGTGAGTATGACCTTATTGGGAAGAGATGGTGAAAGCCCAGTCACACTGACAAAACAGTGTGCTGGGCTAGAACTCTGACCACATCATAAATATTTGGATTTTGCGCACTCATCCTACAAAGATGTATCCTGATGCTGCTGTCAATCACTGGCAGCTGCAAACTCTCTTCCAAAAGTTTAACTGTGATCCACAGGTTGAGCTCCAATTCTGAGCTATTGAAACTGCGGGTCGGTGCTGTCCACTCACCAGCCAATCCTCTTTAAAGGTAAGGCTTTTTGTTATGTACTCCAAGATCTTTGTTTGGGCACCAGAAATGTCTGTGGGCTAATACTTTTTAGAGGGATGAAATTTGCTGGTTCCCTGCCTTCTCTCATGCATCACCTGCAGGCCTAAACACTTGGGGGCACATGCATCAAAGGTTTTTGCGATCGCAAAGGGTGCGATTCGCAAAAATCGGCCGTTTGCGATCGCAAATTGGCCTTTGGAGATGCATGAAAGTGTTTCCTATGCACAATTTAAGAATTCGCAATTATTTGCGAATTCCTAAATTGCGATTGCATTTAAGGAATCGCAATTTGCGATTCCTTAAATGCAATGCTAGAAGCACTTTCAAATAGCGATTTCGCTATTTGGGACCGCAAATTACAGACAAATCAAACTTGTCTGTAATTTGCAGAAACTTTGAAAAATGCACTAAAATGCATTTTTTAAAGTTTTAGGTTACACACACACATGCCCTTGGGGCATGTGTGTGCGCAACATGGGTGCACATCACAATTTCAGGGTGCAACAGGGTGTCATTTTGACACCCTTGAAATTGCATGAGCAATTTGCGAGTACCTACTGGTACTCGCAAATTGCGCATGCAATCTCCAATTCATTCCTTTGGGCCTGTAGGCCGATAGGAATGAATGGGACGGCATTCCTTAATTGCGACTCGCAATTTGCGAGTCGCAATTAAGGAATGTTTAGGAATCGCTATTTTTATAGCGATTCCTACATGCATAGGCTTTTGCAATTCCTTAATTGCGATTCCTTAATAATCGCAATTAAGGAATCGCAAAAGCCTTCCTTGATGCATGTGCCAGTTGGCTTTTTCTACAAATGAGTCTAAGAGACGGTGAGAGGGTCGGTCGGTCACATGGCCTCACCACCAGCCTTCACAAGCCCTCCACCCAGGGCTCTCAGCTCAGGCATCAAGGCTAGTAGTGGAGGGACAATGGCAATTGCCTGTTTAGGGCTGTTTGGGCCGGGAAGGTCAAAGGGCCAGAAATGCTGCCTTTCCACGATCTACACACACTCACTAGGAAACAGCCACAAACGCAGCTATGCACACAAACACACAACAAACACACCCCTCTGGGGGGGCATGGCCTAACGCAGATGGAGTGAGCAGCGTTGCTCAAGGGCTCCGACCGGCCGGCCGCCATCAAGCTCCATCCTGACCCCCCTCAGGCGAAAGTCGGACTCTGGGGGTCCCCCAAATATGCCCAGAGCAGAGGAGTTTGTCGGAGGCTGCAGCGTACCCGAGTCGATGGTGCTGAAAAGTAATCTGCGGAGCTCAGCCGCGGCATCGCGGTTCTCCCAAGATGGCGGTGCCCAGCAGAACCGAATGAGTGACAAGCTGTGGAGCAGACCCCTGGGACTGGTGAGATAGTCGGAAGCCCGGAAGAGTGAGACGACCCTGCGTCTGTCCCAAGCTGCGAGCGGTGACCAGGTCGGCCAACATACAGTTGCGGGGTGTTGAAGATGCGCATGTGCACAGTGATCGGTTGAGGTGAGAGCGCCAGCAGCGAGAACACCGGCCTGGTTCCTGAAGGCGGCGGACGAGCGGCACAGGGCCGGTGCGGAACGCCTGGTGCCTATGCCGGGGCCGGGCTCCAGAAGGCAGGAGAGAGTGCCATATCCACCTACCCCATCAGTAAGCCCCCCCCCCCCCCAGAGAGAACCCATAGGCAAAGAGCCTGATAGCACACTGCAAGCTCAGAGAGCAGGGAAACCCAGCAGAGCAGCAGCAAGTTGGAATTAAACGGAGAGAGCAAAGTCTAAACACGGGGGAGTGTGCCAGAGAGGGGACAACGACTACATTGTGATCCCCTTGCAGAGTCAGAATAAGGGAGATCGGAACACTGAATACAGCGCGAAGAGCCTGAGCAGCTGAGGAACGGGAAAGGACTCCTTGCTGGGCACTAGCACAGACTCCAACCTGGCCTGCATACTAGTAGAGGGCTGGAGGATCACTGAGGCACAGGTGCTGTAGCCTGAATCTGTAACTAGACTAGCCGCTGCGAGCCCGAAGTACTGCGCCAAATGGCACGCCCCCCTTGTATGGGGCAGCAACCTTGAGGGACGCAAGGAAGTCAGGCCCCCCATATCAGGAGACCCTTAGGGATAGCGGGGAAGAACACCCTAAGGAACAAAACACACCTGGACTGCGAAAAGAGGAGAAGAGCACACAGCACCAACGCAGTCCGCGGCGTGGTCCCTAGGTGAGCAATGGGGAAGGTCACAAGAAAGCGTGACAAAGATGGATCTCCAACTGAGACCACACAGGAAGAGGGTGAGGCCCTTCCCTCCCAGGCGGTGCACCCACAAGCCCCAACGCTAGAAGACATCTTGCAAGCAATAACTACCTCCAGTGAGCGCCTAGAGGCGAAGATAAATTCAATAGGCGCAGACTTGGGCATCCTTCGAGACGACCACAAGCGGCTGGTGGAGCGAGTCTCAGCGAACAAAGTCAACTGTCAGAAACTTCTCCGGATTGTTCAACAATAAAAAAACACCTTGCTATATTAGAAACTAAAGTACGCACCCTAGAACTGTAAGCGGAAGATTCCGAAAACAGATCCTGAAGGAACAACATTAGGATAGTGGGACTCCCTAAAAAAGTGGAAGGCACCAACATGGTGGACTACCTCGAGCACTGGCTACGCACGGAGGTGGCGCCTGAAGGACTGCTGGCGTTCTATGTGCTTGAAAGAGCCCACAGAGTACCGGCGAGACCGCCCCCACCTGGAGCCCCTCCACCCCCCCCACGCGGTGGTGGTGAGGCTTCTCCACTACCGAGATAGAGGCCACATTATGGAGCAAACTCGGCGAAAGGAGATCTCCAGGTGAACAATGTAGTAGTGAGAATCTTCCCGGACTTCTCCAGAGAAGTGCAGAGGCAGAAAGGGTCATTCCTAGGTGTGAAACAGAAACTCCGCCAGCTTGACTATAAATACACTATGCTCTATCCTGCCAGACTGCGGGTGTCTACGTCAGAGGGAACGGAGTTGTTCCATACTCTGCGAGAGGCCTGGGACTGGCTGGAACGCTGCCACGGCGAAGCCCCGCCTCGGAAGATGAGGAGACAACAGAAGCGCAATGGCAGGCTACGCAGCAGAATGATTAACAAAGACGTGCTCATGCCCACGCAGGAAGAGGTGCAAATGGAGAGACAGAATGCGATGAAAGGGGTGGCATTAATAAGCGGAAAGGAGACGGAACTGCTTCCCACGGAGAGTAGCGACACAATGATACAGTCGGACTCTGAACAAGGATCAAGTATATCCGAGACATTGAGCACTGAACTGCTGCAGGTGACACCACTAACAGCCAAAGACATCATCTGAGAAACCATCGGAGGCGGTGAAAGAAAGGGTAGATTGAGAGACGCTCAGAGTTGGCGGCCCCGGAGTAGAGATGCTGTGATCGCTGAGGGGGCCGACCTGATGAGACTATCTGCTTCCTCTGAGCTGGATGGCGGCCTCTAGAGCTGGAGGAGCAATGAGCCATCACCCCCTGACTGACCGAGCAGCAAGGGAGCTGCTGATAGAATTGAACTAATAGTTTGGATGGGAGGCGAATACCTATTTATCCTGGGGAATGGAAGTTGGGGCTCTTGTTTGCTTTTACAAATGTCTGGGGACACTGAGTTTTAACGCTTCTTATATTCAATACAGGATAACGGGGAGTTTACTATACACCAAACAGGGGGACCTGGGGAGGAGAGCTGAAGCACACCTCTTAGAGAGACGCACGATGGAAGGCACACAAACATATAAATGCATGACATGGAACATACGGGAAATGCATACCATGGCGAAGAGCTATAAAGTACTATCCTACCTTAGAAGAAGAGGAGTACAAATAGCCCTCCTACAAGAAACGCACCTCACGCAGAAAGAGAGACTAGCTCTACAGAGACGATGGAGAGGCCAGGCCTTTCATACCACATACTCCGCCTACGCACGAGGGACCCTGATATGGATACATTTCAGGTGATAAGACTCCCTAGTGGACCCAGAGGGCCAATATGTGGTAGTAAGAGGTCGATTAGAAGGACGCGAATTAAATATAATAAGTATCTACACTCCTAACACTGAACAGCCTGCCTTCTTCACACACTTGTCCCATCACTTGACCCCATACTTGACTAGCTCTACGCTGCTGGGGGGAGACTTTAACAGTGTCACTGATGTGGGCCTCAACAGATCTCACCCCCACTGCGAGATTCATTGACAACGCGCGCCGTGCAAGCATTCTGCAACTGGCAACGGCACTGGGGATTACTAGACTCCTGGAGATTGTTGCATCCCCACGACCGAGATTATTCTTACTTTTCAGCCATGCATGACCTTCACGTGCGGTTAGACACATTTGTATGCACTACAGATGTACAGCGCTTAGTGTGCACAACCGAGTATCTATCCCGAACAATATCCGACCACAACTCGGTCATGCTCGGCCTACAATGGGCGTACCCTAGACCCACAATTCCTACGTAGAGGCTCCGCCCCGACACGCTAGAAGATCAGGTATTTAGAGAGGGGATCCGAGAGAAGATCGCTCGATACTTTAGTGAAAACGCAGGGACAGCCTCCTCTCCAATGGCAGAGTGGGACGCCTTTAAGTTGGCTCTGCGGGGCCATTGCAGTGCAGAGAACACCGGAATCAGGTGCACACTCTTCCTAGAGGTTAAGGGTGCAGAATAGGCCCTTAGAGAGCTAGAGAAGAGGCGCCCAGAAAACTCAGAGTTACAACAGGAGGTACAAGAAGCTAGGGAGGAAGTAGCACGACAGACAGAAAGACTCTGGTGCTTCGACTACAAGCAATACCTAGATCAGACGCATGCAGAGAGGGACAAATCTGGGTCCCTCTTAGCATGGTTAGCTAACCCTGCCAATAAAGGCTCCCCTGTAGTAGAGTTGGATGATAGCGATGGCAATAGACATTTTACGCAAGAGAAGATCAATGATATCTTTGCACAATACTATGCCGGACTGTATCAAGGCCCAGCCAATTGTGATAGGACCGCAGCCTGGGGATACTTGGAAGGACTGCAGTTGCCTCGCCTAGAGCTGGACGAGACGGAAGCACTGGGGTCGGATATTACCCTGCAAGAAATACGGACATCCATCAAGCATATGGCGCTCAATAAGACCCCTGGTATCGATGGTCTGCCGGCGGAGTTTTATGCAACATATATGGGAGAACTGGCCCCTAGGCTGGTCTCACTGTACAGTGCAGCTCGTGAGACAGGGACTCTGCCGGAAAGCACCAGAGAGGCCCTCATTGTTCCGGTTTTGAAGCCCGGAAAGCTGGCACTTTCCATGTTGAATATGGATTACAAAATACTAAGCAAGATCATGGCAACCCAACTGTTGCCTCATATGACAAAGCTGGCCCATCCAGATCAGACCGGGTTTATTCCAGGGCGAAATACAGCGATTAACATACGACGGCTCCTGGCCATTATGGATGAAGAGGACTATGATAGAACCACAGCAGCAGTGTTCGCACTGGATATTGAGAAGGCCTTTGACAGCCTGGAGTGGCCCTTCCTCTATGTAGTGCTGGACGCGGTGGAATTGGGAGGTGGCTTCTCAGCATGGGTACAATTGTTATACACCAACCCGATGGCAAGAGTAGGGTAGTCTCCCGGAGTCAGGCTGTGGGGCGGGGCACACAACAGGGGTTCCCCTTATCCCCGCTACTGTTCACCCTGGCTATGGAGCCGCTGGCTTGCCGGGCAAGAAGAGGACGGGACTACAGGGGTCTGCTGACGAGAGGGACATCGCACCATATAGCCTTGTACGCGGATGATCTCCTGATATTCCTCCATGACATGGCGGGGGATTTGAAAGGAGCTCAGAACATGCTGGAGACCTTTGGCAGCCTCTTTGGGCTGAAGGTCAATTGGCAGAAATTGAGATTGTTTTCTGTGATGCCTAATAGACCCCCGCCAATGGCACTGGACAACCAACAGTGGGAACCCAGCTGTTTGGCGTACCTAGGAGTGAAGATATATCATGGAGCTGCAGAGCTGTTGGAGGGCAATGTGGGCAGAGCGATAAGCTCTCTCCGTCCTTCTGTGGACTTTTGGAAGTCCCTGCCGCTGTCGGTAGCTGGTAGAGTAGCCCTTTTGAAGTTGGTGGCCCTGCCACGATTACTGTATTTCTTTGGAGCCCTCCCAGTCTGGATCCCACGTGCGGTGTTTAGAGATCTGGACTCCCCAATCATATCGTTCCTATGGGGAACAACCCACAGGCGGGTGTGGCATTAGCCACGATACAGCGTTCTATGACGACTGGCGGGCTGGCGGTCACGGACCTCGAAACCTTTTGCCTTGCAGCACAATTTAACTGGTTGATTCAATGGCTGACAGCGGGACGGAACCCAGATAGGACATATTATCCATTCGTGCCAGCAGATTTGGTGCAAGGAAAAATACTGTTGCGGGCACAGAGTCAAACCATGCAAGACACAATTGAGACTAAGGTGATAGCTAAATGCTGGGCTAGATATCTGCAGCGCGTGGATTGTAGAACCCCCTACTCTCCTGACCTACCCATTGCCTTGCTCCGACACCTCCCAAATAGGGGGAACTGGACGGGCCTAGATGCCTGGGAGGAGGCGGGAGTGAGGACGATAGGAGATCTCTTCCGGGACTCTGAGTTGCTCTCCTTTGAAGACTTTCAAGCAGAGTTCGATTCACCCCGAGGTCACTTCTTACTGTACAGAGCCCTTACTATGGGAATGAGAAAGCACTGGGGGTTAGGATCCGTAGAGCCTCGGGTGCTGGACTGCTGCCGATATGTCGCTCTGTCGGCAGGAAGGACAAAAACGGTCTCCTGCCTATACAGAGCAATATGCCGCGACATCCAGAAACCACTGGAACGGTTGCGACTGCAGTGGGAGGAGGACTTGGGAAGCCCGATCCTGGAGTCAGACTGGGAGGCTATAGTAGAGAGGACGCCGAAGGTGTCCCAAAATACGGGGTTTAAATTAATTAACTACTATGTTCTACACAGAGCATACCTCACTCCGGCACGCATCAGACGATATTTTCAAGCAGAAGCAGCAGCCTGCCCCAGATGTTGGGAAAAGGAAGCGCACATTCTGCATATGTTCTGGGACTGCCCCTCGCTGAGCACATTCTGGGAGGAGGTGCTACATATATTAGGAACTATTACAGAAAAAGAGATCCCACACGCCACTGTTTACTTGGTTGGTTCCCACATCAAGCCTAAACAAAAACAACGGGGAAATTCCAGGACCTGGCGTTTGTACTGGCCAAACGGGAGATCACTAGGAACTGGAAGTCGACAGGGGGGCCGAGGGTGGGAACCTGGAAGAGAGAGTTTCAAAAATGGGCAAGCGCAGAAGGGAGGATCCTCTTACAGGAGGCAAGGTGGGGTATAGGCACATTGGACAAAGCAAGGGCGTGGGGACGACTTGTGGACGAGGTAGCAGCATTTGACTGAGATGCGGAGAGGTCAGCCCCCATGCGATCTCCATCACCTGACCAGCGGAGAGAGGAGACCCAGACCTGACAAGGCGAGGACGAAATTAGTATCTGAACTTAACCCCGGTCACAGATGATCACACGATATTGAACAATGACAGACCCCATGACTTATTCACCTATCTGGTAGAACATTACCTAGAAGCGGCTGCAACTCAAGGGGGGACGGAGGGTGGGAGAGGGTGTTGAAACTCTACTGAGTAGTTATAAAAGGGAAGCCAGGAATATATGAATGTTACACTTGCAATATGTTGACCTAGTGATGTATATGATGAGCTTATTTGAAAAGTCAATAAAATCTAGTTTAAAAAAAAAAAACACACCCCTCTGGGGGGCGGAGCCAACAGTCATGAAATAGGCAGTTCAGAGCCAGACTTCCTCACCACCACCAGGATCTCTGGCCGACCCAGTTGCCCACGCCAGACTCTGACCACCTCCTCGGTAGCTGCGGCAGTCCAGAGGTTAAAAGACGCTGCAGAGGGACAAATCCTGGTCTTAACCACGCACTAGCCCGGGAAAGGTCTGTGCCCACGCTACAGTGCCCATGCCCAAGTTGGTCGCCCCGTAGTCACGGACCAACAGCAGGGCCAGCAGGGGCAAGCGGTGCGGCTCCCTTTGGACTTTTGGTCCCTCCAGGTAGGGCGGCGGGGACCGGATAAGATGAGCCTGATAGAAACGCGGCCCGGGGGAATCAGCGGTGGTGAGGGCTGCCCCTGACTGACCCCTACTTCCTCAAGCGGCGCAGGAGCGGCTCGCCTTATCTCAGTGGGGGCCCTGTGTCTGCCGTTGTGCTCCCTCTGCGGCAGATAGCGTCCTGGGGAGACCAACCTGCCCCAAAGCCCTTGATACCGCCCTGAGGTGCTTTGTAGGCCACTGGGGGCCACCAGATTGGAGGATTGCGCACCCTACACTGGGCACATCCCTGGGACTTGGGGCGCAAAGAAGACAGTGGGTGGTAACACACTCTTGCCCTGGGATTGGCAGGGTGGTTCTGGAGGGTACCCCGGGTCTTGCTACGAGACCAGCTCCTGAGAGTAGACACCCTGTTATAGCGGCCAGGGCGTGCATCAGAGAGTGACTGGGACAGTGTTCCAATGGGCCTTGGAGGTGGTGCCTCAGTTGACGGATATTCCTGCCTGCTGCTCCGTCCTGCCTCCCTCCCGCTCGCCTTGACGGATAATGGGCCGCATACAGCATCACAAAGATGGAAACCCCCGTGCCTTCTAAGAGGAGATCAAGCAGTGTGGTGGGGAAGGGGACCCTTCTACTACGGACTCCAAGCTGGACACAAGCTCCTGACTGCGATTGATGCCACCGGAGGGTGCCTGGAGGGTAACATAGACTACATCACAGTGGAACCTGCTCTGAGAGGACTCCAAGTAGGTGGCCTGGAGGGTGTCCACTTTGGAGTCAGCTGTACGGACCCTAGCACCCACGGCCCAGGCCACAGCATGCCACCTAATCAAATTGGAGATGCAAACGGGGCGGTTAGCCGCCCATCCAGATGACCAGGAGATGAGGGCCTGCCGCAACAACATCAGGGTTCTCAGACTGCCCTGGAGGGCGACTCTATGCTTAACTAACTTGAGGACTGGCTTCGGGAGGTAGTGGTGCCCGAGGGCCTATCTAAATTCTATGCGCTGGACTGGGCGCACAGAGTTCCGGCATCACCCGCCAGGCCTGGGGCGCCACCCAGACAGGTGGTAGCCCGTCTCCTCCACTTCCAGGATAGAGATTTCTTTCTCCAACAGGCCCGGCTGCATAGTCCTTTTGCGGTCGAGAACGCACAAGTGTCACTTTATCCTGATTTCAACCTCCAGGTGGGGACACAAGGTGCCTCATTCTTGTCCGTCATTTTTTACCTTTGTGAACTGGGACTGCCATATGCCTTACTCTTCCCGGCCCGCCTGAGGGCGCAGGTGGAGGACAAGTCACACTTTTCTGTAGATCCTTTCATAGCGTGGGACTGGGTGGAGTGCTATGATGCAGGATCGATGCGCTCGGATACTCCGGATTCTAGTCAATTGACCGGCTGTTGGGAATCCACCTGACCGTCCAGGCAGCAGGCAGCGGAGGAACGCAGTGAAGTTGGTGGCTTCTATGCACTCAGGTGGGACTTCTCCGCACCCCGTTGTCCACATCGAGCTTGGGAGACTCCGCAATACCTGGTCTAGAGGATGTCCTGCATGGGGTCACACCCGGCTCAGTGGATAACCACTGTGAGCAGTGGCCTTTGTATATTATCTGCATCAGCGCGGAGCTGGGGTCTTAGCTCCTGAAGCCTTTGGACTTTTCATTGACTCTGTCTTTACTGCTGGTTCGAGGGTCCTGGGTGTGGGCGGGGCCTGCTCTCACATTGTCAGTCTCACAGTTTTCCGAACTACGCCTTCCCTGGTTCCTCTAAATGTTGCCTCTTCTTAGCTGTTTGGACAGGATGTGCACATGTCTCAGTCTCGTGGGGTGGTCGTGGGAGGGGATCGGAGTTGTTTGCGGGGTTTTCTCTGTTTGTTGTTATTATGCGTGCTGTGCTGTGGGCAGGTGTGGCTGATGTGCAGCATAATAGGAGGCAGAGCGGTGGGACATCTGCAGAGGGGCAGCCCTACCCTTGGCTATGGGCGTATAGCTGAGATGGCTGATCACCTAGGAATTATAACCTGGAACATATGGAAGCTGACATCACCCTCTGAGCGCTGTAATGTTTTGGTATACCCGAGGCAGGGAGGGGCACAAATAGCTTTTTTGCAGGAGGCGCATCTAACGGCTGCTGAGGGTAGGGCGCTACACAGGATTTGGAGAGGCCAGCTATACTATACAGTTTACTCTGCCTTTGCAGGGTGCCCTTATTTGGATTAGGCCGGGGTAAACTACCAACTACATAGGTCAGTCGTGGGTCGTAGGTTAATGCTAGTGCTGGGACGACTGGATGGAAAGGACGTGGCACTGCTTAAAGTATACGACCCCAACATCGACCAGGTGCCATTTCTGGACAGCCTTATGGCCCTTCTACCCTCTGTGCTTCCCTATACCCAAATAGTAGGTGGCGATCTTAACTGCGTAGCCGATACTTGCATGGATAGTACCATCCCCCGCTGTTCGCGGCACCCGTAACTATCATAGCGGCTGCCTTCTGTAGCTGGGTGTGGCATTTGAGGCAGACAGACTGTTGGAGAATGAGGGACCCGACAGTTAGCATTTACTCTTTCCTCTCTAGTGTGCACAACTTAGAGGTGAGACTGGACAAGGTGCTTGGCTGTCCTGAGGCGTGTGAGAGGGTACTAGATGCTGAATTCCTGGCACGAAATAATTCTGATCACTGTCCTCTACTGTGCACATTCCTGTGGTCAGCGCGTCGGACTTCAATCACCTCTTGGAGGCTTGACCCACCGCTTTTGGAGGACCAAGTGTTTAGAGCTTCTGTGCTAGAGAAAATGACCACATATTGGGCTGATAACCAGGGTTCCCCGACATCAGTAGGGGTAGAATGGGAAGCATTCAAGGTGGTCATGCGTGGTCACTTTATAGAAAACAAGGCGGGGGTGTTCGCTCAATTGAATTCAGATATACAACAACAGGAGGCAGTTTTAGAGGGGCTCCATGCAGGACTGGAAGACATGCCAGGTGGCAGGGAGCGGCTGCTTGTCGAACATGAAATCCTGTTCACCTTGGTAGAACGGTTGCGCCAGTATGATTACAGGGCATACATTGCAAGGGCCCACGCTGACAGGGGTAAATCGGGGAGCACGTTGGCATGGCTCCTCATTAGGAGACCAGGGGCTATACCATCCGTCAGATTCAGGAGCCCAGTGGCCAGTGCGCGTTTGCGCAGGAGGATATTAACACAGTTTTCCTGCTTTTCTACCGTGCGCTATATGCTTTGGGCATAGTGGTCAATGACTCGGAAATGATCAGAGATATTGCGGACGCGTCCACTCCTATGCTTAACCCAGGGCTGGCCGAGCAGCTGCGGGCTGAGATCACGGTGCAGGAGGTTCGGGGAGCTGTCAAGGAGATGGAAAGGGGCAAAGTTCCTGGAACTGATGGCCTACCTGTAGAATTCTAGTCTACCTACCTGACAGCAGTTGCTCATGACTGGTGATGGTCTTTAACAAGACGAGGCACGCTGGCATGCTACCGCCATCCATGCGTGAGGCAGTAAAAGTGTCACTACCAAAGAAAGGCAAAGACCCCTTGGCGGTGGACTCCTACCACCCGTTATCTATGCTCAATTCATATTATAAAATACTGAGCAAAATACTGGCCAATAGAATGCTTCCTCATATGACCAAGCTGATATATATTGATCAAACAGGTTTCATTCGCAGCAAGCTACCGAATATCGACAGCTTGTACAAGCCCTAGATGCTCTAGAGTCATTACCAACCAATGCCCTGGCAATCTCAGTGGATATACGCAAGGAGTTCGACTCCTTACGATGGGATTGTTTGCACGCCGTACTCCTGTGGATGGGGTTTGTAATGCCATTTGTTAGATGGACCAGTCTCCTGTACTTCCAGCCGCAGGCACAGGTTTGGAAGGGTCCAGTGATTTCTGAGGCGTGGGCTGTGGAACGCGGAACCTTAATAGGGCTGCCCACTATCCCCTCTACTGTTTGCGATAAAGCTTGAGCCACTCGCATTAACTGTGCGGTAGAGAAGACACTACCAGGGCCGACAGGTGTCGGTGGGGATCAGATCTATGTCTCCCTGTACGCAGATGACCTGCTGCTATATAAGCGTGGTGCCTCTATTGACTTGAAGCGCGCAGTAGTGGGCCTCTGACTGGGTGAATGTTTGGACTGGAGGTGAACCTGTGTAAGATGTGGCCTTTCACTTCCGACCAAACTCGGAGGAGACTCAGTGCCCCTCTGTCATCACGGAATTGTGCTGGGAGGGTGCCTCTATTCGGTATCTGATGGTGGATGTATACAGATCTCCGGAGTTACTCTGCGAGGGCAACTTCACTAGGGCATTATCGGCTGCTTGAGTTCAATATCCATCTGAAGTACCCTATCGATCTTGGCCCATGGGCGGATCGCCATATCGAAGATGGTCCTGCTGCCAAGGCCTGTTATACCTTTTCACTGCGCTGCTGATTGAGCCCCTCAGGTCTTATTTCCGTGACCTGAATGGCCTACTTACCACCCTATACTGGGGAACTTCCAGACGTAAAGTGGCTCTCAGGAAGCTACACATAACGGTGGATGAGAGAGGATTGGCAGAGCCCGACTTCGAGTTATACTATCTGGCTGCCCAACTGCAGTGGGTCTCTCGATGGAGATTGGCACATTGGGACAGGACAAACACTTGTGAGCGAGGGATGCCTGCCAAAACATTCCTGACTCGTATCCTGAGGGGGCCCCTCCAGCCTTGGTGACCCGAGGGGAGAGTGTCCTTATCCGCACGGCACACTATGCATGGGCGAGGGCCTTGCAGAGAACCCACACTAGCAATCCATACTCGTGTGAGCTCCCCTTGCTGATGGCCCAGTACTGGCCACTCCCTGGAGGATGGGTATGAATAATATGGGGGATCTCTTTACTGGAGGTGAACTGGCTTCTTTCCAGGATTTTAGAGAGACTTATGACGTACCAGCCTGGCATTTCTTGCTGCATGGTGCCTTGATGGGTTGGGTTCGTGACTGGTGGAAGATGGGTTTCCTCGGAACCAATTGAACATGAATGCCTGTTAGCTTCTTCTTATTTCTGGAATGACTAAGGCTATTACCCTAGTGTATTGAGCTCTGTTATGGGGAGCACAACCGGACCTCCTGCCCCTACGATGCCGGTGGGGGGCAGGCTTGGGCCCAGTGCTCTCGGACTCTGCTGGAAATCGACACTGACGTCTACCCCCAAGGTATCTCGGAATGGCAGGTTCCAACTTCTCCAGTTCTTCTGCCTGCACCGGCCGTACCTCACACCCTGGAGACTGCACACTATGTTCCATGGGGCGTCGGTGAATTGCATCAGAGGCGGGATTCTTCCATATGGTATGGTAGGGTCCTGCCAGACCTAAGCCCCATATTGGGCTTCAGTCATGCTGAATAATACAGCGGGCCAATGATAGGCAATTTAAGTGCACTCCACAGTTTTGCATACTGGAAATGCATACTCGCAGTGCAACTTGAAAAGTGATGGACCGATTTACAGACTTGGCCCTACTACTTGCCAGGAGACAGCTGACGATGAGCTGGAAATTCACCTCAGGCCCTGATCTGTGCGGCTGGAGCAGGGAGCAAGAGAGAAGCACTGCGCAGGGAAGAAGCTTGGGGACTGTGGAGAGACCCATTGCTGCCCTCCTGGGACGCAATCCTGGCAGCCTGCCCGCGTCTGGATAGACAAGGGAGAATCAGGGACAAGGGTTATCGCCCCACCTCCTTGATCGCTCGGTGCGTCCAATTGCTCAGATTCTGCCCCTGCTTCAACCAGCATCTCTACTGCCTCCGCGGAGCGGCCCTGGGTGGCTCAAACCGGGTTTACTTCTGCGCTGTCTAAATGGTGCAGCTGAATGGCGCGCCTGAATGGGGCGACTGAGGCATGTGATAGTGAAAAATCGCATGTGCATGCTTGGGATGGCGCAGGGTAGCCCAGCTCCTGGAATGTTGGGGCCATCTCTGGTATATCCTTAACTGTATCATTGGCCCTTCCACACTCCAATACTCATCGTGATGGGATTATTACTCTGTTTATTGTTATTCTGCTGCTGCTCACCTGCCTAGTTTGTTGGGATTGGTCTAGTTTTCATGTCTGTGTAATTCTCTTATGTAACTCTTTCTTTTTCGAACTGTTCTTTGGATCAAAAATGCAATAAACATATATTTTTTTAAAACGTACCTCTCTATCCCAACAAACAAGGTCACTTCTCACACCACTCAGTCACCAAACACTAACCACTCATATAACACACTCCTACATACCCTTCTACCCCTACATTCGCACACTCCTACACAAACCACAACTCTCTATTGCAACACAACCAAAACCATATTTTGCTAATATACCAATAACCTACAAAGCACATACCCTCAAACTCACAAACACCCATCCTTTGCAAACAAAATCCTTCCACTACCCTCTGCCTACTCCAAATAATACCCTTGCCACTCCTCTCAACCCCTTCTTCAACCCTCTATCATACTGCTTTTTCACATAACCCTCCTGTTCTTGTCAGTCAAAAACAATAACAAAACTCTTTCAACACTCCCCTCCAGTAATACGGCGGATCACTGACAGAATATCGACATCGAAAATATCGAGGTACAAAAATATCGATGCAAAAATACCGATGTCCAGAATATCGTTGTTAAAAATATCGGTTTTTTTGTTTAAAAAATAATGTAAAATAAAGGAAATAATATATGTAATTAAAAAAATATATTTAGAATTATTAGAATTTTTTTTAAATTATAAGTATTACATATAATGTAAAAAAATTAAACATACAAATAAAATTTTATATATATTTACTTAATATTAATAAATAATTATTTTATTAAATTATAAATTGTTAGAAACATATTTTTAATTATAAATACATATATATACACATACACCAACATAAAAATAAAAATAAAATATATATATAATAAATTAAAATATTAAAATATTTTTAATCTTTTTAAAATACATTTTACACTACATTAACTGAAACAGTATAGAAAATATTGGATAGCGGAGGGGTAAAAATTACTCCAGTGAGTGCAACAGTAGGGAAAGTGTGGATAGCGGAGGGGTAAAAATTACTATTCCCACTCCAGAGAGTACAACAGTAGGGAAAGTGTTGGATAGCAGAGGGGTAAAAATTACTATTCCCACTCCAGAGAGTGCAACAGTAGGGAAAGTGTTGGCTAGCGTAGGGGTTAAAATTACTATTCCCACTCCAGAGACTGGAACAGTAGGGAAAGTGTTGGATAGCGTAGGGGTAAAAATTACTATTCCCACTCAAGAGAGTGCAACAGTAGGGAAAGTGTTGGATAGCGGAGAGGAATAATTTACTATTCCCACTCCAGTAAAATAATTAAAAATAATTAACAAACAATTAATTAATTTTAAA
Organism: Calotriton arnoldi; assembly: GCA_963921515.1. Lineage (NCBI taxonomy): Eukaryota > Metazoa > Chordata > Amphibia > Caudata > Salamandridae > Calotriton > Calotriton arnoldi. The sequence continues at coordinate 2,696,082 of CAWUFW010000353.1, read as the reverse complement.
AAATGTACCTCCCACCATATTCCCCTATAAATAACACCACCAATGTTGTAAAACATAACACCATTAACATAATTAATTAATAATTAATTAATTATTTAAAATTAACAATTTAAAAACAATGAATAATAATTTAATTCACACAATTAACAGTATAAATCAATTTAAAATAAATTTTATAATAAAAAACATTTAAAATAATATAGAAATTAAATTACTTACCAGCCTACTCCCATATCAACACACAACCCGCTCTTAAAAAACCACACAAATAACATAATTAATAATTAATTAATAATTATTAATAACCAATTAATAAATAATTAACAATATATTATTTACCACAATTTACAATATAAATTTGTAAAAGCAAATATTAAATAATTAAAAATATAAATAAAATAATTATTATTAAATCACTTCTCACCCTACTCCCCTATAAACCCACAACACGTTCCTAGAAAAATAACACAATTTACATATTTACCAATTAATTATTAATAATTAACAAACAATTAATAACTAATTAACAATAAATTATTTACCACAATTAACAATATAAAATAATAAAAACTTAGGTGTCCATTACGATACCGGGCGGTAAAAAATCCGCCATCTACCATAGCGGTAGAAATCCGCCCGCCCACACCGTCTGAATACCGACTGAGCAATTACGATGGCGCGAGCCGCAAACCGCCGGCGGCGGAAAATACACAAAAAATACCGCCCGCCCATGTCCGAATCCAAGTCCATCCGCCCGCCACGGACGGAAATACGCACGACAACCCAAAACCGCCCGCCCTGACGACCGAGATACCGGCCGTGAAATTAGGATCGCACCGACATGAGCGCGGTAAATCCACAAATACACCGCCCGCCAGCGTAAACAACAGTGACGGAAATGGACACGGCGGAAGCTCAGGCGGCCACGTCCCTGCACAGAAATCATCCGCGGACAAAAACAAACACACACAACATGGCCAACAAGTCCACACAGCAACCCACGCACAAATACCCAAACACAGTACACATCCCGAAAACACATCCCCCCTGGACAAACAAATAAACTACAAATCCCAGAACACCAGCCACAACACACCTGAAAACAACAGACCATCATGACACACCCACATAGGTAAGTACAAAAGCAGCTCCTTCACAGACCACAATCCCTTGCAACACTACAAACTGAGGACGAAAGCACAGAACACAGCGAGACAGAAAGGACAGCAGCACACCACAGACACGCACCCATCACACCCATCACCACCACCACCAAACACCTGACCCACAAACCCCCTGCACATCACACACCACACACCGCACCAGCACCACAAACACCAAAACACACACCATGGCATCACACAGAATGCCCAAGTTCACTTCCACTGAGCTGACGGTCATGGTCGACGAGATCGTCAAGGTGCACCCACAAATCTATGGCAACCAGGTCCAACAGACACCACTATCCACCAGAAACCGGTTGTGGAGCAGGATCGTAGACCAGGTCAATGCAGTCGGGAACGTGCCACGCAACAGAGGCGAAATCAACAAAAGGTGGAACGACCTGAAAAGCGTGGTCAAGAAGAAGGAGGCCAAAAATCAGCAGCTGGCTGCCAGGACTGGCGGAGGTAATCCCGCGCTATTCAAGACCTTCAAGGCGTGGGAGGAGAAGGTGCGAGTCATCATACATCCGGAGATCCTCACCGGATTACCAGGGGAGTCGAGGCTGGTAAGTACAAACAAACGTATACCAGCACACCGCTATGTACTCACATGCACTACCACTATGCCATAGCTCCGAGGGACAAACACCCCCATGTCCAGTACACAATACACAAGACATCACTCACTCATGCAACAGACACTCACACACACAGCCCAAACCTACCAACTGACATAACCATGGGGGCATGTGTACAGTCAGCCAGCACCGCAACTCCCACCAGGTCCCCTCGTACTCCAGAAGCGCCAGAAGGAGCACTCCCCACACCCATGTGTCAGCCATAGCTGCACTAACCGACAAGTAACAGGTAAGGAGCCGCAACACAAAGGCAGTGGGTCGGAGGGGGGACAGCTGAAGTACAACAGCCACCAGGCCCCCAGTCCCACAGCGCAGCAAGGTGGAGCACCCCCACACCCATGCGTCAGCCACTGCAGTGCACACCTGCATCCGACAGGTAGACATCTCACCCCACATGCAGGGGTTCCTGTGGGTGTCAGGCCATCACCACAACTCACAACACCGCCCCCACTCCCACAGACCAGCAACATGGAGCACCCCTCCCGCCCATAACCATGTGGCATCCATTGCATTGCGCACTCAAAAACAACCTGTAGGTGGGAGACAGTACAGGGCGGGGTGTCTGTAGGCATGAGGACAGTATTACGACTGACACATGTGACATGTCACGTAGCAGAGGAACACGCAGCACTGCTCCCTGTCACAATCATGTGACCAATGTGCACACGGACATGTATCACAGAGTCATACCCCACATGACCCATCACAGATACAGCAACACCTAAGGAGCCACGTCTGCATGCACAAGTCCCACTGGAGTACAGACCCACACGGCAGGCACTGTGCCACCCATCACACACATCAGCAACACCATCGAAGTCTTGTCCATGTAGTCCTCACTGCCTGTCACCCACACATCGTACAACAACGCCCATGTAAGACAAACCTTACTAGAAGTAACAGCGTGGAACCACAATATTGCACACAAACACCACTGGACCCATGAAACACACAGGCACACAATGCACATTCAACATATCATCCATCTCATCTGTCAGCCCCAGTGTCATGGAAGGTATGTCATCCGAACAGCTGGCCCTCATACAGCAGTCATGCAGAGATACCTGCCCATGACAAATCATGTGCCTGCAGTGACTGAAGCGCACGTCACACTGTGAGTAACAACACACATAATATAGTCAACACCCCAAGAGCACTGCATTGATGCACATGTTCGAGGGCAGCACGCACACCAAGGATTTTGCCCATCTGCAATACGTCGTGTGGCACACAACAAGCACGAACTCACAACAATGCCACCAATGTAATGTCCACAAATGATGACAGTCAGCAGATATGCCGGGTATGTTAGACAGACACACACCTTTGTCTATGCACTGTCATGTTGCCAGAACACATGTCACGTTCTGCACCCATGACTCACAGTATGTACCCCAAAACCATATTTCAACCCAAAAGCGTTGAGGGGGCTGTACCCCCTTTAGCCATCTGCGTTTCTAAGCGTTCCATTTGAACCCCAAAACCATATTTCAACCCAAAAGCGTTGAGGGGGCTGTACCCCCTTTAGCCATCTGCGTTTCTAAGCGTTCCATTTGAACCCCAAAACCATAGTTCAACCCAAAAGCGTTGAGGGGGCTGTACCCCCTTTAGCCATCTGCGTTTCTAAGCGTTCCATTTGAACCCCAAAACCATAGTTCAACCCACCATCGTCGATGGGTCTGGAGCCCGCATACACCCGAGCCACAAAATGTAGGAGCATAGCAACACACACCCATCGGCATTGCTAATCCGTCCCATGCCACATGTCCACATCACACAGTACCATTGCCTAGCCCACGCATACACACATCGTACATCCACACACACGCCCCTGGGAAACCTGTGCACGACAGTGCACGAACTGTGAATGTCAGACAACCAATACATACTTTGCTAGGTGCAACACAATGACCTATCACATTCTCCCCACAGGTGCCGAACAGCTGGATGCTGGAGAGGGAGACAGCAGCCAGCACAGCCAGCCTGCAAGCCCCCAACCCGGACTCACGGATGTAGAAGACCTGGACACCTCTTCGGACGAGGACCACCCACCAGGCCCGTCTGGAGTGGCAGGGCCCAACCGCTCCCCAGGGCCCCTCCTACCCACCAACACATCACCCAGGGCTGCTGACCAGTCACAGACCCCTGCTGCCACGGTCGTTGCGGCCACCACCACCGCCGCAACAACCACCACCACCACCACGCCATCCCTGGCCACAGCACCTGCGCAAGGGGTGGCACGCCCGTCGTGCTCGACCCTGGGAGCCAGACAGAGGACCGTGGTGACCAATGTGGCGAGTGGGCCGGTCGGTGGCAGCAGTACCGGTGGGAGGAGCAGGGTCAGGCCAACGCCATCTGAGCCTGGGAGCCAAGCCCTGCCGCAAATCTCAAGAGTCCTTGGGGCCTATGAAGAGGCCCAAGGACAATGGGCCAGGTCGGCTGCCGACACGCGGGAGGTCCTTGGGGTGTTGAGGTCCATGGACGCCCATATGGGCCAATTCGTGACCCGTATGGACCGACTTGTGGACCTCATGGGCCAGCTGGTGGTGGGGGGAGGGCCCAAGCAAGGCCAGCCACACCACCGCCGCCACCACGTGCTGTGGCGCAGGCTCGTGCAACATCTAGTTCCCCTGCGTCCACAGCGAGTGAGCAGTCCTCAGCCACCACCAGCAGCCCACCAACACAACCCCCCTACCAAACGTGGAAGGGGCCGTCCGAAGAGGAAACAGGTGTCCAGAGAGGACTTCGCACGCACCAAACGCCAGTGAGTCAGCCAGCCACCCTGACCACCTACTGCACTGACTTGGACTACGATCCTACCCCACACTGCCATGTGAATGGCATGTGTCTGTTGGACTGTGGACATAGAACTTCATGGGTACACCTTGACCATCACGCAGCCATGGCCGTCAAATCATTGTCACAGCATGCACCACTTTTGTCATCACCTTGCACACAATCACATGTCACCGCTGTAAATAAATACACCTTGATCACAATCTGCATTATGTGTCCTGGGTTTATTCAACGATGTGCAATCGCCACCATGAGCAGAAATGCATCTGCTGTGTGGTATGTCGATGGGACAGGAGAGGCTGTAGGGACCTAGTGGTGAAAAACAGAACAAGAGTACAGTCAATGAGTGTGTCACACACTCATCACACAGTACTTGTCACAAACTACAAGCAATGTACACACATCTCACACAGCAACAGGGCACAATGCAACAGCCACTGTCAGTGGCATACTAACCTGGACATGGACCATTGACACACAGCACTCAGTGAACAAAAGGCCTCCGTGACAGAGCACACATACACCTGCACAACTACAGCTACATCAGCCGTCGTACATGGACACTCACCGTCAAGTGAAGTAGCGGGCGATGAGCTGCTGACGCACATTCACAGCTCCCTCCTCCCCACTGTCCTCTTCACTCGACCCGTCCTGGTCTGCAGGCTGGGGCCCTGGTTGATCTCCGTCATCCACAATTAGGGGGATCTGCTTGCGAATAGCCAGATTGTGCAGCATGCAGCAAGCCACTACTATCTGGCACACCTTCTGTGGGGAGTACGCCAGTGCGCCCCCTGTGCGGTCCAGGCATCTGAACCTGGACTTGAGGAGGCCAAAGGTCCGCTCAACCACACGTCTGGTCCTCCCATGTGCCTCATTGTAGCGGACATCAGCTGGGGTACGAGGATGTCGTAATGGGCTGAGCAGCCAGGGCCCATTCGGGTAAGCAGAGTCACCTGGGTGTGAGGGACACAGAGAATCGTTGCAATTCCAACTGGACACAATACAGCATCGCACAGCCAGCACGCTACACTACTCCACATACTCACCAACAATCCAAGCACGGTCCCGTTGCAGATTGGTCATCAGACGTGGTAGGATGCTGTTGCGCATGATGTGCGCGTCATGTGCCGATCCTGGAAACTTCGCACACACGTGTGAAATGACCATGTCCGCAAGGCACACCACTTGCACATTCAGGGAGTGGGTGTGCTTCCTATTGCGGTAGAGGTGCTCAGTGGCCTGTGGTGCAACAAGGCCAACATGGGTGCAATCTATTGCACCAACAACGTGGGGGATCCGTCCAAGGGCATAGAAATCACCCTTCACTGCCGCCAATTCACGAGCCCTGGGGAATCGTATGTACCTGTTCCTGTACAGCATCATAGCTGACAGTACATCCCTCAGCACCATGCAGAACATGGGCTGGGACATCCCACCTCCACTGCCCACTGTGTGTTGGAATGACCCACTGGCGAAGAAATGCAGTGCAGCCATCACCTTAGCCGTGGGGGTAAATGCAGTAGGATACACCCTGCGAGGACGGAGGTGGGGTTCCAACAAGGCACATAGGCGATGCAGGGTGGGTCGGTCCAGACGGAACTTCCGGATCACCTCCACATCCTCCATGTTTGACAGCAATTGGTAGGGGCGATGTATGTTTGGCCTCCTCCTAGGAAAGATGGAAGTGGACACATGTCAAAGCAACACGCCACAGGGCATTTACACATACACAAATCAGAACTGACTGACCAAGCAATTGAATCACAGAACAGCTGACAAGTAGGGACAGCACAGCCACAATACACATACACAGGTCCCCTACCAATAGCAATGGGCAGTGACACACACCATTGCTATGAGCATGCACATGGGGAGTTAGGCCTTAACAACTTGTAAGGCATGCTGATGGAAACAGACTGCATATTCGGAAAGCTGCAACACCACGGCAACATGACTAGCTGCTGTGCATCACACTGCTTCCGAGGCTGGGTGTGTAGGGCACACACCAACAACGCTATGGACACAGGCTGAGCGGCCAAAACAAGTGGGACCTGTGGCACGAGGGGATATGAGACAGTCATTGATGTCCCTACTGCACCCTATGTACAGCACTGTACGGATCACACCTCCAGAAACATTGACAGGTGTACACATTGACAGCTCCATGCCAACACGGCTGTGTGATTGCAAATACACATCACAAGTGACACGTAACGTCGCACGTGCCAAGTGGCAGATGTACATAGTGAAAGATGGCATGTGTGTGCATATGCATATCCCATGCTCCCATGCCAATGTGTACATGATGATATGCCAACAGACATGTGGAGGCTGGCCACTGGCCGTCCCTGCCTATGCACACAGCATGTTGTGGCCCCGTCCATTGTGGACCTGCACCCACACACAAATCATGGCCACACCTGCAGATGCATTGCGCACATTAAACTGTGTGGTGCACATGGCATCAGCGGACTGTACCCGCCATGGGCCAGGCCCTTACGGCCAACTCCAATGACCCTCGCGGTTGCACCCTGCGTGTTCCACCATGGAGGTAAGCGTCCCGGGCCAGCTGGGAGCAGGCCATCGTCTGCAATTGAAGCTGGCAGACATGGTACACAAATTGCAGCAGCTTGGACCCACTGAAACTGCCCCAGGGGGCTATGTGAGTGTGTGAGTGAGACCGGCATTACCACAGCTACCTGGGACTGCAGCCTGGCACCCCTCAACAACACCTGCTGCTGCCACCTCTCCACCTACACGTGGATGACGCTGAGGATATGTCCAGGTCCACTCACCAGCGAGGAGCTGGAGATCCTGGATTCCGAGCTCCACGCACACTGCACATGGCTATTCCTTGCGAAAGTTGTGTGTGAGAGACAACTGCAGTGTGTGTGGGAGTGCATGTGGGGGTCACACATGTCGTTGATCCGCAGCACTATGAGTCAGAGCCTGTGGTGTTCAAACATGCACTGCTCACCATGCTGACTGCAGGTGGCAGTGGTATGTGAGCTCTCGGGCGCTTTGACATGTCTGTCCCTCCCGAGTGGTGGTACATGGCAACTTCATGTCAGACATCCAGTGACACAGACAATTGGCAATGCAGGTCTCAGTGCACTTGTTGCTCGTGTGCATGTCAGGCTGGGGCCATGCTGCCCTTCTCAGTCCCAGCAGGCCTGGCCTGCACATTGACTGCACAATGCCAGTAGGTGACAACACAGAATGACTAGTGGGTTACATGTGTCACCTGTTCAGCACTCTCCGGATGAGCGCAAACTCAGCCCTGTACATTGGTCACACCATGCCTCGTGAAAGGGATGTGTGTGTGAGATAGTGCCACTGAATGTGACCACCGTTGCGGGGTGGGCCATGCGCAGGGCGAGTACGTTGGTTGTTGCGCAGTGTTGGTCACAGTGGGTACACCAACACAGATGTGTTGCCTTGTGAACTTTTGCTAGGTCCGCCTGACAATGGACAGTAGATGTGGGCAGACTACACATTGGTCGATGTGCTGTCTATATGCATGTGCCTTCACACCAGGCACAGCTGCCCCTGCACATGTGACCCCTGCTGCCCTCAGTGCTGGGTCTGTTGAGCTGATGCGCCATCTGTGCGTGGGGCAGACAGCTCTCCTCACTTCCGTCATTGCCCATGACATCACTTTGCCGCAGGTGACATGGATCATGGAGGGCCCACATGTACGCGTGGGTGGACTACACAAGACTGTCCAATGGTTATCACCCCCAGTCAGTGCTTCGAATGGGAAGGATGTGGTGCTGGTACTCATTTTAATGTGTAGAGTGGGCGGGGCTAGGTGCGGGGCTACATGCAAGACATGGGAAGTTCATCGGCTTATCTACTAGTTGCAATACACACGAGACACGTCTTTTCATGACCACATCAGGGTCATTCCTTGAACTGACTGGAAGTCAAACAGTCATATTTTACCCTGTCCTCATGGCCTCCCCTCGCTCACCAAAATATGCGTTAGCACCTGGGAAGCCAGCGCATGCACAAGCAGCTCCAAGCTCGCCCCAGAGAGGCCAAGGAGTGTATGTGTGGGTCCAGTTGAACAAGTGGTCTGTCTCGCGGCATAATAAGTGGCGGGACGCCGTCCACCTGCGTGGTGCCCCGACTCGAGACCCGGGCAACATTGACAATGCATGACAGGCTCCGCAGTCCGGATACACCACCTGCAACACACAGAGGCTGTAGCTGCCCTAGCGGCCCAGGCCGCGTCCAACTGGAGCTCATGGACCCACACATTCACTCTTTGGCCTCTCGGGGGCGAGCTTGGAGCTGCTTCTGCACGCGCTGGCTTCTCTGTTGCAATGGCATGTAACGTGTGTGGGGATATAGGCAATGAGTGAGATGGTGCGAGCCACCTTCCGTGACGTCACTCCTGCTCGTGATGTGTGCGTCCCCCCACTACTTCCATTAGACTTGTGCCATACTACTAATTGAGGATGTGTTGCCTGCGTGATGTGTCCAGGAGGAGCGCGCCATGACATCTCACCCACCATGCTCCACTGCCATCCCGTGCCCTGGATTGCCTGTGCAGGTGGACAATGTTGGGGATACACCTGGTCGACAGGGGATGTGAGTGCCTTGGCAAGGGCCTGGCGGACGCACAGCAGTATCCAGCATGTCCACGGAGGGTGGGCTGACGTCTACACCTGATGCAGCATTGATCGTGTGCCCGCCTGTTGTGCACACACGAGTTCACATTCATCCCCAGACAGGTGGTCTTTACAAATTCCCAGGAGAGCAGCAATGTACTGTTCCGGAATCCTCCCAACACAGCGTGTTTCAACATTGCATGTGCGCACCTACCCGTCACACCCACCCACCTGAGCCAAGCGTAACTCCCGCTTCACATGACACATGTGTGTCATCCACAGTTGTGCTACTCTCTCAGGGCCGGACCTGCAACTGTCCCGTAGCACACACACAGCACCGATTCGTACTGGCATCCTGTTAGATTGGTAGGCACACTAACCCATCTCCTTCTGAGACAGTGGTGGCTGTGATGGATATTGTGACTGGGCACATGGCTTACTTTCAATGTGTGCATTTGGGAGGTGGTGGTGTGTGGTGTGTGATTGTGGTAGCGTTGGTGTGTATGTGTGTGTCGTGTCCATGTCGACTGCACACATATGTCACCCCGGGACATGGTGGATGTTTGTTACCGTGCTGAGGTCTTTGTATATGATGTGATGGGTGTGTTGTATGTTGCACAGTATGCGGTGTGTGGGTGTGTCCTTGCAGTTCAGGCTGACTCCTACTTGTTATGGTTCAGACGTTGTGTGTGTGCAGGGTGTGTGACTGTCAAGATTGTGTCTAGTCCAATTGTGCATGTCAGCATTTCAGCAGTTCTTGCTCACTGTGCAGTGCTGCCCACCCACTCTGATGTCGTGTGTGTGTTTTGTCAGGCATTGCTGTGGCATGCTTTAGCGTGGCTCCCACTTTTTGTTGCTGAGTGTGTGGTCAGACTGTGTGGGTCATTGTAAACATGTGTATGACTGTGCTTTGTAGTGAGCAGGCCGTCAGTGTTGATGTGATGATCTTTCGGGCGACTTCAGAGTGTGACAAGTCCTGCTCCACGAGCTGTGGTATTTCCCTGTGGCCACTGTTGCGGCTACTCATTTGCGTTGACATCCAATGACAGTGGACTACATGGTCATCTCACGACTGCCGTGTACTTCACACACTCTCATCCTCTCTCATTCGTACTTGTGAAATGAATCAGCAGAGACACATTTTTGCTTCAAGCCATGTATTGGGACTTATGTCCTCTGTGATGCAGTATAGTGGACACTACTGGCAGCGAAATGCATGTGGAGGATATACTCAGCATGATTACACATAGCATAGGGTGTAGGGGTACATGTCATTAGTTGTTGACTGTGGGATGTGTGCTTCAGAGTTACAACTGCTTAGCCGTTGCTGTGCTAATGTACATTTGCTAATTACTGTGGAGCTGCTAACTTTGACACAGACAGTATACATTTCGCCTACCAGACCGCTTGACATCATGGGCACAGTACATCTCAGTTCCATGTTACAGGTTTGCTGCTATGGTTACTCATACACACGTGCGTGGAGGTGACATCAGGGCATGGGCTTACGTGCATGCAACGGCGTCCCACTTGTTGTTGCAATGTGGTGGCTACTGGACATGACACAGTCACTGGGGTCATGTTGTTGGGGGATGCACTTGTTGTCCATGCAAAAGTCCTGGCACGGAAGTTCAGAGGGAGGTGAGGTGACAGCTCTCACATACTACAGCCGAACGATTACTGTCCACTGACCGGTGCATATGTTCATGGGCGCAGGATACATATTATGGCATAGTTGTACGTGCAGTTATGTCCATGTGGTTGCCATACACAAATCCCATGCCTCTGCCTCCCCCTGTTCATGCAGAGTTACTGGATGTGATGAGGTACAGAGTGCATGTCCCGAAAATATCCGATGTCATGGCAGTGTAGTTGATGGTGTGGTGTTAGTTGCAGGTTGTGTGGTATAGTTGTTGTACTGGTAACTGCTCAGTCCGTGCGGATGCCAGGCATGGGTACGGTGTGGGACATCATTGTTCAATTGGGGGTGTTGCGTCGGGGCCCGACGAATTGACAGGTTGTCAGGAATGCGATACCTTCCAGCAGGGCTTCCATGGCATTGGTGGTAAACATGGATGCCATCCAATGTAGCGGATGGTGGCTGTCAAGGTGTTGGTCGTAAGTTGTCCCTTGTAGGAGCATGATGGGACATGTTGGATGACATTCGATGAAACTGTGATCCAGAATCCGTCGTGTGGAGGCACAGTGGTCCCATTGCAGTGTGGGTCCGATTGCAGCCACATACGCCATGCCCCCATAGGCTGAACAGACCCTGTCGTGGACGTCCAGGGGTTGAACAGTTGTACCAGGTCCGCCATTGGACATGCAGGGTTGGAGAGACATAAATCCACAGGATAGTGGAAAGGACACCTCCGACAGTAGAAGACGGGGATGACGCAGCTGAACAATGCGATGCGGTAAGTTAGTCGGTAACTTACGTTCAGCAAGGCCAGATTTTCACATCCCAATATCTGTATCAGGTAATGTTTGTACAGCTTCATCTGTCCGGCGTAGTTGGGTAGGTGTGGTGCAAGTGCCATTTTGCTGAAGGGCGATGTGATGGCGTGCTCCGGCTGTCTGTGCAGTCTGCAGAGTGCAACCTCCGACGTTGCTGGGAATTCTGTTATGGTCGTAGGGTGGCAGGGCTTGGGTTATAGTAGCTTGTGCGAAGGACACGGGCCCTCATCCCACATGCTTCTATGAATGGTCAAGGTCAGTGGTGTCTGACTCCTTCCCGATAACTTGCATGTGAACCACATGGGGGAGTGGTATCATTTTTTTTTCCCTTCGGAATGTTCTTTCGTGTTATGCGCTATCTGCCCAGTGGACGGTTCCCTCTGCATGCCTGTGTTGGGCTTTTTTTGGAATAATGACTGTGTTGTCCTGCTTGAATAGTTGAGCTGTGGTTTCGGTGTGGGTATGGAAGGCCATTCAGTGCTATCTCCTCTCCCGTGTGTGGGCGGCACGCTGCGTTTCCGCTATACGTTGGGCCTTGTGTGTGGGTGTTGTAATTGGAGCCACCTGTTGTCGGTCCCCCGGGATCTTTGATGTTACGTATTGCATGTCTTGGTATTGGGTGCAGGGTGGTATCGGTGTTTCTGTGTGGTACTGGCGTACCTTTTTCCGACGGGGTCCATATTCTGCTGGGTGATGTTGCCGCCGCTGTGTGCTTCGCCATGTTTTGCACACAGGGGTGTGTCCTAACTTGGCGTGACATCACTGACATGTTCGGGTCAGTTGTGTGACGTCAGGTTGGCAACAGTGAATTGCCGGTTGGCGACATGACTGTGGCAGGACTGTCACGTGACATGTGCGTTCTGGGTGGGGCTGGTGTGTGTGGTGTTTGGTTGTGACCCTGTGTTGTTTGTGTGCGGCGCATACATGGCGCTGCCGTTGGCCTATGCGTTGTGCGCATGTGTGGCTGCGTCGTCGCCGCTGCGCTGCGGGGCCGTGACGGGGACGTTAGTTCCTGGTCCCAGGTGGTGTGTCCCCGGTTGTTGCGAGTTGTTACAATTTGCCCGATGTGACATTTGTGGGTGCAGTGGTGGATGTGTCGCGTCCACGCAGGGGTGTCGGGGGGGCCATGTACAGTTTTACCGCACTTGCACTGTGTGAGGTGTTTGCGTGCCCTTGTTGTGTGTCTGCCTACCTGCGTCTCCGCGGTGCGTTGACTCCTAGGTTCTGCATCAGGTAGAGCATGGGGAGGGCCTGCAGTGCTGGATTCATGCTCGGGGGGTCCGCCTCTTTGGTATCCGTACTGTGCGGTCGGGTTTCCGCCTTGCTTTCACGTGCGGTGTCTCTTAGCCGGGGGAGCTGTTTGGTTGTGGCATCGTAATTTGTACGCCGGGCGGTACGTGATTCCGTCGGGCGGTGTGTCTCCATTGTGCCGCGCCGCTACGTGAATGGGCGCACTTTGATGGCGGGCGGCGTCGCTGGCTTACGGGTGGTGTTTGGCTGACTTTTCACATCCTAATTGGGCGGGCGTGTGGGCTGCGGCGGGCGGACGGTAACTGGTGGTTTTTCCATCCGCCAGCACGGCGGTGGTGCTTCCGCCCGCCATCCTAATGGGCCCCTTAATTATTAATTAATAGAAATTATTAATTAATTATAATTAAATTACTTCCCACCCGATTCCCCTATAAACCCACAACCCGCTCCTAAAAAAATAAAACAATTAAGATATTTACTAAATAATTAAGAATAATTCACAACCAATTAATAACTAATTGATAACAAATTAACTACCACAATTAACAATATTAAATATTAAATATATAAATATGAATTAATAAAATATATTAATTAATTAAATATAATTAAATTACTTCCCACCCTATTCCCCTACAAACTCACAACCCGCTACGGAATAAAAACGCGACATTCAATTAAACATTATTAATAATTTCTAAAAATTATTAAATTTACTATAATTAAATTACTTCCCACCCTATTCCCCTATAAACCCACAACCCGCTACGGAATAAAAACGCAAAATTCAATTAAAACTAATTAATAATTTCTAAAAATTATTATTAAATGTACTATAATTAAATTACTTCCCACCCTATTCCCCTATAAACCCACAACCCGCTACGGAACTAAAACGCAAAATTTACTTTAAAAACAATTAATAACTTCTAAAAATTTAATACATATATTAAATTAAAAAAAACAATACTTAACCAAAAATGGAGAACACATACATTTAAAATACATACTAAAATACATAACACTAATATAAACATCGATATTATTAACAACAATATTTTTACAAACGATATTACTGACTTCGATATTTATGAAAACAATATTTCTTACCTTCATGTTGATATTCTGGTCACCGATATTCCTGATGTCGATATTCTGTCCCTTCGATATTTCCAACTCGATATTTTTGTACTTCGAGATTAAAAACTCGATATTATGTCTGTGCACCAATAAGGCAACACCTTTCTCCTACCGCCATCGCTCCAAACTCTTTTCACCCCCTTTCAGGCTCTACAGAGACTCTCTACTCATAACCAACACCACATCCCTTCTTATTCAATATAAACAACTCACCTGTCCTTCACATTCAAATCATACACCTAAAGTAACTACCAAAATATCAGATCATAACCCCCACCAAGATAAAACAAAACACACAAACAAGATTTATCTGAAAATAATCTCACACATTCAAAAACAACACACAATACCTACACACATTCACTACCTCTGAATACCAACATAAATAACACACATTCAAATCCATTTCTACCTCATACTTTCCAAGCAACAAAGACACCAACTGCTCAAACACAACACTCCCTCACAATTCTAGCACCTATTGTAGAATTCAGAGCAATAAAACATGACAATGCTCCACCACCACTCCTCACCCCTATACCTTCCCCCTTCCCCATATGAAAAAGAAGGCAACTCCACAACACTTTTTATATTCTCCCATCCTCATGTCTATCACACTCCACAGCCATGCCCTTCAATTCCAACCAGTTTCACCACCACTCACACACACAGATCTGAAAAAAACGTCTCCTAAGCCTTTTGGAGGAAGAAAACAATAACCAAAAACAACACTTTCCCTGTCCTTCAATAGTTAACAACACCACTAGTAGCAGCACACCATCTAAAACTTCAAAGGACAATATTTATTCACCTGCATCACAAACTCACATCACCTCCCAAAACACGCTGTAGTCTGCCTAGTGACAAATGCTCGTTCCGTTAAAAAAAAAAAACACAAGTATCACTTATTTGACTTATTGACATACACAGACCCTGACTTACCCTTTATAACTGAATCATGGCTGGAGGAACATTTGATACCAGTATTGCATGAAGCATTTCCATCAGGCTTTCAAACTGTGACAGAAAATTGCATAGGCAAATGAAGAGGGAGCTTAGCTGTCATATTTAAGGAAACAACAAATCTCATCAAAGCTGCAGATGTTTCTTTACAATGTTATGAGGCCCTTCTTGTAAGATGCAACCCTACCCAAACCTTTTCATGTAACTTTCTCCTTTTTTACAGACCACTATCTAGCAATGAAACGTTCCCAGACACATTTCTAAACACAATCTCGAACCTTCTTTCAATATATTCAAATCTTGGAGACTTCAACATATAGTTTGAAAAGGATTACTCTGGTCACGTGGTCCGATCACTACCTGGTTGCCTTCCAACTCAAGACACCACCATTTGCTGCAGCTAATCTCATCTTAGCCACATCTACATATCGATATTGGAACAAACCGGAGTCTCTGGGACTAAAAAAACCTGCTTACCTCCAACAGAGATCAGGTCTCAATAAATTCTGTACAAGCATTCTATGGATGGCTCCATGAAGCTTTTGATCTCTACTTCCACTGAAAGCATCTCTTAATTCTGCTGAAAACATCTACACATAGTCAAAGAAAACACGCTCCTCGGATGCAGAATTAAAGTAAGATTAAAAAACAAAATGGTAAGCCTCAATGCAACTTGCTCTAGACAAATAACCGTCAAGACAAAATACGCCTACATAGACATAGCAGACTATACAAGTCAACAATCGAAAAAGCTAAAAACAATATTATTCCAGCTGAATCCACAATGCAAAATGTACCAATATGCTTTTTATAAAAAAAAATACTCACAGGATTCCGTAAGCTAAAGTATACAGAAGGAACCAATCCCATGTTGAAGATTTTTGTGAAAAACTGGCAATTCATTACACTAGTAAAGGAAACATGCTGGATTCTTAGTTAATTAACAAAAAAAAACAACAACCCCAACCCATTTGCAACAAACCCCTCCACGGGAAGGCTAACACAGCCTTTACATTCCTTCAAAGAACTATCACCACCTGAATTTCTGGACCTTGTCACAGCAAGAACCAGCCGGCTGCCCCCTCCCGACCCATGTCCACTTCACACCTTCAAAAATATTCTTCTAACAACTTCAGCAACTATTTCACACAAAACACTCTTCAACAATTCCTTAACTACAGGAGTTTTCCAAAATACTTAAAAAGGCATACGTTCGCCCATCATTAAAGAAAACTAACCTGAACACTCAAGACCCCAACAACTACAGGCATTGAGCATAAGGACCATTCCTGGGCAAACTTACAGTAAGAGCAGCCTTCACCCACAAGTTACAATTCATTGAAGACATCTTCCTACTTTCCGATTTCCAAACTGGATTCCATTCTGGAAGAGACAATGAATCAGCCCTAATCGCAATCTGTAATGACCTTAAAACACAGTAGACAAAAATGGGGTAGTTGCCCTACTTCTCAAGGACCTTCTAGCGGCCTTTCACACAGTTGATCATGAAACACTAATCAAAGACTCAAGGAAGCCGGATTGAGGGCACTGCTTTCACTTGGATCACATCCTTCCTACACAATAGAACAAGTTTCATTCATACTCCTCCATTCTCTTCAAAATCGTAAGGCCTAAAAGCGGGCTTCCCTCAAAGCTCAATAATCTCACCTATGCTTTTCAATATCTACATGAAATTGTTATCAGAACTGATCAACAGCTTTTACTTCACCTGCTATAACTACACAGACGACATGCAAACACTTCTGAAATTGGAAAGACCCAAGGACATTGGAAAATACAAAATTTTCAGTTGCCTCTGGGCTGTTGACCAATGGATGACATGGGGGCACCTCGAATTGAATGCATGCAAAACTGAAATACTCAGCTGTGGTGACTGGAAAATTATGACACATTCTGCACCTGTTCTGGTGATCTAGGGCCACTGCCAAAAATATCTAAGGAGGTGAGAAACCTCGGAATTACCATGGACACCAAGCTATCAATGAACGGCTAAGCTGATAAGGTAGCCAAATCAAGCTTTCTTAGAATGAAAACGCTGTGACGCATCTTTCCCCACCTAGTATTACCTACAAGGTCTCATCGAGAATCTCTCAAAACTTGATTACGCTAAAGGTCTACGTCACCACTCACCTATGAGAAAATGACAGAGAATTCAAACCTCTGCTGCTAGACTCCTCCTCATGTACCACAAGCACTCTGCTGCTAGAATACATGTGCCAGAAGCACACATCTCCCCTGAGTTCCGGGCCCTACACTTGCTGCCAGAAGATTCTACCTCGAGCTGTTTTGTAAGATCCACAATGAAATACAGGACCAATGACCACTTTTCATTAGGAAGAAAATCACCAAATACATACAACAAAGGAACATCCACTTTAGAATAGCACCCGCCTCAAAATCCCAGCATACAAGAAAAAAAATATAGGTGGAACATCTTTCTCTGTTCAAACAGCCAAACTATGGAATTGTTGACGCTCAAACATAAGATCAACGAACAACCATTTAAAAGATTAGTCAAGAGCTGGTTGTTCCCTACATGGCCACTATACTCACAACTCAACAGTACAATACAACAGTATGTACAAGACATTAAAACCTCTACTGTACATATATGTGTGTGTGTGTGTGTGTGTGTGTGTGTGTGTGTTTTGACTTATACTGGGTGCTCCCTTGTGTCTGGACAAAGCTATACCTCTCTGAAGAGCTCTAACGAGAGCGAAACACGTGTCATGGGTTGCTTTTATTCATTTCAGGTTGGCTTGGATGGTATTTTACCAATCCAAAGCTGTAATACTGTGCCTTGAGTGGTAAAAGGCTTTGGCCATTTTACAGCTCGGCAGGGATAGCACTGTGCTAATCCTATGCTTAAAGACTTTGCTGTAAAAATGGCAAAAGACTTTGTCCCTTTCTATCTCTGCGTGGATAGCACTGCGCTAATCCTATGCTTAAAAACTTTGATAGAAAAGCAGACATTTGAGGTGGGCAAATTTAGAGTGTCGCTGGTGTTGAGTGCTCTTACTGGAGCTGCTTTCCACCCTAAACTGGAGAACTACCCAGAGTTCTCTGCTTCTGTTTTTGCATAATGTATTCGTCACTCTATGCCTGAAAGGGTTTTGTTTTGACTTATACTGGGTGCTCCCTTGTGTCTGGACAAAGCTATACCTCTCTGAAGAGCTCTAACGAGAGCAAAACACGTGTCAGTGGTTGCTTTTATTCATTTCAGGTTGGCTTGGATGGTATTTTACCAATCCAAAGCTGTAATACTGTGCCTTGAGTGGTAAAAGGCTTTGGCCATTTTACAGCTCGGCAGGGATAGCACTGTGCTAATCCTATGCTTAAAGACTTTGCTGTAAAAATGGCAAAAGACTTTGTCCCTTTCTATCTCGGCGTGGATAGCACTGCGCTAATCCTATGCTTAAAAACTTTGATAGAAAAGCAGACATTTGAGGTGGGCAAATTTAGAGTGTCGCTGGTGTTGAGAGTGCTCTTACTGGAGCTGCTTTCCACCTAAACTGGAGAACTACCCAGAGTTCTCTGCTTCTGTTTTTGCATAATTTATTCGTCACTCTATGCCTGAAAGGGTTTTGTTTTGACTTATACTGGGTGCTCCCTTGTGTCTGGACAAAGCTATACCTCTCTGAAGAGCTCTAACGAGAGCGAAACACGTGTCAGGGGTTGCTTTTATTCATTTCAGGTTGGCTTGGATGGTATTTTACCAATCCAAAGCTGTAATACTGTGCCTTGAGTGGTAAAAGGCTTTGGCCATTTTACAGCTCGGCAGGGATAGCACTGTGCTAATCCTATGCTTAAAGACTTTGCTGTAAAAATGGCAAAAGACTTTGTCCCTTTCTATCTCGGCGTGGATAGCACTGCGCTAATCCTATGCTTAAAAACTTTGATAGAAAAGCAGACATTTGAGGTGGGCAAATTTAGAGTGTCGCTGGTGTTGAGAGTGCTCTTACTGGAGCTGCTTTCCACCTAAACTGGAGAACTACCCAGAGTTCTCTGCTTCTGTTTTTGCATAATTTATTCGTCACTCTATGCCTGAAAGGGTTTTGTTTTGACTTATACTGGGTGCTCCCTTGTGTCTGGACAAAGCTATACCTCTCTGAAGAGCTCTAACGAGAGCGAAACACGTGTCAGGGGTTGCTTTTATTCATTTCAGGTTGGCTTGGATGGTATTTTACCAATCCAAAGCTGTAATACTGTGCCTTGAGTGGTAAAAGGCTTTGGCCATTTTACAGCTCGGCAGGGATAGCACTGTGCTAATCCTATGCTTAAAGACTTTGCTGTAAAAATGGCAAAAGACTTTGTCCCTTTCTATCTCGGCGTGGATAGCACTGCGCTAATCCTATGCTTAAAAACTTTGATAGAAAAGCAGACATTTGAGGTGGGCAAATTTAGAGTGTCGCTGGTGTTGAGAGTGCTCTTACTGGAGCTGCTTTCCACCTAAACTGGAGAACTACCCAGAGTTCTCTGCTTCTGTTTTTGCATATATATATATATATATGTGTGTTACCATCATGTGCCCTGATATGAAGACGCACTCACAGTAGATGATTCTGCCAGAACCTTTTATTTTCAAAAACCGGCATTTCCTTTCCAATTCATTTCATAGCCTGACGCGTCTCAGATCTCTCGCTCCTTTCTCAAAGGCTTGCTGGCAGTTCACAGAAGCAGTGACACACCCTCTCCTCTCCTTGCTAAATAGATAGGTGAGTTGCAATGTTCATGCATGCTGGGAGTTGAAGTATGTGTAGTGCCGATTCTCTCCTTCCAGTGGGTTCCGTGATTATGCCACAAATGAAAACATTTTATATAGATATATATATATATACATATGAATATATATCTATATATATATATATACACATATATATATATATATATATATATCAATCCACAAACAAATTTACCAGCACTCGAGGGGGTTCAATCCTCCTTTGAATTTATTGGCACACAATACACAACAAACGCGTTTCAGCGGTACGCCTTCCTCAGTGTTGGCGGCCGCCGCGTTCGCGCCTCAATTTATTCAAAACTGTTCACCATTAATTGAGAGTCAGGCAGAGTTACACAATCACAAAGTCAGGCAGAGAGTAACACGCGCCATATTGGAGTGGTTAAATTTAACGTTTGGGCAAACAGTACAACATAGTAGCATGTGTAACTCACTTTTCACATGACCATCATTACAGTGTTCTGATACATTATTGTGTGGCTATGTAATGTTTTGCCCTACATGGGCTTACACAGTCGGCTCGCATTCCTTGAGAAAATATAACACAGTAACAATGTACCAGCATAGTTCTCCCTCGCGCCCTGCTTGAGCGTGATTCGCCAAGCAGAGAATCGATCGCGCCATATTCAAGCGGTACAAACATTACTTCCCCGGTGAGAATGGCCACGCTATTCAAACATGCCCTGACAACAGTTACCAAGCTCACAATGAGGTTCTGTTACACTGTTGCCAAAATATGCGACATATTGTCAACACACATAATAGCGCCCTCTATGGGCTTACACAGCCTATTGCTAAAAACAATTCAAACCTTTATTTAGCCCTGAATGAGCCCATTTGCTGAATGCCCACACTTTGCCAGTCATTCGCTGTCCTCGCGCACCGTGCACCCGTTAGTGAGTGCGAGAGCATTGGCAGACCTTGGAGCTGAAAAAATATATATATATATTACCTACTGGCGGTCGCCAGTAGGTAGTTATAGTTAGGACCTATTTTCCATAGGAAAAGCATTTTTTGTTTTCCCAATAACTTTAGCGTCGTTTGACGAATGTTCGCGAAATTTTCAAAACTAGTGGGGCGCTCTGGTCAGCTCCTCTCTTGAAAGTTTCGGGGTGATTCGTCAAGCGGGGGCCGAGAAAAAAGGGGGGTCCCAAAACGTGTTTTCTCCATGTTAATTTCCATAGGAAACTTTAGACACGGCTACAGCCCGAACTGCTGAACGGAATTACACCAAATTTGGCAAAAAGGTAGCCCTTGGTTCAGAAAGAGTCCTTTTTAGGTCGAGCCTAGAGCAGCGCATGCGCTGCTTGCGAGACTTATAGTAAGGGGCTTCAGAAAGCTGACCAGACGCTCGTGCGTCATGGCCTTTTTCCTGCGGTTACGCGCGCAGTGCCGACATCTGTTTTGCATTATCGTGCCCGATAATGCAAAACAGATGTCTCGCTGTGGCGCACGCAGATCGCTCGCTGTGGCCCCACCTCCTCCCCGCTCGTGCCTTCAAATGCTTGTTCTAACATCCCCCCACGTTTCCCTAAGATTATTTAAAGCCGCGTCGCTGCGCCGGTTGTGGTACGTGCGTTGCAGGCTTTAATTTCTCGCCGAGAACCAGGAAAACAATAAAACGAGTCCATCTTTCACCTCTTCCGTGAATTACTGTAATATTACAGTCTGTCTGCATTATCTGAGTATTTTTTCATCGAGGGTTGAAACACTTTGTAAAAATAAAAACGCGTGTTGGGTAGGGTCTACTAGCGGTAATTGGTCAAAAGAGTCATAAAGTGGGTAACGTAGCCGTTCCATCATTGGTTGGCTGCCGAGTCGCAGTGTTTGCCGAGCCGCGCCTGGCTGCGGGCAGACTCTGGATACATCCTGAAGTCCCAAACACCGTCGAGAATCGGAGGTCGCGCTTGCGTTTCAAATGCCGAGAGACGTGTATATTCCCAAAATGCTTTTTGTGGTGCCGGTCTCTTAAGAGGTTGGTCCGAGAAGTGCTGTTTGCGTGCTAAATGTGGCACCCTAGTGTAGATGAACCGCTGGCATATTAGATACTGCGTGCTCTGCGTCCCTCGGGCTCTGCTGGCAGTCAGAACGGGCCTTATCAGATCAGAGAAACGGTGAGAACTGTGTGAGTATAAATTAGCGCCGGGACTGGTATTCTGAAACAGCAGGGTGGACCCTGCACTTTACACTTGCTGCACAAGGCACTTTAAATGTGCCTCATGATGGTGCTTTCAAAGAGTGACGTCGCCGAGGTAGGGACAACAGCAAACCCGAAGTTCTGTAATAGCTGCAGGAGGTATCTGCCCCCAGTAACTCCAGAAAGCACCAAGTACCGGTTATAGCACTTTAGACTGGCTGCTCGAGGCACTTTAAAGTAATAGCGAGAAGTGTTTCAAAGTTATACATTTGAGCACTATTATATTATTTCACACCTGTTGCATGATGCATTTTAAAGCTGTAACTTGGAGCATTTTAATTCTTAAACAGTTCATTTTAATTTGGAGACCATTAATTGCATCCAGTCTGCCGTCCACATACATCACCGTGTGAGTTCATCAATACAGCAGAAATCTATAATCACTGTTCGCAGATGTTACTGGTGTGTTTTACTATCATGTCCACAGACGTCCTTATTTTTAAACGCCAGCCAGTGACAACAGACCGATGTTTTATGGTGAATGGTCGTCACTGCGTCTCACATGTAAGGGCAGCAGCATCACCCCATGGCTTTTGAAGTTTGTCCTTCGGTCTGTCTGGGGAGTCCTCCCCAAGAACTGTGTGATGGTTTTGTCAATACTCACTGACATTTGGGAACAGGCAGTGTGTGGTTCTGGAGAGCGGACGAGGGCTCGCCGCAGCATAGGGATGTCCTGCATGCCCCCAGCCAGAGCAGCGGACACGCGTGCTGCTGCTGAGTTGCACCCGGAGCCCGGGGTCGTCTCAGTAAAGAAAGTCAGAAGGGTAAATCTGCCGTTTATATGGCGTTACTGGTCCACAAAATAATAATATAATTCACCCGATGTTACTCTGCTTTCTGCCACTCAGCCTTTAGAGGACTCAAACCGGTGACCTGCAGTTACTAGACTCAAACGTGTGACCAACCTGCACAGCTGGTGCTCAGCTCACTGAACTACCTGAACTCTCGATGGCAGCTGTATGCTTGAAGTACTACTCCACGTCCAGAAATACACTCAGTCTCACTTTAGAGGCTGCCTCTCCTGTAATTTCTGTAAATGTGACTTTCACCACAATACAACGCTGCCACCGTCACCAGCAGGCTTGGGATGGATGCCGTGGCACCCCCACCCCTCCAGTGCCCACCCCTCCAGTGCCCAGCCCTCCATCGAAACAAGGTCCCTGCTTATTAAAAACTAATCTCTACAGCAGAAGTTCAGGTCATTGGGCTATCTGAATGCAAGTCAAGCTTGCCAGTGGCAGAAACCCATTTCTGCAGCCGTATCTTGACCCACTGAGCTGTCCTACTGTAAATGACACCTGGAGCCAACAGGTTATAAACAGATAAATGAAATTCACAATATGTATATATACGTGGCTGTGATTAAAAACTAACACTTCAGATTGCAAGCAGATTCCTGTGGCAGGAGTCTAACCTACTGCAGATGGAACCTGGAACTTGCAGGGTACAAACGGGGCCTTTCAACAGGCGCTGAACCCACTGTGCTTTCTTTCGTACAGTAAGCAGAGCCTGGGAGTTGTAAGGTGCAAACAGATTCCCACCCACAGATCTATCTCGCTGTGAGCGGAAGGCGCCTTGCAGGTCATTGCACTTCTCTGACACAAGCCCACAACCCACCAAGCTAGCTTATTATGGACAGAATATGAGTAATATAAACATTGTTGCAGCAGGAGCCAACGGCCTATCTTAGAGGCTGGCAGTGATCCGCGTGTAGGTTGTCTGTGACCTGTATTTCTGCACAGTGTGTCTTTAAAGCTGGTCATCGGGTGGTGTTACCTACTGTACTCTTTCCTTTGCAAAGGCACAGATGGGGTAAACTGCCAGGCGTGGGCAGAGTCCGAGGAGTACCTAAGAAACCCACCCCCCAAAAAATCTATTATTCTCAAAAAGCGCCTTCCTTATTGATACGCACTTACCATGACTTCTAGTGCGAAAGTGATTCAGCACCCAGGCTAATGTGCTGCATAGCTAAATACATATAAGATCCTAATGGCGAGACCGATTGGCATTGCCAATGCTTGTTGTTAAATGGTGTAATCCGTTCAGTAGTTCCTGAGAAATTCAAAAATAGAGGTCGGAAAATCAATTTCCCATAGGAAACTTTAGCCAAGGCTACAGCCCGAACTGCTGAACGGAATTACACCAAATTTGGCAAAAAGGTAGTGCTTGGTTCAGAAAGCGACCTTTTTTTTAAATGGTGTAAATCCGTTCAGTAGTTGCTGAGAAATTCAAAAATAAAAGTTTCGATATCTAGGACGCGGTGGATTCGCGAACCCTCCCGACCACGAGCTTCACTGTGATTGGCTGCCAACACTCCAAACCAGGAAGTGTTGGCAGCCATCTTGTGACTCGGTAGAACCAAGTCACAAGAAAACAGTGAAACAAGCCTGAAAAACAAGAAAAGGGGGCAGGGTAGAAACACCCTGACCCCCCCAGGCCTGCTCAGGGGGTCCCACAAGGACCCCCGGGGCCAAAAAAAGCATTTTTTTTTTTTTAAACGGCAAAGTTTGCAAAGGATCTGCAAATCCCGCCGATGAAATTAAAAAAAACGAACGCGGGCTCCCGCGCTTCGTTGTATTTAAGCCCCCGGGTGGGTCAAGTCCCGGGGGCATGAGTAATTATTGTGCGGGGGCCCACTGGGCCCCCGCAGCCCCGGGGACCGCCACCTCCCCAGGGCTTTATTAATGGTTTGCGGGGGGCACGCGGCCCCCCGCAGCCCCGGGGACC
This sequence comes from Calotriton arnoldi, assembly GCA_963921515.1. Taxonomy (NCBI): domain Eukaryota; kingdom Metazoa; phylum Chordata; class Amphibia; order Caudata; family Salamandridae; genus Calotriton; species Calotriton arnoldi. Next base: position 2,671,372 of record CAWUFW010000353.1, on the reverse strand, counting down.
GCCACCTCCCCGGGGCTTCTCTTTTTAAAAAAAAAAACATATGTGGGGCCACCTCCCCGGGGCACTAAGTATGCAAATGCGGGGGTCCGTTACGGACCCCAGTGCCCCGAGGACCACCACCTCCCCGGACCTTTACAATCTAGGGGAGGGGGGCCGCGTAGCCCCCTCCTGGAGCCCTTGATGGTTCTGGGGACCGCCACCTGCAGTGTCCCGGGGTGCCCACCCCCGGGACACTGCTGTTTGCTATGGCAGGGCGGGAGCCTCGCGGCTCCCGCCCTGCCATAGCAAACTGTGGTTTGGGTTTGGATGCGAGAGCAGGAAACCTGCTCTCGCTTTCAAAATCCAAACCACATTGCTTTCCACACGGGGAGCTGCATGTCAGCAGCTCCCGTGTGAGATGCAATGCCGGCTCCCGCAGGAGGCGGGGAGCCGGCGGGACCGTGGGGGCATTGGGGCTCCCCCACGGTCCCCAACGGAGAGGGCCGGCCCCGGGGGATGGGGTCCCCGGGGCCAGAGTGGCTCGGGAGGGGGGCCACGCGGCCCCCCTCCCCGTTTAGAAACAAAAAAATAAAATAAAAAATAAAAGGCCAGCCCCGGGGATGGGGTCCCCGGGGATAATAAAGGCCTCAGGAGGGGGGCAACGCAGCACCCCTCCTTAAAAAATATTTATTTAATTAAAAAAAACATTGTGGCCATGCCCCGGGGGATGGGGTCCCTGGGGCCGAAATTGGACGGTCATCAGTGATGTCATTTGAGATGTCATCAGTGATGTCATCAGTGATGTCACTGATCATGTCATGAATGATGTAATATGTGACGTGATCAGCAGTGCATTGCGGGGGCGCGAGTTCTACTTAGCTGAACTAACTATAACAGTGGAATTTCTCTGGTTTTGTACGAGTGAAATCTCCAACTAACTATAACGTCTCTGAAACCTATGGTTTTTTCAGTGAATATATATATATGTATATGTATATATATACATATGTGTGTATAAGTGATCAATATGCATACATGTTTACACCGTTACCCGCATCGCATATATAGATGTTTATCTATAGAGAGATCGGTGCGGGTATGTACATATATGGAGATATATGGGTCTTTACTTTGTATAGGGATGCACTATTCTCCGTATGTATATGTCAACACACACACATATAAGTATGTATATTTTCTATGTCTATATATATTTATTTAAAAAAATACAAACTAGATTTTTATAAAAATCGATCTTCCATATCTAACAAGACATTTATGTTTATACATCACATCCATCAGTAGCTCATTGTGTTTAGAAAAACTATATATGTAGATGAGTGTCTGCATACAGATTTCTTCTCCTTTTAGCATAAAACATATTCGTCAGAGAATGTAAATATGTTTAGAAGGAAAAGTAACTATAAGTGTATAACAATATATTTTGATTTTTAAAAAATAATGTATATATACAGTCTATGTATTCGCACAACATACAGGGGTTTGTCTGAGCATGTAACTATTATTACATGCATGTACATATGGATGCTGATATATAGGGATTCATTCCTTGTACATCCATAATAATAAGCATAATGTTTATATGTGTGTATGTTACATATATTTGCATACACATAGGTAGATCCAGATGTGTGGGTATGTTTGTATACATTTATACATGTATTTTATTTTAGTTACAGCAAAAACAACAAAAAACAACATTTTTGAAATATAATCCAAATATAACAATAAACGCATACATTTTGCATTACATGTATATATTTGTCATAGGTCATAATAAATACATCTTATTTACATAACATATAAGTGGATGAGTGTGTGGATTTTGAGTTATGCTTCTTTCTATGAAAACACGTCACCTTATGCAAATCTGATTAAAGGGAAGGTGCTTGTAAAAACATTACAATAAAGTTTAGACTTTAGAAAATTACTACAAATAGGTGAACTTTACTTCTTCAGGATTTGAAGTTGATTTGATTTGTGATTTGTAGAGCTTTGTGTCCTGGCGCCATCTTCAAAGGCTACCTGCAATATACGACTGTAGAATTAATCCTGTTGGAACAACCGAGTTTTTAGCTTTTTCTTGAATGTAGATAACTCAGCCATAGCACATAGCTCAAAAGGGAGCTTGTTGCAGGCTATCAGCCCGAGATAGGACAAAGTCCAACCTCCAATTCTCGCTTGGCAGTTCGATGATAAGGTAAAGGAAAATGGCTAAGATGGTGTTTAATAAAAAACAGGAGTGCATTAGGGCCAGCTCAGATATCTGCACTTAGAAAAAAACATTGGTCAAATTGGCGAGGTACAAGTGAAGATGAAGCAGGAAAGGAGCTTCTTGGATTTTTTTTCTTTAACAAGGCGTGGCAAGATCAAAGGTCATTTGGATTTAACTAATTTGGGACATTATATTATTCACAAATGACAACAACTGAAACCTATTGGAGCACTTTTGAAATTCTCTATAATGCTAAATATGTAATCATTTGTAGTCTAGCAAATGTTTAACTTAAAAGTCTTATATAAAAATGCAAGCTGGATACTCTTATGGAAGAACAGATGAGCTGGAGACCATAGCATCTCTTCATACTGGAACAAAACAAGATGCTTGGAAGGTGCCCACCAATGTGGATTTATCCTGCTTGGGGAGAATTGAGTGTGTCAAGGAGGTTTCAACAGATTTCAAAGTAAGCAAGTATAGATGTTAAAAGCATATGTGAAAGATATTTTAGGTGTGCACATATGAATCTGGATTGATTGAGGTAAACAAATGTATGTCACTCCTCTCGGACAGACCTGCTTATTTTTCAGTGAATTAACATTTATGTAGATCAATTAATAGTGGCCATTTGAAAAGAACTCTCAGAAAGAATCATTTCAGTTATTTAGAAAGGAGGAGTCCTCTGTAAAGTCGCCAAACATGACTTCTGACAGATAAATAGAAATACCAAACCAGGATAAAAAGCAGCACAGGAATAAAACTGAGAAATATCTTCGCTGCACTCAGTGTTGCAAACAAAACCAGAATAAAACAAGCTCTGCACTGGAACCATAGTATAATCAGACATACACATGGTGGCATGGTTACGTTCTCTCACTAACCATGTCCATCAGCCCCTAGGACCATGAAGACGTACGGGTAGCCATGTTCGTCAGGAATTTCTAAGCATTGATTCTCCTCCCTGCGACCACAGACAATGGAAACAGAGATCTCTGGGAAGTCGGGCAGGTGAGTGAAGTGAATCCTTAAACTGACCCTGGGCGACACAAATGTGGAGGCCTTGAAGACAACATTTACTTATTGCATGGTTGCTCAATGATTACTTACTTTCCCAAGATGTATTTGAGAGATTTATCATAATTTGGCTAGATGATCATTATCAGGAGAAAATGCAGGTATTTCAAAGGGCCCAGTGTAGCCCCTGCACTTCCAACACCAACCCAAGGAGATATTTTTCTAATTTTCAATGGACCTTGGTGTATTGTATGCCCCATTGGACATCTCCTGTTTTATTTGAGATTTTTGGTGTCAAATTGCAAACAATGTCCACATTTTAATGAAGATTCGGGTAGGCATTTTATTTCAAATGCCTTTGCTAAGGTTTGCTTACAACAAATAGCAGAGAAGCGTGTGCAAGGCAGAGGGGTGACTGTGGTTGCATAGATTTTCGCAGGAAGCGTTATGTACAAACCAATATGTATTTGAAATCAAAAGAACATTTACACTTCTTTGTTTCTACAAACAAGGTGCATGTTGTACCAATTTAAAAAAATATTTACTTTACCTAAAAAAACCTTGCCATTCTTTCGTTTTGGTAAAGTTCCGCCAGATGCCCCAGTTGCTTTCTAAAATCCAAGGCGAAACACAACATTAAACCCAAGAAGCAGAACGATCAACAGAATGCAAAGGAGGCACTATTTGTCAACAGAGTTAAAGAAAAAGTATTAAAGTCATCACACTCTCTCTCTCTCCCCCCCTCCCCCTCACCGCCCGTGCCAAATGGCTAGAGAATGGTCCCCGTCTGAATCAAAAGATTTATTGAGCCACAGGACTACTCTTCAGAGCTGGAGAATCCTCAGCAGTCACAAGCAACCACCCCCATAGACTGGAGGAAAGTGGGCTGATTTCAGGGCTTAAAGGGTAAAAATATTATCGGGAGCCACCCAGCAGGAAAGAAGCCCTGGGGAAGCAACACCGACATTTCTTAAAGACAAAGGATCATTTCCTGCTTTGGCGGGTCTTTTTTATGTTCACAGAGAAATCAAGGTTAGCCACACTTTACAGAAAACCATCCAAGGGTGCCATGGTTTAACCAGTAAAATGAACCATGCATTTAACATGATCTTTTGTACTGAATTATTGGACTATTTCACGAGTTTCTAATCGGAATTGCAGGTAAAAGCCTGAGGAATTGTGCTTTATTGCAACATTGGGCTATAAAATGAATCATTTACCTCAATTTGTTAAACATTTTTGTAGGGGGGAGAACAATCTCGAGCCTTGTTGGGGAAGGTCTGACTGGGCAGCTAAGATTCTGCACTCAATCTGTGTAAGGTGCCTAGGACTGAAACATTTTCCAGGGATGCCAGCAGCTCTCAGTTCATGTCTGCAGCCTGCACACACTCCAGGCTTTGGTCTGGCTGGCAGGAAACCCCCGACTGGCATGTTGGCAGTATCGGGGTGCTAATTAAGTGAGTTGCTCCTGACACTGTTCAGCATGGATCATTGGGGACCTCATGGCACATGTAGGTTTTGGGTGTACAGCCCTTACTAGGGAGACATCTTTTATGACAGATCACATAAAGCAAAGGTCCATTATCATATCAGCCGGTCAGATTTCTTGCGTGATTTCCCCCTCCCTTTAATATTTAGGTTTGCCCGCTGCCTTAAGGTTCCTCAGTGTATGGAATTCAGGTTTATACGGAAGCAAACAACACACGCTTCTTTTAGATTGGATGTGATATCTGCTGGATAGCCTGACAATAACAACAATCCAACATTTGGATAAAGTCTAACTTTCTCTAGCTCATTTGAAATAAAAGTGTGATTAAAAAACACCCATGGAACAGAGGCCTCTAACCAGATTACCTGCCTCCGGTCCCTCTGGCCTAGGACTTGAGTTTTTTAATCGATGAGAACTTTGTATTTGTATCTTAAACATAAGCACAGCATCTAAGAGTTGTTTATTTCACCTGAAGGTACCCAAAATAGTAATTATCCATGCACAATGATTTATGAAGGACCCCAATTACTTATTACCTCTTATAAACCCTTTTGAATTGATTGTTACGCTTTACAGTTGCTGTTATGACATGGTTTGGCTATATTAGTCAGACAAAAAATGCAAAGGACCAACATGGCCAATTTGGAAAGTAGAAAAGATTTCTCACCGGTCTTGCGTGTCTCTTAAGATGCATATATACACATTGGCCTGTCTTTCTGTAGTGCCTTTCCACGTGTTCCCTTCCAAATCCCATGAAAGTGCTCATACACACATATAGGCCTCCATCAGACTCCTAGAGAAAAAAAACAAAATTGTTAGAAAGAGCATAACAAAGAACAACTCAAGCAAGCACGCGAACAAGACCAACAAGCCAGACCTGAAAATAAATAAGGTACTTTGATACCAAATATTTCGCAAAAAAGTAACTTCTTATGCACAAATCAGCACTGCATTATCATTAGAACAAACGATAAAAAAGCATTGTAAAAGCCAATACGTCTGGCTCTTTGTTAAGGGAAGTGTATGGTAATGCGTACCATCAATGGAAAGAAGTTTGTTGTTCATGAAACACTTTATGATGAACATTGGACGTTTAAAATAGTAAATGATATCGAACGAAGGACCTATATGTTTGCAATGCACCCCCCTTCTCACGGCACTCTTTAAGGACTTATATCGTTTGGGGAAGTTGGAAATCTCATGGCTGGGTAGACGTAACAGCTTGAAAATGAATTTTATGCCCAGATTGTTATATGTTCTTCAAACTCTCCCACTTGCCTTCCCACCTTCGGTACGGAAGCATATCCGGATGAAAATGCTGGCTTTTGTGTGGGGGGAGGGATAGGTCCCCAAGGGTGGGGGGGAGTGACTTTAGGTAGGCCACTCTCGGACAGAGGTTTGGCGTTTCCAGACGTTTCTGCTTATATTCTGGCAGCACAACTGCGCCCCTCCTTGGACTGGAACCACAACCCAGACAGGAAACGCTTGATCCAGGTGGAGCAGGCTTTTTCTCCTTCTCCATTGGCGGGGTTGCTGTGGCTCCCCGCGTCTTCATCGTTACAATACCCACCCCTATTACCTTTGACATCGCCAGTGGCAGCTCCTCCACTGAGGCGGAGGAGCACCACCCCACTCTCCGAGCAGTGAAATCATTTTCTTTTTCCTACTGCAGGGCTCCATTCTTTCCTGGGGGTGGGGCTGGACCCCGTGACGCCAGAGCACTGCAGGAGGAGGAGTGGTGACACTCCAAGTGTGAATGATATTTTGACCGGCCCTCTCTGGCCGCCCAAAATAGTCATGCGCACTTGCCATGTTCTCCATCCAGTCTGCATTACAGCCTGGGTGGAGAACATGCCCCAGGCTCCAAAGCTTGGTCTGAGCGCCGAAATACACGCCTCAGACCAATCAAAATGCTGCAGCGTTGTGATTGGTCAGGGGAGCTTGGGAGCCCGGGTGCTTCTTGCTTCTTCATCTGACACCTGGTGGGCGATCTAGCGGAGAGCAACACGGTGGCATTTTCCCCTCATCCCTCAGGGCCATCTTATATCTCAGCTACTTTTTGCAGCACGACTCTGTGTGGCGCAAGTTTGGAAGCAAGCACTCTCTCCTTCTATAGCACTGTGGTGGGGGAAGGTTTGGGCTCTGTATGCCATGGAGAACTTGACTGCTCTTCTTCAGGACAGGATGACTAAATTTGACATTACCTGGCGTCCCTTCACCACTTATGTTAAGCGAATACGACGAGCTGGAGGTCTGCACATGACAATGTCGCAAATACTACGAGCGTCTGACATTCATGTTACGTCTCCTTCTGCTTCAGATGCCAACTCAGTAGAAATATGAACATTATCTGTGAATGTGGGATGGTATCTGTGTCAGCCTCTGCTTTTTACTGTATATTACTATGTGTGACTTGCTCTTTTCATTGGATGTGGACCTTTTGTATTGCGTATGATGATCATATGCGATGCGTTTTGTTTACTTGAAAATGCAAAATAAAGTTGTAAAAATAGTAAATGACATAATGTGGTAATAAAAAGCTATGAGGAGGATGTTGGCGGCTGGTCAGGGCTGGCTTCCCAGTGTCTCCCTACATCTGGTACCAATAACAGTAGAGGAATGTAGACTTTACGTGCAAGGCTGTGTCCCAAGTATTTTGTTCGGTTTCAGCAAGTTTGGTTAGAAAGTGAACTTGCAGAACGCTATGTAGCAGATAAACAGTGCTGCTGGGTGTAGGTGGCAAGTGGGATAAAAACATATAAAAGGGGGAAGCAAGCAAAATAGTGGTAGAAAAATAAAAAAAAGCATAGAAGAGTGCATCGCAAATAAACATGTTATTCTGCAAAGTTGAAGAAGGGTGCTAAGTGGCATTGTGAATCATATGTGGATGAAGAGACGGCCTTATATGTTGTAGGCAACAACTACGGAGGCAGGGACAGCTATGTGGTATCTGCTGAATTCCTAAAACATCAAGTTAACATAAAAAGCCAATAGGTCTGGCTAATAACTTACTTTGATTATAGCATTTGTTAACATACTATAGAATTGTTGTAAAGAGTGCATGTTCTGTTTTTTAAGATTTGACATCCTTATATAATTTGGTATATAAATGTGTGAACATTGCTTCATGTGTAGAAGAAAAGAGCCAACTACTTCTGTGACAGCTGGAGCGAAAATGCCATAACTCATATCTGTAGTCAGGTGCCATCCTCATAGGAGGCAAATCTCACCGTCAGTGTAATCGCATTTTATTGAGCCCAAACACCTCCTGTGACCTATTAAGACACTGAAGTCCTTCTTAAAGCCCACTGGCATCAACCCCGCTACCTCCACCATCAGGAATTATGTGAAGAGCTAATTCTTTTATATACAAAATGGAAAAAATCTATGAAGATATCAAAAAGGAACCGCGTACTCCAGATCTATCCACACCCTCTCACGCTAGCCTACCTTTGTCTGCCACCTGGGCAGACATCAGCCGTATTAAAACCGACAAGACTGTGAACTCTAGGTAAACCGAAATCAGGATCTCCAGGCCTATGTCCTACAGCTTTTCTGCACTCATGTGTCCCAATATTATCTCTGTCCCTCGACAACACAGTCAATCTCTTTTACTTCCGACACAGTCCCACCACACTAGAGAGGAGGCGTTATTACCCTGCTCCTGAAAAGAGACAGGCTTGATAGGTCCATAGCAGAAAATTACAGGCCAATCACATTACTGCTGGCCCTTCGCGAGTTAATGGAATGGTCAGTAACCAAATAACTAGCACCGTTTTTGGAGATTCACAGAAACTAGGATTTTTTCCCCAGTTGCAGATATAAAGCATCCTTCGCACTTGCTCTGGACTAGCTATGATCTATCCTAAAAAAAAAGTGATTCTACCACCCTGATCCCGCCGGATCTTTTGGCAGTATTTGATACCACACTACTCTTATGGCCCGTCTCACACAATTGAATCTCTTCATCAGTTGGTGCATGATTTGACTCATTTTTTTAAAGAAGATTGGAAAAAAACAGTAGCTTTGCCGCCCTATCACTCCACAACTATGCCCATTAAGTGCGGCATTATACATGGCTCTTCATTGTCGCCTGAGCTATTCAACATTTATGTGCAACCACAGGCCGAATAAAAATAAATCTTATGGAAGTTTTTCAATTTCCTATGCAGGTGACACTCAGTCAATCATCCACCTGACTCACCAAGCCCCCAGGCAGATGATTAATCTGGCCGACTGTCTACTTATCTCAAGCTGAATACGAAAAATACAGACATATTGGTGATAGAAGAGGAGAGCGACTGCAAAGATCAAATCTCTTGGAGTTATCTGTGACAAGAAGCTCACTTTCAAAGATCAGGTCAATGCAGTCTCATCTGCCTGTTTGTTTAGCTTACAGCTCCTTGGAAAAGACGTGCCACAGGAATGCCATGACCAGGTAGTATCAGCATATGTGATGACAAGATTTGACTAGTGCAAAATCCTCTATTGTGGCATTCCAAAAGTCCCTATGTCCAAGGTGCAAAGAATTCAGAACACGGGCGTGCAGAAAGAAGCTGTTTGGGTAAATTTGATCCTGCCTCACAAACCATAATTCGTCTCCCCTGGATGAATATCAGATAGAGAAGCACTTTCAAGGTTCTCAGTCTAATGCATAGAGTTTATTATTTAACTGGGAACTGGGGACTGCAAGAACATTTCCATCGCTACAATCCTTGCATCTGTTCATGCTCCACTCCCTCGTCCCTGTTCTCTGCCACCCTTGTCAAACCTAGTTAGGGAGAAGGATGCTGTAAAGATAGGCGCACGCAAGCTCGTAACTGAAGTAACGCCTTTATTAGCACCAACACAGGCTCCAGTAGGAGGAGCGTAACGAGCAAGTAACTGTGTACGCAGTCAGCTGTCAACTGTCGCAACTGACAGCTAACAGCTGACATGGCACAGAGATACGGTGTCCGCGCAGGGACACAGCTTAGTCAATTACAGTGTGGTGTCCACCGGGGGACAAACAAGTGGAAGATACAACACATCTCCCTTCCCAGAAAGGCATAGGAAAGAAACGGGAGAGAGGGAAGATAGCTGGGAAGAAAGTGTGAGTAATAGGGGCGGAGAGAAGGTAAGAGAGAAAAGAAAAATAAAGAGGAAGGTGAGAGGTCCAGAGAGAGAAGAACAAGGGAGAACATAAACAGGCAGGGATGTGCTACTCGCACACAAAGTCCGATAACCTGGTAGGGGGCATGATTCTTCTGCCGGCCCTACTGGTGACAACCGGTGGGTTGGTGTCTAGAGAAGGAATCTCAGGTAACTGTCTTCTGATCCTTACTGAATGAAAACTACTTGGAACATCCATCGATGGTGTTGAAGATGACTGTGCGAGTGTACCATGGGCTGTGGCGTCAAAGTTAGGTTGATCTAACTCGGTATCATCATCAGACCATATCTGGTGCTTGACCAGTGATTTCTGACCGGACTGTGCATCTTCTAAACCAGGTAAGTCAACAGGCTCCCTTCTCTGCTTGGAAAGGGCAGAGAAATGCCAGACTCTTCCATCACTTAGTAGGGCGGAATTACAGAATATCTTACGTACAGTGAGGGGTGGAGTGTATCTGCTCTGTCCTTTTCCTATGTGACCACTTCTCTTGACTCTGACACTGTCGCCAACATTTATTCCTACGGTCTTGCACCCATGCTTGATGTCGTATCTGGACTTGAGGTGGGCTTGGGCTGATACACTTTTTTCCCTGACCAGTTCAGCTGTCCACTCGACCCTCTTTGCAGCCTTGACCCAACCCACATTGTCCTTCGACAAAGGTGTCCTACCACGCATAAGTTCAAAAGGGCTGTGCCCAACAGTGTCAATGGGAGTAATGCGGTACGCCCAAAGCGTCTTAAGCACCTCTTTCCTCCACTCCAATCCGTTGTTGTTCGCAAGCTGGATAATACCTTTGATCACCCTATTAAAACGCTCGACAGCGCCATTACCAGCTGGGTGGTAAACAGATGTTGTTTTGTGCTCGATCTGATTCCTACTCAAATAGTCTTTAAAGATGTCTGATGTAAATTGTGGACCATTGTCGCTCACAATTTGTTTGGGGAGACCTTCATGTGTGAAAATGTCATCCAGGAATTTGACAACATGGCATGCGTCGGGTTTGTTGACCACTTTGAGCTCCGGCCACTTACTGAAATGATCAATTACAACCAAAACATACCATTGCTCTTGCCCGTCTGGTACAGGGCCCATGATGTCAATGCCAATTCTTTCCCACGTCATGGCTGGCGTAGGGATTGGCTGAAGGGGGGGTCTGTAAGTTATTTGAGTTTTATCCGAATTCGCACATAGGGCACAATCACGGACCATTCTTTCGACGGCTAAGCTGACTCCTGGCCACCAGTAACTGTTCTTGACCCTGCTCTTAGTTTTGCATATGCCCAGATGGCCTTCGTGACATAGTTCGAGTATTTTCCTTCTCAATCCGCTGGGTGGCACAGCTCTCCCGCTCCTGAACAGGAGTCCGCCTTCAAATGAGAGTTCATCCTTTACTTCCCAAAAGTGTTTGATGTCTTCAGGTAACTCGCTTTTTGCTGACCACCCTTTGCTCAGCATGTCCACCACCTTAGACAATGCTTGGTCCACCTTTTGCTCAACGTGCCATTCCTCTTTGGTAATCCCTTCCAACTCATCATGCACATTTGCTATACAGAGTTCTTCTTTTTCTTCCTCCATATTTTCTTCATTGTCCTCTTTAGGCATCCTGCTTAAAAAATCGGCTACTACATTTTTTACACCGGGCACATATTGAACCTTGTAAATATAGTCGAACAGTCTTACTGAAAGCCTTGCTAATCTCGGAGAGGCATTATACAACCCTTTTGTAGGTAAAACTTTTGTAAGTGGTTTGTGATCTGTGCATATGGTTACATTTCTGCCCCACACAAACTGCCTGAAGTGTTCCAATGCCCATACGCACGCCAATGCCTCGCGCTCAATGACAGAGAACTTCTCCTCCGCTGGCGTAAGGGAGCGCGAGGCAAAAGCTATGGTATACTCAGTGCCCTTGACGTCTCTCTGGGTGAGCACCGCTCCAAGCCCTTTAGAGCTGGCATCGGTGGTGACAAAGTTCTCCAATTGTGGGTCAAAACCCTGCAGCGGAATAGCAGCGCACATTTCATTCTTGAGAGACCTGAATATTTGATCACAATCTTCAGACCACTCAAATCTGTTCTTGAGTTTAAGCAACTGGCGTAAACCAAAGGTTTTTGCGAAAAGTTACCAATGAATCTTGCATAGAATTCTAGAAGCCCCAGGAAGGACCATAATTCATCCTTGTCTTTTGGCAAAGGTGCTTCCTTTATGGCCTTCAGCAGATCCTTTTTCGGGCAAATGCCATCTCCAGTGACCTCATGACCCAGATACATGACAGAGTTTCTTGCAAACTTGCATTTGAGATGTTCAGCTGTTAGCCCTTTTTTTTCCATGATGTTTAATACCTGCTTAACTCTATGGTCATGCTCATCTCTGGTTTTGCCCATCACCAGTATGTCATCCTGGAAAAGCAGAATACCTTTGACACCATCGAAGATATTGTGCATCAGCCTCTGAAACATGGCAGCTGCGGAGGCGAGGCCAAAAGGTACCCTTGTGAAGCGGAAACACCCGAAGGGAGTTATGAAGGTTGTAAGGCTCCTGCTTTCCCGATGCAGTGGAACCTGGTGATACGCGGATTTCAAATCTATTGTAGAGAACCACTTCACCCCCTTGGTGTCCGCCAGCATCTCACTGATTTTTGGGAGGGGAAATTGTTCAACCACAATGTTACAGTTCAGGTCACGAAGGTCAACGCATAACCTAAGTTTTCCGTTGGGGCGTTTGGCAATCACCAAGGGGGCGACCCATCCCGAGGCCTCCACCTTTTCTATGATGCCTTCCTCAAGCAGTTGGTCCAGTTGGGCCTTCACCTCCTCCTTGATGGCAAATGGGATGTTGCGTGTCTTATGTACCATGGGTATATAATCGGGTTTGAGTTTAATCTTATGTTGGTACCCTCTGAGGGTGCCAATGCGTCCACTAAACATCCCTGTATACGTGTCCAATTATGTTTGAGCGTAGTCGTTATTGTTGGATACAACCAAAACGGGGTCATATTTACTGGGATCCAAAATTATGCCCAGGCTTCCCTGGTCCATCCATCCTAGCACAGATGGTCCCACTCTGGACACATATAGCTTTCCCGCGGATTCTCTACCTTTGAAGTTGAAAGTAAGTTCCCTGAAACCACACACCTCAATGGGTTCACCAGTAAATGATTTTATAGTTATGTCTGATTTGGTTAACTGGTTTCCTAATTTGGACTTGCACTTGTCCTCCCATATCTTTTTGTTCACAATGGTGTAAGGTGAACCTGAGTCTGCAACAACACTGATGTCCACACCACCAATGTTCATGCTACACAGTGGTTTCTTAACTTTAGATGTATAGGATGTATTCCCTTTCTCCGTAGAATCACCATGAATGTTCAAGACAAACATGTTTACATCCTCCTCCTCAGAGGTATGTTGGTAACTGGTTTCATCCTCTTCAATTACTCTCACTGTGCGTGAGTTTCTTCTCCTGCACGCTTTCTGGAAATGGCCCACGACCCCACAGAATGTGCATTTAACGCCCCTTGCTGGGCACCTCAAATTGTCTGCCATGTGCGCTATGCTACCGCACCTGTAGCAACGATTTTTGCTGTTGAACGTAGGTTTGTTGGGTGTTGCTCTAGTATATTTCGGATTCCTGGTTTGATTCTGTCCACTTTTATTTTCAATCACTCTCCCCACAACGTCTCCATCTCTCTTTTCTTTGCTTTCCGAAAGCACTGCCTTAGCGCACCTACCAGTGAGTTCCGCCTTCCTGGCAATGTCTATGATGTTTTGTAAAGGATATTCACCTTTTGCCCACAAACTGTCCTGTATATTTGCGTTGGAACCCTGCATAACTATCTGGTCCCGTATGAACTCATCATGCAGATCCCCAAAACGGCAATTAATGGCAAGAATTTTGAGTGCGGACACATAGTCATCGATAGTTTCTTCCTTTCCTTGTCTCCTATGGAAAAATTTGTACCTGTCAACTCCCACACATACCGTGGGTTTGTAGTATGTGTTAAGGTCATCGATGGCATTTACGTACACGTCACCCTCGTTTTCTCCTCTTATTTTTTTGTTAATAGTTTTATAAACCTTTATCCCACCTGCACCCAGACAATGCATGAGTAATTTATTTCTTTTCAGGTTTTAAATCTTCATCATCCTCTAGTGTAGCGATATAGTTTATAAAGTACTCCCTCCACTCTTCCCATTTGAGTGTGGGCTCTCCTCCTGCCCTTAGAAATGTTTCAGGTGGTGACAAGTTCCAGACATACCCTGATACCATGCTTGGTTCAAGTCTAAGAAACTAGGTAGCAAGTGGACGTGCTTGTGTTTTTTTAAAAATTTTATTAAAACAGTACAGCGACTCCTATATAATGGTGAAGGAACGGTTCATATTTGTTCCAAACTGTGAGGACAACTTTCAAGTGTATTGCTTTAGGCGCTTTAGCACGTGTGATTTGGTATGACTTCATAAATAACAGGCAATGCTCCTCTAAAGTTACTAGGATATGTCCCTTGTTTATCGTTTAGACAGTACCTTTTACTGTTAGCCCCCAACATTCGGTTCCTTCGCCAGTCCACAGTTCTTATCGGGAGTTTGCGATCGGTCAGGTGATATGACTAAAACAAAGATGGAGTCACGTAGAGGGCTGCGTGCGTGCAACACTAGACTGAGGCAGTAGAAATGAAAATGGTGTTTTAAACACACCAAGATGGCCGCTTGAACGTGAACGCGTACATGAGGATACTACGCGTCACGCGCCCTGCTTGTGTAGTTGTCACGAACAGCTGACGGTTGGAATGCTGGAGTGACAGTTGAACCGCTAATCTGTTTTCTGTCAACGATCTTCTCACCGCGTCCACTGACCTGCAGCTCGTTGACACCAGCACATGAAGTTAAACACACTTCATCTGTGCGCCATTCATTTTGGAAGCCGGAGTGCACTGACCGTTGCTTCGGTAGACCGCTGTACATAAGACTCCTTCACCTCATGTTTCACATAGCGTACTGCATATAGTCTCTGTCGGTCGCACATGGAGGTACACAGTTCATCAAGATGAAGACAAGTTGCTTTTTCTCTGTTCTGTGTGTGAACGGCAGAATCAGTCTTCCGTATGATGTAATCCAGCGATGTCATATAATTACACGCTGGGTCCGCGTGTTGGTGCTCCTCGTCGCCAGCTTGTAAAGATAGGCGCACGCAAGCTCGTAACTGAAGTAACGCCTTTATTAGCACCAACACAGGCTCCAGTAGGAGGAGTGTAATGAGCAAGTAACTGTGTACGCAGTCAGCTGTCAACTGTCGCAACTGACAGCTAAGAGCTGACATGGCACAGAGATACGGTGTCCGCGCAGGGACACAGCTTAGTCAATTACAGTATGGTGTCCACCGGGGGACAAACAAGTGGAAGATACAACAGATGCTTGCTCCGCCTCTTTGGTAGCAACTATGGAGCAACCTTCCCCTACACATGAAATCCACTTTTAGGAAACATCTTAAACTCTATTCTGTTCAGTTTTTATCTTGTCTTTTTGTGTTACTTCATCTGTCGAGAGAATACTTTTTTATTTGTCACCCTGTCCTTAGTGCCCATTAGTGCCAAGATGCCTCCCTAGTGAGTGCGCGCACTAAGAGATTAAAGAGAATAGAATCACAGATTTTCAAAAACAAAGCAGAATTTCCTGAAATGTAATGGAAAAGTATTATCAAGGAAAGGGTAACTGGATATAGTAGCATAATAAAATAAAGCAAATATTTATGTGTGCATATATAGTTGTAAAAGAGGAGTTAATTACACTTTGAACATGGTATATACTTAGCGTGTATGAATTAGTGTGGCAAAGGTGATAGTTTCGAAACAGTATGGTAATAATTTGTTATTTTTGTGTTTGTTCAAATAAACAGAGATCGAGAATGATTGCCTACAATGTTTAGAAAAAAAAAATCAGTGTTGGTGAAAATTCTGTATGGCATTTGTGCAAAGAAAATTGTTTAAAAAAGGGTGGTTGTCAGTAATTTTATTTAGTCGTTTTTGTTAGCAAGAGCGTTTTATGGGTTGCTTATTAACAACGTGGCAAGAGCAGCGGAATGGAGACGTACAAGTATTTTTGTTGCATTTTTAATAAGACCTACGTGAATGCACCTTTTTACTTTGTGAACAAAAAATGCTTTTAATTCTGGTTCCCACCACATCGTAGGCCTGGTGCACTCACTTTCAGTGTGATTGACAGCTCCGACAGGGCCTTTACTATTGCCGTAAAACATGCATCTTTCTGCATTGTGATTACAGGTCCTGAGCTGTCAATCACACTGTCTGATGCATAGTCTCGTTGGTTGTATAACACTGCCGGAGAGCTCTAGGCATCGATTTTAGGCCCACCTCTAGAGCATAAGCACTGCCAAAGCCAATAGGTCTTACCTTTGTAATGCGGTTACAAACAAAAGCAATCATATATCTTATGGTATCTCAAAACTGTACATTGAATTAAGTGCTTTCAATTTTTATGAATGGCTTGGTTTATTTTTCAAATACTTTTCACTCGGGAAACTGAGCAGAATTAAAAAAAGAATAAGGAAGTGTCAGAAAGTAAAGTGAAATGCTTGCCGAGGCCTTACTTACTTTCTACAGTTTTCAGACATTTGGTCTTCTGCAGTTTCCCAGGGAGCAGATTTGTGGGCCGCCAGGAGAAGTGTGATGCTAAGTACAACTTCTGCATTTGACGCCAGCTGAGTGAGAGCATCAGATGGCCATGAAAGCCCTTGCATTCCGAAGCTTGTACTTTCATGTAATAGTGGGAATGCAGAAGATAAAACTAAAACAAGCCTTAAAGTCTGCTTTTCAGCCATACAGGCAAAAATATCCCTGTTGCTGTGCTTTTACAGACAAGCTGGGAGGGGTGGGGATCAATGCAGGGCGGTGGAGGGTACTTGCGGAGTGGGTGAAGCAGCACAAGAGGGAGAAAGCTAGCAAAGACATGCACTCTCATGGAGCGCTGGATAAAAATGGAAGTTTTAAGTCAGCCTATCAAACGGATAGTAAAAAAAAAAAAGGAGGCTCCATGAGCGGGAAAAATTCAAAATGAGGAAGGCGAACCATCGAAGAAGAAGCAAGCAGATGAGAGTGACAATAAAGCCAACCAATGGGCGGGCTGTAAGCCCACTGCAAGTTCACAATAGGTCTTTTGCAACTAGACAGCGCAACAGCACTCTAAACTAAACAAACTGGCCATGTTTGATTGGCCATGCAATGACTGCTGTCCATCTTACCAGTGTTTTGTTCTTTTCTCTACCAATGCAAGGGCAGGGAGATGTGCGACATATATGTGACACTGCCCAAGATGATCTGGATCAGGGTGGGGGTCTCCTTGAGGTGGTGAGCTCTGTCATTGACAGAGAGGGCAGATAGTCCTGATTGAAGGGAGGCTGGATGGTAAACAATTGGTGTTGGGCTCTGTATACGCACCCAATCAGGATCAAGTGGCTTTTTTCAACAGCCTGCCTCCACGACTGAACACTTTGTCGGTGGGGGTTGTCCTTCTATGGGGGGGGGGAACTTTAACTGTGGGGCGGACATAGACCTTGATCACTCCACTCTGCCCCTGCGGACAGGCTAGTCAAGGCCCTTACCGACTGATGGGGAGTTGGGGATTGCAAGATGTGTGGAGGGTGCAAAATGGCCTACTTAGGAAATATGCCTTTTACTCACCCCTCTATACCCTACATGTCTGGTTAGACAGATTCCTTTGTACCATTAGACTGTGGCCACTTGTCGAACATTCGGAATACCTCCGACACACCATATCAGACCACAGCCCCTTATTGATGCGTCTGCGGCTGGAGCAGGGGAGACCAGCAGTTCCTCTGTGGTGCTTACATCCCAATGCATTAGAATGAGGCCCTATCGGCCTATTTTGAGTGCAACCAGGGAACGGCGTCGAACTGTTGTAGAGCGGAAGGCCTTTAAGGTAGTGGTGCAGGGGTACTGTCTGGGTGCCTTGGTTGGTATTAGGAGAGACCTTGAATGGGACTTGACCAGCCTGGAAGACTCTATTCAACAACTGGACAACCGAGTGGGCACTATTCAGGACGTGGAGCCGCGACTGGCAGAAGCCAGAGAGCAATATAGTGCCCTCTTAGAGAAACTCCGATGCCATGGGTACAAGGAGTATATAGGTAGGGTCCATGAGAGTAAAGGCAGGGTGGTTACTGGTGAGGTTGGTGCAGTCCGAAAGTCGGAGGTGCTCAGGGGCACCAACATCCCAGGAGAAAAAATGCCCCATCCGCAATATGGCATCCGTCTAGATGGTCTACCGGCAGAATGTTATGCTGCCTTTGCTGGAGTGCTTGTGCCAAAGCTGGCTGCTATCAACGCCGTGGCCCAAAAGAGAGGAGAGATGCCGGCCTCCACAAGCGACACAATGGTTGTCCCGCTCCCCAAGACGAAGATGTCAGGAGCACCAGTCACAGCGTACAGATCTTTGTTCATGCTGAACATGGACTTTAAGGTCCAGAGCAAGATCCTGGCAACACAGCTGGTCCCCCATATGCACATGTTGATCCACTCAGACCAGTGTGGCTTTATACTGCAGCGCAATACTTCCCTGAACTTGCGCCTTTTGTATATGCTCCTGCATGCTTCATCTCCACCAGGTGAGGGTCAGATAGGTTTGTTGTCAGTTTACCTGGAAAAGGCATTTGACACAGTGGCCTGGTCATACCTAGAGAAGGTCATGCTGAGAATGGGGCTGGGCCTTGCTTGGGTAAGATGGGTGCACCTGCGCTATACTAATGCCACTGCCAGGGTACGGGCGGGTCGCCACGTCTCAGACTCCTATGGAATCCATCAGGGTACCAGACAGGGTTGCCCGCTGTCCCCACTCCTGTTTGCATTAGCCATTGAGCCCTTGGCTGTGTTGTGCAGGGAGACAGGTCAAGGTAAGGGCATTGTACTAGATGGAATTGAACATATTTTATCCCTATATGTCGACGACCTCCTGATATATGTTGCCAACATTGAGACAGATGTCATGGGTGGAGTCTGTATTGTGAGTTGGGCCATTACATGACTCAGTAAGGTTGAGATACAAGAGGAAGAACTTGAAGGTGTTCAGTATGTGGTCATTTGAGTCACTCCAGTGAATATTGAAATCCCCAAGGAAGATCTAGTTGGTGTGTTGGTCTGTGTTGGAAGAAATGGTCTCCATTATTTGTTCGATGAGTGATAGGTTATTTCCCAGAGGGTGGTAGGTTGTGTGTAGTTTGCATATAGAATTGTCATTGTTCCAAATCTCAATACCTAGTTATTTACATGAGGACAATGAAACAGTTTGTGCAGGTTTCAAGGTGAGCATTGAACTGTAGATGCAACCTTTGCCCCCACAAACTCTACCAGATCTATCCAATCTAATGATGTCATAGTTGGGAGCAACTAGAATGTCTAAGAGGGGTGAAGAGGATTAATTGAGCCACGATTCCGTTAAGATTAGGAGGTCGAGATTATGAGCGAAGATGAGATCGGAGATGCCAGCTGTGTGTCTTACAGCAGACCTGCAGTTAAGGAGCATGTTCTTGATATGAGATTTGGTTATTAGTGACTCATGGCGTGATACAGGGACATGAAATAGATTGTGTTTGTTCACGGTTCTGTGGTTGAGGCTAGGTTCTCTGAGCAGGTTGGAGGGAATAGTTTGGATAGCAGTGAGGGTGATGGGTCCTTATGTGTAGTGATGTATGATGAGAGCAGGGAATGAATGTCAGCCTCAGATAAATGCTCTGTAAACCCCTGGGGTCTAGAGGAGGGATTGGGATGAGGTCGAGATCTCCAGTGCAAGATCGGTGAGTTCTCAGTGATCGGTGGCCCATGCCAGGAGTAGTTCTGCCTTCTCCTTGTGGGTGGAATATATAGTTGGGAGTGTGGCGTTCTTATACACCCAGCGGTCAGGTAGGGAATCCAAAGCTTCTTAAGCTTAGACATGAAATGTAAAAGGTTCTGGAGATCAGCTTTAACTAGCTGTAGGTCTTGCATGAGATCAGCTAGTTTGTCCTCAATGGAAGAAGAGTCAGCAATATAGATGGGCATGTGATGCTGCAAAGGGAAGGGAGGAGAGTGTGGTCTCTCCGGAGAGGGGGGAGTGTTCAAGACACTGGAAGGACTATAGGCGATGAGTGGTGTAATAGGTGCAGTGAATGGAGGAAGAGGGCAAGTGGAGGTTATGCTAGAAGTGTTAACTGGACAAGGGGTAGGAGGAAGTTTCATTGATGTGCCAGCGACGGGCGTTATGTAATGTCGGGAGAAAGATAGGAGTATGTTGGGGGTCAGGGTGGTCAAAAGGTTAGGCAATTGGGTCATTGATGGGATAGGGAAGGAGGAGCTCTTGATTGACGGAGAGTGTTTAGAAACCCAGAAAATCTCAGGGTTGGGGCTGGTGATAGTATTTGTACAGTTGGTGTTAGTTCCCACCCTACTGTGGTCTAAGGGAACGGACAGATCCAATAAGTGGACTGTGGGGGAAGGGCAAGAATCCTTACTTAGAATAATTGATCTGTGACCAACAGCGATGGTTCCAGTGTTAGAGTAGAAGACAGGTCACGAGGAGGCATAGGTGATTGTGTAGGGGAGGGAATGGATGATGCCCGTGTTTCAGTCTTGGAGCAGGAGGAGAAACCTTGACTTGTGGAGTCAGTAGGGGTAGAATTTGATATAGTATTTGTAATCTTCATAAAAATGTCGTCAATAAAATGTCTTCATAAAAATGTCTCTACATTCCCGCAGATGCTAGTATGAGAACATTCCCATTGTTGTAAAGGAAGATGGTGGCTTCAGCCTCGAGGGCCGGGGAAGGGGTTATGGAGATTCGTACACCATGTGGTGTTTTCTTAGATGAGTTAATTCAAAGCAAAGTGGCAATAGCTCTCCTCCACTGGGCTCTTCTTCTGGTGGAGAAGATTAAATCATTAACCACAACTCCTTTTGTTGTACAGAAGTAGGCATCAAATACGAGAGTTTAGGGGGTATTTGATCTTGAATGCATTGCAGCCCCACTGTGACAGCAAGCTATTGTTAGTACTTAAGTTATTTAGCTCCATGGTGGACTACGCTACTGTGTGTAAATTTGGCTGCAAATAAATGACTAATGAACAGCAAGATGAGGCAAGTGCAAGAGTGCTGTCAGAGTGTCACCGAACAGCCTCTGCGGAAGTGTTAGCTGATATCACAGGAGGCATTTTGTAGGGGCAGTAAAATGAGTCTCAGACCCACTAAAACTACCCCGAGCGGACCTGCTGGACTTGACTGTGATAATGACCCATTGATTATGTAAGCCCCAATGTTTTTCTTGTTTTTAGTTGTTTGATTTCGATTTAAGATATGTTGTACCAAGCTTAACCAGAGATGCTGTAATATGTGACAACCCATGCCATTAAGGCAGTTGTAGACATATCTGATTAAAGAGACCTGAGTATGACAATACTCAATGTGCAAGGCTGTGAATGAGAAACCCACATGAGCATGGTATATAAATCTCGCTCGAATGCTGCTGTTACTTGTGTACAGTTGAATATGCAAAAACATAATAAACATAATTTTCAACAAAAAAAAGTGACACTGCCCAATTTCAGATCCTCGAAGATACATAGAAAAGTTAAGGTAGGACACTGCTAAAACACTCATAGATAAGGGCTCCCTTTGGGTAGATTTCAGATTTGTGAAGCACCGACATCTCGCTTGAGAGGCATGGGGTTGTGCTGCACTGACATCAGGTTTGGAGGGTATAAACATGAGCTAGGCATATATTTGCCAACAGGAAATATGCCATGAGTTTGACTTAAAGCAACCAACGGAACCAGTTATGGTGTGACTTTTGACCATATATTTGAAACAGCAAAACTACCAGACCCATGCTGGTTACTGTTGTTGCCTTAAAAAGACACAGCATCAGCAGTAGTTCCCTTTCATGGCTTGTTCGGGAGGCACAGAGTACAGGAACAGATATCTGAACTTATCATGAAAGGTGAAAACAACAAGGAAGCAAGAAACCAGACATTTGGGCAGGGGAAAACAGAGTAAAAGAACAGTAAGAGAAGAGGGAGAAAATATGAGTGAGGCAGATGTACTTAATAGTCAGCAGGCACAGACAAAGGCCAGATAACAGACATGTGAGTAAACACGGATGTGGAGGAGTGAGGTATGTGTGGGGACAGAGATAAGCTGAAGCATACAGAGAGGTGGTTGGTTTAATGAACACGTGAAGGGGCTACGACATGGGACACACATGACAAAGCTTCCTATTTTTAGGAACAACATTGATATTTGTCATAGTTTGGTACATTTCGTTCGTTCTACTAACATAGTTCTGCTTGAATGCAATCAAAAGGCAAATATTTTCTTTCTTTTGCTCAAAGTATTCCATGTTTGTTCTCAAAAGTTTCCATGCATAGTGAGGGCAGAATGTGGAGGCACAACGTCCTGTGTAGGAAGCAAACTCTGGGAATAGTACAGTGGCTCTGACCCTGGTGTACAGCTTAGTTTTGAATTAATTGACTTATTTATATGACATACTGTACAAAGTAAATTCTCTCTAGGCGCCAAGAATGAAAAAGGGACAAAAACAAACTAAATAAATGTATGGTTACAGATCCACATGAATTAGAGACATACAGACGCACAGCAGAGCACCCGCCAGACTGGTATAGGAGCCAGGTGCTGAGAACTAACTGTACTCTGCATGTCAGACTCGGGAAGGGTTGGTGCTGGTCCAAAGTAGTGGCTATATTAGGATCACGTTCTCCTGGTATCCCTTGCATAAATAATAGTAACAAAGGCCTTCCATAGCACTACAAAGACACAATATTAGCTACGTATTTTTGTTTTGTCATTAGCCTCCTTCTTTACACTCATGCAGTGAGGTTAATTTATATTTTTGAATAATTCTATAGCTGTAGATAGAGGGAAGTTTATAGTCTGTTTCATATTCCCTTGACAATACTCGCTCTCTGTGTTATGGGGCCCTCTTTCCTAAGCCTTGTGCAATAGAAGCATTACATAGGCAAACTCATTCACCTAATGCAACAGTGAAATGGCTAAATGTCTACAGGACTGTGAAAAAGGAAATACACCTGTGGAATGAGCCAAAATGCGAATGCCTTTGTAAACAAGCAATGGTTCATGGGTGCTGGCACAATGGCCTTTTCTATGTATTTTTTTCTTCACGACAAAAGTCTGTCGGACCTTTGTACCCGTCTGTAGCAATACCTACTAAAATGGGTTTCCTATTGGAAGTCTTCAGCTCAACAACACCCGTAACTCAGATTTGCCTCACTGGAAGATGCCCTTCTGCAAAGTAATTGAAAGAAATGCCAACACTGCAATAGATTTAACATGTACATCCAAACTGTAGAACCCTCCCTGGCCGTAAACACCCTAAAGGTATCCATTGGTCTCACTTGTATGGTAAATGTGCTTCAAGTGTCTGCTTGGTGAGGTAAAAAGGAATGCACTATAAACTGGTTCCCCACTTGACCCTGATTACAAGTTGTGAGAAGCAGAATTCCTCAATATGTGTTTTGCAATTTTATTAGTAATTATTGGTAGTTTCTAGTGCGTCTCATTCGGGGTTACTCAAAAATCAGCCCCATGTTGATGCGGTTTTTGCAGTTTTATGCAAAATGCACAATTAGACTCCCTAGACTGGCTGGCAAAGTGCAGAGTCAATGCCAACTTACCAACTAGAGACATGAAACCAGTCAAACTGTAAACCATGAACAACCTGCGAATCACATCAGAATGGGCCACCAATCAATCCTGTGAGGCTGTTTGTTAGTGAGCTCAGAACGCCTTTCACCCTGAATGAACACACATACGAAACCGCATTATGAGTGTATCTTAAAACCTTATTGAAATCAACATCCTAATCTAGTGCAGATGTGAATAGATGTAACTGTGAAAATAAACAAAATAGTGGCAATAATTTGAATTAGTAAGCAAAATATTAAAAAGAATTGCAACATTGTGACAGTATTTCATAAGTTCATTTCATTAAGTGATGGAACCCAGCCTTTGCTTCACCAACCCCTCCCTTCTTGCCCCTAGCTAAACTGTCTTAGAAAAAAAGGTGCCTGAACAACAGGCCTCTTGTTCTGGACTTTGGGAAGGTCTCTGTGCCTCCGTTATGGTACTCCCAGGCAAGTAGATAAAGCCAGACTGGCTCTGAGAAGCCTATGGCTTTCACAGAGGATGTTTACATCTGCAGCTTGCACGAACCAAGTCTCCAAAAAAAAGTCAAAAATTCCTCTCTGCCCAATACACGTCCGTGACAAGCTTAAATACACTTTTCTGTTTATTTTTAAAAGGGCAGACTTTTTGCAGAGTAATGTTAACCAAAATAATTAACATGTTAATCTTTCCCATTCACTGAATTCTGTCACGTATTGTAAATCATATTAATACCCAAACTATTATAAAGCAAATGTTAAATGTTATACATGTGCAATCACTATTAAGTAAAACAGGTGCATGTTTATAAATGGAAATATGCACTCAAATACATGAATATATGAAATGCAATGGAGGTGTACACAAGCAAAAGAAATCAAGGATTACATCATCCTGAGTAGAACACTCAGCACAATTATAAGTGGCTCAGTGATACAAGTCTTCGAAAATGCATTATTCTATGAAGTGGAAAACCTGAAAGAAACCCTTCATGAACATAACCAAACGAGAACGCCAAGCACTCGAGGAACTACAGAAACAAGAAGGCCTAATAATAAAACCAGCGGACAAAGGTAGAGGAATCGTCCTACTAACCAAAGACAACTATGATAAACAATGCATAGATCTCCTTTCAGAAGAAAAATTCTTCAAAACCCTGTCTGTGGACCCCACATCCAGACTACAACAGACCATCGAATTGATGGTAGACGAAGCTGAGATCAACCAATGGATATCCAAAAATGTGGCAGATTTTTTTTTTTTTTTATCTCCCAGAACCCCTTACTTCTACTCGCTACCTAAGACACACCAGGACGACCAATCGTCTCTGGCATAGGCTCCATCTTCGAACCGCTTTCTCAATTCGCTGACCACTACCTAAGATCTCTGGTCCAGAAAACTCCAACGTACCTAAAAGACACTTGGGACCTACTTAATCAACTAAGAGGATTGACATTCCATGAGTGATCAATGTGTCTTGTAGGACTCGACGTTGAAAGTCTGTATACGAGCCTGCCACAACAAGCAACCCTACAGACAATCAAAGACATCCTATTCGCACAACAGTGGGAGTACAATACCCCAAGGCATACTAGAATGCTGCCGACTAGCACTCACGGAAAACTTTTTCGAATACAACTGCACTCTGTTTTTACAGACCGACTGAACATTGATGGGCAGCACATTTGCCCCAAGTCTCTATGTGAGCAATTTCGAAAAAAAACACATTCTAAGTGACACGAATCCCTATAAAACCAAGATACTTTTCTGGAAACGTTACATTGATGACTTCATCATGATCTGGAACGACACCTCAGACGACCTACCCGAGTTCCACAGATGTATCAACACTAGAGATGAGTTTCTCAAGTTCACATACACAGCAGATCAACACAAACTGGACTTCCTGGACATCACCATGTACATCGAGAATGATGAGATTAACACCAAAACATTTTACAAACCAACTGCAAAGAACAGTCTTCTTTCATTTAATAGCTTTCACCCACGCCTACTCAGAGAGAATCCGCCATACAGTCAATTTTTACGAATCAGACAAAACTGCAATAAAATACAAGACTACAAAACACAAGCGCAAGACCTGAGCCACAAACTGAAAGCAAGGAACTACCCCAACAACATAATACACAAGTGCCAAAAGAGAGCGAGAAATCAACAGAGAGACAACCTACTAGAGACTTCTACAAAAGGACAAAACAAGGACATCCTTACATGTGTGACAACATATAATACAGCTTCCAACGCAGTCAAAAAAATTGTTAACAAAAACTGGCAAATTGTCACATCCGGAACCCTCAAATGGCCAAAACCGAGATTCACAAACAAGAGAACCAGGAATATCCGCGACCTACTGGGACACACCAGACATCCCCCAACAGGTCAAGAATAGAATCCATAACAAACACATGGAACCTGGCAACCATAATTGGTCACTATCCCTGTGGGTCTGCTCTGTCTGCAAACTCACTAGAATCACAAAGACCCTACAACTTAAAACTGACCTAAAGTGGACCATGAGGAACCACACGAATTGCAACATGACCCACATCATCTACATGATCACTTGTCCGTGCAACCTGAAATATATAGGCATGACCGGTCGGAAGGTGAAACAGAGAATCTGTGAGCATCGGAGTAATATCAAGTGCAACAAAACTACCACCAAATTGAGCACGCATTTCATCAACTTTAAACACACGATTGAAGAAATCAATTGGGTGGTTTTAGAAACACTAAACACGAAAAATGAGAATGCAGAACGCATCCTTTTTGAAAAAGAGCAATGGTGGGTCCACCGTCTCAAAATGTACGAAGAGGGGCTGAATGACAATATACCGTGGCATTCAATGCTACGCTAACCTTGAATACTCAGAAAGATCTCAAATAACATTAATAGAGCCATACAACAATTTAACCACAGCTATCACATCAATCCGCATAAACTATCCGAACCGGATGTAAACGTATAACTACCACTTTCAGCACATGTATATCCAGGTGAACAAATAGTCACCACCGCTGCCGACCAATCAGGTGAAACATAAATATTCCCACCGCGTTTCACATAATAATATTGAAAAGAATACCGCTTGGGAATACACCACCCGAAGAACAACAATTATATTGCCACACACACAGATTACGTCCACCTATTGAGAGTTGTCAAAACACATAGCCTTTCAACTATGCAAACTATGCGGTCATCATCATAAAGAACGTCCTTCTCCGGCCCCCGCTACCGGGGCACGGAAGACGGCGCCAGCACAAGTTGCTCAGAGGACCCACAGAGGTATGTCATGCCACACGGTTTTGAACCTGCCGGCTATAACACGCCCATAATCACAACCCTCTACTCTCTACCCTTAGAGAGAGTCCGACCACCCGTCCCCCGACGGAGCTCAATTATCTCCCGAAAAGGTAACAGACTTCCTTCCTTTATTATCACAACTCGGCACTTAAACCCGCTTAATGCGCTCTGCATCGCTACGCATTACCAACCATTGCATTCTCTGAGCGCAGCGTGAGATGGCATTCTCCTGATTGCAGTTCATGCGGCACTCCAAACTGCGTAAAGCGCTCTTGTATCACTACATAGACTAAACCTGCAGCCGCACTTACCTAACACTACATTGACCAGAACGTTTTGGCTCCAAGGCAAGCACAACATTCTCCGCCACACTTGCCACGCGCATTGTAAGACGGAGCTTGATAATCTCCTGTCATATTGTCGTCTAATATCTATGCATCGTTCCATGTATTTCACTATCACTGTAAAGACCTGCTCATAGCCGCATCTGCCTACCAAAGCTTTTAATTGATTTTTTCACACTATATTCCCACCGACATTCAGAGACTTCATAGTTTTGAATTTCTAGCATCACCTTTGACAAAATTGCGATGACAGTAGATCTTACAATGTTGTTTTGTACCGTTGTCGTTTACTATCTTTTGTCTTTATGGTCTTACTCCATTTCAGTTATAGACACAAATTCATCTATAACTCGCAAGTGTGCGAACAGGCGCACTTAAGAAGAAGGGTAAGTGCACTACTTACCTATGCACGTTACTACCTAACAACGTGCTTTCCATTGGTCCTCAAGAAAGCTCGCCGACCCGAATGGGCATACTTGGGCTGAAACATGTCGACCAGCCACGATTTTGAATAGGTGCGATAGAACAGTACCTCTTCTATCACCGCACCACCACCTTGTTTTTACCTTTACCCCATCCCCGACACAATAAAACCAAGATCGACAGATGGAGGTAATTTTAATGGCACTGCACTCTTACCCTCATGTTCTCTAATCACTACTGTAAATACCAGTCGGTCTTCCTCCAGGTGGAGGAAAGCATAACCAAGACCCAATGATGATGCTTTTCACGTAACCTAACATGCGGAGAAACAAGATATACCGCACCCACGGTTATTTAGTGAATGAGGATTTTTAAGGCGACAAGAACCCCAGACCCTGGTAACACACAGGACAAGTGATTAATTTCCCTTTGATTACACCTCAGTGTTCCTGCACCTTGATTATTCCAGATGCAGAAACACTCGACCCGGTTATATTGGCCGGGAAACTGTCTGATAATCCTGGGTCCATTCTTTAGCCCCCCACCGACTCTTGGTCAAGGCACAAGGGAGCACTCTCTGCTCCCATTTGTCCGACTACATGGTTTCCTTCCCTCACCCTCCTTTTAATCCACTTACCCTCTCCCCCACCACGGCCCCCTTAAAAAGATTTACCACCTGCTCAGAGCAGGTAGCAAATGTCTGTGTTAAACCATATAGAATTGGGAATTATATTCAGAATACCAGCCGATAAATCCGGTTGTGCAGTTTCTCCGTATTCACTAAGGTTTAACCTGGAATTGCAGGAATTCCATCTGAAGATTCTGGCCGATATTGGTAATTCCAGCTGCCCACAATCTTCCCATGGAATTCCACAATATTGGTAATCAAGGCATTTTAGTTCTCACAAGTGAGGTTTATAGCTATTTCTTCAAAAATGTTGCCTTCTTTAACATCTTCTTCGCATATTCAAAGTTGATGTCACCAATAAAGAAAATACTAGGTAAGACATGAGGAGACTTCAGGTATGTTCTCCTTCTTTTTCAATGTAAAAAACTAAACTAAAAGAAAAGCAATTCTGAAAATGGAATGCATATAGACTTCTGGTATTCAATTATTATTGAGTTTTTTTTTTAACACTGACCACATGAAGCACTGGGCACCAGGGTGCTGGATTTAAAAGTGTCAGGTTTTGCAATTGCACCTAGTTGGACAAACATGGCACACTAAGACATGCTCATGGTAACTACATGCGTGTGTGTGAGACTGTGATGCTATATTTATTTAAAGTAACAGTGGGTGACTGTTTAAGCAGGATGATTTAAGGTATCACTCAGAGAAAGATTAATTACAAGTTTGATTGCCACAGTGGTATGCTATATGTTCCTCCAGCTGAAGGAATACACTGCTAAAGTTTTTGTAGGTTCACCCAAAAGAGAAAACAAACTTAAAACAATGAAGTGATCGGTAGTAGTTGGTTAACGTTCAAACTAGTGCTGCACATCCTTCACCGAATTTACGCAACGCTAGTGAACTAAGTGAGGACAACACACTGTCCCCATGCCACCAGAAAAGTTTGATCATGTTGACTTGCCCTCCCCCATACCACTAGAGAAACTTGGAGATGTTAAACACAATGTGAGCGAATGGTGCTTTTTTACAGCACAGTTGTCAGTGAAATTGGCAAAAAGCAGGCTTGACAGACAATTCTGAAGAGGTAGTCGTCAAACAGCTCAACACTTCATGCAGCCTGGGAACAACCTTCCCAATGGGTGTTTAAAGGAATTCTCCCACATGGATTATTTGTTACAAACGTGCCCATGAGATGAAATTTACAGTCATTGGCTTTACTGGCAGTTTAAATAATCTTGGTATGCAATTTCATATAGCCTCCTTTCATTTTTAAAAGATATTTAAATCGTCTTCACTTTTACCGCCTCTGGCCACATTTTGCCCACTCCAAGTAAATGTCCATCCAAGGATGTAAAAACAATATGCAAACAGCTCTCACCATCTGAGATTTTAGACTGCCGAGCTAGCCCTCAGGTTACAAAGACCTTTTATGTTCTGACAACATACATATTCTTCAGGCTAAACTGATATTAAAATTTCAACCATCAGTCAACAGTGGTATATTGATTAACATGTCGTAAAAGCAATAATAAAAGATAAAGGAATGGCTCCACAAGTGATTAAATAAATGCACAGCAGCAAGTAAATTCCATCTAGCAACAAGTTTATTCCAGCTTGGAATCAACTAACAAGTGTTTTATAGTACTGACAGACTCCGAGACCCACCACTTAATGGAATATTACTTCAAGACCTGTAAGAAACACTATCTTTCTGTTCCATTTAAAAAACTTTCTCTGCAATAGACAGATTGGCAAGATTGCACTTTGCATCTATGTAAAGTTAAATGCCCGTAAGAGAAGTGGGGAATAGTAAGTACCAATGTAGCTGATGCAGGAGACTAAGAGGAAGGGTTGAGCATCCTCTTAACCTTTGAATCCGCAGGACCTTAAGGGCTGCCTGGCAAGACCTGTCCTTTCTGCCTGCCAGCATACTAAAGGAGGTGAGATTGCACTCCGCATGTCAATGGGCTAAGTGCACTACTTGCAAGAGCCAAATGGCTGACAGGCCAAAGAACAAGGAATGTAGGCCAGGGACTACGTTCGACTTAGGATCCAAGGACTATCTGGTAAGTGACTGTGGCTCATACAGTTCATGTTTGGAAATAGTTTTGCTTACAATAGTTTTTGCCTAATACCAAAAAGGTAACGACTGCTTCTAGGTCCCCTTTGATAAGCGATCTGCCTCAACATACTATCTATTTAAAAAATATTTTATGACCATAAGAAATTATTTAATGACTGATAATATAGAAGTGGTGAGTGTCAAGAAAAAAAACTATTATTGACTACTTTCAGAAGAGTGTAGAAAAGCTATCATGTATTAACTCAGCACCCACTGGTTTGCTAGGACTAGGAGAATAAACCACAAACCGTATTAGAGGGAAGGAACTCTAGAGGCATCACCATAAATACCAGCAAAGAAAGGCATGAACAGTGCTTATGTATTTCGAAAAACAATAAACTCAAAAGCACAACCGGCTCAAAAGGCTCTCGTCAACCTGATTTTACATATATTAATGTACCATGGTCAACATCTACGGTCAAGGAGGTAATGAAAGGCCCAAAAAATTGTTTCCCAAAAGAATCAATAGGTGTTGTGGTCTATACTGATTTCACAAACGTCTTCCAGAGTAGATAGGAATGAGATAGGAAGGAGCGCTGGATAAATTTGCATAAAGCGGGAATCCAGAGTCATCTACTCTTGCTATTAGTGGAACGTCATCACAAATACTATTGGGTTTGAATACAAATTGAGAGTCACAGTGATTACTGAGCAAGCATATGACAAACAGGGTGTCTGTTTAAGTGATTATTTTATCTTCATATTTCTAATCTGATATTTAAAGTAGAAAATTCCAGATCCTCTTCTCCAAAACTCAGAGGGGTAATTCTCAAGTACTGGTATTTGTGTATTTTGGCAACTTTACACTGATTGATCTAACCCTGAAAGGTCTAAAGAAGATGAGATTCTTTGCACTGGTTTGCTACAGATATTAATTTAATTTTACAGTCAATACAACCTCAAAAGAATCATGTTTTAATGAAGGGTCGAACATCAGTAAATTACAGGTAGATGATGAATGGTCGTCAGTTACAGAAGTCAAACATTGTTACTTCTTGGGGTTTTCTTTTGGAGGTAACTTTTTCTAGAATATGATAAATCATTAACAAGAAAGGTATGGCTAGTTCACTTTGCAAAATTTGTTAGCAATCTATGTACTGATCAGCAAATTAAATATCAACCCTCAGAGGAGGACTTATAACTAAAAGTCCTTCCCTTCTTTGGTATGAATTTGAATGCCCTTCACTCCAAATTTTAAGATGGCTGAATAGAATTGAGGGTAAGCTCTGGAACACGTTATTAATATGTTTAATATTGTTCTTTAAATTTCAAGGCCTTAATATGCATTCTTCTTATTTGGACAATGTTTGTCCAAGAAAAGAGCAAAACTAAAGTTATACAATTATAGTTATAATCTTACTTTCAATACGCCCAACTGATTTAGATAAGAGAAAAATATATTTAAAATAATTATTTTTAGGGGCACATAAAAGAACAGGTATGCTCAGATGAGGGTCCCTTGTTTACTGTGCTACCAGAACCAAGCTACACCTGACTGAAGAGCCCCAATCAGAGCAAAACCGTGCTTGTGTTCCAGTTCAGAGGGGACCTGGCTTGGCAGTTCGGGCTGGACTGACTGTTTCTATTGAAGCAGGGTCAAGACCGATTTGAACATGGGCTGGGTCCAATCTAAGATGATATAGAGGGTAAAAGAACGACGGGTTGGAATGCTACCAGGACAAAGGTGGCTGCTTCATTCAACCCTACTGACAATCCTGCAAATTGTAGTTTCATCAGTTTTGACTAGGCCTGGGCAGTAAATTCCGTTCCGCTCGCGGAATTTGCGGAATTTGGGTAATTTCGCGTTCCGCGGAAAACGCGGAATTACCCAAAATTCCGCGATCCGCGGTTTCGCGGAATTTTTTGCTTGTTCGCGCTTTCAAAATGCGTGTTCGCAAGATATTTCTCCTCGAGCACGCAAACAGCGTTCGCGAACAGGAAAAAAGCATCGCGAACGGGCGGAACAAGCAATTCCGCGTGTTCGCGGAACTTTTGCGTGCTCGCGGAGATTTTTTACCGTTTCGCGGAGCTTTGCGTAGCGCGACTACGCAAATTCCGCCCACCCCTAGTTTTGACCACCAGAAGGGCAAGCCGCTGAGTGAGGCTGGAGGTGCGAGCCATGGCATAAACAACCTATATTTCATATCTTCCGCCATAGGCTAATGCAGTGAGCCCAAGCACACGGTTTCTGCCAGTTTCTGCCATGCGTGGTGCACACAGGTGTTGGCTGCATACAAGGCTGGAAGCTGACTCATTCGGGCCCTGATGGACAGTTGTTGGCAGTAATGAATAATTTAATTAAAGCAGGCTTGAACTTGAACAGTATAGACAATGGCTACGCGCAGTTCATAATAGTGTTAATAAAGCGGTACATCAAGACCTATATCACATGCCACTTGAAGATTTACTTGCACATCGTGTGGATTGCACTGGCATGTCAAAGCAAACCAGAATTGATAAAAGGGACATGTGTGATCAGCTGACCATATAAGAAATTGTACAGCATGTGAAGTGCCTGGCATTTGTATTCCCACACCTGTCAGTTTGTGTAAAAAATTTCTTTGGGATTAGTCATTATCCAAGCTCTTTGGTAAAGCTGGGTAAAGTACCTTAATTTGTATGAAACACTGAAAATAAGGCTAGTAGTAGGAGGGCTGCTAGACTGCTACAGGCATTGGTACTAAATGAAGTACTGCTGAATATTATGGAGAAAGAGTACTATATACACTATAGTCTCCAATGATGAAAACTGTGGTCCGTGTATCCCAGGCCATCCATTGAACCTAGAGATAAATGATGGATTTATTTGGTGTCTCTCCGAAGCCATCTACGCATCAGTGCATTGAAGAAGCAGAATCCATGAGCACAGACCTGTAAGAGGCCTCAAATTATTGGATTTGCTTGCTATTCATACGCTAAATACATGTTCCACAACTACAAGGTATATTTTGTTGTACTAAAACACATTCAAAAACAGTGCTGTTGATTGTCGGGAATACGGTGCATATATAGCGGAGAACACCGGAAACCTCTCGTGCTCTTTGTCCGAATCTTGTGCTACTAATGCCACTATACTACATGTTGAGTTTGGGAGTCCCTTGATTATTTTGAACATGAGGTGAAGGCATTCCTGCCAGGAAGTGGTCTCCCATGCTTAGAAAGCACCTTATAGACTCTGAAGGGATCTTCTATTCCCTGATAACATTGTAGATGCCATCTGAGCAAGTTGCAAATCCTTAAATATGTCCCAAAAGTGCATATATCATGTACCACTCTGTCCATTTTAGTTCATGCCTGTCCTGTGCCCAGCATGAACTGTTTGTAATTTCTTAAAGGCTTTTGTTTGTCTCTAAGAGAATGCATTTTTGTAGCAGGGACAGCGCCACCCTAGAAGAAAACTATATATACCCCAGCGGTATAGAATTTAGTTGCATGGCTCATCCTGAAGTACAAGTTTGGAAATTACTAATTTAGCTGCACCGGACTCTTGTTTTGGATTATAAAACCCTTCTGCGCACTTCCATGGAGTCATCTTTTTAATTTCCTAGAGGTTTCTATGAGAGCATGATGGTAAATAGAATTCTGCGGACCCTTGCTGATTGATGAAATATTGTATTTAAATTGGTCACTTGTGACTTTCAAAGATGGCATGGCTGACATTTTGAAGGAATGTTGGTCTTGACACGGTCAAATAAGGAGAGGTGCTGTGCGTCATTGTTGGATTAGAGGATTGGAGTCATGGCATTGTAGTTAAGGGACACTAGAAAACAAATAACAGGCACACTTTTGATGGACACGCAGACACAGTGCTGAGGTGATTATAACTATTAAGCTTTTTATTAGAGATGGACACCATACTTTTACATCAAATTGTTCATGTTGTCAATTAGTTGTTCTTGCCCCAGTTTCAAAATAATTCTCCATTACATTTTTTTGGGGGGCATTGGGTTTTCCCCTTGTCATTTTAGTACTGATCTAGAACGATGGTAAAGGCTCATGTTTCCCATAAATTAACAAAATAACATTTCAAACTCTTCTGACACATTCTGATGATATCATAATCTTCATTTGCACTTAATATTGTCAAAGGAAAAAGTAAGATGTAAGCAATGGGCTACTGCTTTAACAATTTTTAACTTTAATACACGATGCCTAATAATTACTTCGCTGATGCCTGCGCTGGTCACCCTGGAAGCCCAAATTTTCGTAGTGAACGGAGAAATAAATTACTACCAACAAGATGCAGAAAAGTGTTGTGTTAGGACTAACTTTTGAGTGTATAGACACAAAAATACTCTTGGTAATGACAATACAACTTATTACACACGAACTGGAATGTGCAATTACATTAATAAAGATTAGTAATATAAAAGGAAATTTAACAGAGACAAAAATGTTTGCTCTTTCTAGCATAAACTTGTTCGTTTGAACGTGTCTAGGAGTGCAAATAACTTTTACAGGCAACAGCTTTAACTATTGTCAATGTAATAACTTTATATAAAAAATGCCTATGACTTTATATACTTAATCCAGAGGAAGAGGTGTAAATTATAGGTCATTTTACTGAAAATCAGTCTGCAAAGCTTGTAAAAAAATATATATATATATATATAGTGAAAGAGAGGAGCACTGATTTATCTGGAAGGGGTTTCACGAGCATTTCATACAAGCTTCTTTTTTAAACACATTGAGGTGTTGCAACGGCAATAGTCAAGTGCTTTCTTTCACATTAAAAAAGCATGTTAGTACTGTGAGAAAGTGGATTATTCATTGAGGTGGATGGTAGTCCTCCTCAAGTAATAATGGCACTATTACTTACTAGGTCCAGTTAGATCTCAGTAATTCAAACCTGAGCTCAACCCATGGTGTTGTAGCACAGAGCAGACAGGCTTAACTTAGGAGAAATGTATAAAGCATTTATCACTACTAAAACAGTTCAAAAATAGAAAACAGAACACAATAAAAATACAACTCAAATTTATAAAAATAGAGAAAATTTTAATGAGCAAATAGACACCAATTCGACAAAATTAAATACAGGGAATGGAAGATCTGATATTTTATATTTAGATGTTTCTAATGCCAAAAAGCATAAAGAGTCAACCTCGGGTATTTCGTCACGCTAGACTGCGTCAAAGTCAAAAGTTCCTGCCGACCGTGATGGAGCACTGTTCGTATATAGGGACATGGTTTGTTCCGGTGAAAAGTTTGCTTTCTGACTTAGTTGTTTTTCTAGAGAAAAGTCCTGTTGACGAGGTCGTCAGCGGGTCGGGGTGCCAGCTGGATCTGAAGAGGGGCTTATTGACAGCAGCCGGATGAAGCGCAGGACCTGGGTGGGAGCCTTGGCTCAGGCAAGACGTTTGAGGCTCTCGACGTCGACAGCGGGAAAACTCAGAGAGGGCAAAGCTTGAAGTCTGAATCAAGGAAGATGTAGACATCGTCATGGTCTAGGTGAAATCCTCTACGTTCTGACTTGAAAACGTTTCTGGAAGTCGGGATGCTTTCAGCGGGGCAAACCAGCAAGTTCAGTCTGACCAGCAGTTTGACATCGGTGGCTGAAGCTTGTTGGTGGTAAGGTGGTAGTCTCCGATTCTTTTTGCAGAAAGTTTATAAGTGTCTAGTCTCGCAAATTTGAAGTGGGGGGGGAAGTACACTCTACACCAGCCAATGGTCCAGGACCTTTTGGGCACAACTTTGGGGTTAGGGCTCAATCTCCCAGAAGCCACCAGCTGGGACCAGTGCAAATCCAGTTGGAACTGGTCAGCTGGACTTCGTTGAGATCTGACCCTTTTGCAGCTTTTGTGTTCCTGGAGCTGAACAGGAGGCTAGCCAACTAGCCCTTGAAGTCCATTCCTCTGTCCTGGGTACAAATGGGAGCAGGTCCAACCCTTGGGGTTTCTTTCCACAGGCTGAACAGCAGGTGCAGTCATTCTGTCTTCCACAGGCCCAGAGGTGTTCTGAAGAGGGTACTGATGGTGCTACTTTAATGCGCAAGGTCAGAAGTTATTTTAAGGTGTCATAATGTAACCCAGTGATTCTCTATGGGATAGCAAGCCTTGCCACAGTGAAAAACGACTTTAGAGATTTTTCACTGCCAGGACATGCAAACTTTAAGTACACATGTCCTACTTTTCAAATACCATGCACCCTGCTCTATGGGCATTTAGGGATACCGTAGGGGTGAATTATAAGTATTAAGAAGAAGGTTTAGATGGTGGGCGTGGCCAGGCAAGATGGCCGAGGAGACGTGAATCGCCTCGGCTCCGGCGGTCCAGAGCTGATTTTATAGCTTAAATAGATCGCAATTACTATCAATCTGGAGCGGAGTTCGGGGGGGCTCATGCGGTGACAGCGGCTCCGGGTAAAGACACCGAGCGGTGCTGGATGTGCAGCTTTCTCCGTGTTTGGAGTGCAGGGTGCGGAGCGGTGTAGTCCACAAAATGGCGGCGGCGCCCGGGACATCCGTTTGTGTCGGCCGGGGCGGCGGCCGCTCCTTGTGATCAGCGGTGTGGATCCCCTCTGCTGGGCGAAAAAAAAAAAAGCGGCGGAGACGCAGTAAGTGCTCTACACGAGCGAGCGGCGATGTAAATGCGCGGCTGACGGCGCTCGCCTGGTTCCTCGTGATTGCGGCCAGCAAAGTATACAGACTACCACCGCGGGCGGCCCCCTCTGCAAGAAGGAGGTTAGCCTGTGGTGCAAACTATGTTTAATTGAATCGCTGAGGTCTGAAGGGCTAAGATGATAGCGGAGATATCTGAATGTGTCCGGCCTGACTCCAACATGGCGCCCAGACAAGACATGCCTGACCCGGACATGGCGCCCGCCATATAGTAGAGGAACAGCATGCAGGGGTAAAGCTACTACCCCTACTGGAAAGCCCACCTACAGAAGGGCCCAGAGACATGCAAGGTAGCTGACTAACGACAAATGAGCGCTTGAGGCCTTCGACGCCAGCGGAAGAGAAGGATGCCCACCATTGACCCTGCAAGCACTGTCCACCAGTATTAGGGCAGGTCGCAAGCTTTTTCCGTTTGAAGGAGCAAGAGCACCCCTCCCCCGAAATTTGCTAGTGCGCTACACAGGAGGGCGTGGCACTTCTGTAGATCTTTTATACTTGGAAGGAAACGGCGAGGGGGCTACACCTATGCCACCGAAAAAAGGCACTGCTAAGGTGTCCAGTTATTTCACTACTGCAGAGAAGAAATCACCGCAAGTGCAATCCGACGACGTTGCGGCCATGGCCCTCACCAAGGAAGATTTAATTACCTCTCTCAGGGACTTCAAGGAGGAGCTCCGCTCTGAGATTAAGGTAGATATTAAGGCCTCCATGGATCAACTGAAAGCTGATCTCTCAGAACGGATGGCAACGCTCCAGCAGGATCGTTGCTGGAGGTCGAGGCGCAAGCCCAGGATCTAGATAAAAGACTGTCAGCCTCCCAGGATGGAATGCAAGAGCTACACACCCAATTACAATCAGCGCTGTTAAAGACCGAAGACCTTGAAAACAGAGCACGAAGAGATAACATCAGAATTAAAGACCCGGAGGAGGGGGCGGAGGGTCCAGACCTGGAGGCGTTTCTTGAGGGTCTCTTCGCGGAAATCCTGGGGGAAAACCAGAGGAAGATAAAGATTGAGCGGGCACATCGAGTGGGACCCCAGCCCAGTGGAGAGCGGCGACGTACATGCAACGTTCTGCTGAAGCTCCACTCCTTTAAAATGAAGGAGGCCATCTTGCAGGCGGCCAGGAAGAAAGACGAGATTGCATTCCAAGGCTATCGCTGCTCCCTCTACCAGGATCTGGCACCCTCAACCCTCCTTCGACGGCAGCAATTTCGACCCATCACCACGAAATTAAGATCGGACAAAATTAAATACAAATGGACTTACCCTTTTGGCCTGGCCTTCGAGTTAAACGGTAAAACGAAGCATGTCACGGAACTAGAGGAAGGTCTGAGTCTCGTGGGGCTCCCAACAGGGTCAGAGGATCATACGGGAGGGCCCTCCAAGGGGAAAGAGAGCAACAAGTCTTCGCAGTGGCACGTGAGTTCGAAGGGGCGCCACTCCAAGGACTAGAAGTATCCCATCTGGATTTCCTGGTAATGTTGAACCGAGAGGGGGAATTGGACAGAGGGTATAAATACCATAGTGCGGAAATCCTGGGGACAAATCAGAGGAAGATAAAGATTGAGCGGTCACATCGAGTGGGACCCCAGCCCAGTGGAGAGCGGCGACGTACATGCGACGTTCTGGTGAAGCTCCACTCCTTTAAAATGAAGGAGGCCATCTTGCAGGTGGCCAGGAAGAAAGACGAGATTGCATTCCAAGGCTATCGCTGCTCCGTCTACCAGGATCTGGCATCCTCGACCCTCCTTCGACGGCAGCAATTTCGACCCCTCACCACAAAAGTAAGATCGGACAAAATTAAATACAAATGGACTTACCCTTTTGGCCTGGCCTTCGAGTTAAACGGTAAAACGAAGCATGTCACGGAACTAGAGGAAGGTCTGAGTCTCGTGGGGCTCCCAACAGGGTCAGAGGATCATACGGGAGGGCCCTTCAAGGGGAAAGAGAGCAACAAGTCTTCGCAGTAGCACATGAGTTCGAAGGGGCGCCACTCCAAGGACTAGAAGTATCCCATCTGGATTTCCTGGTAATGTTGAACCGAGAGGGGGAATTGGACAGAGGGTATAAATACCATAGTGCGGAGTACTCATTCTGACATTACTGAAGGGTCAGGTGTTGAGTTCAGTGTCTCTGTGAACACCTTGCCTCGAACTCCGCAAGTCTACAAGATGCTTTGGGCGATCAATGTTTGATTTCGAGGATCAGCCTGGGCCCCGGATCTGTACCGGGCACCCTACAGCACGAACCCTATTGCCCAAGACTTTACGGCCGAGGGAGCACTGGCTTCCCGGCACAGGTTCTGGTTATTTAGTTATGTTAACTGTTGGGGAGAGGGGGGGTTATGGAGGACGAAATCTGGTCTCTTAGGGTCACTGGGTACGCAGCATCACTGGCTTAAAAATCGTTTTCAAGATTTGAAGGAACTATGTTTTTTCCCTTAGTAGTTGAATCCGGAGGGATGGTGATTTTGTGGCTTCAGGTCCAGCCTGTCCAGGAGGGGGTCAAATTGGAACTATGCCGATCGCAATAGCTTCCTGGAACGTAAAGGGCTTAAATTCACCCCTCAAACGTCAAAAAACTGGAAATATTTGTCGAATCACTCCTTTGAAGTGGTTGCCCTACAGGAAACACACTTAAAGCGGGAGGAGGAGTTACGGTTGCGCCACAAAAGTTATGCTCTAATTTAAAGATCTTCAGCGGCCACGAAACACAGGGTAGCTTTACTCTTTCACAACTCCTCCAAATTTCAACCTGAAGCCATAAAATACGATAAGGATCGGAGGATTATCATGGTAAAGGGTTTTCTGAAAGGAAGGCTGTGTACGTTCATATCGGCATATGCACCTAATACGGGGCAGCCAGCATTCCTGTCCTCCTTGCTTAGTATGTTGGGTGGATTTGCTGAGGGCTCGATAATATTGATGGGGGATTTCAACCTCACGTGACATGCAGACAGGGACAGCACCCATCCACACAGAGCGCCCACAGGCAGTTTTCCTAAATCTGTTAAGCAATCCATACAAGCTTTGGGTTTAATAGATGCTTGGCGGCACATTCACCCGGACACCAAAGATTACTCTTTTTTCTCTCATGTACACCAAACGTACTCGAGATTGGATTATATTTTTATAAGTCAGGGTTTATTGGGGTCCCTTCAAGATGCAAAAATCTTACCGATCTCTGTATCTGACCATAGCCTGGTTGCGATCAGCTTAAATTGGGGAATAGGCGCTGCCAGGACACTAGGATGGTACTTTCCAGTCTCCCTGACGAGAGACAAACTAATGCGGGAGGACCTGCGAGGGACTATTACAGAATTCTTTCTTCTAAATCAACCACAGGATACTTCTCCCCTGAATAATTGGGACGCGTTTAAGGCGGTCATACGGGGGAAATGTCTGGAGCTTAATTCAGCGCTAAACAAACAGAGGGCTAGAGAAAGGGAAGCTCTGTAGGTGGAACTGGAGGCAACTGAGAAAGATCACAAACAGAACCCTGCGCGCCCCTTACAGCGCAAAGGCACATGCCTTAAGGGGGAAGTTAACGGCTATATATGCCAATAGAGCAGACTATACCCTCTTGCGGTTGAGCCATGTCTCCTATACTCAGGGCAAAAAGATAGGTTCTCATCTCGCTCGACAGTTAAGGGAAAAGAGGGAAAAAAAATACATAGGGGGAATATTGGATTCCAAGGGAACACTAATAAATTCCGACACGGACAAGGCTAAAGTCTTTGGGGAGTTTTACAAAGAGCTGTACACTAGGGATTATCTCGATGAGGCGGCACAGCGCCGCTACTTACAATCGCTTAAGCTCCCACAGGTCCCCCAGATTTGTAATGACATTCTTAATGCCTCCATCTCGGAGGAGGAGCTGGGTAAGGCGATTGCGGCACTTAAACCAAACAAATCTCCTGGTCCGGACGGCTTAACGGACAACTTTTACAAAACATTCGCCATCATCCAACATCATCCCGCAACTTACAAAAGTTTTTAATGCAATGGCGGAAGGCGCAATAACTTCGTAATCCATGGCAGAGGCCGTTATATCGGTCATTCATAAACCTGGGGAAAATCCGCAACATTGCGCCTCATATAGACCCATAGCGCTCCTGAACCTGGACGCCAAATTATATTCTTCAATTTTGGCGGCAAGGCTGGAGGACCTGCTACCTAGCCTAGTCCACCCCGATCAATCTGGCTTTATAAAGGGCAGGCAGACCCACAACAACATCCGTAGGACCCTGCATCTGATCGAGAAGGCATCCAAATTCAAGATACCGGCGGTGGTGGTGGGCCTGGATGCTGAGAAGGCATTTGACAGGGTGGACTGGGCGTTTCTCTTTCTCACGTTAGAATACTTTGGGTTCGGCAAGCCATTTATTGAGATGGTCAGGGCGAACTACGCGCTTCCCCGCTCTAGAATCCATGTCAATGGGATTTCCTCGGCTCTCTTCTCCCTAGAAAGGGGGACAAGACAGGGCTGCCCGCTCTCACTTTTACTTTTTGCTTTGAGTATTGAACCTTTGGCGCTTCGAGTCAGAGCGGCAGCAGATATCCGGGGTATTCCCTTTGGGGGCGAGGAACATAAGATATCTCTCTTCGCGGACGATGTGCTGCTGTCCCTTACTTCCCCTGCACAATCACTACAAGCACTACAAAGGGAGTTGGTGGAATTTGAGGCGGTATCGGGCTTTAAAATAAACTTGGCAAAGTCATATATCCTGGATCTCACACTCCCGTTGGGCGAATCTACCAGGCTTAGGGAGCTCACCTCGCTACAATGGGCCACGCATTCATTGAACTACCTAGACGTCCATCTAACCCCAAGATTGGAGGACTTATTTAAAGCTAACTACCCCCACTTCTGCTACAAATCCAACAGGATGCAAAACACACAAGATGATGGACGGAATGCTGCACATTGGCAAACATTCACCCCCAGTCACAGATCTGGGTTTAATCCATCGTTATTTTGCTTCACCACGCCACCCCAGTTCAGACATAGCCATATGCAAATCAGTCTTGACCCTGTGCCTCATGGGAACAGTCCAGACCGAACTGCCAAGCCATGTCTTCCCTGGACCGGAATCAAGCATCCTAGGACCGGTTTCAGGCTATCAGCCTTCATCAGCCAGGATAGCTTGACTCCAGTGGCGTAGTGAGCACGGGACCCACGTCTCGGCATACCCTTCCCACTTAGGGCGAAATGCAAAACACACAAGAGGATGGACGGAATGCTGCACATTGGCAAACATTCACCCCCAGTCACAGATCTGGGTTTAATCCATCGTTATTTTGCTTCACCACGCCACCCCAGTTCAGACATAGCCATATGCAAATCAGTCTTGACCCTGTGCCTCATGGGAACAGTCCAGACCGAACTGCCAAGCCATGTCTTCCCTGGACCGGAATCAAGCATCCTAGGACCGGTTTCAGGCTATCAGCCTTCATCAGCCAGGATAGCTTGACTCCAGTGGCGTAGTGAGCACGGGACCCACGTCTGGGCATACCCTTCCCACTTAGGGCGAAATGCAAAACACACAAGATGATGGACGGAATGCTGCACATTGGCAAACATTCACCCCCAGTCACAGATCTGGGTTTAATCCATCGTTATTTTGCTTCACCACGCCACCCCAGTTCAGACATAGCCATATGCAAATCAGTCTTGACCCTGTGCCTCATGGGAACAGTCCAGACCGAACTGCCAAGCCATGTCTTCCCTGGACCGGAATCAAGCATCCTAGGACCGGTTTCAGGCTATCAGCCTTCATCAGCCAGGATAGCTTGACTCCAGTGGCGTAGTGAGCACGGGACCTACGTCTGGGCATACCCTTCCCACTTAGGGCGAAATGCAAAACACACAAGATGATGGACGGAATGCTGCACATTGGCAAACATTCACCCCCAGTCACAGATCTGGGTTTAATCCATCGTTATTTTGCTTCACCACGCCACCCCAGTTCAGACATAGCCATATGCAAATCAGTCTTGACCCTGTGCCTCATGGGAACAGTCCAGACCGAACTGCCAAGCCATGTCTTCCCTGGACCGGAATCAAGCATCCTAGGACCGGTTTCAGGCTATCAGCCTTCATCAGCCAGGATAGCTTGACTCCAGTGGCGTAGTGAGCACGGGACCCACGTCTGGGCATAC
This sequence comes from Calotriton arnoldi, assembly GCA_963921515.1. Lineage (NCBI taxonomy): Eukaryota > Metazoa > Chordata > Amphibia > Caudata > Salamandridae > Calotriton > Calotriton arnoldi. Next base: position 2,628,175 of record CAWUFW010000353.1, on the reverse strand, counting down.
CCTTCCCACTTAGGGCGAAATGAAAAACACACAAGATGATGGACGGAATGCTGCACATTGGCAAACATTCACCCCCAGTCACAGATCTGGGTTTAATCCATCGTTATTTTGCTTCACCACGCCACCCCAGTTCAGACATAGCCATATGCAAATCAGTCTTGACCCTGTGCCTCATGGGAACAGTCCAGACCGAACTGCCAAGCCATGTCTTCCCTGGACCGGAATCAAGCATCCTAGGACCGGTTTCAGGCTATCAGCCTTCATCAGCCAGGATAGCTTGACTCCAGTGGCGTAGTGAGCACGGGACCCACGTCTGGGCATACCCTTCCCACTTAGGGCGAAATGCAAAACACACAAGATGATGGACGGAATGCTGCACATTGGCAAACATTCACCCCCAGTCACAGATCTGGGTTTAATCCATCGTTATTTTGCTTCACCACGCCACCCCAGTTCAGACATAGCCATATGCAAATCAGTCTTGACCCTGTGCCTCATGGGAACAGTCCAGACCGAACTGCCAAGCCATGTCTTCCCTGGACCGGAATCAAGCATCCTAGGACCGGTTTCAGGCTATCAGCCTTCATCAGCCAGGATAGCTTGACTCCAGTGGCGTAGTGAGCACGGGACCCACGTCTGGGCATACCCTTCCCACTTAGGGCGAAATGCAAAACACACAAGATGATGGACGGAATGCTGCACATTGGCAAACATTCACCCCCAGTCACAGATCTGGGTTTAATCCATCGTTATTTTGCTTCACCACGCCACCCCAGTTCAGACATAGCCATATGCAAATCAGTCTTGACCCTGTGCCTCATGGGAACAGTCCAGACCGAACTGCCAAGCCATGTCTTCCCTGGACCGGAATCAAGCATCCTACAGGACCTCAAACGTTGGAAGCCGCTTTTTATATCCTGGTTGGGTCGCATCCATGCTATCAAAATGACTGTTCTGCCCAAACTGTTATATCTGTTCCAGGCCTTACCGATAGACCTGGAGAGGGGATTCCTGCCCAGAGTACGCACCCTCATTACTCGTTTTATCTGGCAAAATGGCAGAGCGCGGCTCCCCTTCCACACACTACGATGCCCGAGAAGCGAGGGAGGAGTGGCACTTCCCGATTTTGAGCTATATTTTAAAGCGGCCCAATTAAGAATTCTGACAGAATGGTCCAAAAGAGAATCTGAAAAGCACTGGCTCCACATGGACAGGGCAATAGTGGGTAGAACAATCTGGGATCTAATATGGAAACCTAAGAGCGATAGACCGCCAAACGCATATCTGAGCACCCATACACGCACTACACTCAAGGTTTGGGATGAGGTGTCTAGAGCCCGAGATTGGTCCTCATTCCCCTCGCCATACACACCGATCCATTTTAACCCGGCATTCCCCCCGGCGCTCCACGAGGGTCCCTTTGATGCCTGGAAAGAAGGAGGGTGCCTGATGCTCTCCGACCTCTTTCACAATTATGATATTTTAACGTTTGACAGTTGTCATGGAGAGATTTTAAGGTTCCACCAAGTGAATACTTTCATTACCTACAACTTAAACATTGGGCATTACAACCCCAGGTACGGGAGGCTGCTACGCGGGAGAAGACTCCAATAGAGAAATTTGTTCAGAGGGTGGGCTCAATGAGGGGGGTGATATCCTTTCTATATAATCTTCTTCTCACTACCACACCTGCACAGAGACCCCGATACATGCAGGCATGGGATCAATGGATAGGGAGAGAGATATCAGAAGCAGAGTGGAAGCGACTGTGGAGGGACGTGGCCAAGGATAACCATTAATTAGACCTGAGGGAAGCACACTATAAGATTCTCTTTGATTGGTACTTATATCCGACCAAACTCAAAAAATCTTCCCAGAGACATCGGACCTGTGTTGGAAGGGTTGCGGTCTCTTAGGAGATTTCTCTCATATTTGGTGGGATTGCCCGACGATAAGTCCTTTCTGGGAGGAGATCCTATCACATATGAAGGATATGCTGGGATACCCTATTACGACCACCATGGAGGTGGTCCTACTGGGCCTGAGGGGCCCAGAGCTAGAGCACAAAACCAGGGCAGATAGAGCTATCATGGGTGCATGCTTAGGAGCGGCCAAGATATCGATTGCAGCGGCCTGGAAAAAAAAGGCAGCGCCGGTACTCTCACAGTGGCATTCTCGCCTCTGGAAGATTCTGACCATGGAAAGGATGGTGGACATTTTTAGGGATGAATATACATTTTTTTAATATAAATGGGGCCCACTGGTCGCCTATCTGACAAAAGGCCTTCCTTTGGCAGTCTGCCCACCTTCATTACGTGATATGCACCTGTTTCAGTTTTAGCTCTGAATTGAGGGAACATCTGGCTGGACCAGCCAATCACCGGTAAAACTTAAAAAGACGAGGGACACATATACCTGACCCAGAGACCACTGATCGCAAGTTCTCATATTCGTCCTTCATTTGTTTTTTCAGTAGGGGAGGGTGGGGGACATGATGGTTTGGGATTGTTTGATACATCTACTGTGTAACATAATATGAGCAGACACATAGTTAAAGAGTTAGGCTGATCCCCGTAATGTGAGAAAATGAACCATCATTAGATTGTTGATTTAACAGGGGATTGGTGCTCTGTTCTTGATAATGTGATCGCAGCTATCATGTATTTGGTTAAAATGCTCAATACGAAGAACTTGGGAAAAAAGGTTTAGGCCTGGCAAATAATGTTTACTTTGCCAGGTCAATTTTACAGTTTTAAAACTGCACATTCAGTCTGCAGGGTCAGGCCTGAAGACATGCTCTGTCTTGTCACTTTTTGCTTTGGCACAAAAGGTGCTGCAGTCCACTAAAAACATTTAAATTATAGGCCCAAGGTACACCGGGTACAAAACACTAGGGGGCAGATGTATCATCATTGTATTTTGCGAGTCCTTAATAGCGAATTTTACCGATTCGCTATTAAGGACTCGCAAAATGCAATGTATGTAGGTTTCGCAATTTAAATAGCGATGCCAAGAGGCCCATAGAAATTAATGGGAATTGCATGCGCAATTTGCGAGTACCCAATAGGTACTCGCAAATTGCGTATGCAATTTCAAGGGTGCCAAAAGGACACCCTGTTGCACCCCTGAAATATGCATGTGTGCACATGTGGCGCACATACATGCCCTAAGGGCATGTATGTGCGCCACATGGCGCCACATGGCACTTTGAAAAATGTAAAAAAGTGCATTTTTCCAGGAAATCGCAATTTACCACCAACTTGAAGTTGGTGGTAATTTGCGATTCCTCAAGGCCAGATCGCAAATTTTGGGTGCTACCAGAATTGCATTTAAGGAAACGCAATTTGCGATTCCTTAAATGCATTCGCAAAATAGGGAATCGCAAATTTTGCGATTCCTTATTTTGCGATGGCCTTTTGGGATGATACATCCCAAAAGGCTTTTTCCCGTTCGCAAACGGGCCAATTCGCAGAATCGGCCCGTTTGCGAACGGGAAAACCCTTGATACATCTGGCCCTTGGTACTTAAAGGTAAGTTAAAAGTGCCAATCGGATTTTAACCTATTCTACAGGTTTTTAGGCGTTAGAGCACATGCACTGGAACATGTTAGCAGGGTCCCTGTGTACAGGGTCCACAAATCAACAACATCAGTTAAGGAAATGGGGCTGACCATGCAAAAAGTGGGATTATCTTACAAGTACTAAAGCTATTTGCAAGGAAGGCGACAACAGGTAAGAAAAGCACATATGGCTAAAAGTATGAAAACCTTCTTCTGATACTTTCTGGTACATTGGGCTGGATCCGACCGACAGCACTCCTTCGAAACCATGACCCAATCCTGGTCCTTTATAGGCATGTATGGAGACTCAGTCGCACTACAATTAACCCAGTGGCACTATAGGGATATATAGGTTCCGTTGATACGAAGAAAAACAACTTTTTGATTATGCTGGGATGATCTGTTCTAGGGTGATCCTCCATCTAAACAGTTACCTCATGCAAACAATTCTCTTCCAAAGCACTTGTACAAAATAAGATGCTGAAATAAATTGAGAGGGACACACAGCCATCTTGCCTGGTTGACGAGGCATGAGTACACTAATCTAAGGGACTCAGGGTTACGATGGACTGACCTTACAAACTAATGTACGACGGAATCATGCTTGCGTTTTGCACGCATGTCTTCTGAACGCCGTCATTAGAACGAACACGTTGTTACGACGTTTTCCTTTAGTACACAAGTCGTTATAACGACTTGCCTTAGGGGGGCGCTGGATTTTGGATTAGTATCATTTACTAATCGAACTCCAGTCTGAGCAACAGTAGGGAAGGTGTTGGACTTAAAATCCAACACCATTCCACCAATGCGTCCCCTTAAAGCAAGTCGTTGTAATGACTTGCATGCTGAACAAAAGCGTTCTATTGCCGGCTCTGTAAAGGCACAGCGTGATTCCGACTTCGTTCCAAAGGACGTTTCTCCTTACAAAAAACAATCAATATTACTTGGGCCTCGCCACCCGCGTTAATTTACTTTATATGTTAACTGGCCCAAGATTAGATCAACAATGCCTAGGTGCAATAAACTACTTCCTGCTGTGCATTGTAAAGATACTGCAAACAACCAAGGAGATTCCAACAGAGGAATGAGTCATAACCCAACTTTGATACATACTATCATAAAAAACTCCTTAACATGCAATGAATGTGCATTTTCAGGGAGAACAGATCAGAAGAGAGCTGAGAATCTCATTATCTATTCACTTTAGCTGTTGTCTGCAATACATAAAATCGGCTTTGGATCAGCCCATCACTTATGCCTTAATGGTTCTTGCACCTTATTAGACGGCTTTCCTTCCTATTCGTGTTTTTGTCCCATCCCTGCAGCATTTCTGTTTTACCTTGTTTGTGACTAGTTTAGTTGTATCTGATTTGAGAAGACTATTTTTGTATTTGCTTTATAACTCTTCAACGGAGTGCGTCCCTCGTTCTCCCTGGGTGTCCTCCTCCCAGTTATTTCTTACAGTGTGCATGAATCAGTGGTCATCTTAGGATCCTTGTTTGTTATAAACAATAATAAAAGCATGACAAAATGGCCGCCTGCTCAAATCCGTGCGCACTTACATGATGCAAACAGGCCAGGAGAGAGCCAAAACCTCTGTGCCTCTTTATAAGCTGTGAGAACTATTGGCTCTACCAGTGTTTATTTTCAAGGGACCAGAGGGTGTTTGCTCGGGGATCCTCTTTTCAGACTGGCTGCAGGCACTGTTACATCACAACTAAGAGGTCGAATCGGTTGCAGAATGTTTTCCGAACGACTCGGATCGGGGGAGTCCGACCGAGCGATTTGGATGCATCCGGATACAATTCGGACAGACTCCCATTGACTTCAATGGGATCCTTTGTTCCGAACATAAACACAGGCTTCAATTGAAAAAAAGGGGTGGTTGGGGAAAGTTGTGCACCCTGTGGCGGGCACCCCATGGTGCCTGCCACACTGTGCATGCATGGGTATGGGAGACACATGGCTACCCCCACGGGCCCGATTAGCAGGGCCCCGGGTGAAGGGGGGCCTGCTACGGGCCCCCGAAACCCAATTTCCACAGCAGTTTCGTCTCAGCCAAACCGATTCGGAACGGCTGTCCGAATCAGTCATCGTACTCACTCTTTCGGAAACCGTCTCCATTGGGCTGTACGATTCGGCGTCAAACGACTCGGGCTACCTGAATCCTGTTCGGAACCGATTCGGACAGCCCTGACGGCTCCCTTGCATCGTACTTGGCCGTCCGGAAAGGTGACCAATTCGGTCAGAAACAAGGCTTCCGAATCGGATTCGAATGCCGTTAGAGGAGCCTTTCCTGACGACATTGTGATCGAGCCCTAAATTGTAATAAATTATCACAGTAGAGTATTAGTGTCATTTTATCATTAGAAGTGACTAGTGATGTCACAACTATGATTGAACAGTGCTTGATCAACAGACAGCTTTGAATAATGTTATGTAGCTCCTATGTTTTGATACATGTGATAGGCATTCATTAGTTCGGCTGGTCATACAAACAATTTGGACTAATTACCTATTAGGTATGTAGTTGCTTGGTTCGTTTTTCCCCTACCCCTCCCCTTTCTCTGTTCTTCCTCTCTCAGCCATGGCTTTTTGACTAATTTTCCCCTCCCTCTGTTCTTTGTGTCCTTTACTTCCTTTGCTCGTTTCTCTCAGTGAAGACAAGTAACCTACTACATGTCAGATTCGTCCTCGTTTTAAGGTAGACTTTTCCTCACTGTTCCACCTCCCCTCTTTATTGCCTATTTGCCATTTGGTTAATGATAAAATGTTGTTTGAGAACTATAATGACTGGATTGAAAGTGCCCTGGTTAGTGTGGTGCCTTCAAAAAAATGGACACAACCAAGTAAAGAATCTCACAACCATGGTATAATGATACCCTTAGATCCTCTAGACAAATATGCCGCAGGCAAGAACGAAAATGGCGCGACAATTATGCGATCACAGAGAAAATTATTTACAAAACTAGGCTGCCTGAACACAAAAAAACTGATGACACCCAATTTGGGTTCCGAAAAGGTCATAGTACCGAATCTGCTTTGGTAGTGGCAACAGAGGAGATCGGAGCAACCATTGACAGGGGGGGGAAACTCTGCCCTTGTCCTACTGGACCCATCGGCGGCCTTCAGTAAATAATGCTGTGCTGATTGACCGCATGCGGGGCTGGGGATCAAGGGCTCTGCCTTTGCTCTACTACAAGCTTTTCTTGTCAATAGACAACAAATGGTGGCAATGGGAGAGTTTAAGTCATGACCGTACGTTCTGCCATGTGGTGTCCCACAGGGCTCATCATCGAGCCCCACAATGTTTAATCTTTACGTGACCCCACTAGTCATGCTTATAAAATCCTTTGGGCTGTCCCTAGCATCATAAGCAGATGACACCCAATTTATGGTGTCCCTCGCTAAGAATGAGGCCAACTCCGGTGACGCCTTTAGAAACTGCATGAATGAGGTTAGCAAATGGATGGACGGTAACTGTTTGAAACTTAATTCATCTAAAACTGAAGTCATATTATTTGGAAATAATCCGTCTTTCTGGTCACCATCATGGTGGCCTTCCCAAATGGGCCCATTCCCTACCCCGTGACAACCGTCAAGAATCTGGGGATTCAGGGAAACCACCCCGTATAGCAACCCAAAAACTGCTAAGGGGTGGTAGGATGGTGGAATAGGACTCCCGGACGTCAGAAGATATTACTGGGCAGCACAGCTAGCAGATATCAATCAATGTATATATAGGCCTCAAGACGACCCGGGATATAGAATGGATAGGTGGCTTCTCCCGGACGAGAATTATGCTACAGCAATTTATTCTAAACCTGCAAAATTGCAATTGACAGGCCCAACCGACCACGCGGTCCAGATAAGGCACACAGTCAACAAAAGTATGGGGTGGGCAGGAAAAACCACTCAGGCTACCCCCCTGTGGGATACAGAGAGACTTGGCACCCTGAGGAACACCAAAGGCTTCGACCGTTGGGACATGATAGGAATCTCTCGAGTGGGAGACTTATGGAAACAAGCATTGGCATAGCCAAAAGGTCTCGCCTTTGGGACCTTATAAGTATTTAATTATGCAGCACAATATCCTTGGTGCAACATCAACTGATGCATGGCTAAACACTTATAATGTCCCAAAGGCGAGACCTATTGGCTATGCAAATGCTTGTTAAAGTATTGTGTGTGTGTGTGTTTTTTTTTTGGGGGGGTACACTTGAAATGCTTTTTATTAAAGAGTTACCACATAGGAGAGCAGGCTGACATTTTCATCTTCCCCTAATGTTGTGGGCGGTTTGGATCTCTCCTTCACTAACAAAGTACTCTGGCATTCCAATTTGGAACTTCGCCCAGTCGGGTAAAATATTTCAGGAACTAGCAAAATAGATGGACGAGCCCCGCCCTACACGCAGACTCTGTGCAGGTGCCTCCGTTTAGTTTTAATAATTTCGGTTAAAAAAATCGGCATATTTAATGAACGTAGAAGGGATAGTTGCAGCTGGTAAACAGCACAATTTCCTACAAGAAAACATCTGAAGTTATCGTTTGGGCCACCGAACGGCCAGAAACATCATTGCGCGGAAGCGTGTTCCGTGAGGGCTGGAGTGCGCTGAAACAATGAAATTGCGAATGATACATGAGCGAAAAGCTGCATATTCAATTAAAAGCATTTGGATTGGTCCAGGCTGGGCAGAGCACACGCTGTCTCTTCTGTGTATTGCCTTTAGTGTATTCATCTCGTAGGCAGGGGTAGGTCGGGCACTTGGCGGAGGCGTGGAACTGGGTCTGGTGTCCGAGTAAGTGTAAGGGGGGGGGCGGTTGTTCCAGACAATGCTCCCCACCTTTAAAGAGTGTTTCTATTTCCCTGTTAGTACAATATTGATACTGTCTGTGCCGACATGGCATTAGGTGCACAGCTATTTACTAAATGATACACTTATTTATTTATTTGACCTCGTCGGAAAGCAGATCCCGGGTTAGGTGGGGAGGGGGGGAGAAGGCACAGCGGGTTGTGAGGGGTGACAGTAGGCCAGATGTAAGCACAGGAGTGAGAACAGGGGAGGCGACAGGAGGGAGGAGCCATTAGCACGACGCAGCAAAGAGCCGGCAAGAAAGTGAAAGCACTCGTGCATGTACGGCATCTACCTTGCAGCGCCATCTGTTTCCAATTAACAAGCGCAGCGCGGCCGCGATAATTGGAAACAGATGGCGAAGCTGCTCGCTCCCGCAAGGTGGATGCCGTACATGCACAAGCACTCATTGAAAATAGTGCAGTACATGCACGAGTTTTCCAAAAAGTGCAGACCGATTCCAAGAGGTCACTCCTAAGCAGCGCTTGCGCGCTGATTAGGCGAGACCTAAAAAGGAGACGTGATTCCCTTCGCACAGTTGCAAGAAGAATTCGAGCTGGCAGACACTGAACATTTCAGATATTTGCAGATAAGACACACCCTGCAGGCAGTCATTCCAAGGGGTGAGTCGCTCCCAGAGTTCTCCCCACTCGAAGATAAAATACATGCCCAACAAAGCTATTTCTATGACGTACCAGAAACTAATCAATAACATGTCCGACCCCCTTCTACAACTCCGCAAAAATTGGGAAAATAATGTTGTGGGCTTGGAGGACGAGGACTGGCAAGAGGCCTGGGCGTCCCCCAGAGAAATTGCGATCTCCTCTAGATTTAGGCTAGTACAGCTTAAGGTGCTGCACAGAATATACCTATCAGGTCCAGCTCTTGTGAAAATGGGCTATAGAGATGGCACCGAGTGTGGGAGGCGGTGTGGCCAGGAGAGTACATTCACCCATATTATTTTGGAGTGTGCTCACATTAAACAATACTGGACAGCAGTGATCCAATGTATGGGGGAGGTTCTGGGAGCGAAAATAAAACCCAGGTCAGGATTATTCCTTTTAAATATCTGGGAACCCACTGATCTAAATAGTAAAGAGAGAACCTGGGCGACGGTGGGAATGATAGTTGCTAAGCGTAACATTGCCAGATTATGGGGATCTCAAGAAGCACCAACAATCACAGCATGGAAGAGTGATATGAACTGGTGCATGTTGATGGAGAGGACAGTATATGAATCAAGGGGTTGTCCCAAAAAATGGTCTCAAATATGGGGAAAATAAAATGAATATAGAGGGAATATCTGTGAGCCCCCGCGGATGACAAATCACCTTTCCTCGTCCACAGAATGAGTAAAACAAGATAGGAACAGCATTAGCAAATAAAATACGATATAATTAGATGAGATGCAGCATGACTCACTGTAAATGCATTGCTCTGTATAATGATTTGCAAACATGTTTGTAATGTATTCATGTTATTATCAATAAAAAGAAATGAAAACAAAGAATCTGGGGATTCTGATAGACTGTAAACTGAAGCTCAAAGAGCAAGTCAATAAGGCAGTGGTCTTCAAACTTTTTAATGCTGCGCCCCCCAGTAAAAAAATAACAATTGTGGGGGGTCCCCTCAGTATTTTTCATAATTATTTTATTAAATTGCCAATGTTTAAATATGTCTAAGCTTATTTAAACATGTCAATTAAGTTCTGTTACCCCTTTCAAAAATGCAAATAAAATATTGATTGCTAAACATACTATTCTGGTCAGGCAGGCCTTACTAACATGTTGATGTATCCACAGTGTGATTATTAGAAATGGGGCTGGGGGCAGGGGTTTTGAAAAATATTTGGAATCCCTTCCCTTTTGACACATACTCCCAGCTATGGTTATGAATGACAAAAGATGTTAGTGATGGCCCATTACAGAGCGGCTTCTTGCCGATCATTTTTTCCAATTAAAACAAAGCACTGCTATCAACATAATGCTTCTTTTGGCCAGAGCCTGCCCCCTCTACCCCCTGGATTACTTGAGGCCCCCCTAGGGGGTTCCGCCCCAAGTTTTAAGACCCCTGCAATAAGGTCACGTCTGCATCTTTCTACTCCTTAAGACTGGTTAAAAAGATTGAAACATATCTACCTTTTGAGCTTCTAAAAATGGTGGTCATCTCGCTGGTACTGGTGAGACTCGACTATTGTAACAGTCTCTACTCTAATCTCTCGACTAGCTCACTGAAGAAACTTCAGAAGCTGCAAAATGTTGTGGCGCACTTTTTGTTGAAGATTCCTAAGTTCCAGTCAGCTAAAGAAGCTATCAAGAGACTGCACTGGCTACCGGTCAGACAACGTATTGCCTTTAAGGCTCTCTGTGTGGCCTATAAGACCCTTCATGGACATGGCCCCTTTATTACAAGAAAAAGCTGAGATGGTACACCCCCCAACAGGACACTTCACTCTGGCTTCACCAAAAACCTGGTGGTACCTGCTTTTCGGAAGACCACATGGGGTGGTAAAAGCTTCTTCAGGTCCACAGCTCTATTGTGGAATAGTATGCCAATAGATCTCAAAACAGCCCTATCTCTTGCGACGTTCAGGAAGTTCTTAAACACCTGGCTTTTTAACAAGAAATAGACGAATACCTACCTTCCTGTGGCCTTTTAATCAGAAACAGGAGACTAATATCCACCTTCCATTAATCAACTAGCGCCAAGGCACCTCCAGGCATTTGTTCGTGCTTAATAAATTCTCTCATTCAATCATTGTTTTCATTGGAGCAAATGCGGTGCAGTATAAAAAGTGTTTGTATCTTCTATCTTTGGGAGTGGAGTATGGAATGGAGCCTTCAATTAATTACTGATAATGGGAATTGTATTCTGGTGGGCAAACGTAGTTTTGATTTGTATCTGCACCATAAGGGTGCTATACAATTAAAGTTAAAGGGAACTATTAATTAAGTAACTGTGCCCCGATGAGAGAAAAGCATTTTGAACTTTTTATTTATGTTACAGATTGATGTATTGACATTTAAGATTCATGGGCAAGCCTTCCTCCCATCGGTTACATTCTGCAATGGAAATAGGGGTAGCTTTATAAGGGTGGAATTTCCAGTTGTGGGAAAGATGAATAAGAGGGGGTTCAGAGCATTAATACTGGATCTACTTGATTTTGCAATCAGGGTTTATGAGATGTCCTATTTAGTTAGAATTATCTTTTGTAATGTAACATGAAACTCATTTCGAAACAGCTATATGTGTCTGGCAAATATTGTTTTAAATGAAAAGCAATTAAGTATCTCTATCAGTTGATAGAATGATCTGTGCATATAAAAGTAGAAGGTGCATGTGATCCCTTGCCTTTGAAAAAGACTAGTTGCATCTGCAATACCTCACACCTGTGTTTCAAGGGATGGCTTTTGGGGGGATTTGAATGTACTTTTTGTTAAAATAAAAGGTATTATTTTTATAGGATTGGATGAGAGCCAATATTCAGTCACTTGATATTCAGTCATGCCCTGTACCAAACCCAAGTGAGTATTGCCCAAAAGGCATGGTCACCGGAGTAGGTCACTTGCCCAATCCATCGCAGGCAGCCAACCTCCGCTGTGCATGTCCTTCATTGGTGCCCGGTAGGGTTATATGTATGGTCTGTACCTGCGTTTCTTCATCTAATGTGAAGTTGGGACTGTGTTCTCATATATATAAATATATATATATATATATATATATATATATATATATATATATATATATATATATATATATATATATATATCGATCAAACGCTTGTAAAAATAATTCTCCAAAGACAAATGGAGCAAACTTCGATTGCGATTCAGATTCCTTATTTTATTTTAAGCACGTCAGCCATGACGCGTTTCAGCCGACACAGCGGCCTTGGTCACACAGATATAGATATAGATATATATATACACTTTTTTTAATTATGATTTTCTGTAAAATTTTGACTTTAATGAGAAAATGGAGCCTCTTTTGAGAACGCAAAATGGCGGCCACGTAATTCCAGATTTCATGAAAATCACAATTTCATTGCAACAAACTTGTTTTTTTCCCTGTTTTTTTGTCCCCATTTTCCACATTGCTGTCTCTCAGCACTCCCATGGAGACAGACACCTGATCACTCTGCAGGATTTAGGAGCAGGCACTGTCCTTACAAAGGCCTTCAATTGGAGTGTGAAAAGTAGCAGAGCCTAGCCCAGCCCACTCCACTAACAGGCTTGAGGTGCAGAGTCTGCCTTCAGTCATGGCGTGTGCTCAATTTCCCAACCCTTAGATGTGGCATGGCCATCAGCTATACTCAGCGTGCTCTGGGTGCATCACCTGTACTCTGCCTTTTAATCCCAAAACCCACTGAACACGGTTTTCAACTACATCCAGTGATCTAAGAGTGCAGGGCCCAACTGCCGTGCAATTAAATTTCTCTTTCAAGAGGCCATTCTCAGTGCACACCATGCACTCCTGTTAAATGCTCAACTCCTGTTACCCCACAACTTACTGCTCTAGTCCTTTAGCTGTGCCTAGAATGTACCAGCCACCACAGTAGTTTCAATGATGTCATCTGTGACATCAGGTATGAGGCAATGATCAGTGTATAAGAGGGTGGTTATAGTGGTGTTGCTCTAAAAATGGTGAAGTTCTGTGGTTTTAGGGTTTGTATCATAACAGTAACGTCCCGTCAACTAAAGATTTTGGGAGAATTTCTTTTTCTTTTTTCATTATTATCTCTTCAAAATACATAACTAAAACTTACCTTAAATCAAGTTTTTTTAGTGATTTTGTTAGTTTTTTTAATGGCATACTTTGGCCCAAGACCAAAGAAAAAACCCAATAATCAAGTCTTTTTGTTACTTCCTCCAGTACCCGCACAAAATATGTAGCTATATTAGGCCTACCTGGCCTTGATGTGGGCTAAGGAGACCAAGCTGTCTTTTCCTGGTTGGGCCCAACCTGCCATGGTGAGCGAGCCTAAGCTGGGATACATGGAGTGTTCTTTGAATACCTTGGGGCAAAGGGCGATGTTGCAGCCTGCCAGCAGTGTCATTGGCCAATCGTCAGGCTCCCTGGGGCCCCAAATCAGGTGGTACTGAGCTCCTCAGCCTGCCAAAGCCAGGGACCGTGTCAGAAGCAGGTTGTCGCAGTCAACAGCTCCCCTCTCTGCCTGTACACAACCCAGCTTGAGGCTGAAAAGCCGGATGTTCCTGGCTTCGTCCAAAGAGATGATGGGAGATGGCATGCAGGTACACTCCATCACCGCACGGAGGCTGTCTGTTTGCATCTAGGCACATCATTAGTAGGGCAGGACCTGGGCCTGCTCTAAGGAAGAAGAGGCTGAGCAATGGCCTGCAGTGACACTTGTTGCTCTCTTTAGCAGGTCAGCCCTGCTTACAATTCTACAAGGTTGGATAACTTTTAAACATTTTTCAACACTTTTAAAAATCCTTGTAAGAGATATATCTATATCTTCCCTTCCACTGCAGTCAAGTGTACTTATACTCAACCACTCAACCATCAGTGCCTTTTCATGATCCTCAGGACAAAAAGAAATGTTGGACTCTCCCAGCACAACTTTATCATTAGAGGTGTTTATGCAAAATAACTTTTGAAATTACAAACCCAGCCACAATCATTCTAGTGCCATATATGCAGAAAGATTTGGAGGACATGAGCAAGAAGTCATCAACTATTTATCAGGCCATCACAATACGACGCTTCCTTGGACACACCATTAGCATCAAAGGCAGACTAGGGCTCTCAGTTATCCCAGCTGAGATAAAAATAATTCTATGAGCTAGAAGAAAGGGATCACTAAACGTTATAGATAAACTCACTGCGCCATATTACCAAAAGCAGTCCGAATTACTGTCCACGGTGTGCAACAGAACAGGGGTCCACATGGTATGGGAGTGTCCACAGCGAGCACAGCACATGGCTGGAATCAAGCTGATTCAATGTTAAACATATATTGGTCCTGTTGAGGTTACAGACGTCTCCACCAAGTGCTATTTGTTCGGGGAATTTTTGCTCAGTTCAAGCGTTTTAAAAGAATTCTCGAAGAGCTCCTACCTCAGAGCGATGAGATTAGAATATAATGTATGAGAAGGATGTCTGGCCTTTGTTGTAACTAGAAACAAGCATTTGCAATTAAATAGGTCTCACATTTGCAGAGTTTAAGCTACTGGCATTGTAAATGACAATGCCTTTTATTTATCTGTTTTGATAATTAACACATAAATAAAAGGCATTTTCATTTACAATGTCAATAGCTCAAACTCCTGTAAATGTGAGACCCCGACCGCCACTGGCTGCTTGGAATGGGACGGGCTGCTTGGAAAGTGAAAGCACGCATGGTGCGCTGAAAGTTGCAGGAAAGTATGTCATGCCTGCAGTAGTAGAAACGCATTAAACAAAATAGTGCTTACAGACTAAATAAGACATACCGTACCATGTAACAACTGAAGTAAAAGGGCCAGTCTTCATGGGAGGTTACAAATGAAGAGAAGGCGGTACTAAGGCGGGACTAACAAGTCTATTAACTAATCAGAAGCCAGCATTTACAAGGGACAATGACACAATATGGGCGGATAGTGGGCGGAGCTTCAAGTCCATACTCGAATACAGCATGCTTCGCAGAGCAGCGCATGTGCTGCCCAGGCTCGACCTAAAAATGGTGACTCCACCACTTCTGACACCTGTAAATGCACATAGAGAAGTGAATCCTTACACTTTATACGTACTCATTTAATGCCAATTGCTTGTTCTAAGCTATAATTGTGAAGACCTATTTGGCATATACACATGTATTCAGAGACTTTGACACTCAAATGGCATCTTCAAGAACAACCAAATTGACATTCTTGGACTCAGAATCAAGTGAAGACACTGATGGCTGTTGCTAGAAACTTCAAAATATGAAGCAAGCCAGAAGTAACATGTTCATAGAATGGATTGAATGAACTTCTGATGCTAGCAGCTACGAACAAAAGGTGTATTGCAATAGATCCTGGCAACATTGCAGGTTTGGGAAGCTTTTCTACATGCAATGTACAATTGATTAAAGTAGGTAACATCGTTGAAAGGCATGTCAGCTCTTTGAACTCTATAGAAAATACTGGCTGTGTCCACATTATAGGAACATATCCAGGGAAGGCTTCTTTCAGTATTCTGTTCCTATTGAAAGACAGGGTTTTCATAAATGTAGGCTGGATCCATAGGCGAGAGGAAGCCCATTTTTGTACTAGGCAGATTGCTGAAATTGATGCTAGGAGACCTTGTGAATGGTGGCTCTCGGAAGCTAGATTTGTCCCATATTCAGAAGTATTTGTATGTGTGAGTGGAAGTGTTTCATGTTGGTTTTTGATGCTTGGATCAGTACTGTACCATTGTCACAGCCAGGTAGACAACTGTGCCTTGAGGTAAGGAAGAGCGAGGCCAAGGAAGTGATATTCATGCCATAAGCAATTTTTGCAGTATTACAAACCTGTGGGGAGCTCAATAAACATTGGTCCAGAGAGTACTTATCCTAGGCATACACATAATAGGAGCATCTTAAACTGAGAGGACCTCGCCTGAGTGGAATAATTGGAAATCTTATTTGTTTCGGAAATGCAAAAATTTAAGAGTAGATTTTCCCTTGCCACAATACCAACATTAAAATAGGCTGCTTCGCTTCAGCAGTCTGCCAGAAGTTTGGTGCAAGGTGGCTGTAAAAGCAACATCACCCTCTTGATCGTACAAAGTGCAAAATTATGTTTTATCTCAACTATCAAACACTGGCAACTGTTTATTAGAATGTTAACAAATCCAGTTGCTGGCATATTTCTGCAAATCTACTAATTACAATTTACTGCTCCTAAAAATGAAGAAGTATCAAAAATATATTACTGAGTGCATTCAAAGATACATTATGGAGTTCATTTATTGACCAGATGTGAAAGTACAGAGCCGAGGTGAGGGACTGCTTACTTTTGGAATTATAATAATGAAAAGAACATAAAACAACTGTAATCCTAACAGCTATCTGTAACAACACAGGCATTAATGAAAAGGCAAGCACTACACCGTGGACCAGGTTTGATTGAAACTAAAAGCCTACTTATGAAAAGTGAGACAACCGCAATAAGTACGTTCCTCAAACTATAACTAAACGAAAACAAAAAACGAAACAATAGACAAGTCATTAAAAATTATGAACAAGGAGTGGTAGAGCTTGGTGGATCATAAGAAGATCACTTTCTGTCAAGCTCCCTAGGCGTGCTTGTCCCTCTGGGGACTTTTAAAAACAGGCTCGATGACGAAGATGCACAGCAAACGGACTAAAAGAGATTGAATGGCAAAACTAAAATCCAGAAGCACAATTATTTTTCAGAAAGCGGTTTGGAAAAGGAGGAGCCCATGGACGTTAATTCACCAAAATGCCTGGGGTAGCGGAAGTGACATCATATACCCTTTGACCTTAATGATGTCATAGGAAGTGACATAATATGACCTTTGGCCCTGCATCGTCCCAAGAAGTGAGGTCACATAACCTTAATCCTGATGACATCACAATAATTAACTTTGCTGAAGTTACATAATGGCATAATTAATATATATTCTTCTAGAACAAAGGGTAGGGAGTTCTCTTTCCTGAGAAACGGTTGGAAAAAAATGGCCTTTACTAGTGCATTTTAATGCACCATTTTCACATAAATTTGCTAAAAACCCATAGGCTCTAAAAGAACACTCACTAAATATTAAAGTCCTTTCATGGTGTACCAAGCTACTGAAATCTGACAGTTCCCATTAGTTCACCCAATTATGTTTTTAAAATGTCCTATGGGTGCCCCCGTATGTCAAAAATTACCTCCATTGCTAGGACCAGCATTTTGCCATGGTGGCTCCTTTTGCCCAAACATTACATACAATATGCCAGTGCCAGAATGTTCCTAATACTGCTACTCTTGCACTATGGATGTCTCTTATGTCAAAGGTTATGTCTAATATGTCAAGGACCACATTTTGTAATGCATGGCCGCATGACACAGTTGTCTTCCCATATGCCAAGAAGTTCCTCCAATGTGCCATCACAAGCAATTTGCCACAGGTGCCAACTATGTCAAGAATTTCCTTCAGGAAGCCAGCGTTGGCATTTTTTCATGGGTGCTCCATGCCAAAATTTACCTACAGAGTGCCAGCAGTAGCATTTTGCCGAGGGTATCCCATATGCAGGGATTGCAAGGATTGCATCCAGAATTCCAGTGCCAACATTTTGTCAAAGGTGCTTCTATAAGCCAAGAAGCATGCCCGGTCCAACAGCGGATCTGCAAGCATAACAACACATGCTCACTTACATTCACGTATTCACACTCATTCTATCTTTAGCATGGACTTGCACTAATTCATTTTCACCTACTCTCATGCATTCACTCTCACCCTGTATCACTCATTCGCACTCTCTCACTCACTTTTATCTGACTCACTTATACATACTCACTCATTTTGGCACACACACATACATCCACCATCCCATATACAAACATACATGCTCACACATATTCACCCAAACTCACTCTCACCCACATTTGCGCACACAACATACATTAAAACCATTTTATTTTTCTTCGATGACAATGAAGGTCCAGATCTTGCTGCTCCACTTTTTATTACACTAATAGTGAATAAAAAACTATTATTCAGTATTAATGTACTAAAAATGAGCAGAAAACGCGGCTAGAGCCTGACTCTTATAACTGGAGACACCCCTGTGTTCTTGGCACTGATTTTGCCACCTCTGAGGCTAGGGGTTGCAAAAGCAGTGCCAGGGGTAGCAAGGGGCAACTTAGGGCTTGCAGCTGCGACCCCTGGTGAACCCTAAATGACGTCCATGGAGGAACCTTCAAGAGATGATAGAGGGGAGCAGAGGTGGGATTTTAGAGACCCAGAGGGAGATGAACACGACGTTGGATGGATAGTGCGGATATAGAAAAAAGTTTAAAAGTCCTCAACAGCAGTGGAGGTAAGCCTTGAGAGGATGGAGATAAAAGGTGAATGGGGATAAAGACTAAATATGATGGAGTCAAATCTAAGGTGCAATGCATCGGGCCAGATAGAACACAGTGAGGTGGCAGACTGTGTCGACTTCCAGAACAAGCCAACAGCGGCAAGTGCTGATGCTCGATAAGAGGAGTGAAATTTTGGAAAAATTTCCTAAGGACTGGAAACATCAGAATTTTACGTTAATCCTCCCATACCCCCTGAATCCATGGTCCTTAATGTCATGCGATCCTTGATTAAGGAAGAACTGACACCAGAAGGATGCAACACTTCTGAGTTGGTGAGTAAAGGATATCGCCTCTCCTCTAGATCTTGAAATGTGGGTAACACAGAAAGTGGTGGCATAATTATTGTCACCCTCTCCCACTCCAATTCAAGGGATTTGATTCTGAACAAGGCAGAGGTTTTGAAAAAGGAAAATGATTTACAGGTGTAAGGAAAGCTGATCTTGTTTCCAGACCTCAGAATGAAGACGCAAAAAGGAAGGAAAGAACTTCTGGAGGTGCAGAAGGCGTTGCATGAATATGGAATTTCATACTCCATTCGGGATACAGCGCTCCTATGGCTGAAAAGATAGGGGAGACTTGTGTCTTCTCACAAGCTGTAGCGGTACATTTGTTTTGCAGAGGGTTAACTCTGAACAGACTAAGGCACATACTGGTTGAAATAGGTGATTTTTTGGGGTTAGGTATTGAAAATCTTGACTTATGTATTCAGTATGCACACCCTATAGTGGTAAAAATGTCCCTCATGAACTTCAATACAAATACTCAAGTGGATGCAAAAGGGTACAGCCAAACAGCCAATAGCATTAGATGAGAGATGCATGCATCACTGAGATGAGCCAAGACATGACTGGCCAATG
Source organism: Calotriton arnoldi (assembly GCA_963921515.1). Classification (NCBI taxonomy): domain Eukaryota; kingdom Metazoa; phylum Chordata; class Amphibia; order Caudata; family Salamandridae; genus Calotriton; species Calotriton arnoldi. The sequence goes on along the minus strand of CAWUFW010000353.1, from coordinate 2,608,851 downwards.
CTTGAAAGAAGCTGATCTAAGAAAGGCAACTGTTGAAAGGAGCTGACCCAAAGCCTTCTCAATGTATATTATAACCAATAGGTCTTTTTTACAGCAGTGCTGTTACCACACAAACCTAAATGTCAAGGTACATTTCGCACTGTTAGAGGAAAAGCTCAACAAATATCCTGCACTGTTTTTGCAGTATAATGCACTAGCTCAAACACATGCAAACACATCTAGTTTGCTCTCTTGCAGATGCAATGCACACTGGGAAGTTTGAGCTCTGTTAAGATAACCAAACTAGACTCTTAGCAGACAAAATAAATGCACTGGATAAATGCTGACGAGAATATGTTCAAGACGCTGAGGAGACCTTACCTGGGATCTCCATCCCAGATGCAAGCAAAAAAAAGCATGAACAAAGACAATAGTTCTTTCTGGCCTGCATTTTGCCCTTGCTAAAACATTAAAAAGAAAAGCCTGCAGCAGTGAAAAATTAAAATAAACAATATTTGCTTTCTGGTTGCAAGGCATCTATGAGACAATTCTTCAGGTACCTCTGAGATATAAAAAGCCCCTCGTGCATTACAATACAAGCACTCTATACTAGATGGGCTAATAGGCTGTACAATAAACAGCACGAGGTGAGAAAGAAATTCCTCACTGGAAGGATCCAGTCCTCTCTATATGCGTATGTCTTAAAGAAATGGGAACAATTGGTCATGCATGCAACGGCTCTGTCAAGCCAGGCCCCAAAACAATGACGGGCAAAGGTTGTAGGTGGTCATGTTTGTGTTTTCGTCTTTTTCATTGCTACTTCTGCTTAGCTTCTGTCTAGTCATTGACTGGTTAGCCTGCACAAGAAAGGTCCAGAGTGTCACTGAAAGGATTTCTTTGTAGTTCAATTTGAAGAAAGGTAATAATATATATTTTTTTAAAACAAAACAATAGATCACACTATTTATACTGCGACCTTTTCTTGAAGGTTACCACCTTTTTGGAACATTTCGATGTAGATTTCCTAAATATGATATCCCTGCTACTCAACTACAGAACTAACATTGGCTCCGGATTTTAAGAAGGATAGATACTTGGGAATGTCAGCAAAATGCTTTTGTTTTTTTGGAGCCTGTAAGTTCAGAGAAAAACAAACTTCCAAAAGCAAGACACTAGAAGTCAAAGACTTTCATAGATTGAAGTGTACTTAAAATAACCACCTGTAAAGCATCTGAACCATTCTTACACATGCTGGTTGACAGTTTGTTCTTTTGTCGTGTCCTGCAATGCCCTTCCTCTAATCTGAGTGCTTTTTTTTAGTGCTCTAACACATAACACTGGACCCTCTTCTTTTGTTGTATTCTATGAACTGAAAATGAGAAGAGCATTTTGTCATGAATGGCTGCCAACCTGAAAATTGATTGGTGTCCAATTTATTAGTCACCTTAAAACTTGTAAATTTAAGCTCATGTCAAGTAGGCTTTTGCGGTAAAACAAAAAGTCAGATTCCTCGGCTTCGAACTTGTGGTACAAAACTCAAATTGAAAGGATTCCTCTTTCAGGACCCAAGTCCTTGATCAGACACACTGGGTGGCAAAGCTGGGAATGACAACAGAATTCTTAGTGCATACAGACTTCCACTACAATTTGCAGTGCAAGTCAAAGCAAATGAATAGTGAATTCCGACCAATTATTTGCAAGTCAATGGGCTTCAGGGGTTAGGCTAGGCATCTTTGAGTATTCGGAGCTTGGAGACACCAATATAGGTACTTGAAGGTGAGTTACCTTGACGAATGTGTGACTACAGGGTCCGCCCGTCTCTAAGGCTCCATGTGGGCTTATTTAGCAACCACACAAATCCCTTTATATGGGGAAGTGCCTCATGTGGGTTTGAATGAATTGGATGCATTTTTAGGTGATTAGTGCATGTGAGATACCTGCCTAGCATAAAGTGTACAGCAATATTTTTGGTAGACAATCATTTTCATGCTAATAGGGTTTTGGGTCACTCGTTCTGATGAAAGCCATTTGACCCTTTTTGGCACTAGAATATGCCTGAAACATGTAGATGTTTTGAGATGCTCTGGCTCTATTAATTACTCTACTAGCAACATTTGTCGTGTTTTTAATTTTGCCACGGGATACCATTATAAATACATCTTTGGGGTATTCTTGGAGTTAATTTTATTCTACTAACCTAAACAACCCTCTCGATCACAAAAGAGTTCCCTTGTGGTTCAAGGTTGTGCCCCCCAGATACAGCCAACATCTGGGTGAGTACTCTATGATGAAGTATGCCACTGAAATTTCCAGTGGGTAAGAGTCCTTTTTATAAAAAGAAATAAACCTTAGGGTATTGCATGAATGAGAGACAATCGCACTGACCTTAGTGAGTTTCCTCTTACGTGGTATATTTCCATCTTCACTGCAAATCAATTTGCTTTCATGATGTGGATGGTAACTTGTCAGTTTTGAAATGACAAAAATGTAATGCCTAGAAACATTTAGCTACCATGGCAAGTATCACCAGATAGTACTTAAGCGTACACAGGAAGATATATGAATCCAGTAAAGGCTAACAAAGCACTTTAAGTGGAAATTTCTTTTACATATAATATGTTTATGAGTTTTAAAGCTCACGAGGCATTCCGTTGTTCATTTCAACACATGGTAACTTTAGGAAAGTGCCCCTTTTTGACATGGTCACCCCCACTTCTTGCCTTGTATTTGATGCAACTTTCACTGACGTGCACTGGATTCCTGCTAACCATGTCCTCAAGGCCAGTGTTCTTTCCCAAAAACTAGGTAACTGTGCAATTGTTCCACAATTGGCAAGACCTCTAGCACCCCTGTAAGTCCCTAGTAAATGGTACCCCTGGTACCTAGGGCATGGGTACTAAAAAGGGTCCTTAAGGGCTGCATCATGCGTTGTGCCACCCTAAGGGACCCAGCACCAAACTCATGCAGACGGCCAATGCAGGCTGCGTGAAATGGTGCTGACAAAAGTGAAAACACAACCTGTGTGCCGTGTCCCCAGACACTGCATAAAATATATGGAAGTCATCCCTACAGCAGGCCTTACAACCCTAAGGCAGGGTGCATTATATTACATGTGAGGACATATCTGCATGAAATGATATACACCTATGATGTCTAGTTCAATTGCTAAATTGCTAGATAGTACAAATGAACAGGGAAGCCATCTTAAGTACACGTACTGGGCACTAGTCCGCACGAGTTCCCCAGCTACATGATGGCTTCACTGAAACCTATGGTATTTGGTACCAAACATCTCGTCTTAATAAATCCTTACTGATTCCAGTAACGGATTTATCAAAACATGAACCCAGAGAGCACTGTAGAGGTGTCCCCTGAAAACCTACCAACCTCTACTGTGCTGGCTGACTGGTGTGGACCAGCCTGCCACCACAGACAGGTTTCTGACCCCCTGCAGGTGAAATCCCACACCCTCTGGGGGCAGAAACAATGCCTGCTCCCGCCAGAGGTGTTGTCACCTCCACTAAGCAGGATGATTAGTAACCAGCATATCAAGGCAGGAGGCATCTAAGGCCTCTGCCGCCGTAATATGCGAACCCGGCTTCCCACAGACCTGGGAGATGCCACCGCCTGCCCTGAGGCCCATTTGACATCAGATCAGGCAGGAAAATTAGCTAAATAGTAATCATTGATAGGAGTAGTTCCTCATTGGCCAGATGGTCACCAGGGGTGGGACCGCGTGGCTAATGTTTCTGTCGCGGGGAGACCTGAAACTCAGATCTAGGTGCCCTCACACACCTGTTAGGGTGTCATGCTTCTTCACTGGGCGCTCCTCGTCTGGCCTGCGCTGCAATGCCTGACAGGCCTGGGGGCTCTTTATCGGAAATCTTTTGATCTGGTAATGACGTTAAGGTGAATGCATGAAGGAGGGCTATATGAAAAAGTGATGAGTGTGAAGTGAAGGGTATCTAAAATAGCCTCTGTTATTCCTAGGACAAGTTTAATAGTGGAAGGATAACACGGCTAAGTAAAAAAAGTGGTGCTGTCGTGAGGTCACAATGTACCAAGATAGCGGTTAACAGGGTGAGGAAAATTAGCTAGTCGGGAGGCATGTTCACTATCAGGCCAGTTCCACCCCTAAGGTGGGCTACCTGATGTAAACACGAAAACTAGAATTCCATCATCTTGGTTTCTGGTGGAATTAGGCTCTCTGGATCAGGGTTATGCCCACGTCCCACAGGAAGTGGTCATATAGGGAGTGTAGTCACCCTAAAGGTAAGTAGCCAATTTGTTTCTAGCTATGACTCCATTTAACGCCCCTAAATTGAGTATTTAGGTGGCACCCCTGATGCCAGGAACTCAGATTCGATGGACCCAGAAGAAGAGGACAAAGAAGAGCCGTGAAAACGAGAACTGAAGTCTTGATGTGGACTTTTTGCAAAAAGAACTATTGATGGACAGAATTTATTTATTTTATTTATTTATTTTGAAGGTTTAAATAGCACGAACAAGACCCTTTCGGGTATCAGAGCGCTTTGCAGGGAAAGAAAGCTGAACAAAAGAACAAAATAACACTGTATGACATAATTATGTTCTGCTATGCAAACATCCGTTACTAGGGTTAGATACATTGTTCATGTGAATTTACTCATGAGGAGATACTTTACTTCTTTCTTGAAAGAGACAGTAGAAGGATTCAGTCTGGTTTCTGGGGGCAATGCATTCCAGATCCTTGGAGCGATGCCAGAGAAGGCCCAGTTGTAGGTTTTCTTTTTGGCAAATCGTTGTGGTTTCAGAAGAAGAGTGCTGGAACTTCTGGAGGAACTGTTACCACATGAGAGCACCAGTTTCTGGGCCAGGTAACTCGGGGTATTGTGATGAAGGGCTTTGTGAGTCATGCAGGCGATTTTTTGTTGAATTCTTGCTTCGAATGGTAGCCAATTGAGGGCTCTCAGGTCGGGGGAAATGTGGCAGTTTCTTTTTGAGCCCCTGATGAGTCTGGCCGCTGAGTTGAGTGAAGCTCTTAGAGGGGCCGTTGTAGATCTAGGAAGTCCGCAGAGAGTTGCACTCCCGTAGTCTAGTTTGGGGATTACTAGTGCTTGTACTGCTAATTTGAAGTCATTTGCGGGAAGGAAGGGTTTTAATTTTCTCAAAATGTTCATCTGTATGTTTGCTCCTTCAGTTGCGGCACTGATATGTTTCTGCATGTTTAGATTCCTGTCAAGTGTTAAGCCCAGAGATTTCGCTGAGTCGATAATATGAGGTTGGCAGTTGAGCGCTGTTTATTGTTTAATCCATTCTTCTATGATGGTTGTTTGGCTGGGTGGAAAGATTAGGAGGAATTTAGTCTTGAGGGTGTTTAGTTTCAAGTGGTTTTCCGTCAGCCAGATCTGTGTTTTCTGTAGAGTTGAATTGAGAGATCTGACATTCTCCAGAGAGGAGACCTTGAAGTACAGTTGTGTATCGTCTGCATACATGTTGGAGGAGCTGAGGATTTCGGTGAGCGGTTCCATGAATAGGTTGAAAAGTGTAGGTGAGAGAGATGAGCCCTGCGGGACTCCTAATGTGACTGGGATGGACCTGGATAAGGCATGATTGACCTTGAATCTTTGGGATCTGTTTTGGAGGAAAGAGTTGAACCAATTTAGTACAGATCCTGATAAGCCAATTCTATATTTCAGGAGGTCCAGAAGATTGTCATGTTTGACGGTTTCAAATGCTGAAGATAGGTCGAGCAGGATTAGCAGACAGGCTTCATTTTGGTCCAGGATTTTTAGTGCATCATCCACTATGTAGGTCATCGCCGACTCAGTGCTGTGCCCTGCTCGAAAACCGGATTGGTATTGGTTGAGCAGGTTGAAATGGTCAATATGGTTACTCAGCTGGATGTGTACACATTTTTCTAGGAGTTTAGCCAGAGTTGGAATGTTGGAAATCGGGCAATAATTATTCAAGTCCGTGTGGTCAGCCGTTGTTTTTTTTAGGATGGGGGACACCTGCCCAGATTTAAGGTTTTCTGGAATAATGCCTTGAAGCAGAGAGGTATTGATAATCTTGGTCCATAGTGGCAGTATCAGAGGTATTAACTCTTTTAAGTGATTGGCGGGAAGAGGATCTATGAAGTGGTTAGAGGGGTTCAATGACGTGAGCGCATTTAAGATTGCTTCTTCATTATAAGTTTTGAAGGAGGACCATGCGGCGTTATTTTTGATGGCGAACTTTGATGTGCATATGTTAGGGGTTGCTAGAGATGGTGATGTGGCGTCTTTGAGGGTATCAGTAAAAAGTATTGAGGCCTTATGTAGGTCCGTCTTCATGTTTTCTGTCTTCTCAGTGAAGAAAGAGGCAAATTCTTCACAGCTGGGTTGTGAGCTCGGTCCAACTTGAGTAAGGTATGGTAAACTGTTTGATTTTGCTCCCCATGCCATTCCAGTTTAAACCCAGCCATATGCAAATCAGTCTTGATCCTGTTCCCCATGGGAACAGTTCAGCCCGAACTGCCAGGCCAGGTCCTCCCTGGACCCTGAAACAAGCATTCCGGGACCAGTTTTGGGGTGTCACCCCTCAGCCAGGCTAGTTTGACTGCAGTTGACTTTTTGGCACCAAAAGCTGCCTGCCTGCACCAGTCTAGACAATCGTGAGAAACCAACTCATCCTGCAGCTGAGCATCTGCCAAGAACCCCGGTAGCCTGCCAGCCCTTCACAAATTGCCAGCAATCTCCCATGGAGTAAAGAAGCTACTCCCCTGCAGTCTGTAGGCACCAAAACAGCAGAGTCCGGTTTACCGTGCTGCCTCTCCCACGTCGCACCAACGCAGCAGACAGCCAGGAAGAGATCACCATGCTCCAGAAGGTAAGATCCGTCCCCCCACCAAGTGAGAAAATGGCAGGACCAACCGGAACCGTACAGCACCAATATCTGGGGTACTTGACCCCTTGCAGCAACCAAAGCCTGTTGGAGTCCAATCCAGAAACCGAGAACGAGCAGCCAACGAGGGACATCAGCACTGCAGAGACCTACTTTTAGAGTGGCCCAGCTGTCCTGATTTTTGCACTCTCAACCGGCGAGGCCGACAACCGCAAGGACCTGTGACGCACCAACCAGCCAACCTAATCTCTCTGCACATTGGCGCCCCGGCCCAGGTTCCTGACAACCGACTATGCTTTATTGCTTCCAGGCCCCTCGTGAACTGAGCCTCCCGTTGGGAGCTCCCAGACTTGTCCCCAAGTCCCCCTCTGCAGCCTGTTTTGAGGTCCCACCCCCTCTCCTTTGGTGTAGCGCGCAAAGCTACCAACCCGACCAGCACCTCTGCACCTGGATGCTCCAGGGCAGGTAAAGACTAACTGCTGGTGGTGCTTTGGACCTTGGCCCCCTGGCACCTTAAGTCCTGAAGGGGAAACATACTGCAAGTACCTGTGTACCGTATATTACTTTTTCTCCCATAGGAAAGCATTAGGCGTAAAGACGCATTTAAGTGAGCATTTTACTTACCTGTGAAAGTCGATATTTTAAAAAGTACTTACTTGTTTCAGAAGTTCTTGATATCAAAATTTATAGAAAAATATGTGTTATTTTCTAAATTCGTCTTGGATTGATTCTTTGAGTGTGTGTCTCATTTATTGCCTCTGTGAGTACATCAAATGCTTAGCACTACCCTCTGATAAGCCTAAACTGCTCATCCACACTACCACAAAAGAGGGCATTTAGTGTTATCATTTTTGTCTCTGTAAATCAATAAGGGTTGCCTGAACTCTGCACAGTGTACACTACATAGTGCCAGCTTCCTAAGGTAACTAATGCTCTCTACAGTAGTGTGAGGCACATGAGGAAAGATGACTATCGGAAGAGTCATAAAAGTTTCATAACTAGTAGCATCTAAATTAATAAGAGCTCCAACAAGTATTAGAGCCTCGTTCAGAATCCTGCGTATTAACCAATAATGTGCAAGTTTTGCCCTTTTTTTCCCTGCAAAAAATTTGCCAGGTGATTCCTGGGGGATTTTGTGCATAAAAAAATCATAAAGTTCTGTGTTTTGTGGTTTGGAAGAGGGAAGGCATACAGTACTACAGCATTATCCCACAATCAAAGATGTGGAAATCTGATTGGGGAGGTAAAGGAGGGTCTGGTACTTACCACACCCCAGCTATTGCCATTTACCGGGTGTAGCATTACCTCCTGAAATACTGGATTACTTTTAATGGGGTCTTTTGAAATTTTTAGATTTTCTATTTATTCGGCCCATTACTAGTGGACAGCCACTATGATTTGATCTGCAATAACAACCTTTGTGTTAGGGGGCGTGGCCAAGACTTTGAGCATGGCGAACTTGTGAGCTCCTTCCAGGCCTAGCAGAAATCCTGTTCCAGCAAGCGGCAAGACCGTAATCGGTGGCTCTCACAAAGCAAAATATCCCTGGCACGGCCTTGTGGACACAGAGGAGATGGCTGTGCTCGCTTAGTGGTGGCGTTGGAACGAGCCCCCAGAGCTGCGACAGATGGGCCTTGGTGGACGTACGAGAGTCCGGGGCCCATGCGTTGAAAACGATAATTGAACTGTGAGGCTTGCACCCGGGAATATTCCTCCTTCCTTGGCCTCTACACCTCGCAGGAACTGCCGGCACTAAGCAGCGACCCGGCGCAAGGGAAGCAACAGGCCCCAAAACGGTGTGGAAGACACAGTGTGTGTGCGCGGTCCCCGCCCGGGCTGCCTGCAGTGTAGGGCCAAGAGCGAGGCCCGGAGAGAGAGTGGTCCGATGAGAGTCGGTGGCGTAACAGAGAAGTGGAATACCTCCCGGTGCCCGGAGTGCATCATCCACAAGCGCTGCCCTGCCTGGAGCGTCTCATCACCCCGCAAAGAGCCGGAGACCAAGAAAAGCGATGCTCCAGCCAACACAAGCGTCTCTACTGCGTTAAGGAGGGGACTCGGGAATGAACGGCGGGGAGGCCGGGGCCACTACCGAGGCCCAGTGAGAATGTTGCAGGAGGACTGGTGAACCTGGAGACCTAGTAGAGAGGCTTCCGAACACTCGATATTGAGACCTCCCGTATAGCAGACCTATTTGGGACAAGAGGGGTGACGGGAGTGCCGTAAAGGAAGCAAACTTGATCAGTAGATCCGAGCGGGAGACTGCCCAACGCCCCCCAGGGGCCCTCGAATCGATTCATTCTCCTACCCTGCCTCCATCCTGGGTGGAATACATGCTCTGCAGCGCAGAGTACAGAATTTCCTATTAACTGAAGAACGGGGTGAGTGGTGGCTAATCGGAACAGCAGGCTCCTGGATACTTAGGGTAGAGTAGGGCCCCTTCCACACGTGGCCCTACTAAGAAGGCACCTAGGAGACCCCCCCCACTATTTGAAAACCCTGATCCAGAACAAAAGCATGGCTCGTTAATACCAGTGGAGTGGGGTCGCAGTCAAGAGAACCAGGTACATCCCCCCTCCCCCCTTTGTTTTACAATAAAAAACAAAATGAAAAAGCATACTGGACCTCAATTGAGGCAGGATGCCAAAACAAAAGCAGAAACAAGGGGGGAAGAAACCATCCACAAGAAAGCCCTCTCCGGTACCTCTCCATTCACACACTGGATAGCGTGTTGGCCACCATAGTGGATACCAAAACAGCCCTACAACAAGATATTGGGGCGGTCTCGGTGGGCCTAGGTCTCCCGCACCACAAGTTCGCGGATAGAGTGGAAGGATGGAGAGCTCAATAGCGGAGCTGCAGCCCAAACAAAAACTGAACACTTCCAAGATAGAAGAGCTCACTAACAGAGTAACGATCTTAGAGCGTAGGGCTGAAGATGCAGAAGGTCGCAACCGACGTAATAATATAAGATTAATTGGTGTTCCAGAGGGCGCAGAGGGGCCAGACAGGGTGACATTCATGGAAGTGTGGCTGCGCTCAGTGATAGCCCCGAAACATCTCTCACAGTTCATTTAGGTTGGAGAGAGCCCATAGGGTCCATGACCGCCACCCGGTGCACTGGAGATTCCCTCGTCCTGTTGTGGCAAGACTCCTCCATTATAGAGACTGTGACAATATTTTACAACAGGCCCGATCCCATGGCCCATACATAGTGGACAATAGCAAGGTGTCAATATTTCTGGACTTCACAGCCAAGGTACAGGCCCAACGTGCAACATTCCTTGAAACTAAAAAGGCCCTCCGAGAGGCAAGAATCCAATAGTCGCTAATGTTTCCAGAGAAACTTAGAATCATTTTAGATGGCGCCACTCATTTTTGTGAATCCCCTGAGGAGACCTGGTCCTGGCCTTGAAGCATACAAGGCGGGCACACCCCTGCCCAAGAAGAAACAGGGCCCCCAAGCAACGAATTACCCCAACAGGAAGAGGCAATGTCGCTCACGGAGAAAGGCACAACTACAGAAACCCGCAGCCTCTCGAGCAGGACAGGCAGGCGGCGCTGCAGGCGGTGGCACAGATCGTGTCACCACAGAACCGTGACCGAACCACAGATACCTCTTCGGAATCGAGATATGCAGCTTTGGACTCCGGGGACTCCACTGGTAGTGAAGTGCACCTGCCGAAAAATACCTCGTGTTCAGCGGGTGACATTATATGAAAATTTTGAATACAGGGTTGGTCCGCGGGCACTGCACCTGTGGTTGGTCTGGTCCGGACTTCATAAAGGAGTGGTAAAGTTCTTGAGGTTGCCCCTGCCTGGGCTCAGGTAAGGGAGCACCAAGATTTTCCAGAGGGCCGCTGGTGCAGCACAGGACTTTGGAGGTGGGTCGGGACGAGGAACTCAGTATTGTGTTATTTTAGATCTCCCCCCCCAATAGAGTGCTCCGCCTGACATATTGAATGCGGCGTTCTAACTAAATTTATTTGTTTGCTTACAGGTTTGGGTGGCTAGCGGTTGCGCTGTTGCCCTCGGGTAGGGGAGTTGGGTTTAGGGAGTTAAAGTTGCACATACAGAGGTCAAAACATAACCCCACTCGGTCTATGGGACTGGGTCACACACTGATACGAGCAAAGGGGGGTGGGGCGACACCACAACTAATTACATGGCAGTCACAACCATACCTAATAGGGTGATAAAGGTTTTATCTTGGAATGTCCGGGGCATGGGTCTCCTATTAAACGCCACAACATACACAGTTACATACGCCGAATGGGGAGCACACATCGTGATGCTTCAAGAAACGCACCTCATGGCGGAGGAAGGCCTCCGTCTCTGTCGGAGATGGAGGGGGCAACTATTCGCGACCTCCTACTCAGCATATTCACGAGGGGCCCTATTATGGATATGGCCGGGGACCCCATTTGAGGCAACACATACACTCACTGACCCAGAGGGCAGATACATGATAATCAAGGGCAGGTTACTGGGTAGGGAGGTGACACTTGGAAGTGTTTACGTCCCTAATCATGATCAAACTCAATTCTTTCACCGACTATCCAAACCACTGTCGGGGGTTGCAGCGAATGACTTACTACTGGGAGGGGATTACAACTGTGTTGCAAATATATGTTTGGATAGGTCCACTCCGCCACTGCAGGGAACAATAGCGAGCATGACCTCGAAGGGCCTCCGCAATTGGATGGGACACTGGGGGTTGGTAGACATATGGCGACTTCAACATGAGCAACTGAGGGACTACTCATACTACTCCCGCTATACCGCTTACACACCAGATTAGATATGTTTCTTTGCTCGACCCACTTGAGCTCGGCAGTGACTGATACGGATTACTTGGGACGCACACTGTCAGACCATAGCCCGTTGCTCCTGAATTTCTCCGGGGCTCCTGAGTGTGCGGCCATTCCAGTTTGGTATTTAGACCCTGCCATGTTAGAGGACTTTTGCTTCCGACACTCATTGCATTCATCTATCTCCGACTATTTCCAAGCAAATCAGGGCACTGCAAGCACCTCCCTGATTGAATGGGATGCGTTAAAACAGTAGCAAGAGGCCAATGTATGGGACAGACAATAGGTGTGAGACGGGAAATCAATAGAGAGCTCCATAAACTAGAAGCCCAGATACACTCTTTGGACAATAGACTTGGGGTGCAGGAAGAAACCCAGAGACAACTCTCAGGCCAAGAATAAATATAACACAGCCTTAGAAAGACTGCGGTTGTTGGACCTCCAGGCTTACCAGAAACGACAGCATGTTGAGAGTGGGAAAACAGGGAGGCTATTGCCATGGCTGATTAGACCAGAGAGCAGAGGCACCCCCATTACCCGGTTGCAGGCGAATAACGGGACCACACTGTATTCACCCAAAACTATCAATTCTGCTTTTCTTGAATACTATAAGACCTTATATGGGAAACCAAAGGACCTACCTATAGAATACATAGACGGGTATCTAGAAACACTACAATTACGTAGAGCAGAACCTGCTACGCAGAAAGCGCTGGGAGAGGCGATAGCTACCCAGGAAATCCAAGCTGCCATTAAGGACATGGCCAAGGGGAAAACTTCAGGCCCAGATGGGCTCCGTGCGGAATTCTATTCCACTTTTAAATCACTCTTAGCCCCACGCTTGGAAAAGGTATTTGCAGACTCGCTGCGATCTGGTCAACTGCAAGCCTCTACTAGAGAGGCATTGGTGGTCCCGTTACCCAAAACCAAATCTGAAATGGCCAGTACATCTGAATTCCGTTCACTTTCTATGTTAAACATGGACTTCAAAATACTCAGCAAAATATTGGCCTAAAGAGTGCTCCCACACATGCAAGACTTAGTGCACACTGACCAAAACGGATTTATACCAACAAGATCAACCTCAGGGAATCTTAGACGATTATACAATGTCACATTCTCAGCATTTCCAGAGGCTGTTGTAATGGCTGTAGATTTATAAAAAGCCTTTGATTCTCTGCGGTGGGACTTTCTGATGCAAGTCGTGCAAAAGATGGGATTGGGAGAAGGATGGCTTAAATGGGTATGGTTGCTCTATACCTGTCCCATAGCCAGAGTCAGAACAGGAGGAGTAGTCTCGGCATCATATGATATCCACAGGGGGACTAGGTAGGGTTGCCCACTATCCCCTCTGTTGTTTGCCTTGGCTATCGAACCACTAGCGGAACGGTTCAGGCAAAAGGGAGCGAGACAAGGGCTGATACTGAACAGGAAGGAGTTCATAATTTCTCTGTATGCAGATGACATACTCCTATACCTGAAAAGGGGCGCTCAGGGGGTCACTCATGCCATGAACATACTGACGGAATTTGAGAATCTGATGGGACTACGAGTGAATACATCCAAAACACATATCTTCCCAATCGCACCTTCAGTGCCTCGTCTGCTAACACTCCCAACGGAAATTAATTGGGCCCCCTCACTCCTTCAAATACTGGGGCATACAAGTGTTCCATGAACAAATAGACCTCATGGAAGGTAACCTCGGTCAGGCAATGCGCTCCCTTAAAACATGCATTTCGTTTTGGCGCTCCCTCAAACTCACAATTATGGCTAGGGTGGCACCATCCAAAATGGTTGCACTACTAAGACTGCTATATTACTTTGTTAGCCTCCGGGGGGTGATCCAGTGAAAATGGTTTAGCGACTTAGACATGATGACAAGAGAGATGATCTGGGATGGGGGTCGCACAGGGTATCGCTGGCAGTAATGCAGAGATCCCCGGAAAGAGGCGGACTGGGGGCCCCAGACATCGAAGCGTATTACCTGCCAGCACTACTCCAGTGGCTCGCCCAATGGTTAGATGGGAAGGGACTGGAGACCCTAGACATCCCCACACGAACGGACTACAGGGGGAGACTGCTTGCAAACGTATTGTGTCCAAAGGTACAGATCCAAACTCATGGCACTCTGTTAAAGGTTGCGTTGAAATGCTGGAACAGATGCACCCAACAAATGGCGGGGACCCCTCTATATGCGCCAGACCTTCCCCTGGTAGGCCTTCCACGGGGCGACACATCCTCCCTCTTTACGGAGGCCCAATTACGAGAGTGAACGGCTGCGGGCATATTGACAACCCGCGACTGTTACCAAGAGGGAGAATTGATCCCCCACTACGAATTCATCGCACACACTGATTTGTCCCCAGGCCAATTCTTAAATTACTGTGCAATACTGAGGACATTTAGATCGCTATGGGGAGGAGGCAGACGAGAGCCCGATACGCATGCATTGCTGCAAGCGGTGGTGACGCTTGGGTCGGCAAGACACTTAGTAAAATGGATATACAGAGCGTTCACGGAGATGACAGTGCGGTCCCTGAATCAATTACAGGAGAAATGGGGAGACCTAATGGGCAGAGAGGTGACGGAGGCAGAGTGGAACAAAGCCCTGAGCAGCCCAAAGAAAATTTCTAGGAACTCTAACTTTAAATACACTCAATTTAATTTCCTACATATGAACTACCTCATCCCACACAGACTCAACATCATGTTCGAGGCCATGGGTCAGCAATGCCCTAGGTGCGCGACCCCGGACGTGGGATTTGCACATATGGTGTGGGACTGCCCAGTCCTGCAAGAATATTTGCGCCAGATCATTGAGCTATTGAAATGAAGTATTGGCGCACTCGATGCCGCACACAATAGAGGCCTGCCTCCTAGGCCTGTTTCCACGGCCTAAGTCCAGGAAAGTGTGCACTAGATTTGTGGATCTGGCGCTGGTACTGGCAAGGAGGCGTATAGCCCTCCGCTGGCGGACAGCAATAGGTCCTAAAGTGATGGATTGGGAAAAAGATGTTACTGCCTGGGCTAGGGCAGAAGAAAGGGCGCTGACAGAGGAGGACAATTGAGGCATAAGACGCCGCCCAATTGCAGGACTGTGGTCAGAGGTGCTGCGGGACTGGGATAACAGGGGTGGAGACAGAGGGGAAAGTTCTCCTATTAATACAAAGAATGCAGAACCACAAATGAACACCCCCAACCTCTCTCCCACAGACTCAACACAAGGGGGTAGTCAACCCAATTGAAATCTAACCCGTTCCCCCAACCAGACATTAATACTAATGACCCCCATATATATTGGTGTGTAGCCATTTACAGAGTAAGGAAATTTGCAACGACTAACTAGATACTGGACCTCTGAATGCTTTAGTTGCTCAACTGATTAATTAATATGTATTACGTTTCACTACGTTTTACCATAATGCAATGAGATATCTACTAGATCACAATAATCAAGACTCCCCTACGACATAATGCAAGAATTAGGCACTGAATGTACCTCTGTACTGATATATCCGGTGAATACAATGTAATTTTATGGGTCACATAGCCAGAGATGTATAACTCCCACTGAACTATATACCCAACTACATTGTATTTCCTTAACGTAATGCCTAATTGTATATGCAAAGTCTACGAAAGAAAATGCCATTAAAAAAAGATATTTGAAAAAAACTACTTTTGTGTTAAAGGTTCAAATATGACTTTTATTTCAAGGCAATAATGCCTTTAAAAAAATACTGTTTTAGCAAAGTCTTGTTTATTGTCCCAATTATTCTGCTGTGCTTCCAATGCCTGTGTTCTGGGGTAGTGATCTAAAGGCAGCAAATGCTTCATATAAACGGAAGAGCTTCATGCAAAGAAAGAGGTGCATAATCCGGCTTGCCAACTTCTAAACAGCACGTACTGCATTTACCACATGTTCTCCCCCTCACGAAAAAGTATATGACTGACATAATTACTGCAGAATAGAATTCTTGTTTTTAGGGCATCTTTTCCTAAATTGCAAACCAGCAATTAGAAATTGATGCTGCAACAGAAGAAATAATAATGTACAGTTATATAGGAAACACATTAAGCAATTAAGCAACAGAAAAATGGGCAGCACTTCGTGCTTTACTGAGGGAGGACATATATGGCCCTTATACAAGTACAGTCTTATTTCATTATTATGCTTTAAATTATCATTCAAGCACGTATTTCCAGAAAATGATATATGGAAATGCTTAAGTCAATCCTAACCATGTTTCACTGAAGATGTAGTTGGGCAACAAGCTCCACACTAGAGCATCCGGATCTCCGCTGCAATGAAGGGAGCCCGCCACCACCAGATGAACGAAGCTACTCCATGCCCTACATCTAGACCCCATGCTGCTATTTTTCAATAAGACAGCTGCTAAGTTTATTGAGCAATGACTTTAGAGATGAAGATGACGATCCCAAAAACTCCTGGAATCAAATGTCAACTTTATTTCTTCAGAGATCCCTCACAGAGACAATTCAAATCATTCCACTTATATCAGCTCAATATACAAAGGTACATTTGGCTAAAATGTCTTCTATAGCAAAGGATGCCTCCAACTGAAAATTTGGCTTAATACATCTGCAGGTGTTAACGTGTTGATAATGCATTCTATCATATTGACATAAAGACAGAAACTCTTGTTTCTCCACTGATGGGATTGTACAACCTATTCTTAATGTGAAACACACAACTGATTCACTCTTGAACGTCAACATTATTTTTCAACCAACATTGATACTGTATAAATATCGCTAAAATCCAGCTACCAAATTCCACAGTACTGCTCTCTTTTGTAAAGTTGTAAATTCAAAAGAAGGAGATCTCTGGAAGTCACTTTGCCTATGAGAGAGCAAAGCAAGTCCTTAGTAAAATGATTAACTTTCCCTTTTCAGTAATGGATCTCCAACTTTAGCCTCAAGTGAATTGATCCTCATATTTAATCGCAGAAAACAGTTTTTCAAAGTCCTGCATCACATGTTGTAAAAGATGGAAGTACCATCCAACTATCATCCTATGGCCATTTCACTACAGAAGGATGCATAGCAATACTCGCCATGTCATCCCCAGTATACATAACAACAGGTGCTATCCATCCTGCGTATGCTGGTGCAGGTACCACAACTATATTGTCATCCTTGAAGGTGCTGTCTAATACATTGTTTTGTGTAGTTTATGCCCAGTTTAATTTTCAGGCAAAATATTGTGATAATGAGATGAACACCAGGGGCTAGCCGAAGCTACACCAAGTGCTTGTTAACCTCCCGGTAACATCATTGGGTTTATGAACATACCATTAGGCTGCGGGATTAGGGGAAGGGCATGAAGTGAAAATTATAGAGATTAAACATGGCTCTTAGAGTACTGATTACCTTCTGTTCCTGTTCCAATTGATATGTGCAAGGCTTTTTATACGTATTTCTTAATGTTACATGTAGTACAGGCATGGTTGTATGCTAACATGATCACTCTTTGTGCAGTAAAATCTACTAGCGTGTGGTCCAAGTCAATGCCTAGAACGTAGGCTTGCTCATGTAAGTGAAGCAGTTAATAAAATGTGCGCTCAACTGCCATGTTTTTCTGAGACTCACTCTAACAAGCAATTCTCTGATGCTCTTTCTCAACCACATCAGCTGATATGTGGCTACCAGGAGGAGTTACCTTGTGGGTTACATCTTGTACGATGAAGGGAGTAAAGGAACAGTAAACTTATTATATTACTATATTTTGAATATGAAGCACTGTTCACCACTGGCGGCCAGGGGGAAATAAAACAGGTGTGGCGAATATTTAACCCACTGACAGGCACTAATAAAACCCAGAGGTGCCCTTAGGATCAAAGCCAAAGCTCTCCGTCGTGGTCCATTTTAAACAGTTTTTACGACAGGCTATGATTGAGAGCTCTGAAGTTGAGACTGAAGGCACTGCGAGTTTCTCACAGTGCCTGTAACTCAGTTAAACCAACATAAAATTCAAATATTTACTTACCTACTGCCTCGTGCTTGGTGCTCCTCTCCATCTTGGCAGCACATGCTGCCAGAGTTCCAGCCTGCAACTCCCCTCCACCAATACAGACACTGCTCTCATGCTGCTCAGGGAGCATGAGAGAGGCCCCAAGATTGGCTGGAGCACCCTGGTTCAACGCTCTTTGAGGCTATGGGGCCTGTGTTTGCTCTCCACCCAGCTGTCTAAGACAGCTTGGGTTGGAATGTTTAAAGTGTGCATGTCAGGCTGGCCATCGCAAGACAGCCGGCCAAAGTGACATGCACACTTTAAAGAGACGTGCACACTGTTCCACCCTGCTGCTGCCCCGCCCTCAGACTTGGCTCCTACCAGCATGAAAAATAAAATGGTAATAAATTTGTTTTATTACCATTTTATTTCTCATGTTTCTTGCTCTCGTAGCATAAGGGCAACGCTCCTCGCCCTTATGGAGGCATCGCCGCTGCTGTTCACCATCTTGTTTAACAAAAAAAAAGCCTAGCGTGAGCTGACCATCCTTGTTCCAAAGAATACCATGAATTGGAAAGGTATTTAAGGTACCATTGCAGTGGTGGATAGGCGCGGGGACCGGTTGCAGGAGAGATACGATCTTCTGAAGGCACAATAAAGAATGATAGAGCGCAGATAGCACTCTATTTGTAAGAGTGCACTATACTCATGGTTTAAAAATGCACTCTCATATGTTCGTATTGTGTGCAGTGTTTTTGATTATTAAGAAACATTTAATTGAATCATTTAATGTTGAATTAGTGAACGCATTAAGTAGACTTCTGTATGTATTATGATTCCTTCATGCATAACGTGCAGGACAATATTATAGCCTTATAGCCCGCTGCCGAGGGCTATACCGGGAGAGGGCCTTTAACAACTGGTATAGCCTGAGGCAGAAGGGCTATAAGGCTATTAGAACATTCCACCCACTAAGGGTAGAATGTTCTAAATTAAAAATGGAGAAACAAAAAGACAAACATTGGAATGTTGGAGCGCTGGGCTTATACCAGCCATTATAAGCCCAGAGCTACTCCATTGTCTTCAATGGAGCTCCCAACATTCCAATGTTCTAATATTTTATATATCGCAATTGTGATTTGTCTAAGTTGTCTGAAATATAGGCCCAAATGTTTCTCCTTGCTCTCGAGAAATAATGAATTAAATGAGTGTTGTGTTCAAGGTTAGAGTGTTCTCACCCTATTGCAGGTGCAGAAATACACATCATTATTTTCAGAGTTAAGGAGAGATCCGGAATGCCTTTGAAGATAACTGGAAGCGAGACGGGAGGATGCTTTGCGTATCGGGTCTGTCTGGAAGCCAAGGCCACTGGAAGAAGATACCTTTAATTAATTTTGCTTCATGAAAGAGCACCAGCTACTGTATAGAGGTCTAGTGGAAACTTTTAGAAAAGGTGTCGCAATGTTGATTGAATCCCATCTTTTTGTATGATGCGCAGGGACAGAGAAACCAGACTTCTGCTAGCTTTCGGAGAAGACGGAGCATCTTAGAGCGAGCTCCATAGCCTTAAGCTAAACAACCCATTTGACCTGAGTACTTCTTAGGAAGTCACACGTGCTGACACCATTCAGGAATGATACAAGAGAGACAGGAAGGGCCCTCATATAGAATAGTGTAGGGAAAGATTTTAATTTCTTTCAATGAATCGAGAGCTGAATATTGCATCTATTTTGTGTTGCATTGTGATTTTGGAATTTATAATCATTTGCCTTTTGGGCCGCTTTACTTACATTAGAAAGATCGGCTCTGTATTAATTTTTCTGTATCTCTATACTTTGCTATTGAGATGTATTTACATCCAATTGTTTTTGTCCTTATAATAAATATTCAAACTGCACTTTGGAGTCAGTGATCTTTACAGGCATGACAACTTTGTTGATATCTGTTTAAGCTGTTTTCCTCTCCTCAACCACTTTAGGTAAATAAAAGATCGATCGCTTACGCTATACCTAGTAGAGACTTTAAGGGTGCATGTTAGCGTAATCAAATAGTAGCAGAGGATGGTTTACCTTTAAAGTGGTTTACCTCTAAGGTGAGGGGAGTACTTAGGAGTAGGGTCGAAGGTTGTAAGGTCGGAGAACCCTGAAGTGGAGCGGAGGAGACCGGAGACTGGCAGACGTTGACGGTGCAGCGGAAACAGTGGTGGCGTGAGTATGAAAGGCATTGTATTAGATTGCGTTAATGAGTAAGTGGGTGATGTCTTGCGGAGTTGGGGTGTATGTTGAGTGAATGTGGTTTTTGGTTTAAGTTTTGGTAAGCGGACTCAAGAGAAGTCCAAGATCCGGGATAGTTTTGTATTGTAATTGTCTGATTAAACGTGGGCGTTGTAAAGCGCTATCAACGATCCACTTGTGTTAGGGACCTTTGTGTGAATGAGGAAGAGGTCGCGGTAGAAAGCCTCAGGTACCGGGGGTGGACTATGGCGATTGAGTGACCAACGCAGGTCGGGGGTCACAACGGCTGAATGTTCTTGTGAGAGTGTTCTATCGATCTTCAGTGTCAGACAATTACTTGTTTATGTGACTAAGTTATTGTAATTGTGTAGGAACAATTACTTGGTTCAATAACTTTTGGTTATACAGTTACTTGTGGTACGAATGTGTGCGAGCGAGTTTGCGGTGAAATTGTAAAGGCGGGTGAGCCGCTGCAAGGAGTGAGAAGTGACGTCAGGGTGCGCCGCGCTGTGATATGTTGGTTGGTGTAACGCAGCGCTGGGATTGGTGGATGTGCATTAGCAGTGGAACAGCGTAACTTTGGAGCTTGCAATTGATCGATTTCAAAATGAGATGTTTTAGGGTATTGCGAGATTTGTGTAGAGGTGATACAGGGGTAGTGACTCGGGTAGGGGAAGAAGCCCCGCCAGAGGACACACCGGCACATTACATGGCAACAAATGTAGGACTTCATACTATCGTGTGGCTTCAGAATTGGCATAAAATTACAGAGAAAGAGGGTGAATTGGCTTTCCCTCGTTATGGGTCTTTTCGTATGGAGGTGCTTACCCAGCTGTGGGGGGTGATGAATGCACTGAAACCGCCCCCTAGACCCACACAATTTGAGGCATTAGATGCATGGATGAGAGCAGCTCTAGTAAAAAAGAGAGAGGCTTCACATGGAAGAATGAGAAAAGCAATGAAGGCATATCATGATGCTAGATGGGATGCTCAGTTGAAGAGATGGAGAGTAGATACTATAGAGGGAGAACGCTTGTACCCCCTTCTCACAGTAGGAGAGGGGGCTGAAGGGAAAAACAAGACGCAGGAGGACAGTGATACAGATGATGGCTTTCTCGATAGATTGTTAGCGGACCGTCCTCCACCCTGTTCGTCTAGATTAGAGACAGAGCGGGTGCGCCCAACAGAAGAGCAGTTAGGTGCAGAACAACTGAATCCTGGGGAACCAACGGCAGGGGTAAGAGGCCAAATTACCATGGTACACATTCCGGGAGGGTCTGGAGGAAGAAGGTATTCAAATACTGATCCGGAACCACTTGTAGGAAATATGCAGTTGCCAGATGCTTTGTCTGTACCAGTCACAATAGGGCCAGTGGTTTCGATATATACTCCTAGAGACAGAACCGACAATAGTCATCAGCACATGGGTGAAGGGGAAGAGACAATTTCTGGAGGGAGCCTCGCAATGAGTGGGACAGGTTTCTGTCGATTACCAGTAGAAGCTAGTACTCCACTGCCAGCTACAGCTGATCCATCTAGAATGGATAGTGGGACAGACAGGTGCTCTAGCGAATTCTAGGTCTGACCTTCGAATGTGGGTTCAACCAGTGAGAGAGTCAATGATGCCGAGGGAAGAGATAAGCAGGAGACAAGAAACTCCTAAAGTATTGTTTGGGCCACAGGTGATTTGTGCAGGTGACCATTGGAGAAGTCGAAGTTGTGAGAGAGAGAGACGCCTGGATGAAAAGACAGAAGACGGTGCAGTTCTTAGGAGAACCCAAAGTTGTGACAGAGAAGAGACACGAAAAGAGGAAATTCAGAAAGTGTTAAAAAGCGAAATAAAGGTGCCCATGTTAGATGTGGTACGGTTAAAAGCAGAGCTGGACGAGGTGATTGAGGGTAATCTACCCCTGATTAAAATTGATACTTATAACTCAAGCGAACTACTGTTCGTAGCAAAGGACATGACAAGAAAGGCCAAACGAGCTTATGAGGCATTGTTGCTTTTGGCACAAAGATATGAGGTTGATTTGTCAAAAACGAAGCTGACACAGGGTTCTTGCAGATTAAATTATACAGATAAGGATTTGGAAGAGAAGCGAACGAGCGGATTGAAAGCACAAATTAGAGAACTAGTGATGGGGATGCGGACATGGAAAGATTTAGACAGATGGAAAGAAAAATGGGCCAAAAAGAAAAGCTTTCAGACTGGAATAGGGAATACTCCACCTCCGGGTGGAGGGACAGGAGCTGCAGGAAATTACCCCCTTAGAGAGGTACAGAATGGAGGGTATGTACATGTGCCAAGGAGCAGGGGTGATTTGGCAGCATTTACAAATGATTTCCCTCGGCTGAGGGAAAAACCTGCTGAGTGGTACAAGCAAATAGATAGGTTTGTGAAGATTTCGAAGGTACTGTGGATTGATTTGAACACCTTGTTTGATATAGTAGTACCTGCGGATTTGTGGGCGGCATGTAAGATTGCCATTGAGTGGCCCACTACAGAGCCACCTAGAGATGCAGTGACTCATGGTCCTTCTTCACCTGATGTTATGAGAAAGTATGAGCAAGTTGCTCATACTTTCTCAACATGGTTGCAATCGAAGGTAGCTCCTCAAACGGTTGATTGGTTGAAGATTGATGGTACTACCCAAGACTCTAAAGAATCAGTACATGATTACTATGAGCGATTGTTGTTGGCTTTTAAGCAGCATAGTGGATTGGATACAATTGAACAGAAGGATATGGGACAGTTTGTCTCAAAGTTTGTGTTGGGACTGAAATCTGACATTAGCTTGATGATACAGCAGCATTTGATATGTTGGCAGAATAAGTCGGTGGACGAGATTCTGCGTTATGCTAAATATTGCAGTGATCAAGTGGAGTCAACACAGAAGAAATTTAAGGACAAGTTGATGTTGGTACAGTTGAGAAACGCTGATATGACCCAAGGGTTTGGAGAAGGTAGAGGAGGTGGAAGAGGAATGAGACAACAGGTGGTGACCCAACCTGGTCAGGGTAGAGGAAGAGGAATGGATTCAGGTACAAGTGACTGGGTGGCTCAACAGAAAAGAGTCACTGCCTGTCATTATTGTCACAAAATCGGGCATTGGAAGCGCGAGTGTAGATCAAATCCAGCAAATCAGATACAGATGGAAGGAGAGGGACAGCTGACCGAGGCTGTCAATACTGTGACAAGACCCAGGTCTATGTATGGAGGAGGATATGAGCCACAAGTGCAAGTGCCTCAACCTCCTAGAATACCCATGCAGAATCAGTTATACCATCAGATGCCTTATTTTGAAATACAGGACCGATTTGATAAACATCAAGATTCACAGGAGTGCCAGAAGGGGGTACACGAGGAATGCACCTTAGATGCGATTTTAGAAGTAGATCAGAGTGGGCCGTTTGTAGATGCAGACGTGAATGGATATCCTGTTACCTTCTTATTAGACACCGGAGCTGCTCGCTCTACAGTGAGAACTGAAGTAGTCCCGAATTTAACTCTTTCAGGACGATCGATTCAAGTAGTGGGGGTTAGTAATCAGAAAATGACCAATCCATTGACAAACGAATTACCCGTGAGAATAGGACCATTTCGGGACCGACATCAATTTGTAGTGTGCAATTCAAGTCCGGTCTGTCTTTTGGGACGAGACCTACTGTGCAAGCTCAATTGTACTATATCGTGCACTCCGAGAGGGGTGGAATTGCAAACATATGATGACGATGCTGATTTTAAAATGGCTAACATGAGTCTGTGTGCAGAAATGTTTGTAGTGCTCACAATAGCAGAACTGCCACATGACTTGAGAGACTCAGTTGATCCGAAAGTGTGGGATTTTACGGGCGAGGATGTAGGTTTGATGAGAGGAGTTGAGCCAGCTAAGATACAGATCAAACCTAATGCTGAATTCCCACGAACGCCACAATATAAGTTAACTCCAGAAACTGTGGCCGGCATAAGACCTGTGATTGAGGCTATGATTGCACAAGGTATTCTGAAGGAGATAAGAGGTAGTCCCTGTAATTCACCTATCATGGGACTGCAAAAGCCAAGTGGCAAGTACAGAATAGTGCAAGATCTGCGTCGGGTTAATGAAATTGTGATCCCATGTTGTCCTGTGGTACCAAATCCAGCTGTTATTCTATTCCAGATACCATGCAAAGCAGAATGGTTTACCTTGATAGATTTGTGTCACGCATTCTTCTCTATACCATTGCATGAAGAAAGTCCGTTTTTATTTGCATTTAGGATGGACGATCGTGTATTAACATGGAACAGAATCCCTCAGGGGTATACAGAAAACCCCTCTATTTTTAGTCAATGTCTGAAAAAGAATCTTGAGGGACTGGTGATAGCCCACAACTCAGTCTTAGTGCAATATATCGACGACCTTTTGGTCGCCTCAGAGACTGAGGATGCTTGCAGGATTGATACTGTGGCATTGCTGAATCATTTGGCAGAGAATGGACACAAAGTGTCTCCAAACAAATTGCAGTATTGTTTGTCTGAAGTTCAGTACCTAGGCCACCGGATTGAGAAAGGAAAACGAAGGGTGTCACCGGATCGCATAGAGGCGATTCTGCAAATGGGAACTCCGAAAACACAAAAAGAAGTCTGCATGTTTTTGGGACTGGTCGGCTATTGTCGACAGTGGATCCCAAATTTTTCCTTGCAAGCAAAGCCCCTGTTGAAACTGACTCGAAAGGATGTTAGTATCCGGTACCATGGGATGACGAGTGCTTGAAAGCCTTCCGTGAGCTGAAAGAAAGTATCTGTCGTGCTCCAGCTCTTGGAATGCCGGATTATAACAAAGCGTTTTCGCTCTTTTGCTGTAAAACGGAAGGATGTGCGTTAGCAGTCTTAGTGCAGACACATGGGGGTGCCCGTAGACCAGTAGCCTACTTCTCAGCTACATTAGATCCTGTAGCTTCTGCGTTGCCCGGATGTCTGAAATCCGTTGCTGCAACTGGTGTCAGCATTGAAAGATGTGAAAGCATAGTAATGGGTTATCCGCTCATTGTTTATGTGCCCCATTCTGTAGAATTGTTAATGACCCGAACGAAAACACAGTATTTAACAAACAATAGACTTACTAAGTATGAGCAGGTTATCTTGGCTGCTGATAATGCGACCCTGAGACGTTGTACCACTCTGAACCCTGCTACATTGTTACCTATTCCGCAGGAGGAAGGAGATGAGGATTGTGAAGAACATGACTGCCTAGATGTTACTGACCTATCCACCAAACCCAGACCTGACATTGTCGATGAACCTTTGCCCCAATCTGATTTGATCCTTTTTGTTGATGGTTCATGCATAAGAGACAATGAAGGGTATTTGAGAGCAGCGTTTGCTGTGTGCACCATCATGGGAGTAGTGGAAGCTGCCTGTTTAAATAGAGTATTCTCTGCTCAGGTGGCCGAAATTGTCGCTTTGACACGTGCCTGTATCATTGCAGCTGATCTACGAGTGACTGTGTATACTGACAGTCAATATGGATTTGGTGTGGTTCATGATTTTGGGCAGTTATGGCCACAGAGGGGGTTTCTCACGTCCTCAGGGTCACCTATACGTAATGGCGAGTATGTGCGCCAACTATTGGAAGCTCTGCAAAAGCCCAAAGAGATAGCAGTTGTCAAATGTGCAGCTCATGGAAAGGGAGAAGCCTTTGTCACTAAGGGCAACAATTACGCAGATGAAGTAGCACGATTTTGCGCTGAACATGTTTGAATTTTCAATGGAGAATATATAGGCGAGAGCACAGAAGAGACTGAGCTCAGCATGATGTTAGCTATAGCCGATACTTGGGATGAGGTGAAGCGGTTGCAGGATGAAGTCACAGAAGAAGAAGCTGCTTCATGGGTCAAGGCAGGTTGCACAAAAAGGGATGATGGCATTTGGGTATCCACAGATGAAAGAGCAGTATTACCCAATTGTCTACTGAGCCCGATGGCAAGGCAAATTCATGGAGCCGTTCACTTGGGAAGAGATGCTATGGTGCGAGTGTTCAGGCAGACGTGGTTTAATCCACGCTTCCGTGTGTGGGCTGAAACAGTATGTCACCGGTGTGTTACGTGCCAACAGATGAATGTGGGAAAAAGAACTGTGGTTGGAATGAGTCACATTGGAAAATCTGGGGGTCCCTTCAACAGGATACAGTTAGACTTCATAGAGATGCCAAGGTGCAATAGGTTGAGATATGTTTTGGTGGTGGTGTGTATCTTTTCACGGTGGGTGGAAGCATATCCAACTAGACGATGTGACAGTCTTACAGTAGCTAAATTGTTATTAAGAGAACTGATCCCGCAGTACGGTTTCCCAACATCAGTGGAAACAGATAGAGGAACTCATTTCCACAGTGAAATAATGAAGTTGTTGTGCTCTGCGTTAAATATTGATCAAAGACTGCATTGTAGCTACAGGCCCGAGGCTTCAGGTCTAGTAGAGCAGGTTAATGGCACCATCAAGTCAAGAGTGGCAAAGGTGTGTTCATCCACTTCATTGAAGTGGCCGGATGCGCTGCCTCTGGTGCTGAGTCTGCGTAGTACCCCTGATAGGAGAACAGGGCTTTCTCCGCACGAGATCCTGACTGGAAGAGCTATGCGTTTGCCTATGGTGCCAGCTACAGCATTGATAAACATCACTGATGATTTAGTGTTGGATTATTGTAAAGGACTGGCTGATGTGGTTACTTCTGTATCCCACCAGGTCGAGGCTGCGACTGCATCCACCTCGAGAGACCTGCTGCATGATCTTAATCCTGGTGACTGGGTGCTCGTGCGCAAACACGTACGGAAGAGTTGTCTTGATGTTCGCTGGCGAGGACCCTACCAAGTGATACTGGTCACAAGTACCACTGTGAAGTGTGGAGGATTGCCGAATTGGATCCACGCTTCCCACACTCGCCGAGTTCAAGCACCTGCAGAAGAAGAGAGTTCCCTGGGTCCGAGGAGCGTGTGTGGACCTGATACAGACAACGACGACTGCACAGACTCAGTTGTAAGAGTTTCGGAGGAAACAGAACAGCCAAGTGAGCAAGAAAGAGAAGAGCTGAATGCTCCTGAACTGAGTCCAGATCCTGAAATAGAGGATATTGCAGAAGTGAGCGGTGCCTCAGATCAAAGTGAACTGTCTGTTGCAGAAAGGTCCGATCAAGAGGAAGAAAGGAGAACAGATGCTAGAGCAGGAAAGCGGCCAGCAAGAAAAGAAAGGCTGAATATACGGCTTGCATCTGACAAAGATCTCACTCCAATTCCTGAAACATCTGAATCAGATCAAAGTGACGTGGAAGAAAGACCGGATGGTCTGAGACGTTCCCGAAGAGAAAGAACAGCATCTCGCAGATACGCATCTCCTGAGTGGACATACCTGGCTGCAGATGCAGGGCCCAGCGAAGTCCGGGAGGTTGGGACCTGGTACAGTGAGCTACGGAGAGAACACCCTCTCGATTGAAATACGATTACTGGTCCCAGGTGTAGAAGCGTTTGGAATACTAACTCTGCAAGTTCCGAATCCTCCAAGACTGAGTGGATTGCGTTACCTTATCCTTAATGAGGTTGTTTTCCCTGCATTTGGCCGACGGCTCACCGCGCTAGAGTTGGGAAACATCCGTGCAGAGATTCTGCAACTTGTTCTCGAAATCCTTGGATCAAATGTCATTAATGATGAAGCCTGAACTGTAATCAAAGACAGCATTAGGCCTTAGAAAGAAGATAACCTAGACCCCAGATTAAGAAGATTTAAATTTAGGGACTCTCTTGTAGATGATGGAGTGAGGAGTAGGGTTGTCTACATCTCTTCAATAGGTTTAGTATTAACCGAAAGAACTCTGACATTAATTGCATAAAAAGGAAAGAAGCAAGAAAGACATTGTTAAAACAAAGAAACAGAAAAAGACTGTGTTTCCCGTGTGTGTTTGGAACAGATCAAGAAAAACCATGGTGTCCGAAAAAGCAACACGCAAACAGAAGTGGATCATTGGCACCCTCATTGTAGCGGTGCTTATCGTTATAACTGTGGTGATTGTTGTATCTCTAGTTGGATATCAAAATGACGAGCAGAACAGGGTACAGACAACACTCACTACACCAGGCTCTGAGATAGATGAGGACGCATACGCCCATGACCTAGAAATGATTAAGGAAACCAGTCGTAGACTGCATGTTGATCTGTCAAAGGGTGATTTCACTTTGAATGCGTATGCTCGATTATTGTATGAGTATGTGGATACCATGGAAGCGAAGGATTGCTATGTGTGCATGCAGTTACCTGCCTCAGTAGAGGAAGGCATTCGATATCACCATTTGCCTGTGACTTATGGCATTACATGTAGTGTCTTATGAGCATGTTTTATAGCAAGGCACACTTTGAGTACTATTTCTCTAATTATGATGTGGTACTCTCGGAAGTCCCCGTTCTGAAATATATGAATAAATATGATTATTATAAGGAAGTGGAGAGAATGTCAAAGTATTTCGTGCCTACCATCACATTAGATACGTCCTATGCCCATAGACACAATTTAACCTGTATGTTCACTGACATTGAAAAGAAGTTCATAGATCAGATAGAAGATCGACATAGACTGACTCTATTCAGACCAGATCCAAAGCATAAGGTTACCCCATGGACCAAAGAAGAATTAGATCATAAAGCAAAGGGGAGTTTTGGACCCATAGCATTAGATTTCCAGCAGAAAGGAAAATTGTGCATTAGACACCCGACCACATACTACGACAAGATATTTGTGGGTGAGAATGATTGATTCTTCAATCAAGAAAACATGCTCACAATCAGAAAAGCATTACTGGATAAAATAACAGTAGTGCCTAATGTGTATTTTGTGTGTGGAAAGAATGCCTATGTGAAGTTGCCCAAGAACTGGTACGGCACCTGCTATCTGGCTGTGGTATTTCCTAAGATTTTCCATGTGAATGATTTATGGCCTCTGGAGAAAAGAAGACCTCAAAGAGGGAAACGTGGTGCAAGTGCAGGAGAAGTGATTGGCGACATATTTGGAGCTACGATACCGAGTATGGGTGTGATTCTGAATGATTTGAAAATCAGAAAGCTGGCAACATTAGTGGATAAGCTCTCCATAAATACGGCTCAGATTCTACTACTTGTAGATGGGAGAAGGTTTCGATAAGGGCTATGGGTTTGCAAAACCGTCTTGCCCTAGATGTGTTGCTAGCAAAAGCCGGAGGAGTTTGCAAATTGTTGAAAGTTCAACAGTGCTGCACTTATATTCCTGACAACAGTCGGGATATAAGGAAATACATCAACAATATCTCAGATATACACCAAGAGTTACGGAGATGGCTGCTGAAGGACTCTGAGATCAAATGGGGAAAGGCTTTGGCAAGATAGGCAGTTGGTTTGGAAGTCTGGGACAAGGAATAATGGGTTATATTTTGAAGCCTATTATAATAGCTGTCATTTGTATAATCGTCCTATTAGGCGCCATCAAGGCTTACAAATGGCAAAGGGCAAGACATCAGGAGACTGTGTTGAAAAAGAGAGAGCTACAACTTGAGCAACTGCAGGACAGACACTACCAACATCTTAAAGGGTTAGAACGATTCAGGCAAGGACGGCAAGCTACAGCTCCTGTTTAGGTCGGTCTCTTCTAATAGGAGAAACTAAATCAGAAAAGGAGAATTGGTGTTATGACACTAGTCATAAGAGGGGGTACTGATAAGAGCGCAGATAGCACTCTATTTGTATGAGTGCACTATACTCATGGTTTAAAAATGCACTCTCATATGTTCGTATTGTGTGCAGTGTTTTTGATTATTAAGAAACATTTAATTGAATCATTTAATTTTGAATTAGTGAACGCATTAAGTAGACTTCTGTATGTACTATGATTCCTTCATGCATAACGTGCAGGACAATATTATTTTATATATCGCAATTGTGATTTGTCTAAGTTGTCTGAAATATAGGCCCAAAAGTTTCTCCTTGCTCTCGAGAAATAATGAATTAAATGAGTGTTGTGTTCAAGGTTAGAGTGTTCTCACCCTATTGCAGGTGCAGAAATACACATCATTATTTTCAGAGTTAAGGAGAGATCCGGAATGCCTTTGAAGATAACTGGAAGCGAGAAGGGAGGATGCTTTGCGTATCGGGTCTGTCTGGAAGCCAAGGCCACTGGAAGAAGATACCTTTAATTAATTTTGCTTCATGAAAGAGCACCAGCTACTGTATAGAGGTCTAGTGGAAACTTTTAGAAAAGGTGACGCAATGTTGATTGAATCCCATCTTTTTGTATGATGCGCAGGGACAGAGAAACCAGACTTCTGCTAGCTTTCGGAGAAGACGGAGCATCTTAGAGCGAGCTCCATAGCCTTAAGCTAAACAACCCATTTGACGTGAGTACTTCTTAGGAAGTCACACGTGCTGACACCATTGGGGAATGATACAAGAGAGACAGGAAGGGCCCTCATATAGAATAGTGTAGGGAAAGATTTTAATTTCTTTCAATGAATCAAGAGCTGAATATTGCATCTATTTTGTGTTGCATTGTGATTTTGGAATTTATAATCATTTGCCTTTTGGGCCGCATTACTTATATTAGAAAGATCGGCTCTGTATTAATTTTTCTGTATCTCTATACTTTGCTATTGAGATGTTTTTACATCCAATTGTTTTTGGCCTTATAATAAATATTCAAACTGCACTTCGGAGTCAGTGATCTTTACAGGCATGACAACTTTGTTGATATCTGTTTAAGCTGTTTTCCTCCCCTCAACCACTTTAGGTAAATAAAAGATCGATCGCTTACGCTATACCTAGTAGAGACTTTAAGGGTGCACGTTAGCGTAATCAAGTACATGAGGCATTACGTGACTTGGCATTACATGATAAACTAATACAACTATGCTGTTAGACAATTGGTTATAATTTAAGTAGGGTTTTTGATTAACTGATTAGGAATGTGTGATGACATACGATTGCTGCTTATCTAACGTTTACCACACTATATACAATATTTGTTGATCAGTTTATAATCTTTATAGTCATTTTAATGCATATGGTTTGCAAGCAAATAGTTTATTATAAAAAATCATAAACTTTAAAATACCAACTACTATCTGTGCGTACAAATTTTGGGGTGCGGGCTGTGCTCTACATACCAGGTGCAGATGACAGATACTCTGACTGGTTTTGTCTCACTCCTAACACTCTCACCTACCAGAGTTTAACTCAGTAGGAAATAAGTGAGAGACACCTGCCACTTTTACTTTTCTACAAAAAGATCTCAGTTTCCGTCATGGGCTTAGGAAATCTATTGGGCAGGATCCCAATAATGTGGGGGTGGGGGGGTACCATGACACAACGAATACTTTCTTGACCCCTTGACTTCCCAGCAGTACTAAGGGAAACCAGGGCTATCAGATATTAACCATGGCCACTCCAAATTGATGTACATCATTAATACTAGACTAATTGAGATATTTGAATTGTTTAGGTTCAATATCATGATCTTTTTTTTTTAGCTATGCCACATCATTAAGTGATAGACTCAGAGGTACACAGAGTGGCACGGTTTCAGTAAAATAAAAATAAAAATATACTTCTGTATCCAAAACTACTGATCAGAATGGCCTCAACTCCCCATCTATTGTACTTTCTTAAGGCTACCACCTTTCATTTGAAAACAAGAACAATATTAAACCAGAATCTGTAAATCAGGGATGCTCTACTGTACACCAATGTGAACTTTTATCCAATCATAGCCCTCCCACCCCAGAGATCATGAGCTGCCTGGCCTCGATCTGGTCCAGCAACCCACTATCTTATTATTATTAATTATTTTACTACACCAGTGTCAAATTACGAAACTCACATGGCAGTCTGCTTCAATCCATTTCTCATCCTCACTCAATTCATCGGGTGCCTTAATACTGATTAAAATATGAGGCAAACGATCTGCATGTAGGTGAAGACTCATGCACAGCAGAGTGAGATATTGGAGGCATTTAGACTTGGACGAGATACCTATTGGCAGTGCTTCTAACTCGACTGATAAACAAGAACACAACTCTCTCAGCTCCCAAAATAGTGTCCCCGGTAACCTCAGTCTTTTTTAAGGATCACACAAAACACTGCATCAAATGTCTAGCAACATTGGTATTTCACCAACTATTGCTCAACCAAGGGAATCTTCACATCAATTTGCGAAATATACATAACGATAATTTCAAAATCTAACTGACAGGGAAATAGCATTTTTGCCTTATAATAAAATACCAGTAATTAATTTGTTCTTGTATAGGTATTACAAGTATGCATTAACACCAAGTCACTGTAGAAGAGGAGACAAAACTAACATTGAATACACTTTCCTCTCTTCTAAGCCACACCACACTAGTCTCTCTCTCCCCAGGTTCTATTGCCCTAAAATGTCGCATAGAAAATAACAAAGGGATAATAAATACAATAAATGGGGTTCATCAAACGCAAAGGGAGTTAGTTCCTTTGGACCCATACCAACAATGTTTTTATAGAGACCATCCCAAAATAGGGTTGTCAGTATTGACAGGCAGAATGTATGTTTTTTCAAACTGTCAGACGACAGCCCACCAAGCATCTTGAGCTTGATCCTGCTTTAAGCAGATTTATCTAGCTGTAATTAATAATTTAGCTCTCTCAAGCATGATGCAGCGTAAAAGCTGATCCTGCTTTGCATGACACTTAAAACCTATCCTGACAATGAAAAAATAAATGTGCCCTTTGTATACGTCTAGAAAAACGACACAGAAACTGAGAAAAGTTGATGTACCAGCACCGTAAAAGCGTGCTTGACTAGGTAGAAACCGTATGATTAATCAAATAGTGAATTTAAGACGTTTAAGTAACCGATTACCTTATATTCTTAACAAAGATGTCATGAAAACTGATGATAATTTAGCATTACTATTGACTTGATTGCAGAGTGTCCTAACAAACTCGATATTGAACATGATAAAGAACATTTGTGTTAAAGAACGATTTTATTTTAATGATTTTTAAATCATTACTGACAATATTCCAGAATGCTTATATATGTGATTTATTTTGTTATGCTTAACTTAATTAGGAGTTTATTTGACTAAATATGAAATGTTGAACATATTGGTGTGCCTTTTCTCCTTAGGCTGCATTATTTCATAGCCTTGTGCAATGGACTTTGATACGTTTCCTCAAATGTTGCTTTAATTTGTTCTTGGTTCATGCGACATTCCTTGGACAACAAAGACCTTTCTTTTGGGGGGGGGGTCTGTGTGTGTGTGTATATGTATGTATATATATATATATATATATATATATATATATATATATGGTGGGAATATGACTTTTCCCCTATATCCGTGGGAAGTAACAAAATAAACAAGCTCTTTATCAACTAACCTGTGAGGATGGCAGGACAGTTGTTTCTCATGATGTGCAGGAGAAAATATGTGAGTAACAGTTTGTACCTGGAAAGACGGAAGGATGATCACATGATGATCCGACCATTGTGGACCGACCATTGATGTCACAGATATGAACTATATAACTACTTCATTCAGGAGGAGGAAAAGGATTAATGCTTTTATTGAGTCTTTTTGAGGAGAGCTTTGCCTAAGCTCAGACGACCCCGTTTCACTTTCCTTGTCTCCAACCTGCCTGCCAAACTTACTTTTATGCCTTTACTTTTTGCCCTGGCTGATGAACTTGCCTGTCAGATGATTTGGAGCAGTTTGGTGAAAAACCAGACTTGAACTTTCCTGAGTTATGCTCCATTCCCCTTGCCCATTCCCATGGACTTTTTCCCCTAGTGGACTTTAACTTGATCACCTTGCCCATGCTAAGAGAACCTTTTTGAGAACCAACTACTTCTTTGTTGGTGACAGAAATGGTTTTGTTTTCCCAAAAACCATTCTCTTTATGGATTTTTTTATTTAGGGAAACATTATTTCAACTAGATGTGTGGTTTTCGAACTGTTAGATTCATGACTGTGCGTCTTAAAATGTTACTTGTATGCATTGATTTTGGATCTTTACTACAATAACTAAATTATCTAAAATTGTCTGAGTATTATTGTGTCTAATGTTCTTTCCGTAGAAACTGTGCTGATTTTAAATGTATAATAGAGATAGTCACAGATTATTTTCATAATATCAGGTTCTTTTGCTCTTGTTCTGTGTAGCCACAGGAGAGCTTTTAGTTTGCATGATTCTTGTTAGAATAAACTTCTTTAGGAGATTCGGTCTACCAATTGCAATACTTTATTTCTATAGCATGGTTTTGAGAGTAATGTACCTGATCCTGATCACCAATTTGTGAGTTGGCTACCAATTAGTGGTTCTCATTTGGTAGCTGATAGTTGGACATCCTGTTTCCTCACACCTTACTTTGAAAGAGAGAGGTCCAAAGGAGGACCATTCGCCTCTGAGGTGAAGTATTGAGCCCGAGTAAAAATCCTACCCGTATGGGCTGCATAGGAATGTTAAAGTTATGTTTATAAGTGTATTGGGCTTCCACTGCAACAAGTACATACCTTCACTTACTAATAATTATTTTTGCATACCCACTTTCAGAAGAAAAATGCTTAATAATTAACTACTGCTTGGTATGCCTAGTAACGTAGGCCAAAAGAAGCCCTTTAAATTCCATGGAGTAAATCACAGGTAAAAACATCTTGTAACTAAACTGAAATAGCCAGGTCTGCTGATAAGGAAAATCTATTGATTGTAAACACCTGCTTCAAAGACGCCTGCTCTGAGCATGGCTCACCCATGTATACGCTTTTCAGCATATTACAGGTATGAAGCAAATAAATTCTACATAAAAAGTGACTGTTCTCGTGCTTGTGTCTGATACTGTTGTTTCTTAGTTTATAATGTTTAAAAGCGTTAGCAACTAAGCTTGTTAGTTTGCTAATTAGCACTGGCAAAGACGAATACTTTTAATTAACACAATTTTTTATTTATCGTTTTATAAAGCCCTTACACCGTTTTTCAATGGCAAAGAGCACTCACATTACAGTACAAGGTACAATGCAAATAGTTTTATTTATTTGATGCACATTTTTGCAGTCTGGATCAGTGGCAGCTCCTCCGCTAAGGCAGAGTAGCATCGCTCCACTGCTATTCAGCAATGTAAGAAAAAATAAAATGATAACTCAATGTTATTACCATTTAATTTTTTCTTGTTGCGGGCGCTGCAGCTTTGGGATGCGGGGCGGGGCTGCTCTGCTGAAGGAGTAGGGGAGGAGTGGTTTTCACTCCCTACATGCACATGAATGTTTGGCTGGCCGTCTCGGGCCGGCCAAACATTCGTGCGCACATTTTTTTTTAAACAAACTTTATTAAGCCTTTTCATCTAGATTATCACCATAGTAATTATGACATGTAAGTATTTCACTTTTGCTGGATCCAATTGGACCATTCCACATTTTTAACTATGGAGTTACTTCGACATACATATATCTGTCAACAAACCTTTGTTATAGCAATATAGGGGAAATTGTCACATTAATTTTCCGCTGCACTCAGCTAAATTCGATAATACCAAACAAATCTATGATAAGGCTAACTTTAATGTACCAACTAGTCCCTACTCCTCCCATCCCTCCCTCCCCCCCTGGTCTGCTAATTCTATGTCGTATGGGTGCCTAGCAGGGTTAGTGCCATGTTATCATGCGTTCTGCTCCCTCTGTAAGTGATGTTATGCGGGCTAGGGTCCGTGTGGGTCTGGCCGTAGTCCTGATGGAACTTTACATGCTCTATTGTGTGGGGGTAAGCTGTGCAGGACTTAGGTCTAGGTGTTTGAAGTCTTCCAGCATAATATCCCATGCCATCGAGATGGGCAATTTCCGTAATCCCTTCTCCTCTTCTCCGCGTATCGCAATGCTCTCTGCTCCACCCCATCGTATCATTTCATCTTGCCAACTGGTCAGTGTCGGACATCTAGGGGATTTTCATCTCATAGTGAGGCCTCTAATGGCAAGTATTAGGGCCAGGTCAGTGAAACGACGCTGTACTTTTTGTGTTTTATTATATTTCCGCATCCACATGAGGCACTCTAAGGCATTGTCCTGGACGGGCATGTGTGTGACTTCTCCCAGGCAGTGTCTAATCCCGTTCCAGTATTCCAGTATACGAGGACAGCTCCATAGCATATGTATAAAATCCGCCTCATCGCCTTTGCAGCGGGGGCAGCAATGTTGGGCTTCTGGGAACATTCGGTGTACTCTCTGTGGGGTTAGGTAGGATCTATGCAGGACCATTGTTTGAATGAATTTCAGTTTAGCATTGTGGGGGACTATTTTGGGGTATTCGATCATATTCGCCCAGACTTTGTCGGTAATTTCTAAGCCCGTGTCCTCGGTCCAACGTTCCCTGAGATTGGTGAGTGAGACGCCTGCATGTGCCCCAACGCCGGTGTAAAGCCATTTGATGCGGTGTCCCCATGTAGTATAGCAAGTGCACCAGGTTATGTTGTGGTGGTTCTACGCGTTGGGGTGCCCAGGTGTTCTTGATGTAACGTGTTATAGTGGCATGCAATAGATAGTGTCGCTCCGAAGCCCCAGTGATTTGTACAAACGTGGCGTGATCCATGAGATTCCCATCGCTAAAGAAAGCTCCGACTGTCTCCACCCGTCTCCGCCCAAGAGCATATCTTGCCCTTTTTTTTTTTTTTTTATTTCTTTTTATTGAACAATTCCACCAAGTACACGTCAAATGATACATGCAGGTAATTCCATCTTTCCGCTACGACATTTCAGGCAATGCAATATACTACACAGTTATACAGTTGGTAGATCAAGGGGATTCTTGTGTTTCAGTGCATCTCAAGCGGTTCGGTGGATCACAGATGTCCCCCTATAATGGTTCCAGGCGTCCCATACCCTGCTCCACTTCCCGGGGCATCCCCTGGCAATGTATACCGACTTCTCCCTAAACATGCACCAATCTAAATCTTCTGCCCACTTCTCGGTCCGGGGTGTCTGACTAGCCCCCCACAGTTGGGCGATATTGCGCTCGCCACCATATATGCCAGGGTAGTCCATTGTGTGGTGTAGGTGTTGAGGTCTGTCGGTTCCCAGATATTTAGAAGGCATCTACGGGCCTCTGGCTGCAGGTCTATCCCCAGGACCGCCCTCAGTGTGTCATGGATCTCCCCCCAGTATGACTGTATACTTTGGCAGTTCCATAGTATATGCATAAATGTCCCCAGTTCCCCACAGCCCCTCCTACACTCCCCGCTGTCCGCACGACCCATTCGAACCAGACGGGGTCCTGTGATATATATTCTATGCAGTATTTTTACCTGCACCAGTCTCAGCCTCGCCTGTATAGCCACCACCCGCGGGGAGGAGACCGCCTCTTGCCAATCCTCGTCGTCCAATTCGAGGCCGTCCTCGTTCCAGTGTCTTTTTATGGTGAGCAATGGGTCGTTCATATTGTTTATTAGTTTCCGATATATCAGAGAAATGGTCTTCTCCGGGAGATGTCCATCTAGTACCCTGTCCTCTAGTGGAGAAGCGTCTGGGAGGGCTGTGCCCCTCGGGACGTGTGTAAGCAGCGCATGCCGGACCTGGAGATAGCGGAAATGTTCGCTATCGTTCAAGTTGTACTGCAGCTTGAGTGAGTCGAATGTATGTACTATTCCCTCTCCCCAGATGTCTTTTATTCGTGAGATCCCAATTAGGTCCCATTTATCAAATCCCTTGGACTTCCAGAGACTTCCCAATTTCTCCGAGTTCCACAGTGGGGTGGCCAGTGTAAGTTTGCCCTCCCATTTAAGGTGTCTGTTGGCCTCATGCCATACATGGACGGCATGTGCCGTGGGTCCGGTGAGCTGGAATCTGCGGGGTCTGGCATATAGTGCTCTGGTGTATTCTCCCCCGGGGAGCTGCCACCTATCCATAGCATACCCGGGATCATTTGGCGGTCCGTAGATCTCGTGATTGACTGCCGCTAGTTGGGATGCCCAGTAGTATTTCCGTAGATCTGGCAGTCCTATTCCCCCGTCATACCAGTTAAGGGTAAGCTTGGTGAACGCCAACCGGGGTCTACCATCCCAGAGAAGCTGTCTCTGAAGAGACTCGATCTCCCTGAAATAAGACGCAGGGACTGGATCCATCGTGTTTTGGAGCACGTACAAGAACCGAGGCAGAGCCATCATTTTGAAAAGTACTGCCCTGCCCAACATGGAGAGCGGAAGGGCCTTCCAACGCATCACGTCATTCCTAAGTCGCAATAGGGGAGGGCTCAGATTGTTGGCATAGCGGAGTTTCGAGTCTAGTGTTATGTAAATGCCCAGATATTTAAAGCCTTCGGGGGCTATTTGAATCGGGCAGTTGCCTGGAATGACAGGTGCGTCACCTCCCAGGACGTATAACACCGATTTGGACCAATTTATCGCAAAGCCAGAGTATCTGCTAAAGATTGCCAACACGTCCATAAACCGGCTCAGCGATCCTCTTGGGTTGGCGAGATAAAGCAAGACGTCGTCAGCGTACAGAGAGACTTTATCTTCCCATTCTGACGACCATCGCAGTCCACGTATAGCCTGGTCCTGTCTGACCCATGCCGCGAGCGGCTCTAGGGCCAGTGCAAAAAGGAGCGGGGACAGGGGACAACCCTGTCTAGTGCCCCTGCTCAGATTGAAATCGGGGGATTTGCGATTGTTGACCACCACTCTGGCCAACGGGTCGGAGTACAGAAGGCGTATCCAACCCGTGAATTCCGGACCGAAACCCAGTTTGTCCAGTACCGCAAAGAGGTAGGGCCATTCAACCATGTCAAATGCCATGGTGGCATCTAGTGATACGATCGCCGCCGGTTCCATAATTGTGGGAGCTCTACCCAGTACTCCATGTAACCGTCTTAAGTTGAGGGCGGTGTTGCGGTGCGGCATAAACCCCGATTGGTCCGGATGGATCAAGGTCGTGATAACTTTAGTCAGTCGGGTTGCCAATAGCTTCGCAAGGATTTTGGGTTCTGCATTTAGCAATGAAATGGGCCTGTAGGATGCGCAACTTGTTCTTGGCTTGCCTTCTTTGTATATGACTACAATGTTAGCCACACGCTGGTCATAGGGGAGTTTCCCCTTGTCTCTGCTGTCCTCGAACATGGACCGGAGATATGGAGCGAGTCTGTCGGGCCTCAGTTTGTAAAGCTCGACTGGGATGCCGTTGGGCCCCGAGGCCTTCCCGGAGTGCACTCCCCTTATAGCCTGCGCCACCTCATCATCCGTAAGTGGGGATTCCAGATAGGCTCTGTTGTCGTCTGCTAAGACTGGCAACTGGATATCCCTAATCATCTCCCTATTGTCCGCTTCTGTAAATTTACCCGCCGTACTATACACCGCACGATAATGATGTGCAAACGCATCTACTATCGCCTGCGGGTCCGTGACAGTGCTGGAATCCTCCCCCCGTATCTCCGGCACCAGCCTCGACGCCCATTCCCTTCTATCGAGCCAGGCAATCAGTTTTCCCGCTTTGTCTCCGTGTTCATATATTCTGCTCTGGACTTCTCTACTCTGCGTTCTGGCTTTATCTCTGGCCATACTATTGAACTCGTCTTGTCGTAACTTCAAATGGTGAAGACCCTCGGGGGTCCCCGCCCGAGCTATTTCCTCTTCTATTTTTAGCACTGCCTCTTCCGCTCTTTCCAGTTCAGCCTGCCGCTCCCTTTTCTTCCCCGCAATCAATGAGACAGTTTCCCCCCGAATAACAGTTTTATATGCCTCCCACAGTGTCTGCGCTGAGTCCACCGTACCCTGGTTTTCCCGGAAGTACCTGTCGGTAGCCGTGATTATGCTCTTCTTCGTGGAGGGGTCTCTCAAGTGCCAAGGATTGATAGGGGCTATCCTACCTGCGCTCATCTGATCAAATTCCATGCTAAGCCACACGGGGGAGTGATCCGAGATGCCTCTACCAAGATGGCGAACCTCCCGGAGAGCATGAGCCTGTGCGGCTGGGACAAGTACATAGTCTATTCGCGACAAACTTTGGTGAGCACATGATACGTGTGTATACTGCGCCTTGCCCGGGTTGCGTATCCGCCAGCCATCCACCAGCCCCATTGTGTCCAAGTAGTCGGGGAGCCACCTTTGTGCGGGCCTTAGTGTGCGAGCCGGAAATCTGTCTATTCCCCCGTCTACTACCGCGTTGAAGTCTCCTCCCAGCACCATGTGGCCTAAGGGTAGCGTCAAATATACTGAACCTAAGTCCTGAAATGTATCGGACTGCAAGCCGGGTGGCACATATATTGAAACAAGCGTGACTGTTTTCCCCTCCCATTGTCCCGATATCCCGACATATCTCCCCCGCTTGTCGG
Source organism: Calotriton arnoldi (assembly GCA_963921515.1). Taxonomy (NCBI): domain Eukaryota; kingdom Metazoa; phylum Chordata; class Amphibia; order Caudata; family Salamandridae; genus Calotriton; species Calotriton arnoldi. The sequence goes on along the minus strand of CAWUFW010000353.1, from coordinate 2,568,657 downwards.
ACCATGTGGCCTGTACCAGAAGGGGGAATGAGTTTTTAATCAATATACCGACCCCCCTTGACCCGGTGGTAAACCCCGCATGCGCCACAAGTCGATAGCCTCCTTTGTGTAGGGCCATGCACTTATTCCCAATTAAATGTGTTTCTTGCAGAAGTACCACATCCGGGGCATGTCGTTTAATAAACTGAGTTACCATTCCCCTCTTTATTTTGTCCCCCAGTCCGTTAACATTCCAGCTCATCACTCTAATCCCTGATCTCCGTCTAATGTGTGCCATAAAACGGGTGTAGAAATGTCACCTGCATTACATTTTCACTCGGTGGTACCGAAATCGTTAACCCTCCCAACATTCGCATTAACAAATTAACTATAAAAACAGTATTCGCAACATATCCCCCCCACCTCCCCCCCACCCTGCACCCCTGCTCGTGGCATTTGTCCATCCCCAACTGGCAGAGTGCCTGTCGCCCCGCACTAACTCTACTATTTAACTAAAGGTAGTTAAGAGGAGGGAGGCCGGTGCCCCGTCTCCCCCCCAGCCCAATCCGAAATGATCTCCACCGAAGTCCACTCCCTCCATACAAGTTTTGATTGCCCCCGGGACCGTAGGACTCCCGATCCGCGGGCCGGAGCCCCATTACCTGACAATATACATTTGTCCCAGGTATTGTCTCTCCGCTCTCATTTCTCCGCCTGCTGTGTATCTCCTCCGCCCCGGTCCCGCTCCCCCGACACACCCGGGGGACGGCTGTCTATCCAATCAGAGGCTGTTTCTGGGTCATCGAAGAACCAGGCTCTCCCCCCGACTTCCACTCTCAGCCGCGCCGGAAACATCATGGCATATTTCCATCCCTTGTCACGCAGTTTTCCCTTCACTCCGAGAAAGCTCCGGCGTTGTTTTTGTACTGTTTGCGTGAAGTCTGGGAAGAATGAGAGGATAGCGTTTTCGTATCTCAGAGGGGGCCCCAAGCGGGCCGCCTGTAGGATTGCGTCCCTGTCCCTGAAGTTCAGTACCCTGGCGATCATCGGACGCGGGAGGGCACCAGGCTTGGGGCGCCCTCCCGGAACTCTGTGCGCCCGTTCCACTGTAAAGAGGTTACTCAGTCCCTTGGGCTTGAGATGTGTGAGGATAAGGTCTTCCACAAATAGGTCTGGCGCTGGGCCTTCAGATCTTTCCGGCACCCCCAAAATTCGTACGTTATTTCGCCGGGCCCTTCCTTCGTATTCATCCAGTTTACGTACGGTCATGTCCTGAGATGTTCTGAGTTCCCGCACTTCCTGCTGGAGCAACGCCACATCGTCCGTCAGACTGGCAGTCTTTATATCTAGTGATTTGACCTTTTCATTGACTTTCGTAAGGTCCGCTCGAATAAGATTGACCTCTATGGTGACCGTGTCTAATTTGTGGTCGAGCGACTCCATTTTCTGTCCCAGTGATGATTTGACCCCGTCTATTGCGGCCATTACATCCAACAGCGTCGGTTCAGGAGCGGGACCGGATGAGTCGTCCGCCGCCGGCTGACCGTGTCGCAAGTCTGTAGGGGAACTCCTGGGCATTGTGTATCGGTCCAATTTGTTAGTCTGGACTTGTCTCAGCCCCTTAGATGATCTCGGCTGGTGCCTGTCAGCCTCCGGCTTAGTCGCCATCTGGCTAGCGATGATCGTGGCACGCCAACGCCTTCTTCCCTGCTTGGTGTGTTATACTGTACTCGGCCAATCCTTCCGTGGCGGGCTTCCAGTGTCTTTACTGCCCCATGCGTATCCACCTAGCCCAGTCGCAACGGGGATCAATCAGGTCTCCCCCGCCGTGCTGCTCCCCCAGTCTCGCCGCCAGGTTTCCCCCTGTCACAATTTTCCTCCTCACAGCTCCCCTGGCCGTTCTGTGTGCTCTCTGGGTCCAGGTCACCCCTCAACCTCGTGACAGGGCTATCTACCGCATTTAACCCGGGTGGTCGTCTTCCTGGGCCCCCAAGCCTGTCTTCCCGCTCGGTAGAAAAAAAGGGGGGGGGGGGAAAAGGCACGTCTGCCGCAGCCCCCCTCTCTCACCCCCGCAGCCCCAACAGGATCTCCTTCCAGTGGTCGTACGCTCCCCTGCGGCACTCCCGGTCCTTATTCCATGTATGGGGGGGGGGGGCCCGGGGCCTCACCAGCGCGTCCTCGCCCCTCACCTCAGTCTCCCCCTCCTCCGCTGCGGTGGCCGTCCCTGTTACACCAGGGGACAGGGTGGGAGCGGCGACCTCCGGAATCCCCGGCGCCGTGCAGCTGCGTCCCGGCCACAGCCCAAACCCGAGTCCCCGGCTCGAAGTCTCGCGGAGGCCGCAAAGCGCGATGGCGATTTCTCCGGTCTCCGGCTTCACAGAGGGACCGGGACCGCCGTCGGGAGCGTCTCTTTTGTTCCGCCGTCGGGTGGCACTCTTCGGTGTCAGGATATGTACCAGGATCTTAGGGCCGGAGGATGGGCACGACGGAGCCGAGGTCTCACGCGGCCATCTTGGACCGGCGCGTAGCTCCTCCCTCTATCTTGCCCTTTTTGAGCCTGCCTCCGGGGGTAGGAATCCCTATTAATGGAATATTAGCCGAGTATGGGGGGACTACATCTCGGGTATACAGTAGTGCCTTCTTCCAGCATTGTAGTGCCGTTTTCAGCAAGGGGGGTCCCTCCGGGGGAATTTTAGCTTTAGGCAGAATCAGGGAATGTAGCCTACCTCTGTCAATGTCCCTGGGTGTGAACCCTATTTCTTCAAGATTCCTCCCTGCAGCCCAATAGGACAGCCACTGAATTTGGCAAGCATAGTAGTATGCCCTGAAGTCGGGGACCCCCATACCTCCGTGGCGATTGTCCAGTTGTAGTTTCTGTAGGCTTACTCTACGGCGTCCCGAGCCCCAAATAAGCTCCACCAGCAGGGTGTTAAGTGTGTTGAATATAGATTGGGGGACCACTATGGGCAAATTCGCGAAAAAGTATAGTAGTCGGGGAAGTACTACCATCTTAGAGATGGCAATCCGTCCCATTACCGAGAGGGGTAAGGACGACCAGAAGGCCACACTGGAGCGTAGCGATGCAATGGCTTTCCCTAGGTTTCCACCTAAGAGGTCTGTCTGTGATCTATATACCTGTATTCCCAGGTACCGAAATGTAGTGTGTGCCACAGGTAGAGTGTACGTGCCAAAGTGTACCTCATCCGGACGGGGCCCGTCTCGAAAGAAAAAAGCGTTTGATTTCCCAGAATTAATGATTAGTCCCGACAACTGCCCAAATTTGTGAAAAATAGCGGGGAGGGGGGTAGCCATGGCTGTTAAGTCTCGGAGATAGAGGAGGATATCGTCTGCGTATATGGAGGTAAGGTGAACGGTGCCTATGATGGGAATGCCCAGTTGGTCTGCCGACTGTCTTAGGGCGATCGCTAGGGGTTCAAGTGCCAGTACAAACAGGAGGGGGGACAGCGGGCATCCCTGCCTAGTGCCCCTGTGAATCGTATACTCCCTGGAAATGTACTGTCCGGTGCGAGCTCTCGCCGTGGGTGAGGTATATAGTAGGCGTACCCATTTAAGGTAGTCTTCTGGGAGACCGAAGCGTTGAAGGGCGGCAAACATGTAGTCCCAGGCTATAGAGTCAAAAGCCTGACGTAGACATAGTGCCAAGCAGCCTGCATTAGGATAGGCATCCGGGGTAGCAGTCATGTTATAGTGGAGCCGTCTAGTATTAAGGGACGTACTGCGGTTCGGTAGAAACCCACATTGATCACTGTGTATGAGGGTATTAAGGTAGGGTTGGATGCGGTTCGCAAGTGCTTTACTCAGGATTTAAAATTCTGTAGCTAAGAGGGGGAGGGGCCTATAGTTAGTAATATCTGTGCTATCTCGGCCCGGCTTAAGGAGTGAGATGACCAGGGCCTGCATGGTGGAAGGGGGCAGATGGCCGATTTCCAGTGCCACTTTATAGATTCCTCGAGTTTGGGGACTAGTAGGTCTGAGTAAGTGTGGTAAAACTCAATTGGCAGCCCGTCAGCGCCTGGCGCCTTATTCCGATTGAGTCCCTTAAGTGCGGCGCGTATCTCGTGTTGAGTGATAGGGCCCGTTATTTCTTTCTGTATGGCTATGGGCAAGGAGGGTATGGGTAGGTCATTCAGGAAATTAGCTATGGAATCATCAGTAGCTCGTATGGGAGTGGTATACAGGTTACTAAGGGAAGTACAGAAGGTTTCGTTGATCTCCTGTTGTGTGTGAGCCGATCCGCCAGTCGGTATATTCACCGACTATGCGGGCCAATAATGTCCCTGCCCTGTCTGCTTCCGAATGTTTCCGTTGTGTGAAGGCTCTGTGGTCTATAACCCTCAGTGTTTCTAGTGTTTCAGCATGGCTGATGCGGGCATTCTGCAGGGCCTCTTTTTTACCAGGGTCTGTCACTGCCTCCTGGTACAGGGTATTCAGCAGACTCTCCACCCTCAACAGTTTCTGGTGTATTTCCTGTCGAGCCCCCACTACCTGACCGATGGCAGCTCCCCTTACCACTACCTTAAGTGCGTCCCATTCAATCAGGTTAGAGGAAGCCGTGTTCCAATTTTCAGCCAGGTATGTGGTAATGGTGTTAGAGATGGTAGAGCGAAACGGAGCGTCGTCCAACAACTGTGGTCTCAGGCTCCAAGTGGGCACTGGGGTCGGTACTCTACCCCACGCAAGTGTTATCTCAAGGGGGTTGTGGTCGGAGAGGGTTTTTGCTAAGTAGGTGGATTGTCTGGTCTGGGTAGCTATGGTGTTGGAACAGAGGAACCGATCTATCCGTGTGTGGAGCTGGTGCACTGGTGAATAGAAAGAGTATTCCCTATGTGTGGGATGTAAGCGGCGCCACACGTACGATAACGCCCAACCCTCTAACCAGGTATTCAGTATCTCCGCTAGTTTACAAGCATTAACGCCGTGTAGTGGGGGGTGTGATCTGTCCAGAGCTACATCTAGGGCCGCGTTGCAGTCCCCCCCCAGAACCCACGGGATTGTGTCCCAGCCAACTAATCCCGTGCCCAACCTCTGGAAAAATTTGTCCTGATCGAAGTTCGGGGCATATATACTCCCCAAGACCACTGGCACGCCATCCAAGGTGCCTTTTAAAAGGATGTATCTGCCTTGGTCGTCTGTGCGGCGATCTAGTTACATTTGTGCGCACATAGCATGCTCTCCACCCAGGCTGCATTACAGCCTGGGTGGAGAACAAGCCCAGGCCCCCATTTTCCGTCTTAGCCCCAAACCACGGCGCTCAAACCAATCACAGCGCTGCTATGCAGCATTGTGATTGGCTCATAGGAGCATGGGTCCTTCCTGTTCCGGCCGGAGGAAGGAGTGGAAAGACGGGAAACATCCTTTACCCCGCATGCTTTTACCCTGCAGTTTTTACTCCGCAAAAACTTTTACAACGCAGGGCTTTACACCGCAAACTGTTACAACGCATTCCCCAAAGTAACGCCCCCTGGAGTTAGAATAGTAATTGCGTTGTATTGGGGAATGCATTGTAACAGAGTGCGTTGTAAAGCCCTGTGTTGTAAAAGTTTTGGCGGAGTAAAAACTGCGGGGTAAAAGCATGCGGGGTAACGTCATACAACCGAAAAGACGCGACGAGGAGGACGCGGCGACGCGGACCTGGAGGTAATTTTTTATTTAGCCCCGCCACCCCCGATCAGTGCCGGCTGCCACTGATCTGGATACTGTTACAGCAAACAAATGATGGACGGAATGCTGACAATGCAAACATTCTCTCCCAGTCAAAAGATCTGGGTTAAATCCATCGTTCTTTTGCCCACTATGCCACCCCAGTTTGGACCCAGCCATATGCAAATCAGTCTTGACCCTGTGCCCCATGGGAACAGTCCAGACCGAACTGCCAGGCCAGGTCCTCCCTGGACCGGAAACAAGCATCCTGGGACGGGTTTCAGGGTATGTCACCCTTCTTCAGCCAGGCTAGCTTGAATCCAGTGGCACAGTGAGCAAGGGACCCACGTCTGGGCATACCCATCCCACTTAGGGCGAAAAGTGTTACAGCAAACAAATGATGGACGGAATGCTGACAATGCAAACATTCTCCCCCAGTCAAAAGATCTGGGTTAAATCCATCGTTCTTTTGCCCACTACGCCACCGCAGTTTGGACCCAGCCATATGTAAATCAGTCTTGACCCTGTGCCCCATGGGAACAGTCCAGACCGAACTGCCAGGCCAGGTCCTCCCTGGACCGGAAACAAGCATCCTGGGACCGGTTTCAGGGTATGTCACCCTTCTTCAGCCAGGCTAGCTTGAATCCAGTGGCACAGTGAGCAAGGGACCCACATCTGGGCATACCCATTCCACTTAGGGCGAAAAGTGTTACAGCAAACGGCGACGCGGACAGGAGGTAATTTTTTATTTACCCCCGCCGCCCCCGATCAGTGCCGGCTGCCACTGGTCTGGATACTGACAGCTCCAGCTGTCTGTCGCAGGCAGCATTTTGTACAATATTACACAAAGTCAGCCCTTGCTCATGATTAGATGGCTTTCTTGTCAATCTCAGTTCCCTGCTTTTTGTTAGTAGTTTCCTCCTATTTATTATTATTTGTCCGTTCGCTGGAGCATATCCTTGCTTTTCATTAGCTTGAGTGAATTCTTCCATTACTTACGTTGAGGAACTACTTTTTTCCATTACTTGTTTACCAATCCAAGGGAGTGCAGGTGTTGCTGTTCAGAGCTCCCTTCCGCTCTTTACCTTCTCCTACTCTTCAGCCCACCCTATGCTCCCCACTGCTGCACCAGGCCCCCAAGGCGGCATTGGTGATGTCCTGGATGTTGATCTTACACTGTGTTGTACAGCTTGCCAAGCGCCAAATTACAGCATTGGTGTGACTCAGGGCAAATAACAGCTGGCATGGTTATTCTTCGCCAATATTTCAATGTTTTTTTCTGATCAGTTCAGGCAATTTAGGAATGCCACATGGTTATGTTAATTAGAACGTGGTTGTTGCTTTGGACGGGAAACCACCATACACTCTAGTACAGTAATAATTTATGGACATGAGGTTTGGGAAGAATGGGTAGACCTTATGAGACTACTGGAGTAGTGATATGATCCCACTGAGGTATGGTAGCTGGGAAAAAGCAATTTGGTCATAAAAAGTGATCACCAGATAAACATTTGCTAGGATGTGGTTCCCAGTGGGTGGATGAGGCCAAGAAAGTTTAGAGTCAGTGGAGCCTAGAATAAGCACCACTGTCTGGATGCATTCAGGCATAACTAGTTGTTGCATCGGGTGCTGAACTGCAGTAAAGAAATCTGTGACACAGTGCCTCTCAGAAACCCTTTTAGAGGGCTACAGGGCATTCAGGGGCAACAGGGTCTAACCATGGTGGTTGAGACCTTTTACTCCTGATGTCCGGTGGCCTTACCTACTATGGATCCTGAGCAACTGGGTCAAGTACCCCTTCTGCACTTGACTCTCAGTGGTAGCTGTTGATGAGCAGTCAAAGCCCCTCTCGGGTGGAAGTGTAGATACAGGTAAGTGAGCACAACTCATAACTCAAAGGACACACAGTATGAACAATAAATCAATGTCCAGTTCAAAACTTACTTTTATAAGAAAAAAATGTATTTTATTTCTAACTCTACACATTAAAAGGAATAACGACATTCACGAGCAATAACATAATCCCCTTGATGTTGGGGCTCTAGCAGTTGTCAAGAAAATCCCCGTCCCACTCTCTTTCTTATAATGTGGTCGGGGTTATGCCCCATTCACTGGTGGCCGCATCCAGGGAATGCTTACTAGTAAGCCGTACTCAAGAGTTCCCGTTTGACTCCTTAGTAATTAGTCAAAAGTGTTGATGGTGCTGCAGCCACCGTTAGCAGCGAGTCCCTCTGGCCCCACAGGCCCAGTTCCAGTCTTACCCACTCCGGCGGTCTGCAAGTATTCAGCAGTACAGCGAGTGCCCGCTCCGTTCGTTCCAGCGATTAGAGCTGCTCCCGCTCAGCTAACATGAGGTAAATTACTCTTCCGTGGGGGGGAGGTGGAGAAGAGCGGTAATCTGATCCTCTGGCTCCCAACTGGAACCCAGGTAGAGTGTGACATCTTTGGCGTCATCCTTCCAGTCCTTGGGGAATCAGTCAAGGACAGACCACGGTGTGCGGACTTTACCTACTAGTCACAGCCACAATTTTCCCGCCCAGGCAACGACCTGCATGTGGTACCGGCCGCCCCTCCTGGCGTACGGGGTTGCTGCAATACTATCCTTCTCAGCGCAGACCCTTCCAGTGGAATTGCTATCACCACGGCAACCCCTCCTAGCATAAGGGGTCACCGATAATTATGGACGCAAGTCTCAATGCTCTTAGCCCAATAAGTTCAACAGTGGCCCCCACGGGTATACGTGGTCACGGCAAAGAGGCAATGCGGGCCTGGTGCTTCCCACACAGCTCAAATCACGGCAGCCCTCTCCTTGCATACAGAGGTCACTGGAGCGTTCCTGCTCACAGGCAGCAACCAGATCGATGCGCAGCCGTTCTCCTCACACAGGAAGTCCTCTTGGTAGGGCTCCCCACTGGACCTCGCTCCCGCCAAAGCTCTCCCCCTACTCACAGGACAAGCTGCTCAAGGCAAGCAAGCAAATGCTGGTGCTCCAGGCTCTAAGGGAGGTGATCTTGGTTCCCTGGGTGATGTCCCCATACCCAACAAGAAGACTAGCAGGACTTTGCCCCCAGTCCTGGTCACAGGCAGAAGTCTTTCAGAGCTTCTGCTTCTCACACAGCTTTTCTGGCTACTTGGCAGACAACAAGGTTTTGGGTCTCAACATACCCTTCTTATAGTCTTTTTCCAGACACCAAATAGGGTCTGAGTCTTTGAAGTTTTATGTTGGGGTTCTGCTTCTGTAAATGTTTCCTTTTCTTCTTTTCCCTTGAAAGTAACTCTTTCACAGCAGGCAAGTCTCCAAAGCTGTTTGACCCACAACACATTTCCTGGGAGTGACCAGAGTTCACACCTGGATGTCAGCCACAGTGATATGTGCATCAAAGGTTAAGCCCAGGCTCTCAGCCCTATTCTTTATGATTCTTTTATCAGCCCTATCGCCTTCCTGAAATGCTTCAAAGCCCCTTCCATGTGATCTATCACTGAATCAAAGAGCAACTATTTAAAGTGTAAAGGGGGAGTCTCTTCCTATTTTCCTCCAGTGTGTGTACCAACCAGCTCGCAGAAATGCAGCATTACACAATCTGTCTCATTTTCTTCGCCAGGCAGGCCTGGGCTTCCCAAAATGGTACCCATGGTCCTCCATTTTATGTAGCATTGCAGGCATACTTGCACTCTGTGTACTTTCACACTACACGTACTCTCCAGTACTGTTAGCTCGATGCATTTTTCCACTACAGACACACATACATTCAGCACACACATTCAGTCTGTGCGCACTGTTCAGTACTGTAGCTTTTCTGTATTGTACCAGGGTGTTCTACTTGCAAACACACACACTGCCAGCACACACAGTCACCATGTGCGCACTGCACAACACTTCACTCTCCATGTATTTTACTTAACGCAAGCACGCATACACCCAGCAATGCTTTTATTGTGCACGCACTACACAGCACTACATCTCTCCTGTAATGTCTGCCTCGCAGGTATACATACACCTAGTACATTTACTAACCACGCATATCTTACACCGTACTTTTCTATTCCAGTACTGTATCCTTCCCAAGTAAACATGCATCCAGCGCAGAGACACTACTCCTACGCTGCGCAGCACTCCACATCTACCTGATATAGGCCAAGGGTAGTAAGCACACAGTAGCAGAACTTTTAAAAAGATGAATGAGCCTGTAGGCCTTACTCCAGTGACAGAGAGTAAAAAGGAACTGTTCATTACTACTGATCACTGCATGGTATGCTACCACCGCCACACTTGTGGCTTAACTCTTGGTGAAGGAGGTAGCCTTCCACCATTATGAGGGTAGCGCCTTGGGCGCCCCTCCAGGTGCAACAAGACTGCAATCCGTGAGACAGGCCTATGTAATGGCACACACTCATGATCCATGTTTACCTATGACACAAAAATCAGCATTAGGGATCCAGACAAAAGTACATCTGGGGACTCAGGGTAGGGGTACATTTCTTTTACCATGCAGAGGACTTTTCCATCCCAACAATCTCAGTACCGCTTTTTTTTTGCAGACCTGGGTTTGAATCTGGAGATCATTCGCATACACATAATGGGTTTTGCTTGGTTAGGAAGTGGGCTGGAGGGAGGGCACCGCGCACAGTACATAATAGTGTGCCTTCTCAACTACAGAGACAGGGATACTGCCCTTCGACTAGCACGTGAGAAAGGTCCCCTCAGACACCAGGGTGCCAACATTTCGCTCTTCCCCGATTTCACTCCTCTGGTGCAGAAGGCCAGATGAAAATTCAGCGACGTCAAAAACACCCTCCGTAAGTTGGGTATCCGATATGCCATGCTGTACCCAGCGCGCCTGTGGGTGGAACATAAAGGCCACACCAAAATCATGGATACCCCCGTGGATGAGGCTGCGTTTTGTAGGGCGATCCGTGCGGGGTCCCCCTCGTCTCAGCAATCCTCGCCTGCACACCCAGAACATTCAAGACACTAACCTTCCGCGGCCCGCAACACTACGACTTGATGAGAACTGTCCCAGGTGATTTGTGGTCCTCCTGCTGGTATGGCTGAGATTTCCACTATGTAAAGACAGTATCTATGGTTCAGTGCTTGGTTCACATAATTATTCTCTATTAGCGGTTGTTTACACACTGCATTATAAACCTAATTTCAGATGGGCCGTCGGAGGCCGAGTTGCTGTTAAGCCCCTATGGTGAACACCAAATGTTGTGTATTGGGAATATTTTTTCTATTTTCTTGCTTGATTAGTCTGCTTGGGTTTTGCTGGATGACGTTTAATCTGGTGTGGGTGGGGGGAAGGATTCATGGGGAATTGTTAATTTTTGTTAGAAGTTCAATTGTCTTTTATTGCCTTATGCTACAACACATATCACCGATTGCACGCCATCACACAATCTCCCATACACGGTCTCCTCACATTTCAAGATGTGAACAGCTCCCGCAATGACCAGAATAATTGATCTCCCTATTATATCATGGAATATTCGTGGCATTAACAACCCGCAGAAAGGAAAGCAGGTACTCTCCTATTTGAATAGAAATGATATCAAGATTGCTTTCTTACAAGAGACCCGCCTATCCCCCCGAACTGACCCTGTCTTTGCCAAACAATGGGGCTCCCATAGGTAATTCTCATGTTACAGTTCCTATTCCCGAGGCACCTGCATACTGACCAATAAAAGCGTCCCGTTCCTCCAAAGTGCCAGCCACTCAGACCCGACTGGCTGTTACCTGCTCCTGCAGGGTACTAGCAGACAAAAGTATCTTATTGGTAAACATTTATGCCCTAGCATCGACTACCCTGATTTTTTTCAGCACTTATATGCCCGGCTGGACGGCTTTGAGGTAGACCATTTATTATTGGGAGGCGACCTTAATATGCTCCATTGCTTACACACAGCCTCAACTAGTACACAACCTACCGATAAGCCTCGGGCTAGAGAGGTATTTAGGCAAATCACGGACACGTACTCTTTACTAGATGCATGGTGTGCCCTCTACCCACACATTCCCGGGTTTACATTATACTCCTCCCCCCATTCAATCTGGACCAGGCTGGACTACTGGTTCCTGTCAGCAAGTTTCCATCTATGGATCTCCGACATTGCGGTCCTCCCCCAGACACTGTCAGACCATAGCCCAGTCTTGCTTAAATTAAAGATCCCATACGGCTGTCCCACTGCCTATAGCTGAAGGTTTCGAGGAGAAGCTTTACAGGGCTGAGTATTCCCCAGCGAATTACTAACCTACCTAACAGAATATTCACTCTGAATACAGGCACGGTATCCACGCGGGCCACTTGGGGGAAGCCTTTAAGGCGTACATTCGCGGAGTGTATATCTCCAAACATGCAGGCATACTTCACGACATTCACACCAACTGCAACGAGTCGAGGATGCACAGCGACACTTGGAGCAAGCGGCGCTGGATGAGGGTGCGGCCCGGTTACATCAGCGCTCGGTTGTCCTGGCAGAATTCTGCGATTTTGCAGACAGGGAGATCGCATACCTGGGCAAACATGCCAGGGCCTGCCATTATGGGGAATGAGAACAACCTGGCCGCACCTTATCTCGTTTACTGTGTTCAAACAGGCAACAAAATTACACAGCCGGGCTCCGCTCTAACTCAGGAACCACTATCACAGGTGGAGAAAATATCCTTTATGAATTTCAGAGATACTATTGGGAGTTGTATGCCTCCCATGTCACAGAAACCCCTCAGAGATCACCACATATCTTGAGGAGATCGCAATGATTTGGCTATCGAATGGCCAACAGGAGTTTCTTAGTGTACCTCTCACCTTGGAGGAGGTGACGCAGCTATCACTGCGCTGGATGGAACTAAGACACCGGGATTAGACGGCTTGACGGAGCTTTCTATAAAGCTTTCAAGCAACAGCTGGCTCCGCAGCTCCTTGCACTATACAACGAGTCGCTAACAACAGGCAAGTTACTACCCACACTTCGCGAGGCAGTTCTGACGATATTTCTGAAACCGGGTAAAGATCCCAGTCGATGTGCCTCTTACCGCCCCCTATCCTTGTTAAACTTAGATAATAACATTTTAGCAAAAATACTTGCCACTAGACTCGCTCTGTTGATGGAGCAGATCAACTCCCCAGCCCAGTCTGGCTTCGTACCACATCGCTTGATGTCATTCAATCTCCGCACCATATTCGCAGTGCTCAATAAAGTTGCCCCTGCTACACTGGCGGTTGTGGCCCTGTTGGATGCCCGAGAAGGCATTCAACTCACTCGAATGACCATTTTTGAGAGCTGTCCTTGGTAAGCTTGGTATTCTCTCCCTTCCGCCCCCCCCTGTTTCTTGCATTAATCATGCTCTTATATACTAAACCAACAGCACGCCTCCGGGTAAACAGTGCACTTACTGATGCGTTCCCTGTGCTGATGGGCACCAGGCAGGGTTGCCCGTTATCCCCTCTCCTTTTCATAATCACGATGGACCCGGTGGTCTGAGCACTGCAAGATTGGCACTCACACCACAGACTACAACTAACACACGGCCCTCTATTGCTATCTCTATATGCAGATGACATTCTGCTATTCATTAGACATCCGCAGGACAATCTACCCCCAATCATGCAGGAGATAGCGAGATACGTCGACCTCTCAGGACTCCGCATTAACTGGACGAAATCAGACCTTTTCCTGCTAACAGATGCCGCCCAACCATCACCAGCGGGTCAACCCCTCAAATGGGCCAAAGATGGCACCAAATACCTGGGTATCCACCTCCATAGAAACAGAGATCAGATCCTTCAGCGCAATTACGGCCCCGCAATGGCAGTCCTTACAGCACAAGTAGAACGATGGATCAGCCTGCCCTTCTCTATGGCAGGATGAGTGGCCATTATTAAGATGGTGGTACTATCATGCTTTCTAAATCTTTTCACCAACATCCCTATTCTGTTGCCCCAGACCTTCTTCCGCACCCTGCGTGGCATTCTTCTACGCCTAATATGGGCCGGGGGCCGCCCACGGATCCGCTGGGATACCCTGACTCTCCCTTACGCATGTGGGGGCCTCGGAGTTCCAGATCTGGCAGCCCAATGGCACTACACCTACCGCTGGTATCATCCAGACGTCCGCATTCCATACACTCGCCCCAAGCGCGCCCAATTGGACGGACTCTTGCACTCACAGATCTTACCCAAGGGCATACCGCTGGAGATTAGAGATGTCTAGAGTGTCTCTAGGACTTGCTGGGCCTGGCGTAGGTTGCGGCGCATGCTGGGTGGAGGACCCCTTTACTGTAATGCTTTTCCCCTCCAAGATAACCCATGGCTCCCACTCACACGAAAGGCACTGGTCAAACGTACACTTGACCGACACTCTCTATTCACTACAGGCGACCTGTTTCCAGATGGTCACGTCCTACACCTGACAGACAACACACAAATACAAGCCATTCCCTACATGGAACTCTTTATTTTCGGAGCCTCCAGAATACTTTAAGGTCTCTTATACCCTCCTACCCGCTCCCCCCTGACGATTTCCCGCCCCTGACAATGCTAATCACGGCCACGGACAAAGGACATATGACATCTTGACTTTATCATTCATGTATTGCCCTGAAACCGGACACAACCGCACGGGTGCGGGAGTCTGGGAGGTGGAGCTGGGGATCTCGCTCACGGATCAGATATGGAACAACTGTTGTGTGAAAACACAGCGCATGTCCATCAACCAAAGACACAAACTGTTACATTTCAAATACAAACACCAATACTACCTTTCTCCATTAGATATCGCTAAACTTGATCACACCAGATCCGACAGATGCCTAAAACGCCATGCTCCAGGAGTGGACTTTGCTCATTTATCTTGGACATGCCCGGTGGTAGCCGCCTACTGGGAGGCTGTATACGCACACATCTCCGCCATGATCAAAAACATAATGACCCCGTGGTCGCCCTACTTGGCTATACACAAAATGTACCCCACACATTTTGTCGCCATGTATTGCCCTGAAACCGGACACAACCGCACGGGTGCGGGAGTCTGGGAGGTGGAGCTGGGGATCTCGCTCACGGATCAGATATGGAACAACTGTTGTGTGAAAACACAGCGCATGTCCATCAACCAAAGACACAAACTGTTACATTTCAAATACAAACACCAATACTACCTTTCTCCATTAGATATCGCTAAACTTGATCACACCAGATCCGACAGATGCCTAAAACGCCATGCTCCAGGAGTGGACTTTGCTCATTTATCTTGGACATGCCCGGTGGTAGCCGCCTACTGGGAGGCTGTATACGCACACATCTCCGCCATGATCAAAAACATAATGACCCCGTGGTCGCCCTACTTGGCTATACACAAAATGTACCCCACACATTTTGTCGCCTTGTAACCATGGCGTTATTACTAGGTAAGAGGGAGATAGCTTTACTTTGGAGAAGTGTCAGACCACCCACCCCTACAGATTGGCTGGAGAATAGGAGCAGATGTGAGAGTGTAGGGGAGGACTATGCCAGACTGCAACCCCCTGCATCCTGCCCCAAAGATATCTGGATGCCCTTACGCACGTACCTCCATACCCTACAACAAGACACTAATGATTGATTCCTCTCCCTATTCCACTCACTAATGAGCGCCCTCTCTCTTTCTAGACCCCCACATGAATAGACACCATACCCAATGTGGCCTGTCATTTTGTGATTGTATGTGATGACTCAGACACCTTGAGCAGATACTACCTTTGGAGACTGGATGATATGATCAGCTGATATTATGCAATTGTTGAATGCTTTCTTGTTTGCACTTAAAATTCAATAAAGACCATTTAAAAAAAGGAAGTGGGCTGGAGGTGCTATGGGTGCATAGAAGAAGGTTTACCCACTAGCAACATGTAGGCGAGGTTGCAAGAAACACTGGAAATTATTATAACATGCAACCCAGTCTGACCTTGTGACTGTGGCATGAGAGGAATGATTTGAACCACTTCAGTACAATCTCTCAGATTACAAACACATGCTCTAAGACAATATCAAAAGAATGAAAACACTCTGTTTCACATGGAGGAACCTCATCACTACAGTTAATAGCACCTTTTATGTCAACCATCAACATTTGGAACAGGAGCAAGATCTGCAGCAGTGCAATACCAAATACACTCACATCTGATTCAAATGACAACTGCAATGCCATCAATCATGTCTTTACCAATAAAATACCTAAAAAAACTTAAATATCATAACCACAACACTGAGCAAGGTGCCACCATTCCACAGAGCAACATACCAATGTGCACCTACATAAAAAAGGTTAAACATACAGATCTTTTCAGTATCATGAACACCCTGAAAATCACTACATGAGTACATCTTACCAATCTCCAGAATAAATACTTTCTGCAGGGAAGCTCTCACATCTCTCAATAACAGATACGCATCAATGCTCTCAAAATTAGGCAGCTTATATCACTATTGAAAAAGGAAGACCTCACCCCTTAATGACCCACCACAAATCTACCTTCCTCGAACATGTAACTTAGAAAACAGTTACTGTACATCTTTAAAGTATTCAATATTGACTCTCAGCTGCACGATTAGGAACCAGTTTCAGCCCAGGCTGCAATACAGAAAGAACAAATACCCATGTCATGATATCACAATTCTCATGATAGACAGTGGCTAACACTGCCTTTTGCTCTTTTTTGAATTTACAGATGCCTTCAAGGCCATCAACCACCAAGCCCTGATCATCAGGTCATCATTCGTGGGTTATGACAACATTGTACCACTCTAGTTCTATCCCTTACTCGCAGACCAGTGCTAATGAGTCCAGGTGGACACCTCCAGATCTCAGCGACTACAAGTGTCTTGTAGAAATTCCAAGCGATCCAGCTAAGCATTCAGACTCTACATGGAGCCTCTTGCAGTCCTCCAGGTCAACCACAGAATCAAGGTCCACCAGTAAACTGAAAAGAAGAAAGCCTATCAGAAACTTTCAAACTTGAAAAAATAGTGTAAAAGAAAAAACAAGAGAGAGGCCGTTTTAAGCTACAATCCAGGTCTGCAGCAACATCTCACCACATTTTAAGGTCACCCCTTCATTCTTCTCTTCAAGAAGCATTTCACCAGCTATCAATAGGGAAACAAAGACAAGGCCCAGTTCTATCTGTCCATGGGGGGTATGTGTGGTGAAGAGAACACCTCTTTCTCTTCCTCTGTTTTTTTAACAGGTGATGAGCTATTTGTAGTCCCAATTATGAATATTCCTGCTGACCCGTGAATAATCCAGATTTTGGACAGTATCTTTCTTTCATGGACCCAGGCCCTAGGTCTTACTAAGTGAAAGTCTTTGGAAAAATATATATATATATTTTTGTTATGAGTGGATTTGGTCTTTGTTTTATTGGGGCAACTTTGCTAACTGTGCTTGCTCTGGCAGGTATTAATTTGACCCACGATGTTTGCAAGGAGATCTGACGACTAAAACATCCCACCAGGGACAGCATGACGAAATGTTTCTTCGTGACTAGAGAAAACTAAAATTTGAATAGGTTTGGGGGAATTTACTAGGATAGTTGAGTGGAACAAAGAGAGAGTAAACGTTTAAGATGCTCCACCTCAGCACTTGCCACACCTGGTCACACACTGGCTCATAGACAGAGATGAACAAAGTCTCCGGACATACAACTAGCTCATTGTTTGGTGCTTGGAAGTGCTCCAGTCCTACAACCTGCAGAAAGTGATGAAGGCATCTGCATGCACAGTATATTCGATTTCAAAATAGCTAGAGAACTAAAGAGTATAATGTAGTGGTAGGTAAATTTTGGACATAATTTACCACTAGATACTACTCAAGGGATTAAATATGCACTAGCGGGCAAATGAAATTTAGGCACAACATTAGACTTAAGTAACCGTTTAAGTCAATGATTGGTGAAAAGTGATAGAAAAGACATTGTTACAAGTCTTACGAAGGGCAAAGGTCTGGCACTCAGCTGTGTGAGAAAAGGACTTGCTCTTCTACAACCAGAGGTGAGGCCTTCTGAACAAAGTAAACTTACATTCATAATTATGTCCTTAAGTAAGATTAATCTAAGCAGAAGCAGATGGCTTAGTGTACCTGATTCAGATGTGATGAAGCTGAACAGTCAGACCGATAGGTTGGCTACTCTTGCTCACATCAGTGAAAAGTCTCAAAGTTGGGGGGGCGGAGCTTGCTCGCAACCAAGATGGCCGCTTGAGCCTTTAGCTCCGTAGCGTCGTCCCAAACTCCGACAATTATCCGGCATTATTGCACTAATTCCTCGGCTGCTCTGTCGAGATCTGACAACCGGAGCAAACTGGGAATGCGGGGAGCGAACTCTGGCTCCTCTACGTCCAGCTACGACCGAAGTGTGAGCCTCCGAAGCCGGCCCGCCCTGTAGGCCGGAAGCCCCGGACTTGAGTGAGCAGAAGCGCCGGGGGCGCGGAGGTGCGGCCAGGGACGTGGTTGGTGCTGCGGTGGCCTGGGCGATAAGAGGCGGCCTGCGCTCGGACACACGGCGGAGCTACGAGGGACGCCTGGACATCCGACGAGACAGCTGAGGGGCGAGGGAGCAAGAGCTCACAGGCGGCTGAGAGGAGCGTCGGGCAGCCCCGGCGTGAGAGGCGCTGCAGCGGCAGGCTCCTGCGGGCCTAATTGCGGGGGCGCCCCACATGGCCTGAAGCCTTGGGACACATGCAGCTGCCTGGGAGGTAGAGAACTGGGGAGCCGTAGATTGGGGCTCACGTCATCCCGGGACTGCGCCGGCGGAGCTAGGCGCCATCGGCTTGATTCAAGGTGGCAACGCGGTGGTGGAGGCCGGTGAGTGCGGTGCCTGAGCTGGTAGTGCCAACGGCAGTGGGCGACACCACTGGAGAGCGAGCTGCGGGACCACTGTGGGGTGGCCCCCTCTTGGTCGAAGGAGCACTGGGTGACTGCTGGAGTACCCCGGGCCAAAACCTGAATAAGATTACACGTGAGAGCCAGTGTGGGCGAGCTGTGGTCCAGGAGCCCTTCTCGGTATGGAACTGAGCGCCTTCTATGCTGGAACTGGGAGATACTAACGGGCTGCGTAGGAGCGCTCAGGGAAGAGTGACGGCATCGCCAATTGGAGATTGCACCCTGATTAGGGTGAGTGGACTCCCGAGGTAGATTGAGGGCTGTGCTCCTGCGCCAGAGTTGAGCTGCGTGTGAGCGCGAAGTGGAGTAGATCCTCGCTCTCACCTGGTCTTGGGGGCTGCTGGCTGACGCGAACGGCAGTAGTGGGGTTTCCATCGGACGCACCCGGTGCGGAATCTGGGGGCGGTGGTGGTTCGTGACCCCAGCTAGCGGACCCTGCTGACGGCAAGGATGGGCAGGGTAGATAAAGCGCAGCCCAAGCTCACTTTCGACAAAAAGCGATCCAAGTCACATGACGCCGCCATGGAGGAGGCGGCCGGGAATCCTGCCCCAACCACTGAAGACCCGAACCCTGATTTGCGTGGCATGCTCCGGGCTATGGAGAAGAACTTACAAAGCGGTATCGCCTCCCTGGGTACGAAAATGGATGCACTTTCATATAGGATGGATAGGATGGGAGAGCGCCTAGACAAACATGCTGAACGACTGGACATGTCAGAGCGCAGGCTCACGGAGGTGGAGGAGGCGCATACCACGCTGGACACTGAACAGACGCAACTCGGGAGAGCCCTGCGGGCCCTTCAGGACAAAACCGAGGACTTGGAGGCGCGCTCTCGGCGCTGTAATCTTAGGATCACGGGCCTACCGGAGTCCACGCAGACCGGTGATATGGAGCAATTCACAGAGAGGCTGTTGGTGGCGCTGCTGGGAGAGGGGGCTTCTCCCCTATGTTTGTGGTGGAGAGAGCCGACCGCTCCCTGGGACCTCGCCCGCCCCCGGGGGCGCCGCCGCGTCCGATAATCGCCAAATTGCTCAATTATCGGGACAGGGATGTTGCTCTGCGCCTGGCAAGGGAGAAACAGACTTAATGTATGAGGGATCCGCGATCTCTCTGTTTCCGGACTTCACTCTACGAGTACAGGAGGCCCGCCGCCAATTTATCCCGATGAAAAAGCAGCTTCGCGAAATGAGCATAGACTATGCAATGTTGTATCCTGCCAAACTACGGGTCAATAGACAGGGTCGCTCTCACATCTTTACAGATCCACAAGCCCTCCAGAAAGCCCTGAAGAGTTGGACTGCGGAACAGCGGCATAGCCCGATGCGCCACCTGCCAGATGAGGCGGCAGGGGGTTCCCTGGAGGAACAAGATTGAACTGAGCGAACTGCTGGTGGTCGATAAGTATAATATGTGGCTGATACAATGTAGAGCGGGGGTGGTTTCGGGGAGGAGCTTGGGCATTGCTGCATGAGGTTAACGGGGGCCTCCTCACTTTTTGCGCTGCAGGGGGTCCTCCTGGCTCCTCTTGGGGCCGCTTTGGGACCGGGGAGGGGGGGCGGGTCCCCCTGACAAAGCGTAATGGGCAGATTGGGTGCGCCAAGCGGGTGGTCTGGGCGGCAACACGAGCGCTGGTCAGGCAGAGCCTCATAATGTGTGATTGGCGAGGTAGGCAGCTGATTGTTGGATGTTGGGGGAAGGCGTTGCCTTCGTCTGCTATGCGCAATTAGATGGCCATTGGCCTAGTAATTTGCGATGCTGTCTGGTGTAGGAGGAAGAGTGCCAAAAGGGACGACGCGCAGGAGGTGGGGCTGATCTCGATGTTTTTCTTGTTCTCCTAGGTGGTTGAGCAACCTCTGCCTGCGCGTGAAACACACAAGGGGGGAATCATTTTGACTAGGGGGCGGAGGGAGGGTCGAATGGGGCGCACCTGTGGGATGCTTAGCGATCAAGTTGGGGGTGGTCAGCTGTGGGAGGAGGGGGAGAGGGGTGGGTCCAGATTTGTATTTCGGGTTGTTTTTGGATTTAAGAAGACCACTACATGGTGTGCATGCTACCGGCCGTTTGCTAAGGTCAGGACAGACTAAAGGCTATGATAATACCGATGGCGGGCCCGGCTGAAGGTGATACGCTGAAGGCGGTGGGCTCCCTCCGCGCACTGACATGGAACGTGAGGGGGCTTAACGACCATCGTAAACTGCGTAAGGTGTTAAATTATCTGGTCAGGCAGAACATTGACGTGGCCCTGTTAAAGGAAACTCATCTCCCACTGCATAGTGCTCTGTTGCGTTTTAGAGGTTTGCGGGGCAACATAAATGTTGCAGGCTTTACTACACATGCCCGAGGGGTGATGACATGGGTTAATCCTAGGTCGGCATAGACATTGGAGCAGCTGGAAGCAGACAAGGACGGTCGCTTTGTGATATCTCGGTGCCGGGGCAGGGGCCTCGAAGTACTCATAACCAACGTTTACGGACCTAACTATGACTGTCCAGGGTTTTATACGACACTGGCGGGCGCGGTAGGCAGATATCCAGATGCGCAGCTCCTCTGGGGGGGGGGGGGATTTTAACCTGGTGAGGGACCCCGATCTGGACAGGTCAGGGGGCCCGTGTAGGCGCCCATCTGCGGCGGCTCGGGCGCTAGAGAGCGCTATGACGTGTATGGCTCTCAGCGACGTGTGGCGCAGCGCAACCCGGACAGGGGAGGATATACACAATATTCTGCCTATTATAATCTACATACACGAATAGATTACTGGTTGGCCTCTTCGTCCGTGGCGCCGCATGTACGGGAGTGTCTGATACTTCCGCGCACCCTCTCGGATCACTCGCCGCTGTTGCTGGTTCTGGAGACGCCCAGGAAGGTGATCCCACCTTTCACGTGGCGGTTCCCCCCTTACTCTTTACTTGATCCTCTTTTCAAAGAGGAACTGGCGGAAGCCATAGAAACCTTTTTCCAGCTTAATGTGGGCTCAGTGGACAGCTTCCAGACGGTTTGGGAAACCTTTAAAGTCTATATTCGGGGGTGGCTATGGCCAAACACTCGGGGGTACTCCGCTCTATCCGGCGGAGATTGACAGACCTAGAAAAACAGTTAGGGTCACTGGAGCAGCGCCAACTAGTCAGTGAAGACGCGGCTGTCGCGACAGAAATACGTGATTTGCTAGGAGAATACCAGGAAGCCGCGGATAGTGAGGTTAAACACTTAGGTAAATACGCCACGGCCAGAGTTTATGGTGAGGGGGGACAGGCCTGGTTCCGTACTGGCGCAGATTTTGAAGGCTAAGCGCGGCAAAACTTTGATAACGGCACTTAAGTCAGAGGACGGTGAGACGCTCACAGACGAATCGGCCATTGCGGATAGGTTCAAGCGATACTATGCAACGCTATACTCCTCCCGCTCCTCAGGCTCAGAAGAGGAAATCCTAAATTATTTGGAGCATATTAAGTTGCCATTCCTTACTAACGACCACCGGGAGTTTCTAATGCGACCTATAGAAAGGGACGAATTAGTCTTAGCCTTGGCGGGGATGAAGACAGCTAGCGCCCCCGGGGCGGATGGCCTGACAGTGGGTTTCTATAAAGCCTTTATGGACTTACTGCTCCCGCACCTTACTACGCTTTTTGAAGACATGTGTGTATCGGGCACAATGCCGCAGTCAATGAGGGAAGCGATTATTGTGGCCATCCCTAAACTCGGTAAACCGCTAGATGAGTGTGGGTCTTACCGCCCTCTCTCCCTACTCAACGTAGATACGAAGCTATTCGCTAAGATACTTGCAAACCGTTTGGCTCCCCTGGCTCCGAACTTGGTGGCTCCGGAACAAGCCGGATTTATCCCCGATAGGAACCTCACATATAATCTCCGGACTGTGTTTGGCACCATCCAACATGTCAAGCAGGACGTGAAGGCGGCCGCGGTCTTTCTCGACATGGAGAAGGCCTTCGACTCTGTCGAATGGCCCTTCATGCACCAGGTGCTGTCGAGGATGGGTTTGGGATCAGTCTTTTTGCAGCTCATCGGGGTACTGTACAACGCCCCTAGGGCGCGTATACGTATAGGCGACTTGGTTACGGATCCCATCGCCATATTTAGAGGGACGCGCCAAGGCTGCCCATTGTCCCCTATTTTATATGCTCTGGTTGCTGAGCCGCTTGCGTGCGCATTACGGGAGTATCATAGCAATAAAGGTATCCGGTTTCCGAATTACGAGATTGTTGTGTCCACCTACGCAGATGACACGCTCTTGTATGTCCGCGATCCAGAGAGCAACCTCTCTTCGGTTCTCAGAGAGGTAGTGCACTTTGGAGCGTTGTCCGGCCTGCGGGTTAATTGGTCCAAATCCGTAATCTTCCCGCTTACCCCAGTCACGACTCGCTTTGAGGCGGACTACCCTTTGTTGTGGTCCACGGAGGCGATCCGTTACCTGGGAATACGCCTGCACACGGACCCGGAAATTGTGTTCCGAGAGAACTATGGAGTGGCAGTTAACAAGCTGGAGGAGGCGGTGGAGGCATGGATCCGGCTACCGTTGTCCCTACTAGGCCGGGTGTTCATCATGAAGATGGTGGTACTGCCCCGCTTCCTGTTCCTTTTTACAAATATCCCCATTGTATTGCTGAGCTCCTTCTTCCTTAGAGTCAACAAGTCGTTGATAAGGCTGGCATGGGCTGGGGGGCACGCGCGGGTTCAGTGGCGGATCCTCACCCTGCCGTACCACATGGGGGGACTGGGCGCGCCGGATTTGAACTTATATTATAGGGCGGCACAAAGTGCGCTAGCTTATTACTGGATACACGGCCAGCCAGAAATACCGTTCCTTCGGCTGGAAAAGCTTTTTGCGGATACACTTCCGCTCCCAGCCACGATCTTTGATCCAGCGGATACTGGACTCCATAGGTTCGATTCGCCACGCTTGGCATCACTTATTGCACCTGCGAGCGGGTCGCTGCTGTACTCCCCGGCTATGCCATTGGAGTGGGCCCGTTGGTTAGCCCCATGCCAGGATGGAGGGGTTCTAAGGGCGCTTCGTACTATGAACATAACGACTGCGGGGGATCTCTTTCAGGACGGTGTGGTTAGAACTTGGGAGGAAGTTCAGGGAGATACAGCACCTAGTAATTTGCTACAACGTTTTCAGTTTTACAGAGTGAGGAGAGCGCTGCGTGACTTGCTGGGAGAGGACATGCAAGAACTCCCTGAGATGCCGGAGCTGTCTTATATTATAACTGCTGAGACGCCGCGTAAGGTGGTCTCTCATTTATATAAGCTAGCAATGTCGCATAGGGCGAATTCTTATACTAAGGCCAGACTGGCCTGTCAACATGACTTGCAAATCACTATAGACGATTCAATGTGGACTTACTGTTGCATTAACACGCGCCGCATATCGTTACATGGCCGGCACAGATTAATACATTTTAAATTTGTGAATAGAGTGTACTATACCCCTGAGCGGCTACACCGGTATGGCCTGAGGGAGGACTCACATTGTGACCGCTGCCATGCTCAAAATGCAGACTTTATGCACTTGGCCTGGTCTTGTGTGGGGGTCTATAAGTTCTGGGAGGCGGTCTTTCTGGAACTGGGCACTATCACTGAGACTGAGCTTTCTCCGGATCCGGCGTTGGCCCTGTTGGGCTATTCTAGGGAGCTCCTTAGGGCAATACGCAGAATGGTGGACATGGGCCTACTTGTGGCGCGACGGAGGGTAGCGATGTGCTGGTTAAGGGGCCCTACGCCCAATGGTCCCACGACATGCTATATTGCAGCACACAGTCCGAGAATTTCAGCGAACTGCTTCCACCACGAAACAGACCTAAGAATTTTTGGGGGCTATATACAACATATCTGCTTGGTAAGACGACGGTGCCTGGGGCGTGTCTCCTGGGGAGCAGTCCTCCGCCTCCGCTACGTAACTGCTTGTACAGGGGGTATGTCCCATGGTGAGTCCCTGGCTGTGTTGTCGGGATGTTGTCCTTGGCAGATGGGCGCGCAGTATGACTGAAGGAGAGAAGGGTTGTGCCTGATGTCTATTGGCATGAGGGATTTTGTTATTGTCTGCTGCCTTTCAGTGTTTCTCCTGATTTCCATTAGCACTCACACTAATCACATCTGGCCTATAGGGGTTCATTTCTTTACGGACCGAAGTAAACGGTGGTGATAATATGTCTTGACACTTTAGTATATACCTGGTATTCTGGGGTTATAGTGGCATTCTCTCATTTGGTTCCTATACGCTGCCTGCCCCCTGGGTTGTTGGCTAAAAGGCTGTGTTCAATGTTTGCTATCGACATGCTGCCGGCCCCAGGGTTGTAGGCACGAAAGCTGTGTTGGTCAGTAGAACTTTTGTAATAAAGAAAAGTTAAAAAAAAAAAAGTGTCAAAGTTCCTAGAAAGTGCTGGTACAGGGGGAATGCTATGAAGATTAAAAGGCATAAATCGGCTTGGATCGGAAAGGGGACATGGTAGGCTTCCATGTTTGGACTGTGACAAGGAAAACAACTCCCATTTCATGAAAGCTTGTCCTGTTTAGAATATGTGACATATCTTCTGGATTTCTTCTAACTGTGAGGAAGTTATTTGACGCAATCCACAGTTAATCTATTTTTGTAATTGTAAGAAAATTATTTGGGGAAAAACCCCCATAAAACTGTAGGAGTGAAATACCCTGCCACATGCTAGACACAAGCATGTATGGAAGATTAAAAATCCACCTTAAAATCTGAACGTCTTTAAAAATATAAATAATAAAGTTATCATATTAGCAGGAAAAGGTGGAAACATTTCAAGAAAGGGCATGCATGGTCTCGGCACAATAGTTTCTAAAACAACATAAGACCTACTTCACCAAGGGTCATGCAAAAATTGCGTTAACACAAACACTACCGCCTATGAGTTAACGAGTTAAATCAGAGCGGAAGCGGACTGTCTGCACACCCAGGGTCTTTAGTAGAGGTTTAAGCCCATGTGACTGTCCTAGGGCTGGAGGAGTAAGGACAGAAGAAGAATAAGCACAGCTTATCCACTTTCACAGTGGGGTAGATGGGACAATGTTGAGTAATTGCTAGACCCCATTGGTGGCCCAAATAATTCAATGGGACAATTCTGTTTCTTAATTTGAGATAAAGAGATCTAGAAAGTTCTGAAACAATTGAGTCTAGACATTGTTCATATGTCGAAATGAATTTCCTTAAAGTGGAGCTCCTGTTTAAAGAACCATTCGTATGTTTTGCAACCATGGAGTCCCAGAAATGGTTCTCAAAACTGAGTTTATTTTATTGTGTTTGTAGACTTATTTTCTTGAAGTTCTTGTACATTGATCTCTGCAAGTCACTGCAAAGGAATTCTTTCCTATAACCACCTCAAGACACTAAATGCACTGGTATCAGAACAGCACTCATCCAGTCACCAAATGGCACGTATTGTCACCAAAAGAACAAAATAGGAAGTTGAATGTTTGGATTGTCTGATCACAAACCTCTCTCATTTCGACCAAACTATCTTTCGACAGGGGAAGTAGGATTGCCACCCGGCTGTTTTTTTACTGGCAGGACCAGTATTTTACTGTGCAGACCGGTAAAAAAACATTAGGAAATGACCTAAAGCTGGTATTTTTCCTCTTATCAGAACATACTTTATACAGCAAATTCAAGAATAAAGCGCTTTAAAATGTGTTCTAGAGCTTTCTAAATGGTGTCTGTTTGATAATTAAAGTAAACACAGAAAGAAAAGCCATGATTAAAATAAGTAATGAGAATTTTACATAAATTCCTATATATGTATCTGACCCCTGCCCAACAGAATCTTAAAACATTAGCAAATGGCCTGTATTATTATTTGGGAAAGCTGGCAATCACAAGGTGGAAACCGAAAAATATTGCCAAAAATGTGCATTGCGACACTCCCTAGTTTTTCTAACCTATTTCCTGCTTCCTTTGGGTGCTAATACAAAAGGGTGGGGTATTGTTTGCTCTAGTTTGAAGACAAAATAATGCTAAGAAGTTAACCAATGGACCATTCATTCATATGAACTTAGATCCAGCAAAAAATGCCATTGAAAGCAGCTAACAGTTAGTCCTACAAGTGGTAATATCAAAAATTGGTCTGTTTTTTTCAGGAGCCAGTGGGTGAGGCATTCCTATTCAGACTCAAGTCTAAATTACACCAGTCTTTTGCATACTAAAGATCAATAGGCATGGGTGGCTGGTTTATGTTACTCAAGGTAAATTACATTACATTTTAATGTTTCCTTGATTCAGGTTCAAACCAGAAGTGAAGTTTATCACTGCACTTTTAATTTTAAAAAAATAATTCAGACTACCCCCAAGGCTATATGAATACTGTCATTTGACATTTGGAATGCCACAGAAAAAATATATTCAACCCTTGATTTCGACTACTTCAAGCAGGAACAGCATAGAAAGACAGTCTTTGTGGCAGGCTATGTGGCCAAATACAAGCATCCATGAATGGTTTCCTACAATAATAGCATCAAGGACAGAAAATGTGGATTACAACCATGTTCCAGAGTATTAGCTAACATAAAACCAACTTTGTGGGACTGAGGAAAGAGACAAGACTCAGGTAGGAAGTCCAAATGTGAAGGGAAAGGTCTATCCAATATTTGTACATTTGTGACATTGTCTAACTGGGTGTATGCAGGCACCAGGTAGTCAAGAGTTTAAGCAGTGGTAGTATGTACATATAAGAGTCTCTTCCTCTAGCTACCCTTATGTTTTGTATGTCTCAACCGTTTTTATGGTCCGTGTGGACAGCACAGCTGTCGTCAGACAATTATGTGAGCATTTGGGCTTTGGCTCCATCCACACAGTACATATTTTGATTGGGCAGAAGTTGTGTACTCCCACAAAAAAAGAGTACTTGCTCTCCAAGCTGCTGTGATCATATTATTTATTTGTCTAGCCGGCTGAGATTGAACTTTCAGGTTCACACACATGGCATGGCAATGCTGTACAAGTGTCTTGGATAACTAGATAGTTTATGGTGTTTGTCTTTCTCTGGCAGCAGCACAGATGGGAGATAGGCAGTCATTGACCTACATGGATTATTAGGTCTGGCTTCACAGTGCAACTGTCACCTAACCTTTTAACCTACTCTAATATTATTCTACAGTTCTTTGCTTTCACACAAATACATATTAATTCCTATGCTAATTATTTGTAATTCTTCACATTACCATACAGAATTTTTTTAAAGCTAGACCTACTGGCATTGCCAATGCATGTTAAAAGGTTGTATCTTTTCCAGACAGCAGAAAAATGTAAATGAACCAGGAAAAGCATCAGGGGCCGTGGAATAAACCCTTCTGTGGAAAGACTATGACACACGTTTTTAGAAAATGTGAAAATGAGGAATAATTTAAAAAACTGAAGGCTTCTCTCTAGGATGGTTTACAATCATTCTTTGCGAAACACGATCAGTGTAGTTGTAATGTTAATATTTAATATGCTGCACACACCAACTGCTGAATAACGAAATGCATTTATGTACATGGGGTCATATTTTCCAGCGAACTGTTTGTCATTGGGCTCTGGTTAAGTAAGAGGATCAGATACCATCAGAAAATCATAGTAAGTCGGAGTTACAACAAATGATTACTGCATAAATAACTTATTTCACACATTAAAAGGCCATCATACCGCTAGACTAAACCACTGCAGTGTGGGGAAAGCAAACACATAGAAAACAAATGTTCACCAGATACACCCAAACACTACCTACTCAATTGTATCTTATGTGAATAAAATAAACATGCACAAAAACGCTCATTTCTGCCCCTTTCACACATTAAAACTTAACCTGTTTTCCAAAAGCAGTATCTATTGGCTTTGTCAGAGCTTCATTGTATCTGAAGCTAGCCTGCACACTGGTATAGGGAACAGAAGCGTTCTTGGACCACAGTAATTTAAAGGGAGAACAGCTTTCGTGGTGGTGGCATTATACATCACTGAAGAGTCATCATTTTGCCAAAACAAACCTTATGATGAAAGAATATAAGATCTTTGTAAGCACATACTAATACCGTATATTTTTATGACGTTTCTTTCTTTTTGTATAGTGTTTTTGGACAGGTGTGAAACAGGCAGGAGACAGCCACAAATCATTCCTTGAAAGCCAAAGTGTCTGAAACCCATTTTGTACAGTGAATCCTGCAGGTGTTATCACCATCACTCAAATTTCAGCTGTCACTTCCTGGTCTTCGACAGAGCCGAGCTATAAAAACAAACTCCTGCGTCCCAGCCACAATTAGGCCCCTCATAATCAGCGCACTTCCCAAGACATGGGGCATTGCTGGGTGACACATGAGAGCTGAAGTGGGTAGATATAAATAACCTGTCTTCCCACATGCCTGGAAAACGCCAGGCCGCTGAGTCACAGTTAAAAAATATGTATCTTTTCCTAGCTCCTAAACACAGCACTGGATCAAAAAAATCATTCTAGAAATACATACATGCACATGAAACAGGTTCTGATTATTTACTAAGGGTTCGCTTCTGTGCTTGCCTCTAAACCCTGTGCTTTAAATTACTATCCCAGTTTCCCTTCCCATATAAAAATTTGGTCACGGAAGCACAACACCTAAAACGAAGTAAACGTACTGTGCATCAAAAAAACAGACTCGCCTACTTAGGCAATCAATGAAGCTGGATTCTGACACAATATTGGAATACTGGAGGCTGTTCAGTTCTTTGAATTAAAGCCTGGCCCTGCGGGACAGCTTTCAAGCCAACTGGGCCAAAGAAATTGAAGCACATGGCAAGCAAAACACATGACAAGAGTACAGCTCGCCAGGAAAGCGTCGGTGGCATGGGTAACACAAAAAAATCTTTATGCACGCATACCTTGTCTTCAATGTTAGGCTTTAAAAAGCAAAAACCTAATGAGAGCAGAAAAGGCTACGACAGAACACTTTTTAGGAAGTTGAGAGGAAGAGAAGAAATTCGTTTAAATTCAGCGTTTTTTAGTCAAACTTGCCTCAACAACAGAAGTGTATGAATGACTAGTTTTTGTAGGAATCTGGGTAAAGGTGTAAATAACGGGTTTAAGGAAAAAAGCACAACACGCAGGCTATGAGAGCAATGCTGTGCCTTTAAGGAACTGCAGTAAAAAAAACTTCAGCCTGCCCGGCCTCAAATTCCAAAACATATTCAGAAGGAAAACAGCTCATTCTGACACCTCGCCAGAGCTCCACTAGACAAACTCATCAGAGCCAGCCTGCATTATTTGATGTACCGTATCTTTTGAACCCATCCTTGCGTGCTCAATTAATTTAAAGGGCCACTTTTAAGCTAGGTTGCAGTCTAGCAAAAGGCCCAGCTTGTGGACACGTGGTCTGTAACCAATTAGTGAGGGTGGGGTGCGGAAGATCAGGCCTGGCCTCGTTCACAGATGCAAACAAGGAGCTGCGATTAGAGGGAATGTATAATAGATGTGACTGCTGTATAGTGGGAGGGGATGTACCCTGTATGTATGCAGAAGAGTATGTGCTCTAAAGGGGCGCTGCTGTTTGCAGAGGTAACAGTGCACAAAAGGAGTGACAGTCCCCTGCCCTGAGAAGGATCGAGCACAGAACCCCAAACTCGTGTGTAGGGGCGGTAGGTGTGCTGTCCGGAGGCATGCAGCGTGTGGTGAGCACAGAGGGCTATACTGCGGAGGAAGTCCGCCGCGCGCGCCCAACCCCAAACTCGTGTGTAAGGGCGGTAGGTGTGCTGTCCGGAGGCATGCAGCGTGTGGTGAGCACAGAGGGCTATACTGCGGAGGAAGTCCGCCACGCGCGCTGCCTGAGCAGGACCCCCCGCCCCCAGCTGCTCGCGCGCTCACCGGAGAGTCGTAGGAGTAGGCGCACTCGGAGCGGTAGACGCGGTCTCCGGACTTGGGCACGCGGATGGTGGGCATGTAGGGCACCAGCAGCTCCCCCAGGTCCGCGGCCATTTTCGCGTGCCCGTGTGTCCTCGCTGGCAGGCGCGGAGTGCGCCGGCGGCTGTCCCAAGGCACCGGTCCTGTCCGGCTATTTTTACCTCAGAGCAGCAAATCACACCCCAGCTGCTCCCGGCCTGTCCGGCGGGCGCGGTGACGCGGGCCCCGAGGGCGACAGGCGTGTGGGGCTGGGGGCGTGCAGTGCTGAAGGGTCTCGGCGGGCTGGGGGAATGAGTACCCGAGGGCCTGTGCTAGTCATTTCTGTTAGTGGGTGCTCACAGCTGCAGGAATGTCGCAGGTGTGGAGTTGGCGATATACCAAACGGTGAATGCGTCAGAGGCCTGTGTTCGTATAACCAGTACAACTCTGATTTGGGATTGTAAAAAGCATGGTAAATTCATTGTTGTGACTAACGGCACCAGTGTATGTGTGGCGGATCAGTAGTAATCACTACAGGATACGGGGTAAGGGAACTAAGTTTATTCCATGAGCAGAGTTAAGCGTGCACCGCCATGAGAGCCTCTCTTCCGCAACCGCCCCAACCGTAACTCCCCCTCCCTCCTCGAACGTTCCCAACCCCAACATTCTATAGCTAGACCGATTCAAAAAGAAGGGGTGGAAGGGAAACAGTAAGGAGGAAGATAACATGGAAGGTATATATCAAGAATGGAAATGTACAACCCAACTTCCCCTTCAATCAAATACGGAACAAGTAAGATATATGATTACTCCTGAATGATCCTCCGAGAACGAGTTATAATCTTGGCAGATGACTTTACTCATTAGGCAATGGAAGAATCAGACATATTACTGAGACACTGTGAGCATAAATCAGACACAGGTTGCTTAAATAAAAGGAAAAGACTTACCCCGGTTGCTGAATTGGGTGAAATCCTATAAAACCATAAATCTCTCCCATACTATCAGAATTACAGATTTGTGTGTGGACTAGAGCCAAGTGGACGCTATCCTTAATATAATGGCTAAATCGTTCCTTTCGACTATTACATAGAGGGTCGTATAAAGGCAGTGCCAACAGGAGATATACAGTGCACCGATAAAAACTTGTTAATTTCAAGTGATATCAAATGCTCACCATTATCGATAACTAGTGTTTCTGTACAACCAACCTTGCTTAAAACTTACATTAAAAAGTCAATGACAATAGAAGTGGTGGTGTCTCTAAACAATTTTACTTCAGGCCCTTTGAACAGTAATCAATAAGTACCAAGAGAAATCTCTTAAAGCCTCCCACTATATTGAGGCACATTTTCTGTCAGGAATTCTGAGGCCAGTCAACAGGCTGCATAGGCTAGGCTTTATACTCGGAACATTAGTCGCAACCCAAACGCGCTTCACAGTCGCTCGCAAAAATGCTGTGCCTCAGAATCTATGCACAACAACCAAAAATGCGACCTAATGAGGTTTTCCAATGCAGACATTCACATGTGGCACCAATGGCGAGCCTTGAGAATATATGCATGAATCCCTTCTGGAGGAATACAATTATCCTTACGGAAAACCAAACCATTTCCGACACTCAGTTCCTCAGAAACTTGGTGGTGGGGCTGTAAAGGATTTAGTTATCCAACATAGGGATTCTACCATGTATTATGTGAATATATATGCACCCATGTGTGTGCTGCTATTTTTATTTTTATTTGAAGTGTCTAGTCATACGTGAAAAATGGTGCAAAAGGATCAGAGCTCCTCTCAATTTGTGGGAAGGGCAATGTTTCAAAAAATTGTAAAATACCCCTCACACACTGAAACCTGATTCAGTGTCATGCTTCATCATTGGGGTCTTCCTGCCACTCTACGGGACGGGGCGTGCTACGACTTACGTAGACGCAGGAGCACTTTATTCAGTGATTGGTGAGTATGTGTAGTGCGTGGGATCGTGAAAAGAAAATGTGAGATGGTTAAAAATTCTCTGGCTAGTGGAACGAAAATACTTTATTGTCTTCCCTGGCTGAGAATAGTAAAAGTGGGGAGGTGTAGATGATGTACTATAATGAGTCACCTCCTACAAGGTCGACATGTTTCAGAAGCCATCCCCTTGCCTTTCTTCCTCAGGACCAAAAAACCGATCCCTGTTACACCTCATTGGGTGATCGAATAAATGTACATATGCCTGATAGTCACAAACACTGTCCTTTGTTCCCTGTTATGGGAGTAGAAAAATATACCACTTGTATATCTTAAGAAATTTAGAATTTAATAGTTATCGCTCCATGAGCTCACACGAGCGGTGTTGGGCGCCGTTAAAAAAAGTACCTTCAGGTTCCGACGAGCCACGAGAAGGTACTTCCTTTGGTGATCGCGCTCCTTCCAGCATTGTCTATTTGAAGGCGCCCAACACTGCTGGTATTACGTTGGTAGGCAAACTGGGGGGGAGGGCATTGTTTGTTTCCACTGTTGAGTATCACCCAGTGTTTTCGAACAATGTTCTGTACCTTATTTGACATAGGAGTGTAAGTGGTCACACGTGCTATTCTGTCTGTGCTCGATTTCTGGTTTACTTCTAGTAATGACTCTGTTAGTTTTCCTTGCCCGTTTTCAGGCTTTTCGTGCAATCATCCATGGATAATTGTGTGCAACCAGTTTCTCTTCCAGGATCTCTGCCTGTGTTTCAAAGGTCTCAAGTCTAGAGCAGTTGCATCTAACTTTGAGGAACTGCCCCACCGGGAGATTCTCACGAAATGCCCTCGGGTGGAAACTATCAAAAATCAACAAGCTGCTTTTGTCCTTGAGCTTGTTATGTACCTTGGTTTCTATGCATGTGTCGTGAATGTTAAGGACCAAGTCCAAGAAATTGCTTAATTCTTACTTATCACTCCTGTGAAGCTGAGATACCTATCTCTAGTGTTTACCCACTGGACAAATTTGTTGGCTCGCTCTTCATTGCCGTGCCATACAACCAAGATGTCATCTATATAACAGCACCAAAGTTGCATGTTATCTTTCTATGGGTTGTTAGTGACACAAATATGGTCAGTTTCTGAATTGATGAACACAGAAGCAGGCCACACTCTGGCCAAAGGTACTGCCCATCGAGGTACCTTGTATCTGATGGTAAAGGACGTCCTCAAATTCAAAAAAGTTCTCAGACAGGGTTAATTCAGCACACTCGATCACAAACCTAGGAGTCATGAAATTCCATTCTAGGTAAACAAGAATCACCTTAGTAGTGCGCCTCTGAGAAAAGCGGCAGGAACCTCTTGCAGTAGTTCATCCCCTCTGTCAAATAGGAGGGGATGGCATTCGGCATCATACATGGTTTTATCCATGACGACGATAGCTTCCCCCTCATCGGCAGGTTTTATCACAAGATTATTTCTCCAGGTTGCCAGTGCCTGGGACTCACTATGTGTAAGATCTGTCTGTCATCATGATTAATGTCCTTAATCTCCTTCATAACAGCCTGTTCAAAGGCAAGGATCTTGCACTGTAATGTTTGCGTAATCGGTTGAAAAGTGGATTTTTTTCGCAAACCAGAGTTTGAGTCTTCCATTGGACCAATCTCTTGCTTGCCAAAATATGCTTGTAGCCTGATGCGCCTGAAGCATTGAGTAAGTCCTGTATGCAGTGTGAACATGTCCATGTTAGAAGTGGGGACAAAGCTTAATCCTTTGGATAGGACCTTATGTTCCTCAACCGTGAGGTTAGTAATACTCAGATTCACTATGATGTCATGTTGATGGGTTGGCTTCCCTCCCTTGCTCGTTGTCACAATTTGTGTTGGCTGTTCATCTTCCCATTGTACCCTGGGTGCATGCTTCTGTTGTGGCTTCTGCTTTCCTCTTCCCCGTCCTCTGTATAAGAAAGGGGGCCGTCCCTGTTAAAACGGGAATCTGAGTACTGAGTGCTTTGTGGGTGACCATGGGAACTGTTGTCTGATCTGTCTCTTTTTAGTATTGTCTGTTTTCTCCTTTGATGATGAACTCTCTAATCAATTGGGGGCATGCCCACAAGAAGCAGGCTCCCAAGATTGTTCTGTCTCATAACATTTCTAGGTGAACAGTTATTGCAGCTGTCAATATCTAAATTTAGGGAAAAAATTTGAGTGCATTGCTAGAAAGAGAAAAGAAATTGTAGGCAGAGAGACCACGTCACCCCTTTTATAGTGCTCATGAGCTTGTCTGCGCCTGCAGGTCTTCTGTACAGTGTTTTAGCTGCCACTAAATATTTATTTACAGTTTTGCTGATCAAATGTTCTTTAATACATGGGAAGTAAAAGGGACATGAGCAAATACTTCATGTACATATTTTCAGTTTTGTTGCAGTGTGTCCGAGAAGATCAAGATGTTGTCACAGTAGACCATATTAAAGTTATTGCTGAAAGTATTGTCAAAATGGTGAAATGCCACAGAAGCGTTAAATAAGCCAGAGGGCATACCCAGGTATTCATACTGTCCCTACCATCCATGTAGATCTAGTTTGGAGAAGACCGAAGCTGTTTTATTCTGATTCAACAGAATGGATAGGAGTGGGTGAGACTAACATTTACGGATGGTGATTTTACTCTCAATAGTCAATACATGGGCAGTATTCACAAGATTCTTTTGATATGAAAAAATGGGGGCTTCTGTGAGCGAGGTGAAATGTTGTATGAATCGTTTTTCCAAATTTAGCTGTAAATATTGTCAGAAAACTTCATCTTCCTTTGAGGTAAAGGATAAATTGTGCCATGGGGAATCTAATCTATAGCACAATCACACTGCCAATGGCGAGGCAACATATCTGGCCCTTTCTTTCTAGAAAAGTCTGCAAAGTCACAGAAACAGGAATTTCATCTACCTCACTGGTCTTATTGTTTTGTTTCATGGACTAGATAGCACACTCTTTTTGGCAATACTACGATGGGCTTGTGATGGATGCGGAACTCTATTTTATAAGGGGATTATCCTTTCCTAGTCATCGGGTTTCTAAGACAATTCAGAAGTATAGCACGGCAATAAAATCAAATTTGATTTTTTTCCAAAAGTGCGGTATCTGTTGTCATAATTAGATATTCTGTCCCAAACCTTGCTGACCCTTGAGGATAATGGAGTCTCGTCTATTCTTCTTATCTATTCAGATCTATCCTTACTGCAAACAGGAATCTGTAAATTCTCTTGGAACTATTTGTCCATGAAGGACCCACACAGTCCTGCAATCAACTTCCTTGGGCCCTGTGGCAGAAGCATTGTGACTTCGAGAAGTGAGCCTTGCATATGATAAATGTTGAAGTAATGGATGTGCCTATTCGTGGTATGTCATTCACAATCCGGTGCCTTAATTTCCCAACTTCTTGGGACATGGTTTTAAAAAATGGCTCTGCTGGCCCCAGTAAAAACACAGGCCCTTCTTCCTTTTTTTTTTCTTCAGGTGTTTGTGGTCCTCTCACTCCCCCACCAGCATAGGTTCTTTGACTGAGGGTGCTTTGAACTCTGACATATAAGATGAGTAAACAGCGCATCTAACACAGCCTCTTGTTCTAAACTCCTTGATTTTTGTTGGACGTCATTCTGAAGAGTGATATTTATTAGAGCTGTGACTGTAGACTGTCTATTTACTCCTAAAGGGTAAGGCGTCCCTTAATTCATCAGGTGGGCCTTGATAAGTCTGTTGCTGCAGATTCATCTGTCTATGCAGCAGCCTCCACCACTAACCGTTTAAATTATTTGAGGTATGCTGTGAGTTTCTTTTGTCTGTAAGCAAACCAGAATGGGCTGGGCTGTATATTTTTTCTTTTCCCAAAGATGCCTTTAAACTGACTTATGAACTGGGAATAGTTCGGTAGCCAGATACCCTGATTTATAACTAGAGATGAAGCCCAAATCAATGCAGCTTTCGTTAGTAAAAACAACACAAAAGACACTTTGGCTGTGTCAGTTACAGAGTGTTGAAGACAAGCGAGAAAATGCAAATGACACTGAGCAATAAATGTCTGGAATAATAAAGGGTGTAGGACACTGCCTCTCTATATAGTGCACTAAAATGAAGTACACTGTGCAGAGAGTCCAGTGAGACCCAGATTGGTATACAGAGGCAAAAGTAGATAATGCTAACACTCTATTTGTGGTAGTGTGGGCAAGCAGTTAGGCTTATCAAAGGGTAGTGCTTAGTATTTGTTGTACTAACGGCATTAATACATGACACACACTCAAGAATAAACCTGAGACCAATCTATAAAACTAACACCAATTTTTATTTAATTTTTCAGACCAAGAACTTCGTTCTAGAGTAAGTTTTTTTTAAAGATATGAATTTTTCAAGTTCACTAAATAAATCACTTGTGCCCAATTATGCACCATTGAAGTCAATGGTATAAAATAGAAAAATGCATATAAAATCATATAGTTGGATTTCAAGGTTCAGTTACGGGATTTAAGTAAGTAGCAATGCCAGGCCCAATGTTTTACCAGCAGTTTCTCAGGAGCTTCGGTAGCTGATGCGCTACGAAGAAGGGTGCCATCTGAAAACACACTGCAGAAGACAGACCCTCCAGGATATCGCGATTTTGCGATATTCCCACTATATGTATGAAATCTCGCTATGGCCGCATAATTAAAATATCTTGCCGCGAAAAACTGAAACGGCAAGCATTTACTCCCATTATGTTGGTTTTGTTCTTCCTGTCTTCCCTATTATAAAGAAATTACGTATTGTCACTGGCTTCTGTAAACTGCATGTTCATTGCGTGCCTTTGCTTGTCTTCGGTAAGGCCTTGTGATGCTGGTGTGAGAGCATGGAGTCGGAACACAACACTTCTACCAAGGCAACTAAGACAAGACATGCACGTGACAGAGGGTGAGGCAAGACACCACACACGCCTGTGCCGAAGCAAGGAGGAGTGAAGACACCAACTGTGCAAGCAAAGGGAAGGAGGTGAGAGCACTACCCTGTGTGCCAAGGAAGGCGAAGGCAACACTTGTGTTTGTTGCAGGGTAGGAGAAGACTTTTTAAACCGTGACAAGGCAGGGTGAAGACCTGTGCTCTCTGAGGTACCAGGCTAGGCAGGACCCTGAGACAGCGGCAAAGCTTTTGTAAGGCATGTGTTGGAGTGAAAACAACGTCACCATAAATATATCAGAGCAAGGCGTTGCCTGACATAAAAAGTGACCGACTAGACGAAGACTGCAGCGTCTTGACTGTGCCCTAATGGGAACAGTATAGCCCAAACTGCCAGGCCAGGTTGTCCCTGAACCGGAACACAAGCAAACCAGGGCTGGTTTCACCCTAGTTAAGGTTGATCAGCCAGATATAGCTTGATTCCAGTGCAAAACTGGTCCTGGGTATCTTTCTTTTTCTTTCTGAGTTTTATATAGCACAAACTTGACCCGAAGGTATCGGGTATCTGAGCGCTTTACATGAGCACCAGTTACGTTAAACAAGGACACGTTCATCTTTTTTTAAGTACGGGGAGATTAAGTGATTTGCCCAGAATCACAGGATGTTGA
Source organism: Calotriton arnoldi (assembly GCA_963921515.1). Classification (NCBI taxonomy): domain Eukaryota; kingdom Metazoa; phylum Chordata; class Amphibia; order Caudata; family Salamandridae; genus Calotriton; species Calotriton arnoldi. The sequence goes on along the minus strand of CAWUFW010000353.1, from coordinate 2,530,726 downwards.
GCATCATTGCCGAGACTCTAACCTGGTTCCCCAGATTTGAGATCGACAGCCCTAGCCCGTTAGGCCACATCCTCTCCCCCACATACTCTCTTGTGTTCCGGTTCAGGGAGGACCTAGGCTGCCATTTCAAGCTGAGGCGACATGGTGCGCAAAATAACGATGGACTGGTTCTGAGTTAAGTGGATTAACTGGATCCGTAGAGTGTCTGGGGAGACATGACAACCAGATATAGGTCAAAAAGTGATGCAAAAATGCCGCAAAAAACACAATTGTATGCCGCAAACAAAAGGCTAGTCAGAGACCACACCAGTGCTTGGTAGGTTTTCAGTGGACCCTTTAAAGGTTCTTCTGTGCACTGGCGTCAGTGAGGATTTATTAAGACAAGATGTTTGGTACCAAACAACTTAGGGTACAGTGAAGCCATCATGGAGCTAGGAAACTTGTAATGACAAGTATCCAACCCAAGTACTCTCTATGACTTCCCTGTGCACTTACAATATCGGTTCAGATATTGCAGGGTCATATCTGCTCATGCAGATATTTCCACACATGGGATACCGTGCACCCTGCCTTAGGGCTATAAGGTCTGCAGTTGGCGTGACATACCTATATCTCATGCAGTGTATGGGGGGTATGGCACACAGGGCTGTGTGCCATGTCGACTCTTGAGTTTTCTCTGCACCAAGACACGCAGCCTGCAATGGGAGTTTGCATAGTCTTGGTGAGGGGTGGCAGAATTTGTGCTGCAGCCCCAGTGGACCCTCTTCAGTCCCAATGAACTAGGTACCAAGGGTACAATTTACTAGGGACTTATAGGGGTTGCTGAAGTTGTGCCAATTGTGGTACAGGTTTTAGGGAAAGAATACTGGTACTGGCAACCTGGTTAGCAGGGACCCAGTACACCTAAGTAAAAATTGAAACAAAAAGTGGGGGGGACGGCAACAAGAACCCAGTTTCCTACAAAGGGTCTCTGATACTTATTTGGAGGGGCAATGCTTATGGAGCTGGATAAGGAGGAATTGTTTGCCATAATAACCTTGGAGTTGCTGCTTGTTGAAACCCCTGAGCTTTAAATGAGTGTAGTGGCACAAGCAGAAGGGCTGGCATTGCAGCAGGTGTTAATTAACTAAGCTATGTTAGCAGATATGCCATTTTCTGCCTAGCTTTGTCAAGCTTTTCTTGTATCTTTGTTATGACTTTTGCCATAATCTGTAAAGAATTCTCATCGGATTTCATCATGATGTAAGATGCCTGGTAAGTTTTGAGGCTTGAACAAAGGCCTATGATTCACATGACAATCCCGCTTCTCCAACTCCCAAAGGGGGAAGAGAAAAGATAAAGGCACAAATGCCAATCATCTGGTTCTTGGATTCAGCAAGTGGGTAGCAGGCTAGGTATGAGTCACAGAGTATGACAATACATAGGATGGTGTGTTGCTTACCGAACTCCATGATGGAAGGCTCCGTAAAGAGCCCCGTGTCAACAGTCATAGAGGAATGGAATACCAGGGTGTCATGGAAGCCAAATAGTTGTAGAAGTAAGTAAATACGACACACATGGAAACTACTAGGCCTAATCTCACTAACATGAGAAAACCAAGAAGGCAAAAAAAAAAAGATGTATGGAATGGTAACAAACTGCTCAGTTTTGCGAAGTGGAAGTCAAACACACAAGGGGGGGGTATGGTGTTCTAAGGCCCCATGTATGTGCTGAAGCATTAAGCCTCAATGCGTTAGGTATAATATTCTAATTATGTTTGGAGTATAAAGTTCATCCTTGTGTTTCTTACTGCTGAGTTATAGATTGTTATGGTGGCAATTCTAATATGTATGATTTATATCACATTAGCACATGATAAACATAAATTATAAAATAAACAGATGTGTGCACTACATTGAATGGCTTCACACCCAGGGCATACCCTGCATAATCTCTGGAAAGTCTGTCATTTTCAGAACATATCTAATATTCCTATGAACGTAGCCCAAACAAAGGTTGTGGTACCTGTGCAGTGATCTACACTACATGCATGTCTCTGGAAGTGTAGTATATCTAACAATGTGTAACCCTCAAGAAATCGGAGGAGGAGGTAACAACAATTTGTAAGAAGTAGTGGATGTCATTCTTTCACTGTCTGTGTCTCCAAAACTTAAATGGCAGCGGGCAAGCTCTTCTCCAGCCGCTCGTTCAGGTTTTCTTTCACCATTGGTTGTTGTGGTTAGCCCCACCGTTCCCTAATGGAGATTTGGATGTACGTTCATATGACAGAAAGAAGGGGTGCATTGAGTGGTGCAATATTGGGTGATTGAATACATATGCAAAGATCTGTGGGTTGACAGTTCAAGGTTCCAGCCTACTCAGTCTTTTTAGGGGTGCTCAAGAATCACTATACCTCAGTATTAGCATGAGGCAGAAGGATCTTGCTGTGTTGAACTGTCAGGTAGTCTGCAAAGTTTCCTCCTTTGAATGGGGAGTTTGTCAGTTTTCACTTTATGAGACAGCCTATGGATGGCCCATACCATCTCTAGTTACTTTACGGAATGCTGTGGGACGTTCAGGATGCACCATGAGATGCGCTTACCTTTACACCCTGGCGAAGTACTACTCTGCAGCTCCTAAAAGTGCATGTCTTCAGGAGAAAAGGATGGAGAGGTGTGCAGCGTGTGAGTGCTGTCTAGACAGCAGCCTCACTTCTCAGATGGACACATGATGTTAAACACCCAAGAGAAGGGAAGGCGGTCTACATGTCCCATTAACCCACAGGACGCTCACAAGTCTTGTTGAATATAAGTGCTACATGGTCCATAATATCCTTGCTAAGCAATCATGATACATAGTTACGGCAGCCAGGGCTTGCTGCTGGAAGCGATAGAATCTTTGGGCTAGATGCATCAACGGGTTTTGCCCAATCTGTGTCTATGGGAAAATGTGTTCATGCATATGGCCCTTTGTAACCTGTTATCTGAGAAGTTGACAAAAGACATCATAGCTATCTGAAAACAATTTGTGCACCTCACTTGAAAATGTTGTTCTTTGGTTTGAGCAGTTGTCATCCACTCGGATTTAAACTCCTTCCACTACATTATTCTCATTCGGAGTGATTTAATTGAAATCAAGTTATCATGTAATTGTTATTGTGAGACAAGTATAGTATGCACATATTAATAACAGCAGGTATATTATTACCAAATATATATCATCAAAAAGAACTAGTCTAAGTGGACGTGATTTGGTGGTCAAAACCTGTATGATTTTGTAATAAAAAGAAAAAGCTTATTTCTTTTATAAAGCCCTCACCCACCAACCTAGTTGGTGGCATGCTTCATCATCGGGCCCACCCAGTGACAACGAGTATGTCCCGGGTGTGCTACAACGCCTGTGTTACAGCGGAGCAGGTATGTTACTGAGTGTGCAGTGAAAGTGGTGTGAAGGTGAGATTTTAAAAACTGTCCAGTGGTCCCATTACCCAAAGGGTTTATTTTAATGCTTGGGCCTCTGTTCGAGTGTCAACAGATGAATCGTATAAAATATCAGAAGCTTTTTTTTTAAACACAATTGTATTAAGTATTCAGAGTTACGGTGATCTAAACTGCACTGAGCAAAAGACGATTTATTTATCCGTGAACAGTAACCAATATTTTTTTCCCCACAAACTTTATTGCATTTTATTATAGGAATCTACTTGTATTACAAAAACATGCTATTCACTGTATTGTGACATATATCATAGAATACATTCCGTTCAATCTACTTTTTGAGTACAGTCAACTGCATTTTGATCTATGTCAAGCATATACATATGATGACCATGGGCATAAGATCAAATGCAATATCCCACCCACCCTGATCTCCAACCAAACTATAACCCTTGTATGTCACTAGAAACCATGAACATGTTGGGGGGTGCCTATGCGGGTGTGGCACTCTATAATATATATATATATATATATATATATATATATATATCTATATATCTCCTGGGGATGTCAGTTATTTCGGGGCTTACTCTTGTGAAGTCATCGGGGGTAGGCATCAAGGGCGGCTCCTCCGCTATGGCGGAGGAGCATCGCCCCACTGCTTTCTCACAGTGTGAGAAGCCAAAACATAAAATGGTAATAACTTTGATTAGTTATTACCATTTTATGTTTGCTTTGCGGGCGGGGATGCTCTGCTCTCCGAGCAGGGCCGGGGAGGAGTGGTTTGCCCACTCCTGAGTGTGCTGTTTGGTCGGCCCTCTCTGGCCGCCCAAACCAGTCATGCACACTTTGCCCTTCTCCATGCAGGCTGCATTGCAACCTTCATGGAGAACATGCCCACCCCACTAGCCCCTGGCTGGGCGCAGTCCCGACCAATCACAACGCTGCCATTGCAGCGTTGTGATTAGCTTAGGGGAGGGAGCCTGGCTGCCTGCTTCCTGTTCCTGTCGGAGGCAGGAGAGCAGGAGCGATGAAGACGCGGGAGCCGGCCTCGAGGTAAGTTTTAAAAAAAATGTTTTTTAATTCCGATCTCGAACTTTCCCTCCCACCATACGTTGATCTGGGGTGGTTGGTTGGCCGGCCTTGTCTGGCAACACACAGAGGTCCCCCAGAGCCGTTGGTGCCTTTTCAAGTTCGCACTATATAAAAAAGCTGCAAAATTATACCTTTGACATCACAGCCAGTGGTGGCAGAGGCTTCGGGCAGTCGCGCCGGATCTGTGAACTAAGTGCGGGTCTGCACATTAAGGCTCCTGTTACTACATAATAGATCTGGTGGTGGTGGAGCATTAGATCCCTTGTTTACTTACACTCTGCTCCGAGCGCCGTTCTATTCAGGCGTCGGTAAGATCGATAGAGCATCGGGTACAATCTGAGGCTCCAGGGTACCATCCCTGTGTGGGCCTCACTGCTTTCTTTAGGCTAGAATATTGTTTCTATGCTTAGCCTATGTCAACGTGACTGGCAGTAGTTACCTCTGCTCTGCTGCCGTGTGATCTAGTGGTAAACCACTTTCAGCAAGCCCCCTTAATATTATAGCGCTGGGCTCGCTCTTCTCTTGGCACTACACATGCACCTTAAGGTGAGAGCTGGAAACCTCATTGAGTCGGAATGTGGATTTCTCTACATAACTGGTAGGTTTTCATGTCAGTAGTATTCACTGACACAGCCGGGCCGCTATTGCTTTTGAAAGAAGGGCTTATTTAGCTCCAGCAAGCATGAATTCCCGCTAGAGGACAACTTCTTCCACAATGGATGTATCATGTCCCTTGGTTCGATGGTGATTTATCCTTTTGAAAATATCCTCTGCTTCTTCAAAGGCGACTATGCAGGAGCAGTGAAGACGCTGCACCCAGCTGGCCGAAAAGTAGGTTTTTATTTTTTATGACCCCTGCGCCCCCCAACCCCCAACCCGCGAGCCATGCCGGCCGCTACTGGTAAGCATTCTATATTAGTGCACGTTTGCTACCTGGGATCCAACCACCACCTTAGAGCCGGGGGTCTGCGCCTTGAATCTCTCCAATAACTTGTCCCACTCTATTGAAATCGGAGTTTTGCGGAGCCCCCTACTCTCTTCTCACTGAAGAGCTTCGCTTTCGGCAAGCCCCCAAGAATTTAGATCTTCCCTCCAATCTATTAAACTTGCAGTTCTTGACGATTTCCATTGTCTTGTAAGAAGACGCTTTACCAACAATAGTGCCAGGTTAGTAAATCGTGTTTCCACCTTAGGACCCGTATAAAACGGTCTAAGTGATCTATACGAGCCTGGCCTGTGAACAGTAACCAATACTTATAGTAAATTAAAATAAACAAATAATGGAGGAAGAATATATAATATCAGAAGCTTGTCTCTGTTGGAAAATGACAATTTCTTCAGTCAACCCCAGATTTTTTGCCTTCCTCCTCCCCTTGTTGCTTGATTAGTTTTTGTTGGCCTTTGGACTTAGTGAACTTTGCCACGGCTGATCATTGCTAAAATGCTTGTGCTCACTCCCCTAAACATGGTTCGACTGGCATACCCATTACTGGCATATTTAATTTACCCATAAATCCATAGTGGAGTGCACTACATGTGCCCATGGCCTGTTAATTAAATGCTACTATTGGGCCTGCAGCACTGATTGTGCCACCCACTGAAGTATCCCTTTAAAATGTTGCAGGCCTGCCATTGCAGAGCCAGTTTGTGCAGTTTTTGAACTGCCAAGTTAACCTGGCAAGTTAAACCTCTTGCCAGTCCCAAACCTTCCTTTTTAATACATACATATAGGTCACCCCTAAGAGAGGCCCTGGACATCCCAGAGGGCAGGGTGCAATGTATTTAAAAGGCAGGACATGTACTTTTTAGTTTTACATGACGTGGGAGTGAAAAACTGTTAAATATGTTTTTCACTACTGCAAGGCCCATCTCACCCATAGGATAACATTGGTGTTACTTTTTTATTTTTTTATTTCTTTATTAATTTTTTAGTCATATGACAAACAACTTAATCAGTAAACATTGGTGTTACTTTATTACATTTTATTATTGTAATTTCCAATTGGGAAGAGATAAACCCTTTGGTGTCTCTGGAATCACAATTTAAAATCCAATCTTATGGTGAAGTCGAATTTCAAATTGCAATTCTGAGAATGCTACTTTTAGAAAGTTGGCATTTTCTTAATTTAGCCATTTGATGCCTGCTTGCCTGTCTCTGGTCACTAAGGAGTGGATGACAGCTGGGCTTTGTGTCCACACACAATGGGGGCTTAGGTGTGACTTGATAGGCAGGATGGGAGAGAGGTGGTGCCCTGTCCCCACACAAATGGGCTGCATACGCCCTTGTAGGGAGTCTTGAGCTAGGGCAGGAAGGGAGGGAGGCAGTGACGGCTCCTCAACTAAGGCGGAGGAGCGTCACCCCACTGCTCGTTGAGCAGTGGAAAATAAAAATAAAATGATAAGAAGTTATCATTTTGTTTTTCTTTGCTGACTCCAGCCAGGTCGGGTGGGGCTGGACTCCCCGCCATCAGAGGGACCAGGAGTGCGCATGGCAGCTTGGTCGGCCATCTGGGGCCGGCCAAACAATCATGCGCACTTGGCATGTTCTCCACTGGGCTGTGTTGCTCTGCCCAGTGGAGAACGTGCCCAGCCTCCCAGGTACTGCCTGAGCGGCCAAACAGGCCGCTCAGACCAATCATGATGCTGCTCCTGCAGTGTCGTGATTGGCTGGGAGAGTCCAGGAGCCTGGGTGCTTCCGGTGCTGGTGAGGACGGAGGAGAGACGTGCGGCAGCGAAGAAGGAGGTAAGATGCATTTTTTCATCCCTTGCCCCCGCCACACCACCCCCGTTCTGAGGCAGCCGATACTGAAAGGAGGACCTCTGTGCACTTCAAAGGCCTGTCTTTGAAGTCTCCCCCACTTCAAAAGCACCACTGGCTAGAAGTACTGGATCTCAGACACCACCACTTCTGTACACTTGTGGATACTCTGCTAGGAAGAAGGACTTCTGTGTTTCTAAAGACTGCCACTGCTGCTCTGGAAGAACTGCTGCCCTCCGTGCATGGGTGAGAAGGACTGGAGCTGGATCACTTGAAAACAGAATGACTCCAAGGGTTAGTTGTCTGGCCTGCTGATCTGAAGCCTCAGGGACATAACAGGCTTCCAACCACCTTGCATCTGCACCTGGACTCTGCCATCTGTGAATCTACCCTGCCAAGTGGTGTCAACCGAGTCCTGGACCCTTTGAGGTGGGCCTAAGATGCTACCCAGCAGAATCACTGCATCTTCTCTGCCGAGTGGCGCATCCTCCAGCCGAGCCAACGCATCTCCTCGGCTGAGCGGCACATCTCTGAGCAGAACCGATGCATCGTTGTTTGGATTGGACCCATTGCAGAAGGTCCACATCACCCTCGTTTCTTCGGAGCCAATGCATCACTTACCCAGGTCCTTGCATCTCTTGTCGATGGCAGCTCATTGTTGAAATTCTGCATCGCAGCTGCACTGCTCATTGGAGCTGAAGCATCGCCCTGGCTGCGTGCTGCATTCCCGACGCCAAGACTTTGCATCGCAAGCCCTGTCAACGGGATCCTCTATGATGACACAACAGAACTACGCACAGCAAAGTTGAACTGAATAGTACTGGTAGTCCAATGGGTAAGGATTACAAGGAGTTCTATCCAATTCTGTTTATTGTATGTAACTTGAAATCTTCCAAAACAAAGGATAAATGACATCAAGAAGACCAGCCAACACGTGTTTCATCACACAAATGACTTCTTCAAGGCTCACTTTGTGCTGGATGTCACAAAAGCGAACAGAAATAATCCAGTTTTCACAGGTTTAGTCTTCCAATCCTTATTCCGAACAGTCAGACTTTTTCACTCTTTCTGACGATTATCACGAAAGTAAACAAAAATCTTAAATCCAAGTTTAATTGGTTTGGACTTCCAATCCGACTCGGAGCCTATGGAAATTATCTGTCATACAAAGTGGTAGTAAATGAGGACAAATAAAGAAGCGCTCCAAGTATTTCCGTAATATCGTTATTCAGTAATTGTGTTGAAAAGTTACCGAATTGACTAGGTATGTTCACGTAATCTTCTGAACAAAATTTAGGTTAGCAGTCTAGTGAGACTAAATTGAGTAAGGAGAAACTATAGCTATACTGAGGACGTGACGGCTCTGCACCGACTAATAGGAGTTTGCCAGATCTCCTACTCAAGAGTAGCTCATCAAATCGTCCTTGTAAAGTGTGGTCTTGTTTTTACTGTATTCTAAGAGCTTATCAGATCTCCCCCATATGGACGTCTGCTTCTCCTTACTCAATATTTAAGTTTTACATGACCTGGTAGTAAAATACTCTTACATTTGTTTTTCACTACTGCAAGGCCTATCTCTCCCAAAGGATAACATTGGGGTTACCTTATTATATTTTATAAGTGTAATTTCCAATTGGGAAGAGATCAACCCTTCAACTCTGGTGTCTCTGGAATCACAATTTAAAATCTAATCTTATGGTGAAGTCGAATTTCAAATTGCAATTCTGAAAAATGCCACTTCTAGAAAGTTGCAAAAACAACAATTGATGGACAGAATGCAGAACAATGTCATACATTCACCCCAGTACAGAGATCTGGGCCTAAATCCATCATTTTTTTGCTCACCATGCCATCCCAGTTTGGACCCAGCCATATGCAAATCAGTCTTGACCCTGCGCCCAATGGGAACAGTCCAGCCCAAACTGCCAGGCCAGGTCCTCCCTAGACTGGAAACAAGCATCCTAGGACCGGTTTCGGGCTTTCAGCCCTCATCAGCCAGGATAGCTTGACTCCAGTGGCATGGAGAGCACGGGACCCACGTCTGGGCATACCCGTCCCACTCGGGGTGACAAATGCAAAAACAACAATTGATGGACAGAATGCAGAACAATGTCATACATTCACCCCCAGTACAGAGATCTGGGCCTAAATCCATAGTTTTTTTGCTCACCATGCCATTCCAGTTTGGACCCAGCCATATGCAAATCAGTCTTGACCCTGCGCCCAATGGGAACAGTCCAGCCCAAACTGCCAGGCCAGGTCCTCCCTAGACTGGAAACAAGCATCCTAGGACCGGTTTCGGGCTTTCAGCCCTCATCAGCCAGGATAGCTTGACTCCAGTGGCATGGAGAGCACAGGACCCACGTCTGGGCATACCCGTCCCACTCGGGTGACAAATGCAAAAACAACAATTGATGGACAGAATGCAGAACAATGTCATACATTCACCCCAGTACAGAGATCTGGGCCTAAATCCATCGTTTTTTTGCTCACCATGCCAAGCATTTGTTTTTCACTACTGCAAGGCCTATCTCTCCCAAAGGATAACATTGGGGTTACCTTATTATATTTTATAAGTGTAATTTCCAATTGGGAAGAGATCAACCCTTCAACTCTGGTGTCTCTGGAATCACAATTTAAAATCTAATCTTATGGTGAAGTCGAATTTCAAATTGCAATTCTGAAAAATGCCACTTTTAGAAAGTTGGCATTTTCTTAATTTTCCAGTTGGTGCCTGCTGCCCGTCTCAGATCACATGTCTGGGGTGGATGATAGCTGGGCTTTGTGTATTCCCCTAGACAGCCGCACGCAATGGGAGCTTAGGTGTGACTTGATGGGCCATCCTGGCAGGTAGGACCTGGACGCAGCCTCACACCTGAACAGGCTGTGTCCTGTCCCCACACAAAGGGCTGCATGCCCCCCCCTGTAGTGAGTCTGGAGTAAGGAAGGAGGGGCCTCTGTGCAATTCAAAGGCCTGTCTTTGAAGTCTTCCCCACTACAAAGGCACCACTGGGTATAGGTCTTGGACCTCAGACACCACCACTTCAGTACCCGTGGATACTCTGCCAGGAAAAAGCACTGCTGTGCTGCTGAAGGACTGCCACACTGTTGGACTGCTGTTCTGGAAGAACTCTTGCTCTCCTGTGCTGACCTGCTGCCCTTCTTGCCTGGGTTAGAAGAACTGGACCTGCATCACTTGAACCCAGAGTTACTCTGAGGGCTAGTTTGCTGGCCTCCTGCTCTAAAGCCTCAGGGACATAACAGGCTTCCAATTACCTTGCAGCTGCACCTGGACTCTGCCATCTATGAGTCTACCCAAAGTGGTGCCACCCCAGACCTGGACCCTTGAAAGTGGGCCTGAGATGCTTCCCAGCAGAACCGATGCATCTTCTCTGCTGAGCGGCACATCCTCCAGCCGAACCGACATCTCCTTGGCTGAACGGTGCATCCTCGAACAGAACCGACTGATCACTGCTGTTGCATGGATTGGGACCAGTGTAGAAGGTCCGCATCACCCTCGCATCTTTGGAACTGATACAGCGGCACGGCGCATCACCTACCCAGGTCCTCGCATCTCTCGTTGGCAGCAGCTCGACGTCGAAACTCCACATCACAGCTACACTGCTCATTGGAGCCAAAGCATTACCCCGGCTGTGCGCCGCATCCCCAATGCCTGACTTCACAGCGCAAGTCCTGTCGACGGGATCCTCGACTATGCAACAAGACCTCGCACCGCAGTACCGCCGCATCTCGGAACTGACGCATCGCTTTAACTACGTGATGCTTCCTCCAATCCTCGCAACCAGGATTTAAGGTACTTTTGTTCAGCTGGCCTAACCTGGTCTATATAGCCAACCTGCGCTCAGCCTGAATGAGACTTTTACCCGGTCCGGCGCAACCAGATATCCCTTGTTGGCGCTTTGTTCTTTTTGGCGCTCTTTTCACTTAAAACTTTAAAACTAAATAGCTCTGGTTTCTCTGATTGGATTTTTGTCATTTTGATCTTGGTTTATGTTAAAATATAATCTACTTTTCTAAACCTGGTGTGGGATCTTTTTGTGTGGTATTTTTACTGTTTGAAGTGTTGCACAAATAGTTTACACACTGCCTCTAAGTTTAGCCTGACTGCTCTGTGCCAAGCTACCAGAGGGTGAGCACAGGTTAATTTAGAGTTTGCCTGCCTCTAACTAGGATTGTGGTTGTTGCTTGACCAGGGCTCATATCCCAGTCAACCAGTAACCCAATGTCTAACATCCTCCAGTGTCCAAACTATTGCTATGTTAGATGCTTTCCCTTATGTTTAGATAGCAACACTTCTTTAGTACAGATGAAGCCCAGCTGTGCAAGGCAATGTGACAATATCCAGTGTCTGTTTCACTGTCTTGCTCTATTCCCTTCTCCCTGCATCTACTGCTGATCAACACTGCAATTTAGACTGGCTTTGGCTTCAGCAAAGTGCGGAAACTGCCATCAGTTCCGCTGGATTTGGATTGCAAAGCTAGTGCATTTTAGCAGGAACTCTACTACAGGGTCTGCTGTCAACCACTGTCTCCCATCTGGTGGGTTATAAAAATCCATACCAACTTTGCCCCAAGGTACTCACCATTCTTCCTTAGTGACCATGGGCTCAGGCTGGCGGCTTGCATAGGGCTCATTCTACTACTGCTTCTTCAGTCAATTTGTCCATGTCTGGAAACCAGACCCTCTCTCTTAAATGGGCATTTGTGTGAACTAGCCCTTGGTGACCCTGGAGGACTATGTTTTTGCTAGGTGGTCCTCTGGCCCAGAGAGAAAAAGGGTTAGCAGCAGGAAAATATGTATGATATTGTTAATGGCATTGCTGATAAGCCTGTAGAAGTCTCGCTGTTGATAAAAAAGTAGTATCTGCAGAGGATACTACAACAAACGCCACCACAGACAACTCTGAAGTGAGTATAGTTGACAATTTTACAAGCTGCGTTCTGCACAGCTGATGCTGTGAAACCTTGCATTTATAGCTGGGCTATATTGGACATCTTGAGAAGAACACGTATGTTGAGCTTAACATGCTCACTACCAGTATTGAGTTAAATCCACTTTAAAGACTAATGGGCCTAGTTCATTCCTGAATAATCTCCAAACGAAGCAAGCAGCTTGTAGCCGAAACAACGAATGTGATGCAGTAATCATCCATAAATAAGTAAAATCAGTCCCAAGTATGAAATCAGTCATGCCTGAAAAAACAATGGATGTGAAATATAAAAGTCTTCTAGAGAGTAATCCCAAATGTGGAATGAAAAGCACTTCATAGTTCTGGACCCACTTATTGAAGATGGGTAACTACACCTGTAGGGTTGGAGACATGAACTATAGTGTTCATGTCTCCAACACTACAGGCATTTCTGAAGCGCCAATGAGAAGAGCTTGGGTAGGCCTGGCTGGTATGGGCGTCTAAACATTCCTGGAGGTCTGCTATGAATCGGTCCTGTGCTGCTAGGCCTTGGGTGTTATACTCCATGTAGGTCCTCATGATGCAGAGGTTTGCAAGAGAGAAGGTTCCATAACCTAAGACGGCAGACACTGTGGAGAAAGACCATAAAGCTCACTTGAGGGCCATAATGAGTCTTAAATTCTTATGTTCACCACTAGCTGTAAGAACTACACCATTGCAATCCGTATCCATACACCGCTTAGAAGGGTGAGGGGAAGGATCCCCCTTATAAGGACTCTATCGTGTCATATGGTAAGTGAGAATGTGCTGATGACTCACAACTGTATACAAACTGTTAGGTCTTGAAGGTCTTTTCAAGTACTCTTGAATCTAGATGAGCATGTCACAGCACATTAATTCTTGAAGAGAAATGTATTAGAATGAAAAGATTCCAGGAGCCAAAGTTGTTGAAGCACCATAATTTTCACCAAACTCTAAAGGTAAACATTAACTTATCTGCATAAGGTTGAGTGCCTATCACCTTTCCAGAGTATTTACCTTTCAAATTTCAGGGATCTCCATCATCACACTCCATACGCTCCTCTATCCCCCCCTTCCTCCACATCCTCTGCCTCCTTTTTCTTTAATACTTCACTCATTGTCCTCCATATTGTCGTCTTCCATCATTAACGACCGTGAACTCTGATTTGTAGAGCATGGTTAATCAGCTGTGAGGTTATCCAGGCGCTGAGTTCTTGCTGGGATCCTTCGAACAGCCAGGTCTTGAGTCTTTTTCTGAATTCAGGCAGAGAGGATGCTGTTCAGAGGTGCAGGGCGAGGTCGTTCGAGGACTTGGTGGCAAGGCAGGAGAGGAATAGTCCTCCAGTATTGCTTCGTCGGATGCGGGGCGTGTGAGTGAGGGCAGCAAAGCAGTATTTCACTTGTTCGCGGACTATTCCAAACATTCATGCAAGCCTGGGACTCAAACATGAATCTTGATGGTTTCACAACCTAGGGCACACCAATTTTGAAGTCCTTTTAATTCTTCAACACAGACATCAACTTCAAAGAACACATCACTTAAAACAAGCATTGGCATAGCCAATAGGTCTCGCCTTTGGGACCTTATAAGTATTTAATTATGCTGCACAATATCCTTGGTGCAACATAAACTGTTGCATGGCTAAACACTTATAATGTCCCAAAGGCGAGACCTGTTGGCTATGCCAATGCTTGTTGCTCTAGTTCCCGCGCTCTGCTGCGGGGGCTTATTGAGAGGGGCAGAATGCTCTGAGGAGGAGGGGGGGCGCTCTTATCACGCTACTGAGTACATGGTCTTTGGAGACAGACAAAGACGGAAAGAGACATTTCCAACCATCTCACGAATCTGATCACTGAACTGTGCAGCATCGCACCAGACCTTTTAGTTATTCTTAATGGGCTAGGGTTCATATTTTGTGTCAAAATAGTTCTGTTTTTCTTCTCACAACTCTACTGACATTAAAAGACCGTTATAAAGCGATAGGTCCTCTCTAGTTTTCTGGCTTCGGCATCATATCCCCTGACAAATAGGCTAAATAGATTATCTGCCAGTAGCATTACATGGGCGAGGGATTTATTAAAGCGTGCTTGGGCAGTCATTATAATATAACAATAATATTCCATTGTTTAAAAGCAGATTTCTTAAGATGTCAAAATAAGTTTCATTACCCTATTAGAGGCAGCTTCAGTATATCTGTAAACCGAAAAATGTTAAAATTTTGTGGACTTGTCATTTACCTGAATCCAAGTTCTGCTTGTAGTTTGCGTCAGTGGTGCATTGCATGTCTTTGTGTGTTGTAATTTATTTTAACCAAGTACTGTCCTGGGAAGCGCTTGCTGGAAAATACACAGCCCGCAAGTGGTGCGCGCGTGAGAGAGGGGGAGAAGGAGGTGAGCCCGCGAGGGGTGCGTGCGCACGCAGCCTTCACTTTTCAAGCACTGCACTCGTGGCGCGCCGCTGCTCGCTCCCGCAAGGTGGATGCCGCCTCAAGCACGAGTGTGTGCCTGAAAATTAGCAGACCGATGGCTAAAGGCCCTCCTAGAGCAGCGCGCGCTGCCTAGGCGAGACCTAAAAACCAAGACAGCATAGTATTAGTTTGGTCTCCTGAGAAATGTCAAAACCTTGCTAACCAAAATGACACTGGACGAATTGTGCAAACCTTGGTCTTCTTCCATCTCGATGGAGGTAATGCTCTGCTTACAGGAAGGAAAAGAGTAGAAGGCAGGCCTTTTCTTCCCAAGCACCTACGATCTGGAAATACATTTGCTCCCAACGTCTTCAGTTCAGGATGATACTATTGTTTTGTCCCTTCATATTGACAGCCTTATCCCACAGTCCACATAGCTTTGCGACTATAGAAAGCCAATGTGAGGATTTGCACACTTCCAATGTTACCCTCCCTAAAAGTCATGGTCGCACGTAGCAATGGTAACAGGAAAAACAGGTCCACTAACTATTCACTTGGAGTACACAGATCAAGAGAAGGATTCCTTTTAGCTTACTACTAAGGGCCGGATTTCGAGTCGCAAACATGAGAGTACCCTCTCCACTGCACTCTTGATCTGCTTGCCTCATTGACAAACAGGTGGACCACAAGGCTTCTGTCGGAAGAGACCCCATTAGCGCCATTTATAGAAAGCTTACACAGATGGCCTGACGGAGTAGGGGGCCGTCAGAGTAAAGCTATTTCACAACCCGCTCTATTTAGAGTAGATGGGATGTGATTTTTTTTTTTCTGTTCAGCCACCACCAGCAAATACCTGGTGGTGAGTAGGCCTGGGAGGATTCTGCAGAGTTCTGCCCCGCGGAATTCCACGAAGTGCCGAAAAACTCTGCCGCGCTCCATGGAATTCTGCAGGCGGCGGAGTGTGGTAAGTCGGCTGCTCGCACTGATTTTTAGCGCCGGTAGTTTAGCATGCACTGTAAAATCAGCACGAACGGCACTACATGTCGGCTAAAGGGCGCTGCTTCTTTCTGCCGCTTGCGTAGATCTTTTGCTTGAGCACCAGCTTCCTGAAAACAAGCAGCAGATTTCCCAACACGAGCAGTCGTGGCCGCCCGCGCTGAGAAATCTCGCCGGGGGGAGGTCTAGCGCACAATTTATCTCACTTGCCAATTTAACGTTGGCGAGTTGCACGAGAGGAAAAAACTCCACTCCAAATGAGTGGGCAAAACTCTGGCGGAGCTAAATTCTTCACCCACCCTAGTGAGGGATTGAAAAGAAAGAAAAAAAAACAATAACGACCCCCCCCCACTCCCAGGGGGGGAAACTCCCCAGTTATGAGGGTCATTAGTTTTTTGTTTTTCTGAAACAAACTCCCATTAAGAGAGTTTATTGTTCAGAAAAAGAAAAAAAAAGTTGCATGTTTGGCGAATGGCCATCAAAACTGATGGCTGCAGTCCACCAAACTTTTTTTTACCTTGAAAGGAGCCGCTGTGACGGAGGTTCCTTTCAAAGTATAGAGATGACTGTTGGGGCGGCAGTCAACTCTAAATTTGACAGAGCACCATCTGGATAGCGGCCTTTATGGCCTCCGCCATCCTAACAGATGCTACTCTGTCCATCAAACTCAAAATCAGCCCCTAAATCTTCCACAGATCTGGTTTCCTCTACTGTTGAGGGGACCGTGAACGGGCTTTTGGCTGAGATATTTTTTCTTTTTTGTAATCAAACATTTAAGAACCAGGGTCTGGGTCTGCTAATCTAAAGCTAATGAGAGCTGTAGTTGGATTTCTCGGGTCCAGCTGCCTTAGGGTGAGACAGACCTTGCACTGCTGTTGGGCCACTGCTTTTTGTGTGCCGTTCTGTGCCTACAGAAGACCTCTGCGCGTGTTTTGTATCATATGGCGATCCCAATTACATCTGAACTAAAAATCAGCAGGTTGATGTGTACCTAGGAGTTTTGGGTGAAGGTTTCTCTAGGACACCTAAAAAATAATTATAGCTGGGAGTTGGTTTGTGATTTTTGAACTCATCTAAGGTATCCATTCTCAAGACAGTGAGAATAAACTGGTAACTACATAAGTAAGGTTAAGGACAATTGAGTTTAGGAGGTTTGCAACTGTTGATTATTACTGTGGAAAGCCCTGTATATCTTTACTAGAGTAAACAGAAATGTTGAGGCATGCTAAGCAATACAAAACTCAAGAATCCATTACTTGATGCCCATGTCTTCACAACTGTAATGAGTTATCCATGTATGTACCTTAGTGGCAAATGCAGTGTCTAAATGAAACAATCTGGCACTGCCTGTGCGTAAAAGACCAACCACAAACTGGTCCATGTATTGAATAAACTTTCCGTAACATCTTCTATCAAACCACTTGTTTCATGTAATTCTCTTCCTTGTTAGTGCTGCTATATCTATTGGTGTAACATCTTCAGACTATGACCACGGTATTGAGTGGATTCCTGCCATCCACATGGTCTCCTTGGTGGTGGTTGACAACCATCTTTTTCTACTCCTCCATCCTCGCAATATACTCTTCTTCTCTGCATCTTCATTGCTCCCTGCTTTATATCTCAGCCATCTCACACCCATTTTGTCCTCTTCCCTTGTAGGCAGTTTTCTCATCTACCTTCGTCTCTCCCGTTACTCTTCCCACTCCCAACCATTTGCAACTCCTTTTTCATCACCTCATCTTCTATTCTCATCTCTCCATCTGCAGTTCCTTCCTTTTATAGTCCTCCATTGATCTACCCTCCTCCTACCCACTCAATATCCATTTTATCTTTCATCCCATCTTCCCTATGTTCTGCTTCCTCTCAAGTTCCTTTGCCTCCTCAACCTTTGCCTCCTCTAGATCCTCTTCCAAACGTTCCTTCTCTATCTTCCCCATTTCCTGCTCCCCGTCTCCTCCACCTCTCGTTTCTCTTGTTTACACAATATCTACTTTTGCCACCATAAAGCCTCCTTGTCCTTTTCCATATTCTCCTTTACCCCTGCCCACTCCCCCTGTTCTCCTGTGACAACTGAAAACTATTGCAGGAATCAGAGTACACCAAACATCTTGTGATTGTATTGTTGTCGTTTTTATTGTCACAGTAAATGCCCTTCATACATTGCATGTGCTTGAAGCTTTTAGAAACAGGCTGAGTGGAACATTACAATTTTTAAAAACCTCAAAATAGATTCCATTATAAGAGTCTGAAAAGCTACAAGCCAATATCAGCCTAATATTGTCTGCAAAATAGGCTGCCAGTGTCATACCTGACCCAAGAATTGTTTGTTTGTGAGAGTTGTGAATTCAATAAACAAAGTTAACAAAATGTATGGTATGGGCTTAATTGTTTGTAGTTCCTCCATAAACACACGCGGAAATAAAATACTTGTTGGGCGTAGAAGCCGCCAAAATAGTTTATTATACAACACACACAACTGATTCTGTACAGTAGATGAGATTTTATTGAAACTGGTCTCAAGCATCTGGGTAGGCTTTTGGAGATTGATCGATAAGGTTCTTATCAAAAGTTTCATACTGATACCAGGGCCCGTCCCCTCTTTGGCGCATCAGTCGGCGGGCCTCCAACTGGGACAACCTAAAGGAAAACGAAAAACAAAATTGAATTCAACCAAACGAGTTTACTTCAGCTCACAATTCTGCAAATTCATTTGAATAACCAATATGAATTGCTGTTATATCAATACGTGTATTTTGAAACCTCACAAATGTGCTGCTAATGAGGCATTAACTCGGTCCTGCGACCTGCTAGGTTATTCTCTAGCTGTTGTAAACTGCAAATAGTAACTAGGTGCAGTGTGTAAGCAAGGGAAGCAACAACAAGAGTACTATATAGTGACTTACTCGACAGCCTTTAGGCTGCATCCATTCCATCCAGGGCAGCAGGGCGCTACATACATCACAGCACAAATATCTGTTCTAAAAACGTAATGCCTAGCTGTGTGCCCAGCCCCATAACAGCCCTTCCCGCCATGCCCCAACAGGCTTCCAATACTGCATTCTCCGGAGGCCCGGTTCTAGAGAGGGGCAGGTGAGCACGGCTCACCCAAGACCCATTCACAAGTGGAAAACAATCCTTTGTTCTTTTACTTAATGAAAAAATAACAAGGGGGGGGGTGATTGATATTACTATGCAAGTGCAAATAGAAGGCGTACCTGAGACACTCCACTATATCGAGACCACAAGCTGAGGCAGTAATTAAGAGATGAAAACAGTTTCCTGACAGAAACAGTGTGAAGGATTTTGCCATTTCAAGAAAAGTGAGTGAAAATGCGCATGCAAGCAGGATATACATCTTAGTAGTGGTTTATTTATTTTTTTCTTTCTACTGTGACGGTATTCCTAACTTATGGCCGGGGCCACTGGAATTATGCGGCCAGGGAAAACGAAATTATGCTGCAGGACTGGCACAATTATGTGGCTAGAAAAGGCATATTACGCTGGGTAATGCAACACATTTTGCGTTAGTATTACTTCATTATTTTTTTTACTTTAATACTGTCTTGGCAAAGATTTCACCTCGTTAGTACCAGTTTAACACAAAAATATAGCAATAAGCAACTGAAAGATGATTAGTCAACCTGTGCGAAGTGCCTTCCACTGAACAGCAACGTGTCACTGCTTTTTTAAGAACTTTCGATCCGTTTAAGCTACACATTTTTTTGTTAAAGTCTGCAAATTATGCAGCAGCTGATGGATTATGTGACAAACGAGGCAAATCCATAATCATGCGGAATACCCCGCAGCATTGCATAGTTCCAGTGGCCCTGCTTAGGACATAGTAATTTTTTTTTAAAACGCTGCCAATGGCAAAGTTTTGACTCAAGTGAAAAGGTGTGTAAGGTTTCACTAACACAATACTGATACAGAATAAGATGGAGCAGTGCAAATGTTTATTGTACAAAGAAAAGCACGGGCAACAATTGCACTCAGCACTGGCAACATGTGCTGCCCCTGTCCTGCCTACTCAATCTCCCGAGGTGCTCACAAGGCAGAGCTCAGTAATAGAATTAGAAGGCTCTTAAAGAACAGACGCCCCATTTTGTGACATTGGCCACTATGTATTTATTCTCTCCCAACAAATTCTCTCATTTTGTCACATGACTAGTTAGAAATGGATTATAGTCAGGGCCACAGGAATTCTGTAGCATTTTACACATAAATATGGATTTGCCACATTTGCCACAGAATACATCTGCTGCATAATTTGCACATTTGAACACACCGCCATCTTAAACGGATCAAATGTTACTAAAACCGCGGTCACATGTTGCTGCACAGTGGAAGGCCCTTCGCAAAAGTTTACTCGTCACCTTTCGTCTGCTTATTGCTGTACTTGAGTTTTAAACTGGTACTAATGAGGTAAAACCTTTCTCCAGACAGCCTTAACATGTAAAAATTGACAACATGATAAAATACTACCTCGCATTACTCTACAAAATTTAGTTAACCCTGCTGCGTAATTTGGTGCTTCGGTGTTGAAAAATTCCAGTGGGCCTGATAATAGCGCTGCTATTACTCCTCGGGTCCTAAACTGATAAGAAAGAGAAGGGTGCGGTGGAGAGAGGGGAAGGTGAAGCAGAGGGAAGGAAGAAGGCCGAGGCAGGAGGAGAATAGTGAGAAGAAAGGATGGTGAGATGGAGAGAAGGTGTGAGAGTCAGAAAGAGAGCAGGGTGAAAGGAGAGGGAGGAAGACAGAAGGGCGAGAGAGAGAAGGATGCGGTGGAAATAGAAGGGTGAAGTGCAGCGAGAGTAAGTGGATACACAGTGTGGGGATGGCGTGGTCTGGAGAGGAAAAGTAGGATGGTTGAATGACATTACAATGCCTTACTTCACCACGCATAAATTACATCACCGATTTTACAACGCATACCACTACCACTCACTTACATTCCAAACACCTTCACCACGCATTCCACTACAACGCATACGTTTACCACGCTTACTGTTTCTGAAAAATCCTGTCAGTCTAACACTGCCACCTACTGTTCAAAAATTATACATTAACTCTTAATATATTTAATTAATTGCCTTTGTCGTTTACAGGTTTGGTACTATTTGAACATTTTATAATTTTGGGGGGAGACCCCCACCCCCCCAAACCACCTTTTTTAATTACCCTCCAATGCGTGGTTTTGTCTTGTATTGTAAAGACGTGCGTGCCAACAGTCTTTACGATGTAAAAAAAAAATGCGTGTAAAATGTGATACGAAGTAAAAACTTCAGAGTAAAGGCTGTTTTCCAAGTAGGGGAAGGTGGAGAGAGGAGGGTGAGGGGAGAGAAACAGGAGGGTGAAGTGAAGAAAGAAGAGCACAGGTGGCGAGAGAATAGGATGATGTGAAGAGAGTGAGGTGTAAGGAAGAAGAGCGTGAGGTGTAAGGAAGTAGAGAGTGAGGTGAGTGAGAGCGCTGAGTGGAGCGGAGAGAAAGGAGGATGAAGTCAGGAGCAAGGAATGTGGGACAGAGAAGAGGGTGAGGTGGAGAAAGAGAAGAGCGCAGGTGGAGAGAGAGTAGGATGACGTGAAGAGAGTGAAGTGTAAGGAAGTATAGAGGGTGAGTGAGAGCGCTGGGTGGAGCGGAGAGAAAGGAGGATAAGGTCAGGAGCGAGGAATGTGGGACAGAGAGGAGGGTGAGGTGGAGAAGGCAGAAATGATCATGCCCATAGGTTTAAACCTCTAGAAATATACAGTCTAAACTAGTAGCCAGAACCCATCAGTAGGTAGCGTGTGCTCACACCCGTACAAGACAATAGAACATGCCTAGGTCCAGCTCTCAGACGCCTGGGAGACCATGAGAGTCCCACTCACCTTTATGGCCCACCTATGCTTCTTCGTGGCCCTCCCAGATCCCAAAACCTGGAACCAGTCCTGATCCTCCGCCTTCCAGCAGGCACAAAGGCCCCTCGGAAGGAGATTACTACAGGTTCAAGCAGACCCGACACGATTTGCAGCATTGATTAACAAGTGTGCGGCATAGGAAAATACCATTTGTGCACCAAATAGCTGTAATACAACACTAATGCATATGCATTTCCTGACGTTTTGAAGGACAAAAAAACGTTAACTTGAGCATGGCGCCATTGCACTTTCTAACAGGCATGCTGTAGCGAAACTGGATGCGTTTTCGCTGCATGTCCTTTTTAGGAAGCTGAAAAGACCTGCTAATTGATAGCCATTTCATTGCCTTGTTTGTGAAACATATTTGGCTACAGTAAATGGCAGGTTGTCAGTCCTCCCTTTTTGATGTCTTTTGTCGTACTTCGCAACAATATAAAAAGTCCAAGTTCAAAAAGGCCAGGCAACCCAAAATACCCTGTGCTTGGCGCCGGTACCTGTGATGCCCCTGCGTGCCAGATCACACACCGAGTTGGGGGCACGTGTGTCAAACTCGGCGCCCAAGTAACTTTCAGCCGCAATGAATGATTTGGAGCGCATTGCCAGAGTCGGCATTTCGTTCTAAATGGGGATGACTACCCCACTCGGCCGCCAAACGTTTGAGAAATTTCTTTTTTCGCCTCTGGCAAATTATCAGCGGCGCCAGCAACGTGAAGACTACTGGTCTATTAAACGGCGTTCTTATATCGCAGACATTCACTCGCCCACTTGGACTTATGAAACGCCCCTGACAATTCAAATCCTCTACCCGTCCCAGCAGTGGATGTGCACATAGCAGTCGTCACTCTGGAGCGACAGCGCCATCTCCTGGAGCTCGGCCATCACAACAACAAACGAACCGTGTGCAAACCGAGGCCGTAGGGCAATCGTTATTCGACTTCGATTACTTTTTTTTCAGGAGGAAAAAAAAAAAACGTGTGGTATTGGGGGGAAAACGATGGATCTATTTAACAATGCCCAATTAGGTGTCGATATTCCGATGAAGTAAATCATTGGTGCAATGTCACATCGAGCCAGCGAAACGAGCCTACGTGGGATACCGTTTTAAGTACTTTTACTGCACACTGTTAACTTTGTTTAATAGCGACATGCCAACCTTTTAGACGAGGAAAGTGGGAGATTTAAAAAGAATAATCGAGAGATCTTATTTCTCACATTGACTTCTATTGAAATAGAGGCAATTTCAGGCGGCTGACAACCAAAATAAAGTCATTTTTTGCTTACAAAACTGGAAGTCTCCAGCCTAAATCGGTTCTATTGGCATGTATGCGTGTGTTTGTTTGGGTTACAGCTGGTCTGAGCCCATGGTATCATTTCAGGTTTATTAGGGGTAATGTATGCCTGTGGGTGTGTTTCGACATACAGTATCCCATGTAATAACGACCATGTCACCCAGTTGACCAGTACTGGATCGTTGTGTAGGATAGGATTGAAGGTCAGGACCAGAAAAAAAACAAGCATTTGCAATGCAATAGGTCTCGCATTTGCGTTTAAACTATTGGCATTGTAAATGACTGCCTTTTATTTATCCATTTTGCTAATTAACACATAAAAGGCATTGTCATTTACAATGCCAATTTGCTCAAACTCTTGTAAATGGGAGACCTATTCAAAGAAGCAGCCGCATTGTACCGGCTGCTCGGAAAATGAAAGCACGCATGGCGCGCTGAATGTTGCAGGAAAGCATGTCGTGCCTGCAGTAGGAGAAACTCAGTAAAGAAAACAGTGCTTACACACTAAAAAAGACGTACTGTGTAACAACCGAAGTAAAAGGGCCAGTTTACAAATGAAGTCAATGCGGTACTAAGGAGGGACTAATAAGCCTAATAACGAATCAGAAGCCAGTATTTACGAAGGACAATGACACAAGCCAATTACAAATATGGGCGGAGAGTGGGCAGGGCTTCTATTTTATACTCCAATACAGCATGCCGCAGAGCAGCGCATGCGCTGTCCAGGCTCGACCTAAAAAACAGTCCATGTCGGTGAACCGGAAGGGAGGGCTGTCCTGTCAGTAGAGTTTATGTAGGAAGAAATGCTTTAAAAACATCTCGAAGGGATACATCCTGCTTCAAGACACTACCCAGGGCCCCTCACATGATTATCATGAGAGGGTCCCTGGCTCATGACTCAAAACCTGCACTGGGTAGAGCCATTCTTAGGGCACCCCTGGTGAGGTGATCCTTAGATGCCAAGGCTTCCAAGAGAGGTGCCAGGATCCTTTGAGTCTGTCGATGGTTGAAAGAACTAAATGGCTCAAGTGCTCAATAGCGGTTGTTTCAAATCAGGTAACGGTACTGTAGTCGGCCCTCCCCCCCCCCCCCGCACTTGGGGGGTGGGGGAAGGGTCTCGCAAGCAGGCGTGAGGGGCCACCAGCACTAAAGGTTGTCCTGGCTGTTCAACAGAAATCTATTGTCACAGGTCATATTGAATAAATAGGGTATATCAATCAATCAAGTTTTACTTGTATAGCGCTGCTCATCACCAGAGAGGGTATGCAGGCGCTGTGCTGCAGGGATCAGTGGAAGAACCAGGTCTTGAGTCCCTTCCTGAAGTGGGTCAACGAGGGTGAGGTGCGGAGAGGGAGGGCATTCCAAGACTAGGAGGCAAGATGGGAGAAAGCGCGTCCTCCAGAGCAGCGGATGCGTGGTAACTGTGCGAGGGCAAGGTGTGCAGAGCAGAGGTTCCTTGGAGGTCGGTGGAAATGCAGGCAATGGTTTATGTAGGCAGGTCCTTGGTCGTGGAGGTTTTTGTAGGCGTTAGTCAAAAGCTTGAATTGGAATCTCTTCTGGACAGGGAGCCAGTTGAGGTCCTTTAGGTGTTGGTATTTGTGGGTCCTCTTGGGGAGAATGAGGATCAGTCTGGCACCTGCGATCTGAATCGTCTGTAGTCTTTTCATGAGTTTGGTGGTGCCTGCATAGTGTGTGTTGCCGTAGTCCAGCCGGCTGGTGATGAGGGCCTGTGTCACCTTTTTCCTGGTATTGTTCGGGAGCCACTTGAAGACTTTGCAGAGTGTGTGGAAGCCGGCTGAGGAGACCGCGTTGACCTGACGTTTCATGGAGAGTTCACTGTCCAGGATGATGCCGAGGTTGCGGGCGTGGTCTTTCGGAGTGGGGGAGAAGTCTGAGTTCCACTGGCTACCAGGAGTCATTCCAGAGAGCGGAGTGTCTGCTGAAGATCAAAACTTCAGTTTTGTCCGTATTGAGCTTCAGGCAGTTGTTCTTCATCTAGACTAAGACGTTCTGCATATAGTTGTGGAAGTTGCACTTTGTCAAGGTGGGGTCCACTGAGAGAAAGAGGACAAGCTGGGTATCGTTGGCAAAGGAGATGATGTTGATGTCGAGCGATCTAACTATGTCTGCGAGTGGTGTTATGTAGATTTTGAGGATTGGACTGAGGGATGAGCCTTTGGGGATGCTGCATATGGTATGTTGTCAAGTGAAGCGATGGAGGCATGTATCACCGCTCCAGAGAAGGCTCACTGCCATATGAGAATTACACGTTTACCCTGTCCGCCCAATTTGAAAGGCACATTAGAATAGAGGAGGGAGGGACCCAATGGTCACTAAGGCCTAACCGAAAGGGCAATGAAACACTTCACATGAAAACAGAAATTACAACACAGCATTCCGAATGGGTGAGTTTGCAAGTGGTTGTGGAAGGAGACCAGGCTGGTGTTAAGCCAGAGACTTCCAAGAAAGCGGTCCCACAGTTTGGAGGCCTGACAAGACAAGGGTTTGTTGGGCACCCCCCCCAAATGTTTTTGCTTTTGGAAAGTCAACCACTTAATTGAATCACAAATTACCACAAATCACCTTAAGTATTTTACAATTGTCCGCACTGGAAGGGGCTTCTCTAACGGGAACCACTACGTGGGAACTGAGCGGAGTACATCAGGAGATAAACCTTCTTAAACATTTTACACTAGGACTTGTATATCAAAATGCACCTCCATCCTCTCATTCAGAAGCTGATGACAACAAATGATGTCACGTTATTGGCTGCCACAACATGCTTGTAATGAAAAACTTGCAGATGAAGAAAAGACAGATGCTGGTAAAGGTTGTTGCAGGATACACGGTCTACAGAATGAGCTTCCTGGCGCTTCTTTTGTGGGTTTTAAAAGTAATCAAAGCGGCCATTGGTGCTGAGAGTATCTAACAAATCGGCAATACCCCTGGCGTACTTAGCGGGGCCCACTTGATCGAGGTTCATGATATTTTATGAGCAGTGATGCCTTTTCCTACTAGAAATTCGGACAAACATTTTGATTTGCTGCTTCTAGGCTCTGTGCTCCCCCACCCCCTTCCCCTCGGCTCTCTCACTTCTACCCTAAAGCTTAAAACTGTCATTATTTCTAATATGATTAACTCAGGCTACCATAACATCAGCCATTGGGTGTGCTCTTCAAAAAGTAAGTAAATAGGAGGTTTAATACTTAACTATTTAAAAAAGATACCCTTGAATAATGAATTATATCACTTGCAAGAGCTAGCTTCACTTTATAATATAACATTAAAGATTACATACTACATTAATGTGTTTACAGAAAATAACTTAAAACAGAAACTAATGAAGGGTAAGGGTTCCCCTTTTTTAATATAATGACTATAGAGTTAAGCAGTTCACATATGTTAAGGTTCCATTTTCTTAAATGTAATACATGTTAATGTGATTAGGTATTTAGCATTTCTTAGGTTCCTTATTTATTAGTTTAATTCAAATAATACAGTATTTAAACATTTGTTTTCGGTCTATTTTTTAAATGAATGATTATGATTGAATATTCCTTTTGGATTGTGGATTTGAGGGAATGTGATAACGAGTCATTCAACCCATTCCTGAAACAGAAAAATAAGCTTGGAGAAGAAAACTAGTTAGAATACTCCGAGTCTAACACTGGATGGCAGAGCAGGCACAGCACGTGAATCCACAAAATAAACTGCAAACAGATGGTTAATATTAAGGACCAATTCTAAGGGTTAGGGCTCCCTATTGTTTTGCAAGAGGCTAATTAATATCATTAGATTGGAGGTTAGGTTTAAGGTTGGTTTAGGGTATGGACAAAAGGGATCGTGTTGAAGTCAATGATATTTTAATGTTAAGGTTTAGCAATAAGGAATGAGAATTCTAATGTAAGGGGGTTGTAGACGTGGTAGGTGGACATGAAGGTATATAAAGTAACAGCAGTCGAAGTAATGGCATGCGATCCTAAGCGACAATGGGTTGAAAGCAATAGCCTGTTTTGCGGATTCAGTCTTGGTGGTTTCCATAAGCTAGAGCACATAACCACTTAACACATTTCAGCCTACACATCGCTGTGGTTCAGCCGAGGCTCAACCGGCTGTCAGCAGTAAACATTTTCAGCAAATAACAAAGGTCAACCAGCACTGGCAAAAAACAATAGGTCTCACCTATGAGACCCATTGGCTTTGGCAGTGATTTTTTTTTTTTAGCCATACTGTACAGCCACCACTCAAATTACTTTCATATTTCACTATACTAATTCACCACTAATCCTTTATGGGTTCTGGAGTAGCGTGCTACTCACAGAAAAAGCGATTCAACACGCCATCAGGGGTAGCAAGCGCTATATAAATGCAAACCTTTTTCCCTCTTCTATCCCTCCACTATCCTTCTCAATCCAAATAACTGACTAACATATCCACCACTCAAATTACTTTCATATTTCACTATACTAATTCACCACTAATCCTTTATGGGTTCTGGTGTAGCGTGCTACTCGACGAAAAAACGCTTCAACGCCTCGTCAGGGGTAGTAGGCGCTATATAAAGGCAATTACAACACAATACAGCTGCACAGCTGCTTGCAGCATGGCTGAAAAAGGTTTTAAAAAAGCGCATTTTGTCATTTTCATACCTAGCAGAAGTATTTTCAGGGGAGTAAAAGT
Organism: Calotriton arnoldi; assembly: GCA_963921515.1. Classification (NCBI taxonomy): domain Eukaryota; kingdom Metazoa; phylum Chordata; class Amphibia; order Caudata; family Salamandridae; genus Calotriton; species Calotriton arnoldi. The sequence continues at coordinate 2,503,238 of CAWUFW010000353.1, read as the reverse complement.
AGATTTACATCATAAAATATCAGTATTGGTGGTGTTATCTATACCTTTATTTGTAGTATTTAAGACGCTCCCTAGATCAAGCAGCAAGAGTAGCAGAGAGCCTTCTGTAAAACGGAGTTGCTGAAGTCCCTGATCTGCACATACTAGCAGAGCAGCGCGTACCAAAAGGGCTGCAGGCTCGTTTGTAGCTGTTGCTTACTCTGATTTTTTGAGTCTTGCTCTGACTTTAAATAGCAACGCACTTGCACAGTGCTCGTGGACTCCTAGGCGCTAGCACTGACATCTATGAAGAAGTGGCAGTGATCATTGTGCCAAGGGGGGGGGGGTTATGAGATGTGGGTACAAGGGACAGTGATGCCAGCAAGGGAAACAATGACGTCATTGAGAGCTGATATAATGTCAGTGAGACGGACAATGAATATGATGTTATTGAGGATCATTAGGAAGACAATAAGCGCGTCTTTCATGTCATGGGGTTATGATGATGTCAGCAAGGGTGATTATAATATCATTGAGGGTTATTATGATGCCAGCAAGGGTAGCTATGATGTCATTGAGGATTATTATAATGCCAGTAAGGGTGACTAGGATATCACTGAGGGTGACTATGATGCCAGTAAGGGTAACTGTGATATAATTGAGGGTTATTATGATGCCAGTAAGGGTGACTATGATAACACTGAGGGTTATTATGATGCCAGTAAGGGTGACTATGATAACACTGAGGGTTATTATGATGCCAGTAAGGGTGACTGTGATAACACTGAGGGTTATTATGATGCCAGTAAGGGTGACTGTGATATCACTGAGGGGGACTATGATGCCAGTAAGGGTAACTATGATGCAATTGAGGGTTATTATGATGCCAGCAAGGGTAGCTATGATGTCATTGAGGATTATTATAATGCCAGTAAGGGTGACTAGGATATCACTGAGGGTGACTATGATGCCAGTAAGGGTAACTGTGATATAATGGAGGGTTATTATGATGCCAGTAAGGGTGACTGTGATATCACTGAGGGTTATTATGATGCCGGAAAGGGTAATTATGATGTCATTGAGAGTTACTTTGATGCAAGCGAGGGAGCTCATGATACCTGTGTGGGTGACTATGATGCAAGGGAAGGTGCCTATGATGTGGGGGAGGTGTTATGATGCCACTGAGTGAGGTTATGATCCTAGCAAGGGTGATGGCTATACCAGTGATGATGACAAAGAAGTTAGTGAGTGTGATGTTCTTAAGAATAATTATGATGCCAGCAAGGGTGACCTTGGAGTCACTGAGGGCTGATGTGATACAAGCGTGGTTGACTATCAGTAAGAACACTGCAATTCTAGCAAGGGTGCTATGATGGCACGGAGAGTTATTATGATGCCAGTAAGGGTGAGTATAATGTCCATGAGGGGGACAATGAAGACTTTGTTGTTATGCCGCCAGCAAGTGTGATTTTATGATGTGCGTTAATGGTTTAATTCCGTCACTGAGGATTATGATGACACCAACGAGGGGGTTATGATGACAGTGATGGAGACAATGACGTCGGTTAGGGTGAAACTTTTTCAAAGGGCAGATGTGATGTCAGTGAGGGGAGAGTGGCTTTGAAACCAGTGAGGGTCACAGTAATGTCAGTGAAGGTGATGTCTGTGAGAGTGCCTTCGTGTAGTAAGGGTGAAAGATGTCTGTTCTCTGCTAGTGGGTCGATGTTCAACACTACAAACTATCGATCCACAGGCCGACGTGTGAGAAGGTTGAAAGCTGGATTGGTGCCCCCTTACCTTAGGTTAGAGGAGCACTCGTGTAACAGGAGTGCTAATGGGCGAGGTGGGTCGTAAGGTGCAGGGGTGAGGTGGGAGGCATGGTGGGAGATCTGGCGAGATCTGAGTGAGGCCTGGAGTGTCCTCCGCATCCGGACTCTCCTCTGGAAATGCAGCTGCTACATGCAGAAGCCTAGGGAGGGGATGGTCGCAGGTGGCACAGGAGGCAGGAGATGGGAGACGGGGCTGCTCCGCTTGCCTCGCCTCTGCCTCCCGTTCAAATAACAATGTCTAGTTGGGGTCCTCTGCACACTAGTTAGATAGCCGTCTGAGTAGTGTAAGGGCCATCACAGTTGTGAGCAGAACAAAAGCAGCAGGCGGGGCAGAAGTTGTGTGAGGGAGAGAGAAGCGGGGAAACAGAGGGGGAGAGACTGAGTCTGAGGGGTAGGAAGAGGGAGGGGAGCAGGAGAACAGATGAGAGAAAAACTGGGAGACTATTAAACAACAACGAACAAGCATTGGCAAAGTCAATAGGTCTCATCTCAAGGAATTACTGACACTGCTAATGCAAAATAACTTGGCAGTAGTGGCGAATCATCACGACAAACTGTAGTTAAAAAAAAAAAAAGTAAAACAAAAGCACTTATTTTTGTTTTTAAAACAACATTTTCTGTGCAGTGTGGATGGGGGAAGGACTGACGCAAGGAGAGGGTGTGGAGAAAAACGGACTAAATAGGGGGGGGGATATGGAGCGTGGAGGCCGTAGGCAGGGAACTAGATGGGCGACAAGTCAAGTCAAAGAGATTTATTGAGCGCACATATCACCCAAGGGTCTCATAGCGCTAGCGTAAAAAACTCCAGTGAAGGCTGGAGGCCAATTGACAGAAAGGGCAATCAAAAGCGATCAAAATAGCCATGTTTTTAATTCCCTACGGAACTGCTTGTGGTCTGTGATCATGCGGAGCTGTAATGGAAGTTCATTCCAAAAAGCAGGAGCCAGATGGGAGAAGGATCCACCGCCATTCCTGGCAGTGCGGATCCTACGAGGGGTAAGGAGAAATTTGGTACCCGACCCAAGCGTCCTGTTGGGCCGATACCAGCTGAGTTTTTGGGTAAAGTAACTTGGTCCGTTCCCGTACATGCTCTTGTGACCTTAAAACGGATTCGTTTCCTGACGGGGAGCCAGTGGAGAGCTTTCAGACTGGGCGCAGACGGAGACCTCAATGGGTGGGAACTGTACCGAAGCACACAGCAACGTGGAGTGCAGGGGTTGCACAGAATCACATGGTGCCAGAGCGCAGGAGGGTAGAGAAGAATATAAGGGAGAGAGAGAGAGAACACACATGCACTCTCACAGAGTGCTTTACAAAAAAAGAAAGCACAAGTTCCTGGAAGGAAAGCAAACGCTCATGGAAGAATACAAGGAGCCAATCACAGCGGTGTCCCTCCACGAGAGGGACAAACCCAAGCTGGCTGGGCAAAAACAAAGCCAGCTAACAAAGTAAGCAAATGTGGATGACAAAAGGCAAAACCAATGGTAAGCAGTGAGTGGAATGCATTCCTAGGTAAGCTTTTAGCAAGTATCCAAGATGTCTTTCGCAACCAGACACCTGCGCTGTCTCTTGGGCTCCGATCTAAAAATGGAGCTACCTAGCACAAGCAGCAGAGGCCGCCATCACCTTGCACTACTAGGAGGTATATAAAAGATCATTTAGCAATTTGAGAAAATTGATCTTGACACCGTGTTTAATATAGAGGTGGAGGTCATTACAGTGGCCTACTGCTTCGTTCTAAAGTTAGCATTCACTCTCTAAAGGACATACTTGATCCAGAATTCTCAAAAACACTGCAAGGTCAGCCAAAATCCTCCCACCGAGTAGATCAGCACATCTTGCATTAGATTCTTCTGTCTTTAGTAGAACTCTTGGGTAGCCCTCATTGGCAAAGTTCTGTGAATGAGTAAGACCATTTCTCTTTTTTCAAGTCTCACAATAATAGGTTTTGGGTAGAACATACATCAGTCAGGGGCATCTGGAGGGAGTCAATTTTCTTCCTCCAAGCAGGGCAAAGGCATCGCCTTGCACAGTTAAGAGTCTCTACAGACGAAGATATCAAGCCCACTATCATGCAGAAAGGTGCACAAATTTGGAACTTCTGCTTCTGGATGTATTTTGTATGAAAAATTAAAGTTTTATTTAAATTTTTATACCAATCTCTTAACACTTCCACTATGCTGCCACCCTTGAGACCGACAATGCGGCTGTGATGTCACTAGGCATAGCAAGCCACAACACTGAAAGCCTCCCTGAGCAAGCCTCTCTTTCATCCTTGGTTTACATGCTTTTTATTTACCTATTCCATTTAACCTTATAAACATTACCCAGTAATAGATTTGATGCGTATCAGATACACATGTCCAAACCTAGAATAGGTTGTGTGCTTTATTAAATAGTTATACACTCAGAGAAAAAAAACAGATAGTGTATGACATTCTAGAACATCCAACCAACCTCCGAACAATCCTCTGTTTTATTACTGTATACTACTCTAGCTATTGTAACCTTCATATCATGAAGCAATTAGGTATCTTTTGTCTGCAGATTCATTAACATCTCAGCATCTACAGGGGTATCTTAATTGATAAATACTAAAGTACAAGTACATGACATGATATCTGCAGAGAGGGCAGCTCTCCAGTTTTTTTTAATATAGTTAATGCAGGATGATGGGAGTCAAGTCTGTCTGATGGAGGAAACAAAGGGGTTTATTTAGAGTTTGGTGGATGGGATGCTCCGTCAAAATGTGGTGGATGTCCCGTCCTCTGTATTACAAGTGCATTATAGCCTACGGCACTTGGAATACGATTGACAGGATAGCCTCCACATTTTGACGGAGTAAACCATCTGCCACACTCTGAATTAGGTCCTACGATTTATCAATTTGAGACTAGCAAACCTCAACTCCAAGCTGACTTAACTGCAGGCTCCCTTTCCAAATCTGGGGCCAACCCATTTGTAGTCTTTAGATCGGACTGTGCAAGACAAGTTAATAGCACTCTATAGGCTACTGATGGGATACCGCAGTGAGCAATGCTGCTTTGTGGGGCCTATCAGTGGAGTGCGTGGGAACCTCTCCCGCTTTGCTCTTGCAGCTTTCACTGGTATACTTTAGAAATTCTGAGGGAGCAATGTTGTATAGCACTTCAATCTGTGCAAATATCTCGAATCTATGGTGCTTTCCAACCAGCCAAGTGAGCATCTACTATCACCCACACAAACTTTCTAAACCCCATATTGAGACATATGGGCAGCATGGAACAGTCGACCCAATACAACTACACACTCCTGCCCAACTGTTGGTGTCTTCTTAGCCAGTGTTGCTAATCTGTCTCCACTGTTATTACATTTTAAAGAAGACACTGCTCAAGATCACAAACCAGACTCCTGTGTCTCTTCTTCCAGCCACAACAGAGCAGTGAACTGAAGCTGTGATTCCACATACTTCAGTTTCATGCATGGCAAGCCTACACCACCATGCTCATATGGCAGTTTAAGAATTTTAAATTTGCACTATTGGTCTGGCTTTACCCCATACCAAAGTTGCTAACAGTGAGTCGGGCTTCTTGAAGAAGCTCCTTGGGCTGTAAAGAGGCAGGATTTGGAATACTGCCGGGGCATGACTGTCATTTTACTTAATGTAGTCCACCCAATGAGCAACAGTGGCAGTGTGATCCACAACTGAATGGGGCCCTCCAGTGAGGTCAACCTTCCATCCAGACTGTTGACTCACTATGCAATTTGTCTAAGCCCAGGCATCTGAACATGGTAGATACTGATTCTCCAGATTTGCTACCACCTACCAATTCTGTCCTCCTTGTCAATATGGTGAATGGTCTCATACACTGAATGCTTAATCCATGCTTTTTCTTACCTCATGTCCGCCTTTTCTGCTTCAATACTAAGCACGTTCATCAATTTTTCATATTCCTTCTCGGGTGGATCAGATACATAGCGAACAATACACCTCGTCACAGGATGCTGTAAAAAGAAAGAGATTTTGTAAGCTGGTTGTCACCTATTGAATATCCTGATGCTGAAGAATTTTAAAACTCTCAGTCACTGGAAGCCAATAACATGAATCCAATATTTACCCTAATGTGGCGGGTTGCAGTGAGAGTGAGTAGGCTGACCAGGACATCAAGTGAAAGTTCAATCATTAACAAACAGGGCGTGATCACACCTGAGATAGTCATAGGACAGGTTTTCTTTCAGACGTACACTGTAAAGTCCACAGAATATAACTGTTATTATTGTTAATGCTCCAGTTTTTAAGCTATTATTGCTTTATTAATGTTGAACTCACCCTTTCATGGCTATTTGAAACATTTTGGTTCAACACTACAAAATTGGATTTCTGGTTTTCCACAGAATTTATACCAAAGTTTAACTGCCTCAGCCTTCTTATGAATCATATTTTACATATGGCACAGGGTTGATTCTAACTGCAGAATACAGATTCTTCCTAAACTTTACTGACAGGACCCACACATGCTGCCCATTTATTCCTGAAGTTTATATGAATAGGACTAAAATCTCATTTTAAATAGACGGCAAGCAATGAAGTGGTATGAAATGGTCTTATGTGGTTTCTAGTCTTCCAGCCTGAAATCAGAAAAGTTGCTGTTATGAACATTTTGGAAAACCATGGTGGGTTTGAACATCTGCATAAACAACGGTGTGAGGTATTACAGCAGCATTAACTAATGTACCTCACTCAGGAAAGAGCTAATATTTCTTCAGAATAGACAGGAGAGAACTGTGCACCTTAAAGCGACTAATAAATTGGTGTTCTAAAGGACAGTGATGTAGTCTGAAAGTGTTGAAATTACTACGTTTTTTTTCCCCATTGGGACTGGCCTGATCGCGATTGAGGATGGCCCTGTCAAAAGCAACATTCTCAGAAATGAAAGCCCCAAAAATCATCACTTATCTTTAGTTACCGTTCAACAGCTAAAGGTTGGACCTATATCCAAGTTTGAACATCTAGACGGCAATCACGACTTGTCTGGCCCAGCACTGAAAGTTGGATCACTGACTTGGTTATCTCCTCCAGCTGCATTGTTTCTTGGTTCATCCACAAACAAACATAAGCAGGACTGGGGGCAAAACTTGAACCTGTTCTTATCACACTGCTTTTTTTTTTAAATCTCGCTTTATAGAAAGTTTTGTATACCATGAAAGATAGCAAATAGCACAATGTAAATATCCAGATGCGGCGCACAATGCTACATAGAGTTATCAACCCTAATCGGTGATGACTGTATAAAGAATCTCTGCAGCAAATAAAATCTCCTCTGAACTGTTGTGGGGCAAAAATACAGCTGGAAAAAGCTGAACATTGTACATCACAGGTATATGTATTTACTAATTTTAATCCATTTCAGGGCTTCTACTTATTGAACAAGCGGAGATAGGTGCAAAGGGCTCACTCTCCGGTGCTCAGGTTTATAGATGCCCTTAATACTGCTGTTTCAGGATATAGTAAGTACCAATGAGGCAGGGGAATGGTCTTAAGTTGCAATTAGGGAATTCATTTTCATCCTTCCACCTAACAAATCAGCAATTTATATTTTATTTTTTACATCTATATTGTTGCTGCTTATATACAATCGATAGAGCTGTGATGTGTTTTGCCCAGAGAGTGGTGTAAAAGTTACAGGCTGTTTTCTTTGCCAGTTGAAGATCTCAATTCCCTTTCTTTGTGGATTCCATAAATCGAGTAAGGGGCAGCGCTCCCTTTCCATCACCTAAAATATTTACTTTACTGACACATTCTATGCTGTGAAAAACACTCCCCCATACATCGCGCTTAAAGCAAGCAGAGTATCCAAGTACTTTAATTATTGGTTTTGTAGTTCCCCAGACTAAGGCACTAAATTATAGTGACCCCCACAAAGTTCAAAATGGTTTGGTGCCAAAATGTAGAAACACTTACAACCACTGTGTTTCAGAATTTGTGAAAACACTGAAAAATGCCCACTATAATTCACCAAAAATAAACACTGAAAACAATAAATGCCTGAATGCCTTGGATAAGTCTCCACAACTTAAATGTGAGAAGAATCATGTGTCGCATAGGATTTAATGGGGGTACAAGTACATGTGAGGGTATTTTTGGCAGGGTGTGGCTTGGACGATAAGAGGAGAACTTAAACTGAACATAGCAAACAAAAAAATTCCTGTACCCATATAGGTGCAGATCTCACTTGGAAAATGTTGTGCAGAACTCTGTCTTTCTAGTGTTATATATCCCGTCAGATGTACAATGAAGCAAGGAAGGCTAGACTAAAAATACTGATGGAGGAGGCCTGGGAACAACTCTTTCAGGCGCCCATCACAAACAATTCTAGGGATTTCTGGATGGTAATTAATGCCCCTTTTCTGAAAGCATCCTCCGATCCTAATATAGACAGTCACATGGACGAAGAATCTTGGGTGGCCCACTTAACTAAAATATTTGGCGGTAATGGCGAGGGAATGAATCTGCCCTCGAAAGATATGATAAACGCAACCTCTGTTCTTACTTTCAATTGCCAAGAGATAAGAGAAGTTCTCTCCCAGTGTGCTAGTAATAAGGCCCCGGGCCCGGACGGAACTCCGATAGATTTTTTTTACAGAGCATCTGGATCTTTGGGGCCCAGTTCTAAATGTTTTTAATGTGGTAGCCAGCGTGGGCCCGCCGGAGTCATGGTCAAAATCTATTTTAATACCAATTTTTAAAAAGGGCGATAAATCGGAGCCAAGAAATTATAGGCCCATATCACTTCTGGACAGCACGGCTAAACTTATCGGTAGAGTATTACTGAATAGACTTGAGGAATGGGCCACTAATAAAAAAAATTTGATCTCGACCCAATATGGTTTTAAGAAGGGAAAAGGCACACAGGACCAGTGCCTTAATTTGAGCTTGCTGATTGCTAAGTGCACACAAGCGAAACAAGGCAAGCTCTACTTGGCTTTTATGGACTTATCCGCAGCTTTTGACTGTGCTGCCCATCATCATTTGTGGAGGATTATGAAAGAGATGAGTATCGACGAAGCAATTCTCTTATATTAGACAGCTATATACTAGGGCCGTGGCCAGTGTCCGATATGGGAAGCAGGGAGAGTGTACCAGGTGGTTCCCTATTAATAGGGGGTTCGTCGGGGTGCCTCCTCGCCTCTTTTCTTTTTTCAATTTACACCAACGGAGTGGAGGCTCCCCTGCTAGAATCAACCCCGGATGTCCCAATGATGAGTAAGATCCGCATACCCATACTCCTTAATGCTGACGATGCGGTCCTAATTGCACGCACTGCCCTGGCACTTCAGAAGGTTTTAGAGACATACGTGAATTTTATGCAAAAAGTAGATTTACAAACTAACGAGGCAAAATCTTTTATTTTAGTGACAGGTCACAAGGCAAAGAAAGTACCATCTTTTTATATAGCAGGACGGAAAGTGGCACAGACGGAGACGTTCTCTTATTTAGGGGTGACATTTGATAGAATGACAACATGGTCCCATATGGTGACTAACAGAGGCCTAATGTTGGAAAAAAGTATCATCGCTCTATACCCTTATTAAAAAGCTAGGGTCGAAACCACTAGATGTTGTAAAAAAAAGTATACCTGGCAAAGTCTACCACAGTAGCTACCTATGGAGCTGGTGTTTGGGGACATACTAACCCTGCAGCTATTCAAACGATAGAAGAAACTTTCTGGAAAAAACTGGTGAGTCTCCCTAAAATCTGCTCAAATTTTGATTGCCATCTCGTCCCCTATATATCAGACCAGATATGTCTGGACCCAATTCTCCTATGGCACTCAATTTGGAGAAAGGAATCCGTTAACCTTACCCAACAGTTCATCCTAGATTGCCTCGCATTGGAACATCTACAGAGAATCCCTTGGATCATGTACGTTAAAAATAGCCTAATTTCTTTGGGTTTAGAAACTATCTTTGAAAAACCAAGTAACTGTTTGAGCATCTCAAAAAAAGCAATTAAAACTCGCTTTTTAAATTTTATGGCTGAAAAAAGATTCAAAATTAATAGTTCCAAACATATGGTGCAAGCTTATCTTGAGAGCCCGATCCCTAATGAGGTGCAAGTCATATTTGTCGATGGTGACAAATTTACGCCATAGATTTATATTAACTATGTTCCGGCTATACCTCATACCTTGTATGTTGGGCTACCCATCAGGAACTTTTCCTACACAAGCTCTACCGTTTTGTCCAAGCGATGGTGTGTCCCCTCAATCTGATTTACATATCTTTTTCTCCTGTAAGTTTTATTTGGAACATCGTAAAAGGTTTATATTGCCAATTATGCACAAACACAAATTCAAACAATGTTGTCCAGGACAGGAATGTTTTTCTTACAAATGCTGTCTGATCATTTCGTCTGCTATTGCGTTGCGTCCTTTTTATGCCTTTCTTCAAAAACCAGGAGATTGCACAATTGATCGAAATGAATTATAAATATTTTAACAGTTTTAAATGATTGTTTTAATTGAATATTTTAATATTTTATTCTGGAAAACTGATTCATTATGTATATTCGAACTTTTGTGATCTGTATGAATATGGATCGAATAAAGTGATTTCTGATTTCTAGTGCTATATATGGAAGCTCCAAATCAAATAACTAGGAACTTTCAAAGGTGTCTGGCTGCAACCGGGGAAACAGCAAGCAAGTACAAGCATGAAATATGCACATTGAAGTGCTGCTTCTTCAGCCCAAACATTAACTGGGTATATTATGTGGGTGAAATACAGGTTTACGAAAAACAAACAAATGTACAAATGTTACCCGATAGTACTCCCAGTGATCTGGAATATATCCCTCTGGAATCTCTGCCAATTCAGCTTCACCTGGTAGAACAGACCAAAAACAGAAAATCATCACTACTGCAAAGTCAGAAAGCACTTGCAATGCGCACAAATTACAACCAAGTAGCTTTGAAAACTGTCACCTTGGATGATTCTGCTAGATCCTGGATTTTTGGTTTAATTTCTTATCAGTCATATTGGTTTATAGTACCCAGCACCCTCCTTATTTTATGTGGAAACATCATGAGTCAAAACCCCTTAAAATTCCGGTCTCCATGACTTGTTCCCTTGTAGGAACAGTCAGACTAAGCCAGCCTCAGTAATGAACTGCACCCATTCATTAACTGTCTTGAAAACCCATGCACCAGACTGCTGTTTATGGTCATGTATTTAGGCAGGTTTAACAGTAGACAAACCATCTCTATCATTGCTACAAACAAATCCACACTCTATATTTTCTCCACTAAAAACTGATGGCTGTGGTTTTTGTCTTACGCTAAACACCAGTTTCAATTAACTAGTCCAGGAAATCTTTCACAATCAAACACATATTAAACACATATTGAAACACAAAGAGTTCAATCAAGCAACAGCGAAAACATTAAAAAAATAAACATAAGCCAGGCTATTTCTCGTACAGATTACAGGACATATATGGAAAACTAAACTGCGCAATGCACACCCACCAGAATTACCCTTCTGGTGCTCAAATCCACAATGAGTCAGGCAGTATGGACTAGAGCTTTCATAATGCTGGTTGGGCAGCTGTATGACTTGGGATCTTTGATGACATTTGCAGATATTCGAGAGGACCATGGGCTAACGCCAGTTCCTGGAACACGTACCCTCACACAGGGCACCTCACAAATAAACAGTGTCTTACAGATATTACTGGCATGGGGGAGAATTCACCACATGGAAACAAATCTATATAAAGCCCTTGGAACAGAGCAGGGACAAGACTTCAGCGTACTTAAGTCCAGCTGGGAAAAAGACGAGGAATGAGTCAATAGTAAATGTCAGCTGCTCTCAATCCTGTGTCAATGGTCTCTAGAAATGCGAGATTTAAATTGGTCCAGTTCAATCATGTGCATCAAACATATCTACCTCCGTTAAGATTATATATTATGCTTTTGAGTGTCCCAGGTGAATGCCTAGATATAGATGTGACAAAGCCACTTTCGTTGATTCAGGGAAGTAGGTTGGCGTGTGGGAAACGTTCAATATGCATCACGGAACCTCGCAGGAGGGGCTGGGAGATGCCAATACATAAGGATTGTTTTTAAATTTGAGGGCTCAGCTTGAGTACCTGCTTGATATTTGTTTCTAAAGAACAAATGGTAACCACTGCATTAAAAAAAACTATAGAATACTTACCAATGAAGACATTGATGTAGGTTAACAATGCCGCTGTTGGTATCCCAGTCAACAAAATGTAGTATTTCTATTGGCCCAAAAAAAAAAAAAGCCAAGTGTAAAAGTTAGACCCAATTCACTTCTAGTAACATAAACAGTGTCCCTACTTTCACACCATTGAAATAAAAGTAACTGGTTTAAATGTGGTTGGTAGCCTACCACAATAACATCTTTCACCCTACAATTTGAGCAGTCAAGAAGGTATGTCTCAATTATACAGGGTTTTTAATAAAAAAAGGCAACTACTGAAAAGAAAAGCTTTATATCATAAGGAGTACAACTAGAGAATACAATACCCACATTGCGTTGCCAAACAAAATTTGAAACCCCATCCTAAATTTTACAACGAGGAATGTGCTCTCTTAGGTAAGTAATCCAGTAGCCGAAGGTGTAGTTAGATAGGTTTATTGGTTATAAGTAAGATGGTAAAGAAGGCCCCACCGGGAGCAGCGTCCTGCTGCTCAGCCCCACTCACTCAAACTGACCACTCATTCAAACCATGCATTACGAACATTCTGATTACATCACACACACAGGCTGAGCAGCAGAGAGAAAGGAGACACAGAATAATACAGAATACAACACATCTCCCTCCTTCAAAACAAAAGAAAGTATGAGGGAAGAAATACAGTATGCCAAAACGATGACAAAAATAGGATTTCCAAATAAGCAGATCAACAGGAAATAGGATAGGATGATTACAAATCTAAACTGCAAGCTGGATAAACAAAAGAGAGAAATCAGAACAGCTTTGACACAATGCAGAATAAAATGGATGGAAATTGTACAGTGGCAATACAGTGTTAAAATGGAATATCGGGCAATGAAGGTAGATGCAGAATGATGATGAAAACATCACACCATACTGATAAACGAACACAACTCGCACTAATATAAAAGAATGATCAGACGTCACATCTCGCACAAAACATGGAAAGAGGCATATCACCTCGCACGAAATCAATGCAGAAACATCACATGAAATTCAACCTCACATAAACCACCACCCCTCATCACAAACCAAACCCTAAATATCACAAATCATGTCAGTTGGCCAGACTGGCACGAAAAGCAATAAACAGGGAACCAAAGCTAAAAAAAAAATGATGCCCCAAGGAATAACAAAAACAGGAGCGCAGCAGTTCTCAGCTAAGCAACACACACACACAACACAGTACACAAAACGGGGTGTAAGACTCCTTAGAACGCACACCAGGGTAGAACACACAGCATAGGGTATATGACTCCCCAAAACACGCGAGATACATGACTCTTCAAACACACACTGAGGCAAAACACACTGCAAAGGGTACATGACACCCAGCGCGCAAAACACACCGCAAAGGGTACATGACACCCAGCGCACGGGGTACATGACTCCCCGAAACGCACGCCAAGGCAAAACACGTAGCTCGGGGTACATAACTCCCCAGCGCACGGGGTACATGACTCCCCGAAACGCACACCAAAGTAAAACGCACAGCACAGGGTACATGACTCCCAGTGCACGGGGTGCATGACTCCCCAACTTAACGTACATCAAGGTACAACACGCAGCACGGGGTACATGACTCCCCAACTTAACGTACATCAAGGTACAACACGCAGCACGGGGTATATGACTCCCCAGCGCACGGGGTACATGACTCCCCGAAACGCACACCAAAATAAAACACACAGCATGGGGTACATGACTCCCCAGCGCACGGGGTATATGACTCCCCGAAACGCACACCAAACAAAACACACTGCACGGGGTACATGACTCCCCAGCGCACGGGGTACATGACTCCCCGAAACGCACCCAAGTAAAACACACAGCACAGGGTCTTTGACCCCCAAAATGCACATGCGCACGCTAACAAATTGAAGAAAGCGCGTAAATTCATTACTACAAGTACTCAGCAAACATGACACACAACATATTTAAAGCTAGTCTCTGTCTCAACAAAATATAAGTGAATAACTCCTTACAGAAGAGAACAGCTCATTAATTTAGGCAAAACACATGGCAGGCACAACTATGTGCATAGGCAGAGGCTACACATTTGAAAAAGGCAACACAGTAAATTAAAATAATTAAAGTAGACACCGTTGTCACAAAAGCGCAGTAAGATTCGTGCTTGACAACATAATAACTGAAATAAATAAAGCAGTCACCGTTGACAGGCACTGTTCCACTGCTCAGATGCGTTGTACAAGATTGACGTCGGAACAGATTGTTCAAAATTGAGATGAGAACAGAGTTAATACGATACCTCCAAGCACGTCACAGAAACTTCCGGGCAGAATCAGAGAAACGTAATCTTGTTGCACATGGTTCTTCGTGCTTTCACAATAACAGATGATAGTCCCACTAACCGGCAAGAAGACTGAAGATTGCACTGAAATGCCGGTTGCAAACAAACTGGAAAAGTCTTCAGCAATGGGTGAAAGTCATGGCGGAACGAAAACGTAGAAGATCTCAATGAGGTGCATGTCGCAACTTGGAAAACTCTTCATCATTGGCACAGAGTGAGGAATTGGAAGTACTTGAGGTGCAGGTTATGAACGACGACTTTGGCAAAAAGCTTTATTGAGCTTGACGAGAAAAAAAACGTGGTTAGCATGAGTGGCACGCTGCAAACTTAAGATGACTAGAGGAAGAGTGCCAAACTCAAAATGCAAAACACACAAGATGATGGACGGAATGCTGCACATTGGCAAACATTCACCCCCAGTCACAGATCTGGGTTTAATCCATCGTTATTTTGCTTCACCACGCCACCCCAGTTCAGACATAGCCATATGCAAATCAGTCTTGACCCTGTGCCTCATGGGAACAGTCCAGACCGAACTGCCAAGCCAGGTCTTCCCTGGACCGGAATCAAGCATCCTAGGACCGGTTTCAGGCTATCAGCCTTCATCAGCCAGGATAGCTTGACTCCAGTGGCGTAGTGAGCACGGGACCCACGTCTGGGCATACCCTTCCCACTTAGGGCGAAATGCAAAACACACAAGATGATGGACGGAATGCTGCACATTGGCAAACATTCACCCCCAGTCACAGATCTGGGTTTAATCCATCGTTATTTTGCTTCACCAAACTCAAAATGGCGGCACGCACTGTGACGCTGATCCGGGTTGCTCACGGCACGAACAAACACCAAATGAATCTGCGCAAAGGTGCAGACGCTGAAGAAGGAGAAACGTCATAAGGAGGAAAAAATGACGCTGGAAAGGGACCCAAGCGAAGGTAAGCAGGCGCGTGCCCCATTTCACTCATGTCGCACTTTGAAAATAACTGCTGCTTTTAAACTGCCACTAATGGCGCAGAATAATGCAAAGGTCAAATGCAGCAACATGAATGGTAAACGAAATGCTAATCCATTGTGCTTTGCACGCGTGGGTTCGTATCCCATCCTCGTCGCCACTTTTACAACGAGGAATGTGCTCTCTTAGGTAAGTAATCCAGTAGCCGAAGGTGTAGTTAGATTGGTTTATTGGTTATAAGTAAGATGGTAAAGAAGGCCCCACCGGGAGCAGCGTCCTGCTGCTCAGCCCCACTCACTCAAACTGACCACTCATTCAAACCATGCATTACGAACATTCTGATTAGACACAGAATAATACAGAATACAACACTAAATACCACAAAAACTGGGGTGTGAGAATGAGTGTTTTTTCAAGCTGAGCATGGAGAAAGGAGGAGTGTATAGAGAGTAACCATAAAGAGTAAAACACAATTGTTGTATGAGCCACACTTCAGTTAACCAGAGACTAACCTTACAAGCTTCTGTCCCATATCTCCTCGCTCCCCTCTGGCTATTTTTCTGTTCTCTGACAAACTCATTTCGAAGGTCCCCAGAAAAACACAGGCCCGCGCACTGCAGGAGACCATGACTAAAATGAGAACACGGTGCCTGCTTGGATCATGGCAGCCCATCCTGATCTGAAAGCTGCTCTCTGGAAGGCAGCCTCTGGGATAATGCCAGAGTGGCCAGTCAGCACCCAGATCCACTTCCAAAGTGCTATAATTCAAAAATTCAGGTGCCCTACCTGTAGTCCACTAACCGGAGATGAGCTACAGCAACTTTATAAACTTAGTTACAAGACCACGTCAGATATGTTAGCCAGAAATCTAATAACATTTTATTTTTGCAAAGGCACTGGAGAGTTACAATAAACAATTGGCAAAACCAGGACCCCTTTGTTTGAAGCAGTGACAAGTGATCTGCCCTTTGGGGTATACCTTATTTAAAGCTACAGACAAGTTACAGATTGGTGAAATGAAACACTATCCGGAGGAATTCCTCACGATTAAATTGATTGAAGCACTTCCATCCATCACTTTACCTCAGTGCATCCTAGTTAATTATCAGTGCAAAATGGGAGTCCTTAGAAGCATAAATAAACAAACACTGGCAATGCCAATTCGTCTGGCATTGGCTGCTTACATTTTGGTGTTGCCATTGCTTATTTTGTCTGTAAATGTTTTAGTATGATGCCACAAATATATGTAGATCTCTCTCTCTTATACACATATATATATATATATATATATATATATATATATATATATATATACACACACACACACACGCACATATACACACACACATATATATATACACACACACACACACACACACACACATATATATATACACACACACACATATATATGATGTAAATGTACAGCTTGCACCACTTGTCTCGGACACTAAGGGTTTACTTATTGGGAGAATGTGTACATTTAGGTTGCAAGAGCAGAATGCCAGCACTCAGTCAGGTAAATCAATGCCTGAAGTGGGCAGATCCTGTGGCCTAAGCTGTATGGTGCAGTGGGCAGGAGCAAAAACCAAAATGTGACTCACACTGCAGCAGAGCAATGGATTGAAGAGGGCGGACTGAAAGTATGTATAGTATATATATTTGTATTAAAAACAAAAAGGTCTAGAGAAGGAGCCGGTCCGAGGCTGGTGATGAGAACAAGATGGCGGACGAAGGGATAGAGCGGCCCGCTGCAGAGTGACGCCGCTGGTGAGAGCAAAGTGGGAGCGCTTTTTTGGCGGTTGCCTGGTGCGGTGGCTGGAGAGCGACTTGGTGTCCCAAGGAGTAACATCGGTAAAACCGGGACCAGAGTAGGTTGTGAGTCAGTGACGGTGGAGTCACATGGGTGGGCACTATGGGGAAGAGACCAGTGGGACAGCGACACATTGTAAGGGGCCAGCAGAGGGGCTCCTACCACTAGATAACAGTGGAACAGATTGTGGCCATCAAGGTACAAAATGTGGGAAGCATGATTTCTTTCGGCGACGGATGAAAGAACCTACTGCTAAGGGGACATCAGACGAGCCTACTGCATAAGAGGACAGAAACAGATCATGGGTGCTTTAGGCACTATTATAAGGAAACTACAGAAAATGGAGAAACGGTTTGGAAGGGAGGCTAGAGAAAATGGAGCCCAGGATAGCGGAGGTAGAGGGAGTATGGAAAATAGGAGAAAACAAAGCACTCCACTCGGATAGCTAGACAGCGTCCTTCGAGGCACAGGAACCAGGTGCCTTTAGAAACATGGTGACCGAAACGATGATATTCCTAGACAATACAATTGAAAAGCTGTGAAATTACAGGAAAGCGTCAACATTTGCATGCCGTTATTCCCCCCCACCCCCAGCTTGACCAATTCCTTGCTGACCTTTTTCAGGAGTACTTGGGCTTCGACTCAGGCTTTGGATATTGAAATAGTATGGAAAGCCAGCAGGGTGCCATCACGAATATTACCTACAGAGTTTACCTCTGTAGGTGTGGTGCAGCGGCCAGGGCAGCTGACTTCGGAGCACAGGGCTCACGGTTCGATCCCCGGCTCCGGCGGCAGCTCAGCTCAGCACCATGTGACTCTGGGCAATAGCTCACTTAATTTCCACGACGGCCCCCAGCGCCTTGAGACCCGCAAGGGTGAGTAGCTCGCGCTTTACAAATACGGATTTATATTTTTAACAGCAGTCATTGCAATTTTGAGACCTCATCCTGCGAGCAGCATCCAAGGGGAGAGCCTCTCTGCAGAGTGAAGGCAGGAGAATACTGCTCTTTCCAGATGTTGATGCCCAAACAACATAAGAAAAGCAAGATGCAAACTCTCTGCAAGGAGTTACTGAACCTGGGAGTAAAGGCGGCAACAGGAAATTCAATAAGTCAAAGTCTGGCCTGCAGACAAGGAGTACATTTCGTCGAACATGGATGCTATCCAATCTATTATATATCAATATAAGCCAATCTTGCGAATCTGGCATACTAATTAGACATTGCCTGATTTGGCCCTACTTGTCGCATATTCAGCAACACAGCTTTTGAGAGAGTTAAACTTCTGTGCTGCTTCGTGATTCTCCACTTAATACTTACTATTTGAAGTACACTCCCTGCTCTTCCTGTGTTCTCCCACTCTGATCTTTTCCCCTACCCCTTTCTCCCCATTTTTCCTCCCTGATTTCTCAATTAAGTAGTATTCCACAGAGGATAAGGATGTGAAGACTTTAATGAAAAGTTAGCCGGAAAGTTTGAATAGTTCTCGGAAAGAAGTAACTTGCATTTTATATACGTTATATGTGGATGTACAGATTGTGGGTATCCTTTAATAAAAGTATTTAATCCTAAAAACAAAATGTTTTGGCCAACACCAGACCCAATAAATATATGAACAATTACTAGGATGAAGGCCGGTTCATGTGCTCCACTTGTGTATAACCCAATATGTCAATACAGCACCTATTGCTCGGGACTTCATATTGAAGAGGTAGATGATCAAAGTTGGCACAAAAACTCAAGCCATACAGATAAAAATGCTCAACAGTTCTGAACAGCCCTACTATGACTCACCCATTTAATAGGAGGATAAATGGACACTGTGGAGAGGTACTTTGTTTTAATACACAAGCACATGGTTGTCTCTACCCAGCCTTAACTCCTTTTCAGAAGTAAGAGTTTATTGCAAAGTGACTGATGACTGTGGTCTTTGTAGGTCTTGTGGCTTCTGATCACAGCTCCTCCTTTTCACCACACTGCACGATTATGGACAAATAAAATCAGTTTAAACTCTTTGTATCTCAGTTCCTTCATGTGTCCTCTATTATGGAGCCAACATCTGGTATATTGGTGTACCAGATGAAGATTAACAGAGGACTTCGTTATATAGAACCAGCTATGCTACACTCAGGTGCACCTTAGTTGTGTAAACAGAGATTATGTATTGCATTGTGTATTCATATTGCATTGTTCGATGCTGCAGGGTGGCACTGTAAATCCCAAGTAATGTATATAGACAAAATTAAGTATGGTCTGTGCCAAGAAATGTTCAACCAGCATGTTTATCCGTCATCCACTAGTCCACACGAAAAGTATGGTGGAGTCCTCAGGGCTGAGCCATATATCTAGATACCATTTGAAATTCTGTGCATGAAATGCAGCAGCACATTTGGGGATGCAGTGGAGGGTGTGTTAAGAGTATAAGAATTGCAATATATTCCTTATTAATCACACTCCTACCCTTTCAAGTTGCTATTGAAAAACATTCCAACAAACTCGTAATGTGTCTTGAAAATATTTACATGTACTGTCTTTCTGTAGTAGCCCCTATAAACAAGTGTGAATTCTGATATAACAAGTTTCAACATTTATAACAAAGTCTTCTTCAGGAGCTCTTGATTTTAGAGAGGTTTATGATTCATAGTGCTTCTTTCAGAGTATGGGTACAAAGGTCCAACTGCTTATTTTGTAATATGTTTATACAGTAAAGCAACCATAATACTCAAGTTTTTAAACTTTTTTCCATACATTACATAAGGGGTATTTTATGGCTGAAACAGCAAACATGCTGCTGCTGAATAGCATATCTTGAATAATAAGTAGAATGATTTATTCATTGATTCAATAAAAAATGTTTTATGAAGAGTTGGAGTTTATCATGTTATCTCATTTATTTCATTGGATCAAGATATTTCATTCCACTTTGACAATATATCACTTTGGTGATGGGGCCTCTTGTTTCACCATCTAATTTCATATAACTGCTAATTCTTGCAATGCGGCATGCTGTTGACTACACCAGTCTGTTCCATCTGATGCAATAGCAAATCATTGGTAAGCACGAAAATATTTATTACAGTTCTCTGTGTGAAAGTATTTTTTGGCAAGCGTTCCTTTGCCAGTACATTAGATTTTAAAGGTGGAGAGGCCAGTTTGGAAACACATCTGTGGCTGCTCAGAGATGAGGTGAAGGGGGTGGTGTGAAAATGTTCTAACACAAAGGAAGTTAAAACATTCATTTTTGCAGTGGAATACTTACACAAGGCAAAAACATTGAACAATAGGCACCCTATATAAATGGCTGCTTTTGAAATTTAATATTGTACTATTCTAACATTTAAATATTTTGTACGTTTAGCTTAATGGATGGTACTTGCTTAATGTTCTGCAAGTAATGTTTTTGCAACAAACAGTTTTGTCAATTTCATCAATACAGAGATTTAAATTAACAACAGGGAATTTGCAAAAAGCCATGAATTACTTTTGGCTTAAATCCAACAATTCAAATTGACAAATGAGCAGGTTTTACTGCCGGTTAAATATTATGAGCAAAGAAATTCATTATTTAGAAGAGGAAAGACTTTTCACAGTATGGGACACGTGGTATATGCAATCTTATTGCTGTTGTTGTCAATGAATTCCTGAAAATCAGTGTATTTGTGCCCTTTCTTAAACAGTGTATCCTTTTTGATCTTCTTGTACCCAGGATATACACTGCCATTATGAACAGAATAACTATCCACACTAAACAAGGTGTTAGGACAGCACCGATCTAAAATATTTCAATATGACAGAATATGGTTGTCGTCGTGGCTCTCCCAGAACATGAATCTATTTCACATAGGCTCTTTGAAACCTCAGAAAAGAAGTCTGGATTAGCAATTCTCAGATCAATGCAACATGGTGCGTGCCTAATGTTTGGCAGATAAGTGATGGACTCCTCTCATAAGCAATATTGCAAGGCTCTTCAAACTGGGGAGCGGGCCCCCTAGGGGGCCTCAAGTGAGCCGGGTGGGGGGAGGGATATGACAGACTCTAGCCAAAAGAAGCATTATGCTGATAACTGCTTTGTTTCAGTGGAAAAACATGAGTGGCAGTGAGCCGCTCTGTAATGGACAGTCACTAACCTCTTTTGGCATGTATATCCTGGCTGGAAGAAGTTGTCAAAAGGGAAGGGACTCCAAATATTCTTCAAAACCTCAACCCCCATAATTGTGAAAAAATCTGAGGGGGGCCCCCAATGATTTTTTCCCCCACGGGAGGTGTGGGCACTAAAAAGCTTGAAGCACACTGCAATATTGTCTTGTCCTCCCAAAATGCCCTTCTACTATAATATACTAACTTCCATGGGATGCTGAATTTATACAGTTGCCTAGTTCTAAAAACCAATATGAACGATGGACAAACAGCAGGTATGGCTATAGACATTCAAACCGAGAAGTGTCTTCCTTACTTCAGGAGTTTGACCAAATGCTCAGAGCTACGTGTTATTCCCAGAATGTACCAATTTAGATGTGGAGCGGTTTTGCTCCTGCATATGTGATGGGGGAATGGGTAGGATGAACAATTCATTAGTATTTAGAGGTGAGGGACAGGGAAAAAACAATACAAGCATGGGAGTAAAAACACCATCTTCCTCAATGCAAAGCGGATGCCTTTTTAAGGCTTAAAATGGCAAATCTTTCACATAATCCAAGTGCATACTTAAATCTACATTTTTTTAAATCAATAATGAAAGTAAATAGATGTTTTAACCCCACAACAACTAAAATTGGAATATAATAACTACCAAGAATATTGGGTATACCAAAAAAAAATTTAACACACACCAGCAAATGTAGAAATCTTGTGTCGTAGTATTGAGCAGCTTTCACGACAAACAGTCTCTTCCCATGGCTCTCATGTCGAATTGGGACTGCAAAATATAAAAAACAAAGCCAAGATCGTTAGGCAATGAAATCATTTGACCCTACCATTTGTTTTACACCTGGAAGGGTTCACAAAGCTGCCACTAAAAAGGTTTCTCACTGATGAAAGTTATTTACAATAAAAACAAGACAAATATCTTTCTGGCACAGGAAAACACTCACATGGATAGATGCCACAATCATTGACTTTCCAATGGAGTGCATAGTTGAAAACATACATCTTTTTAAGAGAACATTATTTTCATCACAACTGTCCACGGTGGAAAAGAGACTGATAGGTTAACAATCTGTACAACATGGCTAAAAGTCTGGCAAAATCAGTTGCTGTTGCATAGGCGCGACCTATTGGCTTTGTCAATGCTTGTCTTACATGGCTGCCAAACTGTGCAATGCTCTTCAATCAGTTCATAATGAGATCGATGAACCCCTGATATTTCGAAAAGACCTTAAAATATGGCTATTTTCCTCTTCTGTATAGTTTATTTGCCCAGCCTGCAGTTCAGTATCATGTCAGGGTCAGGATTTCCGTTATAAGTAACTGTGCACTAATGAACAGAGCACAATCTGCGATAGTAACACAGTAATGTGTAACCAAACTATTAAAATTGGCAGATTTAGGAAGAGACAGCGTTATGTGGATTTTGCAGCTGGAAGTATTTCACGGACAAATAAAATGTCAATTTAGGGATACTCTAGAATTAAAAAAAGAAATGAATTAACGTGTTTTCTTTTTTTCCGAAATCTTTTTCAATAGGTTTAAAACGAACACAAACATGGATTGTGTTCTGTGTAGCACATATGCTTTGCTAATACATATGCTTTGCTAATACATAAAACAGCAGACCATCCCATGAACAATAACACTTAGTGCATGATATCACGACTCTAATCGACGTGAAACCAGCACATTTTGAAAATGTTCTAACCAGTGACCCATACCTTTACATGCTTTTGTGGGCACCCTCAGGCCTTCTAAACGAATTATTCTGCTCTGACACAATAGTGCACTTATCCTAAAAAGGGGAGAGGGTGCTCTCCAGTATTTTGCTACTTTTCCCTTTGCAACAAGAGGGCCCACTGCCAAAATCATGTCCATTTTTCTTTCCTGGGAGCGAGTCTGTCCCTAAAATGTCCCCATCTTGCCAATGCTTAAGTGCGGGGGATGGTTCCTGTAGTTTATGAAACAAGCATTTGCAATGCAATAGGTCTCGCATTTGTGAGAGTTAGAGCTAACATGACAATGTCTTTTACCCATGTGGAGTGGATGTATGTGGAGTGGAATTATGTGGGTTGAATTGGTATTGTTAGTTGTGGAATTGTGTGTGGTGGAATTGTGTGGTGTGGAGTGGATTTGAGAAGTGGAATTATGTGGAATGGTGTGCAGTGGAATTATGTGGATACTAAGTATGTGGTATTGAGTGTAACGGAATTATGTGGAGTGGGACTGTCCGTCATGGGGTGTAATTATGTGGAGTGGTATTTTGTGTTGTGGAGTGGTCTGTAGTGGAGTTTAATTATGTGGCGTGCTGTTAAATTGTGGCATGATGTGGAATTCTGTGGTATGAATTGGATGTATGTTGTGTAATTGTGCTGTTGAGTTAAGTGATGTGGTTTGGTGTTGAATTATGTGGTGTGGAATGGAAATGTGTAGAGTTGAATTTTGTGGCATGAAACTGTGTAGCGGGTGGAATTAAGCCGATTGGAATTATGTGGCATGGTCTGGAGTATGGATGTAGATTGTTGCTATGTGGCAGTGGTTTTATGTGTGGTGTATTCATGTGGTATTGAGTAGAGTCTAACTCCCTGAAAAACTTGCAGTTTAAAATCGATTGTATACAGCAGCTTGTGCACTGGAAATCAATCGCCGCTGGAGCGCCTGCCCCTCCTCCTAGGATTGAAATTTTGCAAATACAACAAGTAACAAAAAAAAGGGCACCGTGCTCAAACATGAAGCGCAGTGCCCGTGTATATAAAAGTTATGCGCTCAGTGCAACGTGTGGGGCCTCTGATGACACGAGGTAGCAATTTTTGAGGGAGGTGCGATGAGGCAAGGAGAGGCGAGGAGCAGCTGCTGGGCCAGGGCTGTGAGTTTCTGCAGCTTTATAGAAATGCGCTTCCTAAAGTCAGCCCTCCCGCCCCTCCTCGCCTCTCTCGGACAAGGCATTCTGTCCAGACTCCGATTTCACATTTCTCACCATGACAAGATATATCTCGGGCCCTCCTCATGCAGCCTGCACTCCGACACAAAGAGAGTGTTATTGAAGTGGAGCCGCCCCCGCTGGGAGGGGGGGGGGGGTTTGTTTTCACGGTAAAGCAAACAGTGGTCGTGAGTGAGCGTTGCTTGAGTGTAAAGCGCTGCCGTTGGTTGTGAAGCGGGGAGGGAGCATATTTCAAAAAACAAAGCGCAGCATTCATTTCGAGCGAGTGGTCGCAAAAACCAAGTAATTCAAAAGTATTGAGCAGGCCGGTCGGCAGTTAACCAGCATAGCGCATGCAGGAGCCGCGGTGTGCAAAAGTAAAGAAAGGCTTGTGGTTGCTTAAAGACAAAGCAACTACACCACAGCGCAATGAGGAGTTATTACTAATAAAAATATATCCGCGGGCGCCATGCTGAAACCTACAGCATGGTGCCAGAGGCAGGAAAGCAGCAGAGAGTGGAAAAGAGGACACCGTTGCAGGAAAGCATGTCGTGCCTGCAGTAGGAGAAACTCATTAAAGAAAATAGTGCTCAGAGACTAAATAAAACATATGTGTAACAACAGACGTAAAAGGGCCAGTCCTCATGGGAGGTTACAAATGAAGACAAGGCGGTACTACGGAGGGACTAACCAGCCTATTAACGAATAAGAAGCCAGCATTTACAAAGGACAATAACACAAGCCCATGAAAAATATGGGCGGAGCTTCAAGTCCATACTCTAATACAGCATGCCTCGCAGCGCATGCGCTGCCCAAGCTCGACCTAAAAAAATGGGGTCTGCCAACTAAGAAAACCTCAAGGTGACCAGTCTGCAGGAAACTCCAGTCTCCATTTTCAAAGCGGCCCATTCCCCACACCACGACTGTTAAGTGGCACCTACACCTGTGCTCGGTCCGAGCAGGCTGGTCGTCTCCCACACCAGGGGATGAGGCCGGCGGTCAACTAAGCGGCTCAACACAGTCGCACCTCTTCAGAGATTCAGATCCACGCTCAGGCCCATGCTGCATTCCACTCACTAGGCTCAAAGGCTCATTCACAACTGGCCCCCACAGGCATGTGGGCCATGATGTCATCACAGGGATAAGGGCCACATGGGGAGGGCAGAGGGAGACGAGAGCTCGGGCAAGTCACATTCATCTCATCAGTTAGATCATGCCCCACAGGGCCATCAATTCAATATGCTTCCCATTGCAGTGACAAAGCCTCGGTCGTCCCGCCTTCTCCAGCAATCCGGGACTTTACTGTAAAGATGCTGCCAAGGCTGAATGGCTTTTTAGATGTTTACTGAAGGAATTAAAACCCTGGTACACGTTACGAGCAGAGTGCCCACACATCTGCTCCAGCTTCTCCCTCAATCCCCCCATTTTATCTTACATTACTATAAGAACTTCCAAGTACGGATGCTCCTATGGTACAATTTAAACATAGGAACACAACATTTACTGTAATGGAGACTAGATTTTTGCTCTACTGCAGACCACCAGAAAACAGCATACCTACTTGTTTTACTCCATAGCATCATCAAATAATCACAAAGAAAAATAAGCAGAAATGGGACTGAACTTCCAAATAATTATTTTTTTTAACACTTTATTTACCAGTTTCAAAATTCGAACAGTATATTTTCCAGCTCCATTACAATGGCATTGTGACATTACAGTGCATTACACAGAAATTTGCCCGCCTCACAACATGTATCTCCATGCTGATCTATTCAGCCTGGACAGTCAGCTTTATAATTACTTGAGCTCCACACCTGCTAATCGCATACACGAATTACCTTGTTGCTACAGTGCACAGCAAACCACATTATGAAAAGGAAACATGTAGCTAAAGGAAATATCACATTTCTACGTCTGGTATACAATTTCTATCTGATCAGCCAATGCCCGCAGGCACAATTCCGCGCTCCAGCTGTGTGGTGGGCTGTGATCGTGTCGCTGCCGTGTAGTGTTTAAAAGGGCCCCAAATGTCCCGTGGGCAGGATGTACTGGGAAGAGTGGAGGCATATAAGTCGTAGTTGGTGTTGCAATATGCAAGACTGCCCAGCCATTCCTTGTGCGTCGGAGCATTTGTTCGTCCCCATTGGAGTGCTATTTCTCTTTGGCCAGTAGTAACCCCAAGGCAGTGAATTTCCGGACTGGCTTAGGGATGTTAGTCACGTACCCCAACAATGCTACCTCTGGAGTAGGTTCAACGTCTAAGCCCATAATTTCCCCAAGGGTACGATAGATTTCAGCCCAATACTTTTGTATTTTGCAACAAGTCCAGGTGAGATGCACAGTCTGCATGCGGGGATTTACATTTTAAACAACAATGGGGTCTGTCAGGATCTATTTTATGTGTCATCGCAGGAGTTACATATATTCTGCGCAGGAATTTGAAGTGGATTAGTTTATGGAGGCTATTCAAGGAGACCTCCTTGGTTTGTAGACAGCGTGCAGCCCATTGGTCATCAGTTATAGGGTGGCCCAGGTCTGCCTCCCAATCAGCCCTTATTTTAGCATTGCGTATTGGGATTATATCCACACAAGCCCGGTAGAGCTTGGAAACTAGATGCTCCCCATTGGTACTATCGAGAACTGTGGAAAGTGGGGTGAATGGATCAGGTTCGACGGGAAAGCCAGGGATCTTAGCCCTCAGAGTTGATCGAAGGCGAGTAAGCACAAATTTGTCCATGAAGGAAGCCTCATTAAACCTATCTCCATCTAAGACAGAAAATACTTGCCCCTCAATGTAGAAATCCCCAATAGTGGTCATGTCGTACAGTGAGAGAGTGCGCTGTACTATCCTTTCCCCAGTAATAGGAATCCAGCGTTTATTTGGGAGAGGTAGGCTCGGGAGTATAGAACTGGTGACCCCAGTACTCTGACCAGCTTCTGCCAGGCCCAGCTGGTAGTGGAGACCGTCTGTAGGGTCACGTGGGTAGCCCAGGGGTAATACCGTGTTCAAAGTGTCCGGTAGGACCAGATCCGCTTCAGGACGTAAATAAGTAATCCTGGCGTCAGGGTGAAACCAGGAGTGTGCATAGCTGCACTGAGCGATCAGGTAGTACAATTGAAAGTTGGGGACTCCAAAGCCTCCTCTGTGGTACGGGAGTGTCATTACCTCCCAGCGGACCCTGGGCCGTTTACCTCCCCAAGTCAGTCGAATAAGGTGGGTGTATATTGATTTGAAGAATCAATTTGTTAGAGGGATAGGAATATTGTTAAAAAGATACAGGAATTTGGGCAGGACAATCATTTTAATCAGTGCGACTCGCCCAGCAATCGAGAGTGGAAGTCTGAGCCACCTGTCTACTTGCTTTTCCAATGTGTGTACTGCCGTGCCGTAGTTCGACCGTATAATTTCCGTGGTATTCAAGTGTATATTTATCCCAGGTCCGAACACCAGGCTAGTGGGAACTCGCATTCCCATCTTACTGTACCTGCGGTGAGGGGGAATATTACAGACTTGTGCCAATTTATGCCAAGGCCGGAGAAGCTGCCAAACCTGATGATCTCTCAGATTAGTGGTTCTAAATTGTTTTGGGGGTCTCTGACATATAATATAACTTCATCTGCATACAGTGACACCAATAGAGGTCCAGTGTTGAATTGGATCCCCCTCTGTAAATGACGCTCCTGGAAATGCCTAACGAGTGGGTCCATTGCTAATATAAATAGGAGTGGCAACAGGGGGCATCCCTGTCTGGTGCCTCGGGATAATGTAAAGGAGAGGGACAGCGTGCCATTTAATCGCAGTCTGGCAGTGGGGGCCGAGTACAGTAGCGCAGTGAGATTTACAAACCCAAATGGCATGCCCAGCCTACGCATAACTGTCCATAAGAATGGCCACTCCAGGGAGTCGAAGGCCTTCTCCGCGTCCAGCAGAACTGCTGCTGCCGGAGTCGCCGGATCAATTCGGTGTAGGACTGCAAAGAGAGTTCGCAGATTTAGAGATGTAGATCTGTGGGGCACAAACCCCGACTGGACTGAGGATATTATTTTGTCCAGTAGTAGGGCGAGCCGCATGGCGATCGTTTTGGCCAATATTTTATAATCTAAGTTTAATAGTGACAAAGGTCTGTACGACCCGCACAGCAAGGGATCCTTGCCAGGTTTAGGTAATAAAACAATCACTGCTTCTCTGAGAGTGGGAGGCAACTGATTCCGTTCTAAGGATTCGTGGTAAACTTCTAGGAGCTTCAGGGCTAATAAATCCTTGTATCTTTTATAAAAGTCACCCGTGAAACCATCGAGGCCGGGAGCCGTAGAGCCGTTCAATGCATCAATCGCACTAATTATTTCGTCTGTGGAAAATGGCTCGGCAAGGAAGTCCTGCATATATTTTTCCATGTATACCAGTGCAATCTCAGCGAAATAATCATCTCGCTCCGAGGAATTGTGCACAAGTTTGGAAGTATACAATTGTTCATAATATGCTAGGAATGCCTCCCGTATGTGCGATGTATCTGTTAAGATATGCCCAGAGTCAGCCCGGAGTTCTGTGATGTATGATTTGGAATATGAAGGTCTCAACAATTGTGCTAATGTGCGCCCTGGCCTCTCGCCTTCGCCATACCTACGCGCTATCGCATATTTGCTCAGGAAATGGGTTTCCCTATCTGCCGTGTCTCGAAATTCCACCAATAATGCCAAACGACGTTTTCTTCCCTCTGCAGCGTCTGGTGAGAGAAGCATAGAGGTATCCAACGCAGTCAGCTGCTGTTCGATATTAGCTAGAGTTTTCCTCAGATCTTTTAACACCCCAGCATGTTTTTATATGGCAATACCCTTGACATAGGCCTTAAAGGCCTCCCAAAGCATCGCCCATGTGTCCACTGACCCCGTATTTAAATCGAAATAATCCTCAATTGCCTCTCTAATTTCTGAGTCAAACAAATCATCGTTCAACGCCCTGCTGGGGAATCTCCACTGACGCTCATGCCCCTCTGGTCTGGGAATACAGAGTCTAAGCAAGTCTGGGGCATGATCAGAGTAGGTCCTGGGGAGTATCATAATTGCTTTGTACCACATGATTGGGCTCGGGGTGAGTAGCCAGAAGTCTAGCCTGGTCCAGGTGTCATGTTGGGCTGAATAGTGTGTAAATCCTGGATTTGTCGGGTAGCGGGCCAAATATCAAAGAGTTGAAATGTCTCGCAGGTGTCTAACAGCACCCGACGCGCACGGGGTTTGGTGTCCGCCGCCTCGGAGGAGCTGTCGAATGTGCGGTTAAGAAGCAAGTTGAAATCCCCCCCAGTAGCAAACTGTCAGTGCCCAAGCGTAGAAGTGTGGCGTCTAGTTCCTGAAAAATTCAGGGCAGTCAGTGTTAGGAGCGTAAATGCACACCAAAGTCACAATGTGGCCCATCAGTCTGCCCACTACTATTGGGAACCGGCCTTCTCTATCGTTGTGGCTGCGAATCAAGGAGAAAGGGAGTCTCTTGTGAATTAAAATCGCTGTGCCCTGGGCATACGTGCTGTAATTGGAAAAGAAACGGTGTGCGCCCCAACTGGCTGCAAACTGTGTGGTGTCAGACCTGGGCAGGTGTGTCTCCTGCAGAAAGGCTATATCGACATTCTGCCTTTGCAGATAATGCAATACGTGTTTACCTTTTTTGGGGTTGTTGAGTCCCCGTACATTCCAAGTAATGAGAGACAGATTGGAGAGGTCCACTAAGTTAGGGGCAGTAGACATCTGTGCCATAGAGCAGCATGATGAAAGCGTGATGAGTGGCGAGCAACCACTGATGATCATGCATGGAGCTGGCAAACAAATAGCATCTAACAGTTCGAAAAACATCCCCTCCCTCCTCCCCTCCCAACCTCGCGTCCCAATCCGCAAGGTACCAACCCTAATAACCAATAACCTAATGCATCCTGTAAACATCTCGTATGGAAATACCAAGTCTCAGAACGATGCATTGTGATCTGTGAATACAACAGTGTGCTACGCACCTAGGGGAGGCAACGCTCCAACGGTGCTCAGCATAATAGAATAATATAAAAGCACATTACTTATACTGTCTCAATTATTATTTAGCTTAGTTGAGGCATAACACCGCTATATGCAAAGAAAAACAGAAACGAAAAAGGAATAGCCATGAGGATTAATCATTAGAGAAAAGGTCCACACTCGCAACAGAGCCGCTGTGGGGAGGGGGGAAGAGCCGGCCCCAACGTCCCTTCGCTGGCCGTCAGAGTTTTTGTAGGTCTTGCAAAATGCTTGGGCCTCAGTGGGATTGTCAAATGTGCGGTACCGGGTACAGCATGCCATACTGGAGGCCCAAGTTCCGCAGCGCTGCCTTAACACCAGAGTACTTTCGGCGAGCTTCTTGGACCACAAGTGTGAAGTCTGGGAATAAAGACACAGTGGAGCCCTGCCAGGTAAGTTCTCCACGCTCTCTGGCCAGCCGTAATGCCGTGTCCCTATCGCGAAAGTTCATGATGCGTGCTATGACCGGCCGAGGTGGACAGCCAGGATTGGGGCGGGGGCCTAAGGAGCGATGAGCGCGTTCCACAACAAATCCAGGGGTGAAGGCCTCTTTTCCGAAAATGTCACCGAGCATCGATTCAACAAATGTGTCCATTCTTCCCGTGTTTGTCGACTCCGGGACCCCAATAATGCGGAGATTGTTACGGCGGCTGCGCGCTTCTAAATCTTCGTTTTTAATTGCAATGTATTTTAAAATTTTGTCCATGCGCTCCAGACGTTTCGTTGACTGCGCGGCCTTGTCTTCAAGGTCAGAGATTCGGCCTTCCGCTGTATCCAGCCTACGGTCATGGATGTCTAATTTAGCCCCTAGTGAGTCAAGGCGTTTGTCCAGCGTGTCAAATCTACTATCCAGTGACTTAAACCCGGCTCTGAGTTCCGCTAACAAATCGGGATGGGAGGGGGTGGTCTCAGGCACAGTGGCCGAGTCCTGGCCACCCTCCGCCATGATGGCGCTGTGGTCTTGTGCTCTCTCTGTGGCGATGGGGAATGTTAACACTCTCTGCTTGGGATCCTTCTTGCCCATACCTGTGTGACCGTGACAGAGTGGCGAGCCAGCCGTTAATGACTGTAGCTAGCTGGATGAGGCAATATGGCGCAATGTAGCAGCGCTAAGTTAGTGCAGCATGGGCATCGCAGCAGCCGATGTGTAGTGAGTAGAATGCCGTTGTGTAAGTACTCAGGTGCCCATCCCGTCCTCAGCCCGATTGCAGTAGGCGCCAGGGGCGTGTCCGTGTGTTTTATAGCCAGATATTGGGGGGAGACCTCTCGGCAGGGGGTGCACTTTGAGCAACTGGCCAACAAATGAGACGTTCCCCCAGTCTGTGTGGTGCTTTAGGCTTGATGAAGTGGTCTAATTAAGCAGGCAGGGAAAGAGCAATGTTCCAGTAGAGTCATTGGCATCATCTGGTCCGTTTGGAGGTGACCCTCCCTGTGAAGTGGCCAGCTGCCGCCCAGTTCTTTGTCTCCCAGCGGCGTGTAATTGTGCCCGCACCTCCACTTCACAACACTGAGGGTCCAGGGGAGAGGCCACCGATTATGCAGCTGCGCCACCGGCGGTCCGCAGCGCGAGCAGGAGCAGGCCCGCAGCGCCCCCAGCCACCCACCCCCCACAGACCCAGTGCGCAGCCGGATGGCTGCCTCCCTGGCTTGCCCGAGAACCCCGTCTCCCCGGGGGCCACCGGGAGCATCGACAATGCGAGCGCGTCTCCCACGGGAGCTAATAGAGGGAGCGTGCAGCGACGGCAAAAGCGGGTCTAGAGGGGCGGGGGAGGCCCAGCAAGCGTCGCACTCACCGCCGCAGGCACCAATGTCAGCAATGCCAGGGTGGGCTCCACCGGGCGCCGTGTGAGTGATCCAGACGCCGGCAGCCCAGGAGCTCCAACAGGCCGCGTCGGAGGACGGAACAAGCCCCTCCCCTCAGATTCCCGGAACGATTTTCACCGGGTTGCGGGCGGACTCAGGGGGTCAAAACGGTTTCACAGCGGCACCATCAGGAGATGATTCAGCGCAGTGGGTCACATCGCCCTGGCGATCTCAATTGAGTGAGACAGACGGATCGTGCTGGAGCAGCCGGACGGAGCTTCAAAGCCGCGCGGCCATCTTGGTCCACGGCTTGGCCACGCCCCCCCACTTCCAAATAATTCACATGTCCCTCTTTAATAAAGAAAATACTCGCAAATTGATTCTACATAGAAATATAACAAAAATCCTAAATATGCACTACAAGGTAAAAACAACAGTCATTATTTCTACAGGTAGAAAGAAACATTTGCAATACAGGCTGTCCATTGCATAGATTTATTTGAACATAACCAATAAAAGTGGAATAATGTGGGTGGATGGAGGAGCAATGCTTACTCAAACAGATCTTCCAATCTTTTAGGCTTATTTACTATTCTCCTCGATCTTCTTCCATTACGTTCTACAGCTATAAGACTAGCTTCATTTTGCAACAACTCTGTACGGTCACTTTGGTTAGGTACATTGGAACCAGATTGATATTTTGCTGTTGACCCGTTATTACAAGTACCACTCTCAATCAACGAAACACTACTATTCCTCTTTCCTGTAGACTGACCACCAGCACACTCAGCATCAACATCCTCCCTTCTATGAATTGAAAAGCGACTCAAACGCCATCACTTAAGAGTGCCGAGTTACAAAATACCTTCTTATACAGTAACGGTTTTGAAAATGTACTGTCCCCTTTCTTTACCATGGCATTTTTCTTTACCTTGTGTTTGTCATCATTATCTTTTCTTACAAACAATTTGTGCACATGCCAGTCTTTCCTTTCGCATACCAGGGGACAAACTGACTTTCTTGAACATCCAACCCAAATTGTCTCTCGGAAATAGTATACTTACCCTCATCAGATCACGCAGGCTATGACCTGTTAACTCGCACAGAGTAAAGTGCCTTTCATTACTCTATTGAAACGTTGCACAGCACCATTACCTCCAGGATGGTAGACCAAAGTAGTCTTATGTGCAACACCATTACATTTTAGGAATGCTTTAAACAAATCAGACGTAAATTGAAATCCGTTGTGGCTCAAAACGACCTTAGGTAAACCTTCCTTCAAAAATACACCATCTAGAAATCTTAGTAGATCAGCAGTCAGCTTTGGAGACAAACTCAATGTCAAGACATTTACAGAAATGATCAAAGATCACAATTATATACTTTCAAGAATGGGTCCAGTAATGTCTATGCTTATCCTTTCACAAGGCGCTCTAGGACTACTTATGGGACATTACATTGCAAACTGATGCATGGTTCTCTCACCTTGCTTTCCATAGCCAAATCCATACATGGCCACCAATGCAAGTTTTTAATCCTGCTTTCAGCCTTAACAATGCCAAGATGCCCTTCATTACAAATGTCCGAAATCCTACTGTTAATTACTTCTGGTGAAATCATCCGGTCATTCTCATAATTTTACCTTCCACTTCATAAAGTTCATGCCTGACTTCCCAAAAACTTCTCATACCTTCCACAAGTATATTCCCTCCCACCCCCATCCTTGTTTTATCATGACTGACTACTTGTAGTGCAGGATCTTCTTCCTGAGCATCCAACCATTCTTCATTAGAAATACATTAATTTACTTCTGCCACACACAACTTTTCCCATTCATCAATTGCTCAGGGATGTGGAATTCCTATAGCCCGATGCCCAGGACATATTGTTTGGGGTCAAGGGCAAAATGTTTTCATGTATATTTTGTCTTTGGGACAAGTAGGCCCAACCCCCTGCAGCACAAACCCTTTGGCTGCATGTTTGCAGTGCCACATTATGGATCAGGGAAGGGCACTGTCTGCAGTTAAGGTATTATTTGTGTCCATATGTTAATGCTGTTCAAACTTGTATTTATGGTTCATTCATTGAAAGCCTTTCTTATTAGGGTGAGCACTCTAAGTAAATGTTGTAAGCTCAGACTGCACTACTGACAGTGGTTCCAGTATACTAATGTGTACACACGTTTTCAAAGTTGGGCAATATGAGGCTATGTATAATGCCCCCAGAATGCTCTGATTTGATGCAAATATTTGCAGAAGCTTGAAAGCAAGATTGAGGATGCTTTGCTTTCAAAATAAAATGTTCATAAAAAAATGTTTAGAGAAACAATGGTTCTTATGTGGCCCAAAAAGGTCCAAACTGAAGTGACCCAGCTAGGGGGCACTAGGTTATTGAATGGAACTTAATTCTTAGAAGAGAGCAATAAGTAATATACTAGGGACATGTAGGTCAATGTATGACAGAAATGTATTCCACAACAATAATATATAGGTGCTCACACATCAAGTGACAATAAGCGTGACGTGACAGGTGAAAGTGAAATTAAAATAAAGACATCGCATTGACAACAATACTAGAACATCCTTTAGAACATTTTTACAAAGTAAAAGGAGTTCTTGTTGTAGGGGGTCGACGGCGTTTCGAACTCAATTATTTGAGTTCATCTTCAGGACATACAAGGTGAGCAAGTAGAATTGATCGGTATTGCTGTAGCGGGAGAGGTTCCTGGGATACAATGAGCTCAGCTGAAATTAATATCAGGGACTCGAAGAATGGAAGGGCAGCTGGCCGTCGAGTGATTCCATGCAGCGCCGGGGTTTTCGAAGTTTAGATGAACACAGGGCTGTTAATGGGAGCCTGTGGAGAGAGAGCAGAGCCTGTCCTGCTGCTACTGTGGTCCGCGCTGAGTGCGAGGTAAATGAAAGCAGGAAAAGAACATTTCGCTAAACTACTGTAAAATTTTAGGTACCATTTCTTTGCAGCATCATTTAGTAACATGTGTTGATGCATGCTAGTATTTCCCAAAATATTCATAATGGAAAATCAGTGTAACCGGTTACAATAAGATTATGGGAACCAAAAATAAATAAGCATTGGTAACGCCAGTAGTCTGACAAAACTAAAAAGCTGACCACCAATTTCAATGTGTGACTTGTTTTGGCATAGTTTTTGTAAAGCCTTATTGGTGTGGGAGCTGCCTTGCCCTCACCATAATAACAAACATTGGCAAAAGCAAAAATAGTTTTTGGTCTCAAAAAGCACATACTGCCACAGTAGTTACTGGCACTGAACAAAACTACTTTGTGTGCCGATATGCTCCTTGTGAAAGAGCAGAATGCTGTCACTCACAGTGAAGCCAGCCGATACAGGGAGAGAGACAGAATTTTAACAAACACAAAAGGTCATGGTCAACGCCAGACCAAATTAGGTGCCCAATTATCAAAGAAAGTCTCAAAGGTGCACCCATGGTATATGTCCATGCATTACGTGCAGCTGTACGGCTTTTGTGAATTCCCAAGAATTTCCAGAAGTAGGACAAGAAATAGTACTCCTAGAAAATATTTGTAAACTGCATTTTAGCATGAGCAAATATGCATGTTTAAGTCTGCTCATGCGAAAATCTGAGTGTTTGCAAGTTCACTTTACCTCCAACCACTTTTTCCCCCCAACTCTGGAAGAAGGTTTACGTCTGCCATTGTCAGGAGTAAATTTCCAACATTTCTCAGAATGGGAAAAGATTAGAGAAGAGTTGTTGAAAGCCCTTAAAACATGCAAGTTAGTAGATTTGCACAGACTCAAAATGGCATTCTAACCCTGGAACTATTGCTTACCACTACTTTCAGCCCCAGGATGTAAATCTGTGGCAATGTGGCAACGCGAGGGGATTGCAAGTGTTCAAACACTACTATGGTATGAGCCCTGGCATAATCAGAGAGGCTATATCAGAGCTCTTATATAATGATATTGCTGCCATAATTTGTCGCCGCACTACATGGCACCAAAAGTGACAAGAGGATTTTGTTACAGGACAAATAGATTTATGAAGCAACCTGCCCCATGGACAAGTAGATATTTTATTAAATTCCACACCCCTGATTGCTGCATGCTTCAAGGGAAATGGTAACCTACTCAAGAAATCTTCAACTGTATTTTTCACTCCTGGTATATTGTAACCCAATAATTTAATAGATAATCGAGCTAAATGAGGAAACATACAACCGCTTCGTGAGGAGTACTTTTGTGAGATGTTTATGATCACTTCTTAAAGTTACTGATGAACCTCAAATGTCCTTCCTAAAATGTTCTAGACCCCATGCACATGCAAGCGCCTCACGTTCTATTACAGAATATTTTTCTTCTGCAGGGGGTCAAAGAGTGTGAGGCAAAAATGACAACATTCTCCTTTCCCAACTCACTAATTTGCTCCTATTCCTTTCCCACTGGCATCTGTGGTAACAATACCTTTCAATTTAGCGTCAAACCTTTGTAACGGCGGAGCATGGCAAACACCATTCTTTATTCCTTGGTATGCATCTTTTTACTCTTTTGACCATTCAAACATATTAACTTTCAAAAGTTGTCTAATAGGATATCTTTTGCTAGAAAAATTACTTACAAATTTTGAATAAAATTCAGCTAGACCTGGAAATGCTCTTACTTTGTCCTTGTTTTTTTTTTTTAAGGAAGGCACATTCCTTATAGCTTCTACTAGTTCCACTTTAGGTTTAATTCATTTCCCATTCACCACGTCGCACAAGTACGTAAGCTCTTTTCTTGTAGTCTTACACTTGCTATACTAAGCAGCAAGACCCTTCTTACTCAATTTCTAAAACCTGTTCGAGTTTAAAATCATGCTCCTTTTTAGTTTTACCAGTTAATAGGATATCTTGAAAATAAAAAATATACTCTCCCTTTCCTTGAATATTTCCTACATAAATCTCTGAAACGCTGCTGCAGCCAACATGAGTTCACAGTACCCTATCAAATCGAAAACAACCAAATGGAGTAATGAAAGTAGTAAGTCTCCTGCTGGTAGGGTGTAGTTGAAACTGATGATAGGCGGCAGTAAGATCAATAGTCGTGAACCACACAACACCTTTGGCTACGGACAGCATTTCATTAATTTTAGGTAGTGGAAACTTATCAACTAGAAAATTCTTATTCAAATCTCTTAAGTCTATGTGTAGTACAATTTTTCCATTGGCAAGTGGTGCTAAAACCAACGGTGCAACATCAGTCATAAGATTCCATTAGCTCAATAATACCAGCTGACTGTAGTTTTTGTAACTCTTCAGAGACTTCACTCCTAACGGTCATAGATACACTCTTTGCTTTATGAAGACAAGGTGTAGCATCCTTTTAAAATGATCTTATGTTGGAAGCCTTGTAGCGTCCCAATTGTTCCCAAATAAACTCCAGGAAACAATTTCATGAGTCGTTAATCCACTTTGTCCTGTAATATCACGACCGGTTTGGGACTATTTGGGTCTAAAAATCATACCCAAATCGCCCTAATACCTCCATCCCAATACTAATGAACCTTCTTTAGATATGTAAAGTTTACATTCAGCTTATCTATCTTTAAAGTCAAATAGCAATGAATCACATAACATCAATAGTTTCTCCCATAAAGCTCTTAGGCGAGATATCTGCGGGTTCTAAATATTCACCAATCTTTTCAATGAATTTTTCCTCATATACACTCTTGCTGATTATAGTGTATGGGAAGCCCCAATCAGCAACAATGGACATTTTTACACCTCCCCCAAAAGACATTTCACAAATATGTTTTTTCATCAAACGCTGAACCCTTGATGCATGTACATCTATCAGACTTTGAGTCACTATTCTCATCCAGGAATTTTACAGTATTGACTTTCCTTTTACGGAATACTTTGTAAAATTTACTCATTATACCACATCCCGAACATTTCTTATTGAGAGTTGGACACTTCCTATCATTAACAAAATGACCTGTGTTACCACATCTGTAACACATTCCTGAAGATGAGCTTGAGTTCACCTTCCTCGCTGCGTTGCACAACTACACGTTCCCCGTTTTCCAAGTTCCTTTGTGATCTTCGCTGGTTTTCTTCACAGTTTTCCCATTAGCAACTGTTTCTTTTTCCTCCCTAACGTTTTCTTCTGATAGTACTGCCTTGGAACATCTACTAGTTAATTCCGCTCTCTTTACAAGGTCAATTATTCTTGAAGAGAAGATTCCACCTTGGCCCAGAGGTTATCTTGTATGCTAGAATTTAAGCATGCATTACTATTTGGTCGCGAATAAGTTCATCATGTAGTGTTCCAAAACAGCAAGTTAAAGCAAGGTTTTTTAATGCAGACACAAACTCTTCAATTGATTTATCCGTGCTTTGTTTGCTATGTTTGATAGATATAAATTCTATTTCTACACAAATTGCCAGTGTAAAATAACAGTCACGGTCTTCCAAAGTATTTGTGAATACATTTCCTTGACCTGGCTAGTCGTCTTTTCAATAGGAATATATATTTTAAGACTTCCAGGTCCTAAACAATGTAGCAAAATCTTTTTCTTTTTTTTCTGGTGTGAAATCATCATTTTCATCAAACGTCAAAATATAGTTTAAATAAAACTCATGACATTCCTCCTGTTAAAAAGTTGGTTCACCTGATGCTGAGAGAAAAGCTTGTTGTGGAGTGAGATTACAGGAAAAAGCATATGACATTTCCACAATGTATTAAGCTATAATATGAAATAAACAACAAGTGTTTTAAAGTTTTTTGTTTTACTCTCGCACCTACCGATACGTTGCATATTATCACATGCATCCTCATCCCGAAATTTGTAAAGATGTTGCTCGGTTTTTTAGAAGTTTATTGGAGGAAGCAAAGCCCTAGACATGTTATGAGTCGAGTACCCACACATCCAGCTTCTCCCTCAATCCCCCACATTCTATCTTAGATTACTATAAGAACTTCCAAGTATGGAACCTCCCAAGATACAATAAAAACAAAGAAACAAAACATTTATTGTCAAGGAGGCTGGATTTCTGCTCTTATGCATCCCACCAGAAAACAGCATACCAACTTGTTTTGCTCCAAAGCATCATCAAATACTCACAAACAGGAAAATAAGTGGAACACGGGGCAGTATTGCCCTCTGTTATTTTCAAATAAGTGACATCGGTGCTGCCTTTTAGAAGAAGGTGCTGTACTATTGTTGCAGTTGTACCAGAAGAGGGTCTTTAATGTGAAAAAATGTTTTTTCATATAAGTAAATTTCCAGATACAAAGAAAATTCTTTTACGCCCCCCTCCCCAATTAAAATAGTCATTAGTTTTATTAATTTATTTCTTAGAAAATCCTTTTATAACCAACTTCCAAGAGTAGGAAGTAACATACTTTCAGTTCAAAACCGTATTTGGCACCCTGACCATTTTTGGCTAAGCCATTCTCCTCGACCATATAATCCTTGGTCAGAGGAGTTTGCCCATTTTGTGGTTATTTGCCTTGGGGACAGTTGGAGCCATCCAAAGATACGGACATATTCAGGTAATTAGTCCCTCAATTCACCATCCGTTGTTATCGTTTCAATTAGCTACAGGGCCATATTTCCTCATTCCAGGTCTCCCGTAGATTACATGTCCTGTGAACTCTCGACAATTAGTGCAGACTTGCTGTGCATTCCTTTCCAGAGGTGAACCATGTTTGCATACCGCTTGTATTTCACCACTCAGACCCCGTGTCACTCACTGAGGTCTCACATATCGTTTCAATTTTTCTCTTTTCAGTTCTGTCAAAGACCCTT
Organism: Calotriton arnoldi; assembly: GCA_963921515.1. Lineage (NCBI taxonomy): Eukaryota > Metazoa > Chordata > Amphibia > Caudata > Salamandridae > Calotriton > Calotriton arnoldi. Next base: position 2,463,436 of record CAWUFW010000353.1, on the reverse strand, counting down.
TTTCATCTGTGAGTACTTTTCATGTATGTTGCACCTTATGCTACTTTCTCAACTCGCCCTTTACATGAAGTCTTACTCTTTTCTTCTATCTTCTGTTTTAGTATGTCTCGGGCAAGGTTATGCCAAGATTCCCGATGATGATCTTGGTAATAGTTTTGGGATTGAAATGTCGAGTTTAATCGTGGATCCTTCCTACATTGGTGATAATTGATTATTGGGCCGTGCTATTCTTGTTTATAGATACACACTCTGATCACCTTGTCACATACATGTGTGTATCATTCATGAGAGAGCACCAAGCATGTTTTCACCTATACCCACTGTGCCATCGTTTATGTTTGTTGAAAAAGTCTTTTTGATTATTGTAAATAAATTTACCATTTGTTTGGAAAACATTCATTACTGTGTATGTCTAGGGACCCTTTTTCATGCAATATAATGTTCACCCAAGGTCCCCAGCGGCTACAGGGTTCCCTAGTTATTGAAAAAGGCATAAATGTGGTATTCTCCATGCACCCACTTCAGAACACACCTGAACCAGAGGAAGATAACAAAACGACTGAACCTGCAGTCTGAGACCAAAGAGGACCTTAGAAGAATTGACCTCCTCGCCCTCTTCTACCTAGAACAAAGAAGTGGATTCCAAAGGTCATAAGGATGACCTCCAGTTAAAGCAACACAGACACAACAAGCTACAAGAGTCATTTTTCTGCAAATGACCTGATGACCAGTGGTAACTGGACCTGGGCTGGACCCTCCCACTGGCCTGTGCTAAAGCCCCCTGGGCTGTGTTGGCACAATAACCCTTCAAACTATCAGTCAGCCAGTCCTTGATATTTTGCCAAACTAGGCAAGGCAAAGGAGTAACAACGAAGTAGTCTGCAAAAAAACAAAAAAAACAATGGAAGGGTGCACAGGGACAACAGAGTATAGTAATGAAAATGAAACAGGAGAGAGGCATTGAACCAACAAGCTTAAAAGTGACCAAGGGAGCGTGATGAATGGAAAAGAGCATACACCTTTTTTAAAGGTCTTTATTTTTTGGTGCCAACTTATCTAGGCGCCTGCATGCAAACACTGTCCCAATTTAGAAACAATAGAGGAACTTCAGACTTCTGTAGCATTATTAACAGCTGATAGGAAATGGATTTTATCTGAAAGCTTTTCTGTAAAGTCACATGTCCAACAACTTTGTAAATGGAAATAGATGTGTAATAATGTTTAGGTGTTGAAGAATTAAATTCCACAAAGCACAACTCAGAACTTTAATGAGAAGTTCTTGAGTCAGCTCATTGCGTCACTTAAACTCCACTACACATTAAGTCACATGCCGAGTACCGCAAGGACCTCTGTTACCGCTCCTCCTTTAACATATACATTATACATTGATGGAGCTGTTCTGCTCCTGTCCCTGATCTTCCATTGCAACAAGGACGAAATGGGGAAAGTAAAAGACTGATCCAACTAATGGGAATGAGCTGCTTCACATGGATTCACGTATGAATGGATAACAGTAAAACTGAATGGCTCAAGAACTGAAATTTTGATGTGAGGCCCAGCATATCTTCTAGATAACATTTACTCTTAGTGTGGGATGAGATGCTATAGAGTGGTAATGGATGCCAACCTCAGCATGAGCTAGCAAGTGGGAGCAGTGGTCAAAACATCACTCTGTCAAACGAAACCCCTGAGATTCTTCATATCACTCATAACAGGCCTGCTGGGACCCTGGTGAACTCAAAACTTGACTAACGCAGTACCATACCATGCATTGCACCAGCAGTGATCTTTTGTCACTTGCTAAAGAACTGCTAATAGGTAGGAACGTTGTGGGGCTGGGCAACTGATAGATGTGTCTTGTGCACTAGACTCCAAGTGACAAAAGTCCTGCCAACGAGAAATCTCCCTTTTCCCGGCCAAAATTAAGATGGAAAAATGCAGTCACGCTGGTGTGTATGAAAGCAAAACAAGCTAAAGAAAAATGTCTCAGCCTGAAGGGACATATTTGAAATACTAGTCAGAGAGCTGGAGGAGTGGGTCAACACTAATGAACAGACAGACCATCAAGATGATCTTTCTTGAATTTGACGAGTTGGCTATAATCATTATTAGACTGGATATGGGTTGTGGATTAAGGGCAGCCTGACAGGGAACTAGCCACTAAGTGAACGCCCACCACGAGGGTCCCTCCATATGAACACATCCGGGAGCTCAGAAGTCTCAGGAGGCGAGGTCTAGGATGTTTCTTATAAATATAAAGTATTGCTGCATTCTCGATCTGCCTATTACGCCCTCCTGTTGATCGTGTTGCATACTCCAAATAGTGTCCGCACCAACCGCCCTCGATTAATTAATTAAACTTCAACAAGAGCAAAAAGAACAACTGATGGACGGAATGCTGAACAACGTCAAACATTCACCCCCAGTACAAAGATCTGGGCCTAAATCCATCGTTTTTGTGCTAACCACCTCATTCCAGTTTGGACACAGCCATATACAAATCAGTGTTGGCCCTGCTCACCATGGGAACAGTCCAGTCTGAACTGCCAAGCCAAGTCCTAAAACAAGCATCTTAGGACCGGTTTCGGGGAATCACCTCTCATCAGCCAGGATAGCTTGACTCCAGTGGCACGGCAAGCAGGGGACCCACGTCTGAGCTTACCCGTCCCACTTGGGGCGAGAAATGCAAAAAGAACAATTGATGGACAGAATGCTGAACAATGTCAAACATTCACCCTCAGTATAGAGATCTGGGCCACTAGCCATCATTTGTTTGCTCATCACGCCATTCCAGTTTGGACCCAGCCATATGCAAATCACTCTTGACCCTGCTCCCAATGGGAACAGTCCAGCCCAAACTGCCAGGCCAGGTTTTCCCAGAAACAAAAATCCTAAGACCGATGTCGGGGGTATCCCATGAGGTGCAGGGTCAAGACCGATTAGCATATGGCTGGGTCCAGACTGGGGTGGCGAGGTGAGCAAAAAAACGATGGAATAAACACAGATCTGTGGCTGGGGATGAATGTTTGCATGGTTCAGCATTCCGCCCATCATTAGTTATTTTTACTTCAACCAGCAGCATCTTAAAACAGCCTAGGATCAATAACTTGAAACATTCCAAACACCAACACAAAAAAACATGCCTCAAAGTAATTCTTAATGAAGGAACAGAATAAAAAACATTAGGAGTACAATTTAAAAAAAACTCGTACAGCAAATCTAAATTGACATTCTAATAAGGTACGCCACCTTCACCTTACATACGGCCCCATCTTTCTACTCATCTGATTTCAACCCTGGTAGGTAACCAAACTGCTGGTTAACAAAAAATAAATCAGCTTGTTAAGAGAATTCTCATCGCTAATTTGATGGGTTGTGAGCTACACGATGCATCAATTTAGCCATTTCAATATTTAGGAAAAAAATATCAATTGGGAATATTCTAATATAAATAATGTAAATACAGAAAGCATCTCAACAGACTCACTTCCAAACTAGAGTTGAAGGGTATGTTAATAGATTGTACTGTCTAGGATGTGTGTGCCGAATAATTTACATCGCAGTACATTCACCCCCTAAACCACTGCGCCTGACGAGTGATGTGTGTGAAAGTGTCATTCTAAAATCCTGTCCCCAGCAAGGTCACATGCCGGTGAAGCAGGTCAATGTGCAAGAAAGCAATTGTACCCCGATTCCTCAAATTCTCATACCGATGGGTATCTTCGATCCACTCCGACCCAGCAGATTTCCCCGGGATACAGCATTTTTCAGGGGGTTTAGCCTCGTAGCGACCCCCAAAGCTGCCCTAAGCAGGCTCATCCCCGCCATCTTTGTTCAGGGGCAGATGCGCGGAGTTCTGGGTAGAAGGTAAACCGGATTGAAAAGACTCAGCCCCGCCATCTTTGCTAATGGCACCAAAAAAATGGTTTAAGAGAAAGTCCTACCACTACTTCCATGCCTCCCTCAAATTAGACGTTCGTCTGCGCCATCTTTCTTCAGGGCAAATATAAGATAGTCTCGTTTGAAACTGTGTGACCAACAGTATCAGATACGTTTTTAGTCTAAGCTTTCATGAACTGCTCTCGGCGGATAACAACATTTGGATATTCACGGGTGTTTTTGCGCCGCTGTTCCTTTCAATTAAGCACTTTTTTCACCGGGAGGTTGTAGAGTAACTGTTGACGGAAGTGATTTCAAAGCGGTTGGAATTGTGGGTGCCGGTGTAAGGGTCATACCCCCAATATGGCGGCGACCTCGGCTGGTACGATGGGCATGCTGTGCAAGCGGCTGACAACTGCCCTGCGGGGCTGGGGAACAAGAGCCCGGGGCATGTGCGTCGATTCTGGGTAGGAGAACATAGCATTCAACTATGCTAAGTGCATGTCATAACAGCGCAACTACAGAAAGGCGATGTGCACCCTTACCTCACTCCCGTTTATCACTAGCCTGAGAGTGACCCTACCACTCTGTCACAGCGCCTCCCTTGTCGCTCACTTACTACCCGTTACATTCTACTAAATTGTCTCTCCCTGCCCGATTACCCTTACGAACCATCTTTCACTATTGATAACGTAACTTAGTGGGTTAAAGTGTCTGGTGCATCCATCTTTCTGGATGGCAACATCACGAACATACGAGTTGCAGATTTTGCAACTGATGTTTTTTTTTTTTAAAGGATACTATTAACACATTCTGTGAGATGCTGAGTCGTAACACTTCCAATAACTATTGCTGGTGTGTGCCTGCCTTCTAAGTTAATATTGAACAGGGGCATGAGAGATTAAATGAGCAGAGATAAGCAACTGTTATTTGCTTGTATTCCCACTGCCCGCCCTGCTTCAAAAGGTTTGGCAAGCTTATTGCCCCTTCTATTTCATCCTACCCGTGCCCTTTCTCCCTGCCAGGGTGGTCTGGAATATAAATGTATTGGAAAATCTGGTTGCTGCTTGTACTTGTAGAGGTTGCAATCTTCTCTCTTTCTCGCATGGCCCCTCGCTGCCAGGCTCCCCTAGTTGGCGCCCAGGATAGAGACACTCACAACTTCAGTGCCATTACGTGCTTGGAACACGAGCGATCCCCGCACATTTATTTATATCCTTGGGTCCGTGCACGCACCTTCGGGTGCATGCGGACAGGGCCCTTCCTAGGATATGTGGGGCCCCGGGCAGAATAGGAACATGTGAGGCCCCTAAGCAGAGACGACGCGGGATTGGATCAGGCCGGCTAAGGAAAGTTATTTTTTTAAATAATTCAAATTAACCCCCACACCCGCAAGTAATGCCAGCCGCGACTGGGTTTTGTCAATGGTTGTTAGCTGTTTAAGCTAAATGAGTAACAACAATAAATTATTTTACTTTCACCTTGTTGTTTTGACCAATAAGTAGCTCCTTCACACACATTTGCATAGAATCACAACTGGAATGCAGGACCATTGCTCTTTGTGTTCTGCAGAGAGGCCATATTTTGAATGATCATGTAATCTGAACACCTTTTTGACCCACAGACAGGCACCCAGTGTGAAAGTTGTACTGCCTGCATCCTCAACTCCAGAGTGCTCAACTGTAGCCTGTTAAACACCTGGAGGCGACTCAGTACAAAGGGTGCATCATCCAAGAGTAATATGCTGTGAAATGAAATACAGAAACACACATGCTGGAAATAGCTACCACTCTTGAGGAATGCAAGATTAAGTAAAGAATGGGAAATATACACAGGAACAAAATCACTGCCATGGATTACCCTAACATCAGGACCACTGGAATTATGTGGCAGGAGAGGGCTAAATTATGTGGTAAGAAAAGTCAAATTATGCGGCATAATCCAGCACATTTTGAAATAGTATTACTTCATTTTTTTTGCCATTTTTAAACTTGGTAACACTGTTTGGGCACTGGTTGCACCCCATTAGTACCAATTTAACACCCAAATTTAGCAGTGGGAAACAGAAAGTTGCCTATTCCAGCTTTTCAAAGGGCCTTCCCACATGCGGCAAGACGTGTCGCTGCATTTTTAGTAACGTTTGAACTGTTTGAGATAGAAAACAATTTTGTTGTTAAAATCTGTAGATTACGCAGCAGATGGTGGATTATGTGGCAAATGCGTCAAATGCATAATTATGCAGAAATTGCAGCTGCCGCACAATCGCATAATTCCAGTGGCCCTGCCTAACATGCAGCATCAGACTGGGACAGAAAATAGGCCCCTGTACCAAAATAAAAGGGGCCCTCAGTGAGTTATTTAGCTAGATAAGTGTCCCATGTTTACAAACTAGGGCAGTCTAAAACTTGTAAAGACACGCTGTATACGTTTTTTGTAAGGTATGGAAGACTGCACTGATTTGAGTTTGCTGCAGGTAATGTTTGCTTTAATATCATAAAAATCAACAGTAAAAACCGGCTCACCTGACCATAAAGCAGGTCTACAACTAGCCAAAAAAACAGCCTACATACTGACCTGACAGCAGGGCTTCAAGTGGGATAAAAAAACTGGGGGGTCTTTCAAAGGGGCTTGGCTAATGTAATTAAGGGCGTGGCTTAAAAACATGTAAGCTATATAAATCTGTGCTTAGCATAGTGTGCCGCCCGACTGGTATTTTGCTGCTTCTGTCATTGCCTCCAGATAAATATTACAACAAGTAAAATTACACCTACAACAAGCCAGTACTATTGGCTTTGTCAGTGGCTATTAGTTGCATGAGATGAATAAGCAACATCTACGGCTTCCTTGTATATAATATTGAAAATGCTCCAGTTCTTACATGATGAGACTGTGAAAGAACTATAACGAGTCTCGTTGAAGTTACATTAAAGGCAGCGAAGGGTGGCACTGCTGCAGAGTTAAGATTTGTTTTTTCACTCTGAGGGTGAGGGCAAAGTTAAGGACATGAATATAGGGCCCCTTTTCAATGTCCATATTAATATACTACCGGGTCTAAGACTTGAGTGACCCAGCACACTTTAAACCCTGCTCCATCCACTTTTACTTGCTGATTCTGCTCCTCTGCTCACTTCCGTACTCGCACCTATCTGCACCCCCCCACACTTTATTCCGTTTGTCTTACCCATTTTATTCGCCTCACTGCTCCCTTTCCACTTGTCCTAGGTGAGCAGTTTCCACTGTGAAACGCCGCCATTCTAGCTTTTGCTTTGCGCCCTGCAGGATATTCTGCTCTTCATTGATACACGGGCAGGGCGCACATTCACACGTAAGGGCACTGTAATTAACTGTCTAATTGCTGTCATCAACATGCAGATGCAGCCATTAGGCCCACAGAGGCAGGAAAATTGAGCAAAAAAAGAAAAAATATAAACTCTTAGGGGGCCCCCTGGGCCTCGATACTCTGGAGTCTTTAAAGGTGCGAGGCCCCACGGCTGCGAGCAGGCGCGGGGCCCTGGGCAGCTGCCCATGCCTAGCGCCGGCCCTGCATGCGGATACCCTGTATCGTAGTGGCCGAGTGGCTCACTACATCCCTCGTAACCTTTACAGCAAACCACAAATAAAATGCATACAACAGTTCTACAGACTTCTGCAAACAGGGTTTTCCTTGTCCACTGCTACAGTTCCCTAGCAAACAAAGTCTCTCAGCCGGAGGCTAAGCCTCAGATTTTCTCTCAGACAATACGGATGACAGCGTTGAGTTACAGGAGCATCAACCCAGGACGACTGGCTCTCCAAGAGAGTATGGGACTCCCAGGCAGCTGCATGTCAGCACACCTCTAACTCAACTCCTTGATCCACACCTATTCTGAGGGCCTTATTCAGTGTCCTCGTAAATCTTTCCACTTCCCTGTTCGCTTAGGGCCACTGGAGAGTGATTTTTCTGTGTCTGATACTAAGATGATGTAGGTACTCCTTAAATTCCAGCCAATGAAATGGTGGCCCATTATCAGTTTTCACCTCGTCGGGCAGCCCAAGCATGGCAGATATTCTTTTTAGAGCCGGCTTGATGCACTCAAAAGCCGTGGATCGGATGAGTTCCACCGTCGGGAATTCAGTGTTGCTGTCCACCATCACAAGTGTTATCTGCGAATATATGACGATACTTAGCATGCCATTACTACGCATGCTTTTAGTGCGATGTTTTTACATCTTGTAATATTTACATCGCAAATGCCATTAGTACGCATATTTTTACTGCGCATACCAGTACATCGCAAATGCATTAATAATATAAGAATTGTCTTTTACAGCGCAGCTCATTACTTCGCATACCACTACTTCGCGTACATGGACCATTTTTAATAATTTAAAAATTAAATAACCTAACCCTAACACACTTCCCCCAGTACGACACCCTACACAAACGCCACTACACTACCCTAAACCCAAAATCACTACCCCCAGCACAACCCCCCCCCCCGACCCCCACTCCTGTCCCTACACTCATTCACTACCCAGCACGACCCCCCTACACTTCCCTAAACCCTAAATCACTATCCTACACTATCCTACACATGCACCACAACACTACCCTAAACCCTAAAACACTACCCCCAGCACGACCCCCTACACTACACAAACACCACAATACTGCCCTAAACCCAAAAACACTACCCCCAGCACGACCCCCTACACTACACAAACACAACACTATCCTGAACCCTAAAACACCACCCCCAGCACGACCCCCTACACTACATACACCACAACACTACCCTAAACCCTAATACACTACCCCAGCACGACCCCCCCGACCCCCACTCCTGTCCCTACACTCAAACACTACCCAGCACGACCCCCCTACACTACCCTAAACCCTAAAACACTACCCTACACTACACATACACCACAACACTACCCTAAACCCTAAAACACTACCCCCAGCACGACCCCCTACACTACACATACACCACAACACTACACTCAACCCTTAAACAGTACCACCAGCATGACCCCCTACACTACACAAACACCACAACACTACCCTAAAACACTACCCCCAGCATGACTCCCTACACTACACAACACTACCCTAAACTCTAATAACTATCCCAGCACGACCCCCCCGACCCCCACTCCTGTCCCTAAACTCAAACACTACCCAGCACGACCCCCCTACACTACCCTAAACCCTAAAACACTACCCTACACTACACATACACCACAACACTACCCTAAAACACTACCCCCAGCACAACCCCCTACACTACACAAACACCACAATACTGCCCTAAACCCTAAAGCACTACCCCCAGCACGACCCCCTACACTACACAAACACCACAACACTACCCTGAATCCTAAAACACTACCCCAGCACGACCCCCCACTCCTGTCCCTACACTCAAACACTACCCAGCACGACCCCCTACACTACCCTAAACCACTACCCTACACTACACATACACCACAACACTACCCTAAACCCTAAAACACTACCCCCAGCACGACCCCCTACACTACACATACAACACTACACTCAACCCTTAAACAGTACCCCCAGCACGACCCCCTACACTTCACAAACACACTACATCCCCCTTACCTCACTCTCCTCGTGGTTCCTCTCTCCTCCTGGGACCTTCTTCACGTCGTCTCCGAGGGGCGGTGCACGTCGTTGTGAGGAAACAGCCTCAGTTTCCTCACAACGACATGGATCGTTTTTTTTTTTTTTAGTTCGCATTTGATTTCTTTAGCGCATACCATTACTTCGCATGCGTTGTAACAACGCTTGCGATGTAACAACTTGCGTACTAATGGTACGCGTTGTAACATCGCAAGCGTAGTAACGCTTGCGAAGTAATGGTATGCGCAGTAGCAGCCGCGCACTAAAGGCTGTTTACCGTTATCTGTCCATTCGGAAAACTAAGCCGTGGATCGGATGAGTTCCACCATCGGGAATTCAGTGTTGCTGTCCACCATCACAAGTGTTATCTGTCCATCCGGAAAACTTCAGAAGTCCATGTTTACCTTTGACCAGGGTCTGTCACAAGGTTCTTCGGTGATGATTGGGGTTGCCACTGATTCAGCCCCAGTGATCAAGCAGGAATGGCATCCAAGCACTATCTCTTCCACTTCCCGATCCATTCCAGAAAACCATACTTTGTAGCGTAACCATGCCTTGATCTTAGCCAGCCCTTGATGAGCCAGCTCCACAGTGCGTCTCCACAGACTCTGAGACACTACAATTTGGTGTCCCCTCAGAAGGAGCCCTTCCGAGCTCTCCTTTAGTTCGTCACGGCAGCGCCTCATACCTGTCTGCGCTTCTCTCTCCTCATCAATGAGGCTGCTCTCCCCTGCCAGGAATTCTTTCCACTAGTGCGCCTTCAGCTCCACTTTCACTTTTCTGATGCAATTATCCTCTTTGGTAGCTTCCACGATTTCATCGATTGACAGTGCTCAGGGGCAAGCTAGCTCGGTGATTAAACGTATGAAATCTTCGACCCCACCATCAGTTTCCTTTTGCATCCGTGGATCTTCGGTCAGGGGGTGGCGTGAAAGGTAATCGGCGGGATTATTCACTCTGGGCCGGTATTAGATTTCAAAATTGTATTGTTGTAGGTGCACCGCCCATCTCTCAATTCTAGGTGTCCCATTCCTTGCAGTCCTGCCGAACAAAGGCACTAGTCGTTTATGATCAGTGATAACGTGAAATTGGTGTCCACAAAGGTAAGTGTGAAAGTGTTGGCATGCCCACCGGCTAGCACGTGGCTCCCTCTCGTTTGGGCATAATGGTTTTCTACAGCTGATAGCGCCACTCTCCAGACTGTTTCCGCTGTAACAGTACGGCCCCCAGCCCCATGAGGCTGGGATCCACGCTAAGTACTGTCTGGCCTCCTGGTCTGAAGTATGCTACTGTGGCTCCGTGAAGCAGTGCCCCTTTTCTATCTCTAAACGCCTGTGAGTCTGCTCGTCCATTCCTACGATATGTCGTTCTTGGTTAACGCTCTCAAAGGTTCCGAGATGGTCGCCAGTTGGGGAATGAACCTCCCACAGTAGTTAACGATTCCCAGGAAGCTACGCATCTCTGAGGGGTTCTGTGGAATTGCTGCTTCTCAAGATAGCTTCAACTTTTGCTGGATCCACTTGAAGACCCTCTTTCGAGAATCGATAGCCGGAGAATTCTACCTAGTTGGTGTAAAAGGAGCATTTGTTCTTGTGGAGAGTTAGTCCTTGGTCAACGAGTCGCTGCAAGGTAGCACTCATCCAGACATGATGCTCCTCCAAAGTGTTCGAAAAGATCAGGACGTCATCGCTGACGTTAATGATGCCGACTAGTCCTGATAACGCCCCCCTTATCGCATCCTTGAAAACCTCAGCTGCGGAGGATACACCAAAACTGAGCCTCTTGAATCTCCTCAGCCCCACATGGGTTGATAACGTGGTTATGTATCGACCGGCCTCATCCAACATGAGTTGATGGTTCACCTTTGAGAACCACTTGGCCCCATTTATGTCACTCACTATTTCGTCGATTGTCGGGGTGATGTGCCTTTCCCTCTTGATTGCCTTATTCGCTAATCGTATGTCCATGCACAATCTTATTGCCCCTGGCTGTTTTGGTTTTGGGGCTATTACAAAGGGTGACACCCACGGTGTGGGGCCAGGCACTTTTTTAATCACCCCGCCTTCTCCAGCCTGTCCAGCTCCGCTTCCACTGGGGGCCTAAGGTGAAAAGGCATACGCCGATGTTGCAATGTCACTGGCTTGACTGTTCGATCAATATGTAATTTCACTTTGATATCCGTTAGGCATCCTAGCCCCTCAAACAACTCCGGAAACTCTTCCAGGATGTCTTCCTTTTGTGATAGGTGTACCTGCTTGGCGAATAGTACCAACCCTAAGTCCTCTGCTGTGTGACAACCCAGCAAGGTTCCTGCTCTCTCCTTTGTTACATGAAATTTGGTCCGCGACGCCACTTTCCCATGACTCACTTCCACATCTATGACTCCTTGCAGAGGTATAGGAGGGATGCCCCCGTAGTTATATATCTTCGCCTTGGTCTTCACCAGCGAGGGTCGTGGTTCTAGTGCCTGACATTGCTCTACGTCCAGAATGTTCACTGAGGCACCTGCGTCAATGAGAGCTGTTATGGGTGTGCTTCAATGTTCACCCTACACATCGGCGGTGGTCTCCTCTTTTGGTTGTTGCACCCAGTGAATGAGACGGTGAATACTTCTCCCTCGTCTTCCTCTTCGAGACTTTGCATTTGTTGGCACACCATTTTTTTCGCAGTCTGCCTTTCCTCCTCAGAGATGCGATTGACTTTTCTGAACTTCTTGTTCTTTCCTCCGCCATTGGTCTGTCGTAGGGCACTGGGACATACCTTTGCAAAATGATCTGGTTTCCCACAGTTAAGGCATGTTCTTCTTTTTGCCAGACAACCTCTCAGGGGATGGCTGGGGAGTCCACAGCCCCCAAATGATTTTTCAGCTGGGGAAGCCTGGGCCCTTCCCCTGCCAGACCATTTTCAGATAGTGTCAACATGCTACTCCTTGACCTTCACCTGTGCAGATTGTGACAGTACCACTGTGGTGCGGGCCAGTACTGATTCCATCTCCCCAGCCCTTGCATCTGCCAGTTCATGGGATCTGCCCAATATGAGAATTTCGTTGAGCGATGTACCAGACTGACGTAGGATCAGTTTTCTTAAATTGGCGGAGCGGCATCCTTGAATTAATTGCGCTCTTATTTTTTTTTTAGAGAGAGGCAGGAGAGGAAGAGGAAAAAGGAGAGGGTACAATCAAGTCCGATGGGAGCAGGACGACCCAGTGGGCAACAACACTCGCAGCAAGTCACAACAAGCAAGCACGAGTGCCCAGGGAGTCTAATCATTAACCTCTCCACTGTAACTCTATCCCCATTAGAGACTAAAGTCCTTGAAAAAGGCTTGGGCTTTGTGCCCACCGCCCGTTTGGACAAGTTCCGCCTCCATTGTGAACTTGCCAATTTCTTTAGGAAACTCAAACTAAAGGCCTTTTTTGAAGGTAAAGATGGAATTGCAACTGATCTTAGCCAGGGAGATACCGGCTTAAGAAACAAATCTACCTTTACACCTCCACCACATGCAATACCAGCAGAAATTACTGCCTTTGAGCAGGCGGTTTTTCTGGAAATTGAGACCTTTGATGAACCCAAACAATTTAAGAACTTGAGTACCATGGAATTTGAGGCCCTTGATAATCTCAAAGCGAATCCCATGATTACAATTAAACCTGCAGATAAGGGCGTGGGTGTCGTGATATTAAATACAGTGGATTATGAGAATGAATGCAAGCGCCTTTTAAGTGACAGAAAGAATTATCAATTGCTTACTATTGATCCTTCCAGCGAGCTGAAAACACGTATCCTGAACCTTGTGCGAGATGCTGAGGTTAATGGACACATTACGAGACATGAGGCTGATTTTTTGACAACAGGGGAAAGTGTGGTGCCATATTTTTATACATTACCAAAAATACATAAAAATAAAATGCCCCCCCCGGGACGCCCGATTGTCTCTGGCATTGGTTCCTTGTTAGAGCCACAGTCACGTTTTTGTGATTACTTTTTGAAACCTTTGATTCAGCAGACCCCAACTTATCTTAAGGATACTAAGAATCTCCTTAATCTATTGCAGGAATTAGTCATCGATCCTGAATCCACGATACTTGTGACCCTCGATATCGAGAGTCTTTACACAAGCATACCCCAAGACGATACCATCAGAGTCTTGGGAGAGGCCCTGGATTATAATGCCTGGGAACATCGTACTCCCAAGTCATTTATTTTGGAATGTGCTACCCTTGCGCTAAAACAAAATTTCTTTGAATATAAAGGGGACATGTTCTTACAATCCACTGGTACATCTATGGGCAGTACCTTTGCCCCAAGTGTAGCGGGTTTATACGTTCATGATTTTGAACGTCGATACATTCAAAATACTGTCAACCCTTTCTCCTCTTCCATTAGTTTTTGGAAGAGGTACATAGATGATGTCCTTTTGATCTGGCAAGGTGCGGAGAATGATCTAATGATTTTCCTACAATGGATTAATAATTTAGATCAAAATCTGAAATTCACACACACCTTTAGTTCACAGTCAGTAGTTTTCCTGGATGTGGTTATCACGAAATCCAATGGATGCCTCACTACAAAAACGTACTACAAGCCCACGGCCAAAAATAATCTTCTTGAATTTTCCAGTTTCCACCCGAGGCCCCTAAAAGAAAATTTGCCCTACGGACAATACCTAAGGGTAAGAAGAAATTGCAGTGATTTAGATGATTTCTGTAGACAGGCAGCAGACTTGACTATAAAATTAAAACATAGGGGCTATCCTGACAAAATTCTCAATAAGGGTTACAAAAGGGCACGAAATCAGCCCAGAGAAGCGCTACTTGAAGATAACACCAGAGATAAGAAGGATGTACCTCTGACGTGTGTCACCACCTATAGCAGTGCGTCTAACATTGTTAAAAAGGTGGTTAACAAACACTGGAGTATCCTTACGAGCAATGGTCGGAATTGGAATAAACCCCTTTTTTCGTTTAAAAAGGGACGGAGCCTTAAGGATACCCTAGTACATACACGCCCCAGAGAGAATCCTGGGAGAGATCTAACCATCACTGAAGCATGGGGCCTACCCAAGGTCAAAGGGCATTTTCCCTGCACTACTTGCAGTATTTGTCATCTTACGAAACATACCAAAGTGCTTGATCTTGAAGAAGGAAAAACTTGGACACAGCTAGCCCACACTAACTGTAACTCAACAAATGTGGTCTATTTGATCACGTGCCCGTGTGGGTTACGCTATGTGGGCATGACCACGCTGAAAAGTAAAATTGCGTGTGGGAGAGCACAGAAGTAACATCCGTTGTGGTCGGATTACAACTAAATTGAGTGAGCATTTTTACAGTACAAACACTCTGCCAATGATCTTAGGTGGACAGTAATAGAGCAAGTACAATCAACACGTAATATCCAGAAAGTTCTCTTCGAGAAAGAACAGAGGTGGGTGTACCGGCTGGACACTCATAATCATGGATTAAATGACAATATTCCTTGGTCGACAGTACTGTACCATTGAGTCTGTCCGGTTCCTGTCCTGTAGCATAAAAGTAATTTTTTCCCCCCTTTTTTCTCTTTTCCTCTTGGGCATGCTAGTGGCTTTTTACCCCGGTAAAAATCACCGGCTTTATGCAAAACCCCCCCCCCCCTTCCCCTTTTCCCCTCTTTTCTCAAAACCCCCCCCTCCCTCTCCTCCCCCCCCCCTCCCCCGTTTGTCTGTTTATTTCTGTCGTTTTTGTTTATTAAACTTTATAGGGCATCTAATATCCCCTAATTAACATTGACCAACAATAATGGTCTACATTTATTTTTCGCCAAGTATTCCTAATATGTGTTTTTTGTTTGTCGGCTACTTGCCTATTTTGATTGTAATTAGTCTTTCTTTTCTCTTATTATTGTGTGATACTCACAACAAACAGTCTGTTCTCAGTGCCTTTCTTATGATTGGCAACGGAGTACCAACTAGGAATGCTACGTTTTACAACCTTTAGATGGCGCTTGAAATCACGATGTTTACGCGATGACGTAGCTTTCCCCTTTTTTGTTTCTCTTTTGTCTCCCTTTGGCTTTCAGCGCGTAATATCATGACGCGTATGTTATGACGCGCTCTCATACGCTCTGTCCCAATCCTTTAAAAACAAACCGGAGGAAGCTGGCTCCCACCATCGGGGTCCGCGTTTGGAGGGAATGCCTAGGTATACTGCGGGTGCCTAGCAGTGCGGGCGTAAGTCCCTGTGCCTTCGGAATTAAGATAAGTACTGGGGTCTTCCCTGTTTTCCTCTGTGATTTTTCTGATCACACTTCTTTTTCTCTCCTTCTTTACTTTTAGGGTGTGCCATTATTGCTACCACCCCCCTTCCCGAGACCCATGGTGTTATTAGTGATGACACCACATGTGAGATTTATTTTCTTTTGATTTTATATCGCTCAGCTAGAATGTGTTCGATAGTTATCACGCTTAGTGTTTGTTTATACACTTTAAGTAGTGATAAAGATCACGTTGGGCATTATATAAATTTCCCTCTAAGATCTAGAGAGGTTGATGGTTCATTTTGAATGTTCTTTTCTCTATCTAGTAGCACGTATGATCTAAGTTATTGATTAAGCGCATCATATAGAGCACAACTACATGTATTTTCAATACTGACAAACTTATTTTAAGATGTCTAACCTACATACGTTTGTCTCCCTTTCTTTATGTTGTATGTTTTTTTCTCAACCAGAATAAACTCGGTTCCTCTCAATACGAGGAATTTTGAAGTATATTTTTTACTTTTTCACACTTAAAACCTCAGGTTAGGGTGGGCCGTAGTGCGCTCACACCGCCGGGGTTTCACACGTCTCTTTTGGTCCTGACGAATGCCTGTTAAATAACCACACATAGGCAGAAACATGTTGACCACATCATAGTGGACCGCGCTGAACAATTTATTTGGCTTTGGTGTCCCACTCTTTGTTTTTATTCATGTCTGATTGGCTTCTAATAAAATTTATTGTTTGACACAGTCAGCCATTTTTAAATTATCACTTTCACTTCACACTGGACTTTTTAAACCAGCTCCGCAGTAGTTCTGGCGTTGCAGCACACCGGGGTGGCATTCGGCCGCTCCTGGTGGGGCCCGATGATGAAGCATGTCACCAACTAGGCTGGTGAGTGAGGGCTTTATTAAGAACCTATTGGGTTTCTTTTGTTGTGCTTTAATTTGTTATTACAAGGCACACTCTCTCGTTGTTTATTATCATATTTACCCTGGGGGATTGAGAGTGGTTCTTACTTTCGGATTCCCTCCCTCTCTTGTTGTTTTCAGCATTTTCAGATAGTGTCAACATGCTACTCCTTGACCTTCACCTGTGCAGATTGTGACAGTGCCACTGTGGTGCGGGCCAGTACTGATTCCATCTCCCCAGCCCTTGCATCTGCCAGTTCATGGGATCTGCCCAATATGAGAATTTCGTTGAGGGATGTACCAGACTGACGTAGGATCAGTTTTCTTAAGTTGGCGGAGCGGCATCCTTGAATTAATTGCGCTCTTATTTCCACATGCTTATCGATACCTGTGCAGGTGCTGGCTAATTTTCGCAGTTCGTCAAAAAACATGTCCACTGATTTCCCCTTTTTGTTGACGAGTCTGCCTTAGTTTAAAATGTTCGTAATCCGGGTTCAATTGCGGATCAAAATATCTCTTAAGCACGGCCACCGCCGCATCAAAATCATCAGCATCAGTGTTTGGTAGATCGAGAAATAGTTCGTACAACTCCTCTCCTCCCATTTAGAACGGCCCCGAATAGCGGGACAAGCACGCACAACTGAGGGAACTGATGTGAATTTTCGCGTAAGCAGGCCGAAGAACTAGCAGGCAAATGCTTTTAGAGTGCAAAACCAAAGGACTTGTGAACATTAGGCTTAACGGTCCCGGCAACTTGCGCACAACTTTTTAATCACCAAATGCTTTTACTTGGTTTTTAATCATCTGCTTTAGCTATTCACAAGCATCATTTACACACCTTTTTTATCTTTAATTTTGTATTAGTTTTAATTAACTTTATACAATAAAGTCTTACTTACACTCCTCCCATATGTAACATGGTCGACCTTTTTACAGTGCTGTCCGTTTCGCACGAAGCAATGTTCTAACTGCCCTTTCCACTTCCTCCATCTCGGCGCAGCTGTCGCAGGGTCTGATAATTGGCTGAAGGATGGTAGTGCTGCCAGTGATGAAATGTGCACAGCGCTCATTAGTGAGCTCTTGATCATCATGTGCCTGCACCGACATCTTGTCACAGATTCTGCTTGCCTCAACCTACCAATGCGTTCTCTGCCTTCTAGTTCTCTGCCTGTCGCCTCCAGCACTCTTCGTGTCTTGACACTCCTCCCCACAGTCACAAATGCGGTGCCATCTGCCGCATGTACATATCCTTTGATTTTTTTTTTTCTTTTCTTTCAATAATGAGCCCTCACGCTGTATTCCCCAGGCCTCTTCTTCTTTGTTATCCTCCCTCCACTGTGGGGCGAGCCTCTGCCTCATCGGCCATGTGGTGCTGCCCTGCCTCACTCTCTCTCGCTTTCGGGCGCACGCGGCCACCCTCTTCATGGCACCACTCCACACCATCTCGCTGAGCGGGCAATCCGTGATGCCACGTCTTCCTCTGCAATTGCAAGCAGGGGGAACTCTGCTCCTCTCCACAGCGGTGTTCGACTCCACCGCGATCGGGCTGCACCTCACTGTGTGGCCTGTCCTGAACTGACACCGTCCCAGGCAGCACAGCTCACAGTGCTCGAGACGCGGGGTAAGTCTGCCTTCTTTGCCAGTGTAGAGGTCGCAAACCTCTCGCTGGGCCCCTCGCTTGTAGGCCCTACTTGTTGGCACGCAGGATAGAGACACTCACAACTTCAGTGCCATTACGTACTTGGACCAGGAGCGAGCATCACACGTTTATTTATATCCTTGGGTCTGTGCCCGGCCCCTTGGGTGCATGCGATACAATGTATGGTAGTGGCAGAGTGGCTCACTACACTACTGTTCAGGTGTCCTGGACCACTGCTATCGGAACTTGGAGGTGTCAACTTTGTACAGGTAGATGCAGGATCCTAACTGCCATCCCCTCTAAGAAGCTTTAGTCACTTAGCTGAAACAATGCGAAACAAAAATAGCACTCCAAAGCAATGCGTGAAGGGATAGTTGAAAAAGATATTCATTTGAACTCAATTTGACTCTACTTTGAATCTCATTATTGTTATTATGTTTGCTTATTTTGGGAGGCATACACAGACGGAGGGGTTTAATTGGGAAACAAATAGCTACCTGTTAAATCGTAGTGACAGAACACAATGTTTGAAAATCCATCACCACAATTTGTTTGCTTTCTGAAAAAGCTATTAGCATACATGTTTGGAGTTTGTTGCTTGGTCGTTTTTTTGAAGTCTGTGTTTTTTTAACCAATGGATTTGAAATATTTGTCTTCATCAACTGGTTATAGCATTTCTACCAGAAAAGTTGTTCTTGGTAACAACTATACAAGAATGCCTAATCGACATGGTGAGTACTTTGAGGTTTAAGGAGGTATTCATGGTGTAGTGATGATTGGAGAAACAGAGAATGACATAGACACGCTTTACGTTATATTGTCCTGATCTGTTATGCTAATGGGCAGGACATAGTTGTGTGTTAGGGGTGTGATTTGAGGTGTTTGGGGAAGGAGACTATAAGGTAATCAGCCATTTTCTGCCACAATCCTAGTTGGTGGTTTTGTAGCTCAGTCTTGATATTTTGGATGGAGGTGATTGCTTGCAGGTTATCAGGGAACAACTTTTAATTTTGTGTTCCAAGCAGGTCGAAGGACCAATATTTCGAAGTTGCACATGGGCTTTTCGGGTGGAAAGCAAGTAGTGGTTGGGTGAACATGGGGACGGGAGGAAGGGGCGTTCTCTGAATTGTGACTGAATAACATTTTCATAACAGTTGCATAAAAAGACTGACCTACACAATGTGGTCGGTGATCAAGGTAGTCTCCTTTGAGCTGCTCTGGCGTTCCGTAGATAGAAAAGAGGGAGGGTGTCAAATCCATTCTATTGTCCATTGTCTGCTAGGTGTTCAGACCCTGGGGCGTGGGGTTTAAATTACGCTGAGGTGTTTTGTTTTGGCATCAAAGAGGGCACTATCGGAAGCAGAGAGTCAGTGATGGAAGATGTTGCTAAATATGCTAGTGTTCTTGGACAGGAGATGACGGGCTATGCGAATGACTGTGGCCGTGGAGGTCATAGTTGTATGGATGGTGATGAGATCATTATAGTAGTCTTGTGTTAGGAGGTGCAGAATATTGGTCACTGAAAATTATGTTCCAAACTCCAGAAAATGTGTAGTCTCTGGTATGCATCATTGTTTGCTGATTTGCCTGAGGTGAAACCAGGTTCCAATTAAGTAGTAGAATACGTCCTGTTTCTTTCAGGGAATAAAACGTGTCTTTTGGGTACAGCCACCGACATTATTAATAAAAAATTGTGGAACTGACCATAACTGTCAAAACATAGATGTGACGGAATTAATTTTGATGTATGTGAATAGAGCTGTATTGCTGAGTCAGTTTTAGTTAAAGGTGAGTTTGGGGCTTTCCTACACAGGTGTAATGTATGATTATGTGTACACACAAGATAATGTTGAGGCTTAGCCTGGCACCTTTCCTGACAAAGCAGTCCTCCTCTAGGGCTACACCTATTCCTTTCACGTGCCATTGGAATTCATAACTCGTTCTTTAAAAATGTGAGAGTCGAGTGTGTTATAATTTGACATCAAATTTGTGGACTAACACCTTTTTATGCTAAATGCATTTTTGAACCTTTTGGAGACGTGAAGCCAGTATAACAGAAAGTGCTCTACCCCAATTTTGACCTTTGCATTTCACACCTTTATTTGTATTGTTTCAATTGGGATCGTAGTTGCAGTGCCGCTATTACCTGAACAGGAAGGTACAGGTTCTTAAGTAAGAAATCCCCATCTGTCCTCAAATTCACGGACTTCTGTTGAAACAAGTGATGGAGTTTTGCAAAGGAATGCACAAATATAGTTTGCATGGCGATTGGTGCATTCAGTTTGTGTAAATGTAGTTCGCATAGTGAGTTGTACTTGTTTCTGGTAGAATTGTAGTTCACATTGTCAATGGTATGCAAAAATGGTCCGATTGGAATTCCCCAGGTGAGTAGTACATGCATCGAGTGGTATGTAGTTTTGTGTAACTTTAGTAAATTATTGTGTGGGGAATTGTTCATGCAGTTAGTGGAAATGTTGTTCTTTAGTGGAAGCGAGTGTACATCTAATACTCTACGCTTAGTAGACTACTGTTCTTCATGTAGTGGATTTCCGATCTGTAGATTAGTCATATGAGACTAGATTGTTCAACCTGCTTGCAGTTGAGCATGCTTTGCTTTTGGAGGGCATAGTAGTTTGGTGTCATAAGCACGTTTTCCTTTATCTGGTTCCTGGCCTGTTTGTATATTGGGATGTCAATGTTTCTCTTCTTATTTTTTTGTTGCATTTCCTGGTGATTCTGATATTGTTTGGTGATGTGGAAGGGATGTGGGTTTAATATTTTGTGCTGTTTTTGTGTTTATTGGAATGCTGGAACATGTTACATCTTTCCCTGAGTGGTTATACCGTGCAGTGCATGTTATGTCTTTATTCGTGATGAGATCACATGGAATGTGCGGTCTGTTGGTGATTCGCACAGAACAGTCTATCAGTCAATTGGCAATAGATATATACACGAGAAAACATGTCTTGCTTGTATCCTGGAAGATGATTAACTTAGCGGTTTCTCCATGGATACCTAAAGTTCTTTTCTTTCAGTCCCATAGCTACTTGCTTCAAGCTCTGTGTTTGTGAGTAGTTCAAGATGGCAGATGTTTATGGGCATTTCATATGTACGTACTCTTTGCTATTGGAGTATGATTCTGAAGGTTGCAGAAATCTAAAGTCTTAAGATCTTTGAGAGGATAAAGGCGCTGACCAACTCGCGGAGAAGGGTTCAAAGCTAAGGAAACACCTGCAGTTGATATACACACTCAGCTCTGACTAAGCCTTCTTTTGTGGATTTGAGGTGTAGAGGTTTGCTCATACCTTAAATGGTGGGTAGAAACGACCTCATTCGCCACTTGGACAGTGATTGCCAAGCCTCTTTCAGAAGATAGTATATACCATTCCCTCTACTCTCCATCACCTTTCCCAATGTCTATACTCATTGTTGAGGAAACAAAAAGCAATGACCGCATTTTCGATGACTATTTTGACAACAACCACTTTAGCACAAAGTGAATTCAAAGTGGCACCCAAATGCCATATATCATAGAACTGGATAAACTGAACACAGATGATGCCTGCACCTTGATTATTGATTTTGTTCCATAATGATAGGTGGTGATGAGATGACATTCACAAGACCATCTACCTGTGGATGATGGTGATCATGACGACAAATAGGAAGACACCGCATTTTGACTGTGCATAAAGTCTAATCTCTTGGCAAATTTGCCTCTTCTGTTGATGTCACTTAAACATATGATACAAAATGTAATATCCCTGCAGGCAACAAAATGCTAATGTCGTTCTGTGCGGACTATGTTCACACTCCTTTATTATTTAAAGTTGGTGTATCCGGGATCCCAGTTTTCCAGGATCCTATTGTCCGACAATAACTATTTTTGTAATCCATTTACCAGTGCCGTACCAATTTCTTAAAAGGAAGAAATAGACGACTTCTGATTCTGACCCCACTTTTTGATTGCTCTATGTTCTTTTCTTCAAACCATGTCTGTGGATTCTTCGATAATGGCAGCTGTGAAATGATTGCTCTTGAAGGACATAAGGACATCAAACTTGATCAACATGATCAACAACACAATATGAAATTGTGGGGGAAAGGTTCCACAATTGAAGAGAACTGATTCTGATTATGACATGTGTCCTGTTTAGGTTGTTTGATGTAGTCCAGTGGAGCTCAATATCCAAATTAATTGAATTATTCTTTTGATGAATATCATTTAGAGGCAGGCGTTTTTGTTTGATGAAAAGGAAACATCCAACCACGGATGAATGTTTTTACAACAAGATAAATTACTGACAACCTTTCACTTTGATATGGTGTGGCTGCATGTGACACCTATAAACCCGACGTCCAATAAAGGAATTTGGATTTACCATTCACTGAATTTGAGTGTCTTTTTGTTTTGCAGTACCCTATCATCTTATTTGTCCTAGATCTCTCTATTATATTTGCAGACTTTGCCTTCAGGTCCAATTTCATGTTAAAGGAATTGCTGCACCTTTCTACTCAATTTAATAATGTCTTAAAAAACCCAAAAACAGTTCAGACTCCTAAATTTCGTTACTGTATATGGCTTCCAGGACATCACAGCTGACGGGAATGCAAAAACCCCACCAACACAAGCATTCTCGCAGAACACCACATGCCACTGCCATAGACCTGGGTGTGCCTTCACCAAAAGTACTATTTCTTTGACATTTTTGCAGTTTTTTTTAAAATTTTCATACCAGAATGTAGATATTAATTACCACAAGTTCTCACTATTCAAGCCTTCCTTGACCAGGTATTTTTCTTAATGTTAAGGTGGTGAATATGATATGTTTGTTGCAGAACGGTGTCTCTTGAATTTAAAATTGTATAATCTGACTGCACTGATCCCAGCAGGCAAATGCAACATGCTTCCTCTCTTTAAGTGACCCATTTAATAATGCTTGCAATCTGATTTCATCTGGTTAAAAGTTTGAATACCTCTCAGTTTAAGATTAAGATATCAGACCAAAGTAAGTCTCCTGTGAGTGCATTATCATCATTCTATAATCTTTATTCGGTTTTGACAAACTAAAACCAGGAAAGACACCACAGTGAGTAAAAACCCTCAAGCATATTGTAAAAGTTTCCTTAGTCTCTTGACTGGGGGTGAATGTTTTGATTTGTTCTGCATTCCGACCATCAATTGTGTGTCTTTTGCTTTCTCGCCCTAAGTGCGCCGGATATGCACAGACGACTCCCGTGCTCACTGTGCCACTGGATTCAAGCTATCCTGGCTGATGAGGGGTGAAATCCCGAAACCGGTCCTAGGATGCTTGTTTCCGGTCCAGGGAGGCCCTGGCTTGGCAGTTCGGGCTGGACTGTTCCCATGAGACACAGGGTCAAGACTGATTTGCATATGGCCAGGTCTAAACTGGGGTGGCATGGTGATCAAAAGAATGATTGATTTAACCCAGATCTCTTGACTGGGGGTGGAGGTTCTGATTTGTTTTTTCTGACCATCAATTGTGTGTCTTTTGCTTTCTCGCCCTAAGTGCGCCGGGTATGCCCATACGTGGGTCCGGGCCTCACTGTGCCACTGGATTCAAGCTATCCTGGCTGATGAGGGGTGAAACCCCGAAACCGGTCCTAGGATGCTTGTTTCCGGTCCAGGGAGGACCTGGCTTGGCAGTTCGGGCTGGACTGTTCCCATGAGACACAGGGTCAAGACTGATTTGCATATGGCCAGGTCTAAACTGGGGTGGCATGGTGAGCAAAAGAATGATTGATTTAACCCAGATCTCTTGACTGGGGGTGGATGTTCTGATTTGTTTTTTCTGACCATCAATTGTGTCTTTTGCTTTTTCGCCCTAAGTGCGCCGGGTATGCCCATACGTGGGTCCGGGCCTCACTGTGCCACTGGATTCAAGCTATCCTGGCTGATGAGGGGTGAAACCCCGAAACCGGTCCTAGGATGCTTGTTTCCTGTCCAGGGAGGACCTGGCTTGGCAGTTCGGGCTGGACTGTTCCCATGAGGCACAGGGTCAAGACTGATTTGCATATGGCCAGGTCTAAACTGGGGTGGCATGGTGAGCAAAAGAATGATGGATTTAACCCAGATCTCGACTGGGGGTGGATGTTTTGATTTGTTCTGCATTCCGACCATCAATTGTGTCTCTTTTGCCTAATTAAAAACAAGCCAGATAAAAACGGGTATGCACATCGGACAATAACTCTAAATAAAATAAAGCAGGGCGTACTTGCTTAAAATGTTTGCCAGCCAGCAAAAGAAAAATAAGAGACTTGCCAAGTGTTTTGTAAAAAGGGCAAAACATTATGAAGTGACGAATCCTGCAGATACCTCGAATATTCGGGGAGACCTCTGGATTATGCACAAACCCGTCGTAATCAGTGTTGTTGCCTGTCTGTGGGGACCAAGGTCGAGGAACTTGGGCAACTCATTTGACCCATGCTGTGGATAGTTTTCAGTACCTCAGCATTTATATCTCCCCCAACCCGACTATTTCTTGGATGCACAACATTAAACCGTTACTGCCGCATGTCAGAGAAGAGGTGAAGGTGTGGTCTTCCTTGCCCTGTCACTACTCGGACGGTCTGCCATCTTTAAAATGGTTTCACTGCAACAATTACTTTACCGGCTCCAGAATTTCCCCATCCATATCCCACAATCATGGTTTAAGCAGATTAATGCAGCTCTTAATCATTTCCTGTGGGGGGTGGCACAGTTAGAGTGGCCCTTCGCACCTGTACACAGTCCACCTATTGTGGAGAAATATCCGCAGCAGATGTGTACGCCTATTACTCCGCCTCCCACCTACTCAACATCAACGAATGGTGGTATAGTGCGCAGACAGACCCGGCATATGCAGTAGAGAGCCGAACGATGGGCAACCGGTCACTATTAGATTTCCTCTATAGTCCTACGGGAATAGACCACTTGCCCCCAGCAGCTAAAGTAGTTATTCAATTATGGCGGCGGACAGTCCGGTTGGGCTGGTGAGGGAAGTTGACTCGGGCGACCCCACTGTGGCATGGAATTTTTATTTGGCAAGTAACTGCGCTGCCTGGGTTCCACACATGGGACCTAATCGGCTTATCCACCTTGGGTGACATTATGAAGGGGACAGTGCTCAAATCATTTCAACGAAAAAAATACAGGAGTAAACCCGTTAACCCAGGTGAGACCGGGTGAAGTTATTATCAAAACAACGTCTCAACTGGAAATCATTTGAAAAAAGGCAATTCAGGATAATTGCATATATCACAAGGGAGGGAACAAAGGGAGACCACAGCCGGATTGGTGAAAGGGACAAGGTTTTTATATAAGTAGTTATATCAGCACTACCATATAATTAAATAAACCGTGACCATACCATACAAGTGTGCACTGAACATGCAAGTGACAGTGGACGGCGCAGTGACATTAGGGTGAAGGACACAGCGTGAACGGCGCAATAGGAAAATATAATAACGTGGTCATTAATAAAGAATATATACAAGATCAGTATTTGTCAAATGGGTAAAATAAATTGACCACAACAGCGCCAAAGTTCTATGCTGGGTAGTCGACGGCGTTTCAACCTGATCAATTTCAGGTCATTATCAGGACAAAAGGTCTCTTGGTTTCAAAGTAGTGCTGTATAAGGGAACAGGGAAAGGAAAGGGTAAAGGTAAGCGGATGAGGGCCCCAAAGAAAAAGAAGAGTGTCCAGATATTGGATAGTTACCCGAGTAAGTACTGGAAACGGGCTCATGTTAAGTGGCCAAGGGGTCCAGTAGGGGAGGGAACGATAGATAGTCCAGCAGGATAAGTCAACCATAGGTTAAGAATCAATTACGCTCCTAACGGGAGACAAAGGAGGGGCGGTGTAAGCCTGTGGGTCCAGAATGACCGAGAGGTATGAGGCTAAAGGAATAACAGGAATGACAGGGGCAAGGCGGAAGTTACCTGTGTAAGTGAGGCAGAGAACCCGGCGTTGGGATGCACTTAGGCAGGAGGGGATCCAATCACTGGAGAGGTTCACGAGTTCCTAGAAATGAACATCTGTGTGGGGAAGGTGATAAACCGGGGTCAGGTACGGGAAGGCTGTGGGAGGCCGAATGTAGGAGTATACAGACTGGGTCATACCTGTTTGCGAGCTGCAAGCTCCAGAGGTCCGGGCCGTAGCCAGCTACGGGCCGGTGTAGTTAGTAAATGTGCCGTCGGGCAGGAAGCCGGATCGAATCATAGACGGTGAGAATCAATCGTCAGGGGAGATTGGCAGAGGACGAGTGAAGCGTCCGCCGGGCAAAGTGGTGAATGAGCGTGAGCTGCCAGAGAAGATAGCCAGTTACAGCAATCACGTGGGCGGAAAAGACTAGACCGCATAGGTTCGAACTAGTCTAGGCCCCCGGCGGTATCCGTGATCACTCGCATTACGTGAAGAGACACCGAAAGGTTAAGTGTTCGAGACTGCGCTGTGCCATATTATAACAAATATATCTAGTACATTGAATATATGGTACTACAATAGATATGTGCTAAAAAAGAGCAACAATAGCACTAGACGAGACGTACTACGTTTTTGGAGCCGAGGGGTTACAATTGGCTCAACAGTTAGCGTGCAGTAACGAGGACTTCATATAGTATGTATTGCATGGTGGAGCCGAAGGGTTACAATGGCTCAATTACAAACAAAATTAATTAAAACATAAATAAATAAAAAACATTCTTAGTAGCTACTGCGGTTACATCAAAGGAAGCATGTTGCAATTAATAGTATGAGCTGTAGCTGACAGCAATGCCACAAGTGGGAGGAGGCTCTAGTAGGGATTAATTAGCTAGGATCAGGTATGGTGGGTGTCATAGAAGGATGGCCCCCCGAGGGTTGGATGGCAGATACGGGATGGACTGGTCATAAGGGTTAGGGTGCACTGATGACCGTGTTCCATTCATCTAGTGTGTTTAGCCCACTGTTAACAGAGTCGCAGCGGGCAATCCATCTACATTCGCATTTGTTCAGTAAAAGTTGTAGATTGCCGCCCCGGATTGGAAGTTCCGGGCGGTCAATCACTTGCCAGGCGGTCAATCACTTGCCAGATAAAGTCTGTTTCAGAGTGGTTGTTTTCTTTAACCCCTTTGGCGCTGTGCGGGAGAATTAATGAGTGGGTGTGTTTCGGGCGGCCCCTGGCCGTCGTCCGCACACGCCCACCGTGACGTCGGACGGCCGGGGGCCGTCCTGAGCACCAAAGGGGTTAAAGTGTCCGACCAATGGTGCTGTCTCAACATTACATCTTATACGGCTTTGATGCTGGGAGATACATTGCTTGACCATTTGTGTGGTCTGGCCGATGTACAGTAAATTGCAAGGGCAACGTATGGCGTAAATGATGTTGGATGTGCGACAGTTGGAAAAATGTTTTAGTTGGTAAGTCTGTCCTC
Source organism: Calotriton arnoldi (assembly GCA_963921515.1). Classification (NCBI taxonomy): domain Eukaryota; kingdom Metazoa; phylum Chordata; class Amphibia; order Caudata; family Salamandridae; genus Calotriton; species Calotriton arnoldi. The sequence goes on along the minus strand of CAWUFW010000353.1, from coordinate 2,435,725 downwards.
CCAAAACGAATTCCTTTGTATTGCAGGTAACTTTACATACAGAGCAGGATTGACATTTGCAATGGCCAAGGATCGGGGGTAAATCCCACATGGAGGTCACAGATTGGGCCATTTTTTATTTTTTGGGCCAGGTGATGGCATGAACCAGTTTGTCAGATAGGTTACTGCCTCTCTTGTATAAAAAGAAGGGGGGTTCCTTGAAAGGAGCATGGGTGCGCAATAATGACCAGTTTTTTTTTATTACCTTACTGACCATGTTGCTGGAGGGGCTATAAGTACAAACAAATGGGATGCATGAGTTGGTTCTTTTGGGGGAGGGGGAGAGGAGTATTTCCCTATGGCAGTACCATGCCCGTTTGGAAGCACGGGAAACAATGCGTTTGGGGTAACCCCTGCTTATCAGTTTTTCAGAGAGAATGGCAGCTTCTCTGAAATAATTCTTACGCCACTTGCAATTTCTCCGGATGCGGAGAAACTGCCCGTAAGGTAGGCCATCTCTAAGACCTCTCGGGTGGTAGCTCGAGTATATTGAGAGAGTGCTGCGTTCTGTGGGTTTGCGGTATAGGGTGGTGCCTATGGCCCCTTCCTCAGCATGGAGTGTGAGGTCGAGGAAGGGGAGGTCATTGGTTCTTACATCAGAGGTAAATGTGAGGTGGGACTGGTAGTTGTTAAGCCAGGATATGAAGGATGACAAGCCTTCATGTGTGCCATGCCAGAGTAGAAGAATGTCATCGATGTAACGGCGCCAGAGGTTGATTTTGTCCAAAAAAGGGTTTTGTGTAGATAGAAAGTGAGTTGTTTCCAAGATGGTGCACATAGAGAATGGCAAAGTTGGGGGCGAAAAAAGCGCCCATGGCGACACCTTTGATCTGTAGATAAAAGTTTCCTTGTATAGAAAGTAGTTGTTGGTGAGTGCAATGCGTAGGAGGTCCATAATGAATTCAGAGGGGATACGGGCTGGTCTGGGTCGTGTATCCAAGAGTTGTTTGATGATAATCTTTCCTTCAGTGTGGGGTATGTTGGTGTATAGTGATTCGATATCAAGGCCTATCATAAGGTCATTGTCATTATCAAAGGGTCTGTCTTCAATGATGTTGATCAGATGTGTACTGTCCCTGACGAAGGTATCGGTCAAGGGGACAAATTCCTTCAGAATAGAGTCAATGTATTTGCCTAGTGGTTCCAGTATTGAGCCACAGCCAGATACTATGGGTCGTCCAGGTGGGTCAGTAGGGTTCTTATGTATTTCTGGTAATACATAAATAACTGGAGTTCTGGGGTGTGGATTGTTAAGAAAGGCATGTTCTTTTTGGAGATAATCGCTGAATGCAAGGCTTCGGTGGTAACAGCTAGTATTTGTACGCCGCAAATTTTATCAATGGGGCCCACAATAATGACTACTCCACTTAGCTCAGCACACAATGATGAGTCACTCCAGATGAATCATATGAGTATTCAGCACACTATCACTCTTCAACCCACACCTCTCAACACGAACCCCAATGTGGATCCTATACCCACAGAATCCAATGCCTCTCATGTCTCTCCTATTCCCATTTTCAATTTGTCTCAACATACCTTGTCTTCAGACGACATTTCACTACTCAGTAAGGGCCTGTCCTTTGTCCCAGCTGACTGGGGTAACTTTTTTAAACTACAAGAGGACCTGCTCCTATTCTTCAGGCGCATCCGCCTCAAACAATTTTTTGCCAACAAACCTGACTCCAATAGACCATATGAGAAACAGTTCCACCCGGCCTCTACCTTTCTTCCACCTGCCTCCACCATGCCCCCAGAAATCCTGGCTTTTGAAAGACTTGTCCTACACGAAGTTAAGGAACTAGAACATCAATCGGAATTTGTTCCTTACAATATCCCTTTCCTTGAAAAATAGGCCCTAGATAATCTACGTGATAACAAACACATAGTTATCAAGCCCGCAGACAAGGGCGGCAGTATAGTGGTGATGGATGTGAACAAATATGACACGAAGTCCTACGCCAACTCAACAACACCTCCCACTACCGTCCCTTGTCCACAGACCCATTATCTGATATTCGCAAAGAAATACTAGCTGTTACCACCAAAGCCTTGCATTCAGCGATTATCTCCAAAAAAAAACATGCCTTTCTTAACAATGCACCCCCCCGAACTCTAGTTATTTCTGTATTACCAAAAATACATAAGAACCCTACTGACCCACCTGGACGACCCATAGTATCTGGCTGTGGCTCAATACTGGAACCACTAGGCAAATACATTTACTCTATTCTGAAGGAATTTGTCCCCTTGACCGATACCTTCGTCAGGGACAGTACACATCTGATCAACATCATTGAAGACAGACCCTTTGATAATGACAATGACCTTATGATAGGCCTTGATATCGAATCACTATACACCAACATACCCCACACTGAAGGACTGATTATCATCAAACAACTCTTGGATGCACGACCCAGACCAGCCCGTATCCCCTCTGAATTCCTTATGGACATACTACGCATTGCACTCACCAACAACTACTTTCTATACAAGGAAACCTTTTATCTACAGATCAAAGGTGTCGCCATGGGCGCTTGTTTCGCCCCCAACTTTGCCATTCTCTATGTGCATCATCTTGAAACAACTCACTTTCTATCTACATAAAACCCTTTTTTGGACAAAATCAACCTCTGGCGCCGTTATATCGATGACATTCTTCTACTCTGGCATGGCACACATGAAGACTTGTTAAGCCAGGATATGAAGGATGACAACTGCCAGTCCCACCTCACATTTACCTCTGATGTAAGAACCAATGACCTCCCCTTCCTCAACCTCACACTCCATGCTGAGGAAGGGGCCATAGGCACCACCCTATACCGCAAACCCACAGAACGCAACACTCTCTTAATGTACTCGAGCTACCACCCGAGAGGTCTTAGAGATGGCCCACCTTACGGGCAGTTTCTCAGCATCCGGAGAAATTGCAAGTGGCTTAAGGATTATTTCAGAGAAGCTGCCATTCTCTCTGACAAAACTGATAAGCAGGGGTTACCCCAAACACACTGTTTCCCGTGCTTCCAAACGGGCATGGTTCTGCCATAGGGAAATACTCCTCTCCCCCTCCCCCAAAAGAACCAACTCACGCATCCCATTTGTTTCTACTCATAGCCCCTCCAGCAACATGGTCAGTAAGGTAATAAAACAAAACTGGTCATTATTGCGCACCCATGCTCCTTTCAAGGAACACCCCCTCTTTTCATACAAGAGAGGCAGTAACCTATCTGACAAACTGGTTCATGCCATCAACTGGCCCAAAAAGAAAAAATGGCCCAATCTGTGACCTCCATGTGGGGTTTACCCCCGATCCTTGGCCATTACAAATGTCAATCCTGCTCTGTATGTAACCTTACCTGCAATACAAAGGAATTCGTTACGGGAGGACAGACTTACCAACTAAAACATTTTTCCAACTGTCGCACATCCAACGTCATTTGCGCCATACGTTGCCCTTGCAATTTACTGTACATCGCCAGACCACACAAATGGTCAAGCAATGTATCTCCCAGCATCAAAGCCATATAAGATGTAATGTTGAGACAGCACCATTGGTCGGACACTTTAAAGAAAACAACCACTCTGAAACAGACTTTATTTGGCAAGTGATTGACCGCCCGGAACGTCCAATCTGGGCGGCAATCTACAACTTTTACTGAACAAATGCGAATGTAGATGGATTGCCCGCTGTGACTCTGTTAACAGTGGGCTAAACACACTAGATGAATGGAACACGGTCATCAGTGCACCCTAACCCTTATGACCAGTCCATCCATTATCTGCCATCCAACCCTCGGGGGGCCATCCTTCTATGACACCCACCATCCCTGATCATAGCTAATTAAACCCTACTAGAGCCTCCTCCCACTTGTGGCATAGCTGTCAGCTACAGCTCATACTGTTAATTGCAACATGCTTCCTTTGATGTAACCGCAGTAGCTACTAAGAATGTTTTTTATTTAATTATGTTTTAAATAATTTTGTTTGTAATTGAGCCATTGTAACCCTTCGGCTCCACCATGCAATACATACTATATGAAGTCCTCGTAACTGCACGCTAACTGTTGAGCCAATTGTTCTCTGCTCCAAAAACGTAGTACGTCTCGTCTAGTGCTATTGTTGCTCTATTTTAGCACATATCTATTGTAGTACCATATATTCAATGTACCAGATATATTTGTTATAATATGGCACACCGCAGTCTCGAACACTTAACCTTTCGGTGTCTCTTCAAGTAATGCGAGTGATCACAGGTACCCCCGGGGGCCTAGACTAGTTCGAACCTATGCGGTCTAGTCTTTTCTGCCGACGTGATGGCTGTAACTCGCTATCTTCTCTGGCAGCTAATGCTCATTCACCACTTTGCCCGGCACACGAGGACGCTTCACTCGTCCTCTGCCAATCTCCCCTGACGATTGATTCTCACCGTCTATGATTCAATCCGGCTTCCTGCCCGGCGGCACATTTACTAACTACACTGGGCCGTAGCTGGCTACTGCCCGGACCTCTGGAGCTTGCAGCTCGCAAACAGGTATGACCCAGTCTGTATACTCCTGCATTCGGCCTCCCACAGCCTTCCCGTACCTGACCCCGGTTTATCACTGTTAGAAATGGGGGTCTCTAGTTGGCAGAGGTAGGTACCTTTGACCAAGTAGGGACCCTTGCTTCTAGTCAGGGTAAGGGGGCTACACTCCTAAATAACCCCTGCTCACCCTCTTGGTAGCTTGGCACGAGCAGGCAGGCTTATCTCGGAGGCAGTGTGTAAAGCATTTGTGAACACATACAGTAATACAGTGAAAACACTACAAATGAACACCACACCAGTTTAGAAAAATAAGTAATCTTTATCTAGATTTAACACAAGACCAAACGACAAAAATCCACAATACAATACTCAAAAATATGGTTTTCAGATGGTAGAAATAGCTTAGTTCAAATTAGATGGTAAATGCGTCACTTTACTCTCAAAGTACCTGGGATGCGTCACGCAATGCAAACAAAAGGGTCGCAGGGAAGTTGATGCGCCGTTCCTTACACTCAGGGGAGTGGATGCGTTGCTTCCTTACTGTGTGGGGAGTTGATGCGTCGTTTCTTACTGAGGCCCGGTGACGATGCGACAAGATGGTCCCTCGATGCGATGTGACGATGCGATGCGACAAAATGGCGTCTGCGATGCGACAACGTAAATGCGTGCACGCCCGACGGCCTTGCGGCGTAATTGATGAACTTTGGAGCCGCGACAGGCCCTGCGACACGCTTCTCCGGTGATGCGACGGCAACATCTGCGGCGGCGGCACGCTTCTCCGGTGATGCGACACGCTTCTTCGGTTATGCGATGGCGAACAGCTGCGGCGGCGACACACTTCTTCGGCGATACGACGGCAACTGCTGCAGCGGCGTCACGCTTCTTCCTCATTGCATCGCGCTTCCAGCTCCCAGCGACACGCAGACACTAGAGGTACCCAGAACAACAGCAGGCACCTCTCTGCAGGTAGAATTCCCAGCAAGGAAATTCAGGGAGAGCTGGTGGTGAAGTCTTGGTGTCCCTGTGATTTCAGACAGGAGGCAAGCTCAGCTTCAAGCCCTTGGAGATCTTCCTCAAGATGATAAAGTACCCAAAGTTCCTTTTTCCCTTTCCTTGGAAATGAGTAACCACTGCAGGCCAACCCCAGACAGCAACCAGCACTGGGGCAGTGTCCTCCTTCAGCTTCCTTGGTTTCTCTCCTTGACAAAGGTCCGTCTTGATTCCCAGAAGTGATCTGAAGTTCTGGGGTCTGGGTCCCAATATTTATACTAGTAAATCCTTTGTTCTCTGAAGGCAGAAAGTGTCTGTGCCCAGCCAAAACCAGTTCTGTCCTCCCTGGTGCAGCTTCCTGGCAGGAGGTGGAGACAGCATTGTTGAGAGCAGACCTGGCCCAGGTAGCTGAAAGGAAATCTCCTCCCCCTACTCTCTATTCTATGAGGGCTCAGGTCAGTGAAAGGAAATCTCCGCCCCCTACTCTCTATTCTATGAGGGCTCAGGTTGGTGAAAGGAAATCTCCTCCCCTACTCTCTATTCAATGCAGGTCCTATTCAGCCCAGCCCTGAACCATCAGACTGCTGGAGCCAAGGCCCTCTCCAGCCCCCTGTCACTCACAAACCAGACATGGAATACACAAACCTAGCAGAGGCATGCTGGATGGTTAGGCAAGAAAATACCTACTTTCTAAAAGTGGTATTTTAAAACACAGAATGTAAAAATGACCCACACTAAAAGATGTATTTTAATATTCTGAATTCAGGCATACTAAACTTTATTTTCCTATCTTGTTCCTAGGGTCAGTTAGGATTATAAGATGTTATAATCAAACTGGCCATTCTGGCCTATGGGAACAGATAGCCTTCCAATAGTGAAAAACAAAATTGGCTGTAATTCACTATTAGGACATGCTACACACATCAGGGCCTGTCCTACCTTTTACATACAATGCACCCTGCCCTTGGGCCTACCTTAGGGGTGACTAATATGGAGAAAAGGGAAGGTTTAGGGACTGGCAAGTGGGTGCACTTGCCAAATCGACATGGCAGTCCCAGACTGCACACAGGCTCTGCAATGGCAGGCCTGAGCCATACTTTACAAGCTGCTTCTGTGGGTGGCACAATCAGTGCTGCAAGCCCACCAGCAGCATTTGATTTACAGACCCTGGGCACACATGGTGCACTGTACTAGGGTCTGACAAGTAAATCAAATAAGCCAATCATGGAGTCACTAATCCATTACACAATTTACAATAGGGAGCACTTGCACTTTGGCACTAAATAGCAGTGGCAAAGTGCCCAAAGCATCTAGACCAGCAAAAACATTGTAAAAACACAGGAGGCAACAGCAAAAAAATGGAAGGGAGACCCACGCCAATGGTGCCAGGTCTAACAATCACCTTCCCCACACAGATGTTCATTTCTAGGATCTCGTGAACCTCTCCAGTGATTGAATCCCCTCCTGCCCGAGTGCATCCCAACGCCGGGTTCTCTGCCTCACTTACACAGGTAATTTCCGCCTTGCCCCTGTCATTCCTGTTATTCCTTTAGCCTCATACCTCTCGGTCATTCTAGACCCACAGGCTTACACCGCCCCTCCTCTGTCTCCCATTAGGAGCGTAATTGATTCTTAACCTATGGTTGACTTATCCTGCTGGACTATCTATCGTTCCCTCCCCTACTGGAGCCCTTGGCCAATTCACATGATCCCGTTTCCAGTACTCGGGTAACTATCCAATATCTGGACTCTCTCTCTTCTTTTTCTTTGGGGCCCTCATCCGCTTACCTTTACCCTTTTCTTTCCCTCTTCCCTTATACAGCACTACTTTGAAACCAAGTGACCTTTTGTCCTGATGATGACCTGAAATTGATCAGGTTGAAACGCCGTCGACTACCCAGCACAGAACTTTAGCGCTGTTGTGGTCAATTTATTTTACCCATTTGACAAATACTGATCTTGTATATATTCTGTATTATTGACCACGTTATTATATTTTCCTATTGCGCCATTCACGCTGTGTCCTTCACCCTAGTGTCACTGCGCTGTCCACTGTCACTTGCACGTTCAGTGCACACTTGTATGGTATGGTCACTGTTTATTTAATTATATGGTAGTGCTGATATAACTACTTGTATAAAAAAACCTTGTTCCTTTCACTAATCCTGTTGTGGTCTCCCTTTGTTCCCTCCCCCTGTGATATATGCAATTATCCTGAATTGCCTTTTTCAGATGATTTCCAGTTGAGACGTTGTTTTGATACAAATCATTTCAACAGCTGCAGGATGAGTATCGGCTTCACTGTGGTCAATTGTATAAGTATTTACAACTTAGACACGCCCTGACACCATATATAAAGGACCTGATGGATTTACTGGAGTTTAACCCACTAGAAGTATGGCTGTTAATGGGTGATATGGGCGCTCTCAAAATCAGACAACTATACAACACTCTGATCACACATAGCCACACCACTCTGGGCGCGTTGCAGGCGACCTGGGAGGGAGATATCGAGGACCTAAATGACGATGACTGGACTGAGGCCTTGGCATGTCTTCGAGGCGTCACGTTCTCGCCTAATTCAGTTTAAATACCTGCATCGAGCATACTGCAGAAGGTCCTGCCTTTGGCGTATGGGAGTAATATTCTCCCCCATATGTCTCTGCGGCGGCGGGGAGGAGGGGACCTTCCTTCACACGGCATGGAGCTGCACCGCACTCCTGCCCTTCTGGCGCAGGGTGACCTCTTATCCGGCTCAAGTGTTGTCCTGGCATATCCCCTTGAACCCAAGTTAGTTCTCTTGCATAGCACAGAAGTGATAGGTGGCAACAGGTATAAACAACACCTTTTGTTTTTGGGATTAACGTTAGCTAAGCGAGATATTGCCCAACATTGGAAAGGGGTCTCCCCACTCATCGATGCCGAAGCAACAATGGCAACACATTTGGCTTTGTAAATATCCAACATGACCGTAATAGATTTATGCCCCAGTCTTGTAGAAAACTCAAAAACAGAGGCTATGCCCTTGACTTGACAAGCATATTACATCTGGCAGCAACCAAAGGGGACCAGGTCAAAGATGAGGCAAACAATACTTCTAAGTAGGGAAAAGTGGCTACAATGCTCATAATATTTCCTTTGACCTGAAACGTTCTGTTTTTTTTTTTTTAAACCTAGGGCCAATAATCATAACATGAGATTTGGTGAAATTGGTACTCTGGCCAAGGCTGTCCATATAGCACACAAAGGAATGTAACAAGCAGTCCCGCCCCAGTGCTGTTTTGGATATATTTATTTATAAGTTTTATAGAGCGCTTTACATCTAATACGAAGTCATAAGAATGAAGTACATGCATAAATACAGACAAAGAAAGTAGTTTGGCAGCCAGTGTAGTTACAGTATGCAGACATGGGAAACCGCATGAGCTAAAAAAGTACACGACATAGTGGACCGCTAAAACAATAAATTTACTGCTGGACCTGGTCAAGTCAGAATGTGCGTGAGATTAGGGCAGCAACTCAGGGTGTGAGTTAAAGTATTTGTTGAGCAGTAGGTGTTTAAGGTCCTGTTTGAAGCCGGAAAATGAGGGGTTGCAGCGTAGGTCTCTCTGGAGAGAGTTCCAGATCATGGGGACATTTCCAGAAAAAAGAGCGTGTCTGGGTGGATTTCTTTTTCAGCTTGGGAAGTAAAGAAGAAGTGCGTGGGAGCTCCTTGGAGATCTGGTTCTTCCAGCTTTCGAAAGTTTGTTCTCCAGATAGTTAGGTTTATGTGTGTGAAGGGCTTTATGGGTGACGCAAGCGGTCATGTAGAAACATCTTCCTTCGATTGGGAGCCAGTTGAGGCTCTTGAGGGCCGGTGTGATGTGCTCAAACCGTTTGCAACCTGTTAGTAGCCGGGCTGCCATGTTGAGAACTGAACTTAAGGGGGCAAGGTGAATTTTAGGAGTTCCTGTGATGATAGCGTTACCATAATCCAGTTTTGAGCGGACTAGTGATTGCACTACTGTCTTAAAATCTTCAGGGGGAATGAAAGGTTGGACTTTCTTGAGGTGTTTTAGCGTATAGAGTGCTCCTCTGGCTGAGTTGTTGATGTGGTCCTTCAATGACATGTTTTGATCCAGTGACTTAACGGAGTTGGACAGAGTTAGAGAAAAATTTAGGGCGTCCAGATTCTTGAGCCAGACTTGGATTGGTAGAGGGTTGTTTTTTGGGGAGAAAGGAAGTAGTTCAGTTTTGTTGGGGTTCAGCTTTAAGTGAGTGATACTAAGCCAAGCTTGTATCTTGATTAGTGTGGCAGTCAGATGTAGGATGTAATAGAGGTGAGTGTCATTGGCGTATAGATGATATTTGACCCCTTCTTGGTTCAGGATAACAGTAAGGGGTTCCATGTAGAGATTGAAAAGGGACGGGGATAGAGTTGAGCCTTGAGGTACACCCTGATGAACTAATATAGGATTCGAGCGGCACTTGTTGATTTTTATTTGTTGCGAGCAATGTTGCAGGTACGAAGTGAACCATCTTAAGACTGTGCCATTGATACCAGTGCGGTTCTTGAGTGTCTCCAGTAATGCTGGGTGATGTACAGTATCGAATGCCGCAGACAAGTCAAGTAGTATTAGGAGGCAAGCATCACCTTCGTCTAAGGATCTGCGGATGTCATCCGAGATATTGAGCATCGAAGTTTCAGTGCACAGCCTTTCCTGAACCCAGATTGGAAGGTGTCATGGAGGTTGAATACTTCTATATGTTTATTTAGTTGTTTTAGGACGCACTTCTCCAATGTTTTAGGTAGAGGTTGGTGATAGGTCTAAGATTATTGAGGTCTGACCCTGGTTTTTTTAGTATGGGTGTGATTGGACCTAGTAGTAGGGAGTCAGGAACACTGCCTGAGGAGAGAGATGAGTTGATGATTTTAGTCCAGAATGGGGCAATGATCTGGTTGAGGTTTTGTACTATTGTGGATGGGAGAGGATCTGTAGTGTGGGATGTGGGCTTCAAGTTCGCAATTATATTGAAGACTTCATTTTCTGTCATGGGTTTCAAATTCTGACCAATTCGTTTTGTTTTTCAGATGAGTGAGATCCAAGTTGAAATTAGTTTTTTTAGAGGCCAAACAGTCCTTGGTTACGTCTAGAGGAGGGGCTGCTGTAAAGGGGAGAGAGGTAGGGGTAAGGGTTGATAGGGATGTCGGATTTGTGACTTGGATGAGGGATTGCTCAATTTTTGCAATTTTATCAGTGACGAAGTTGACAATTTGTTCACTGCGTTCCTTGGTGGCTTTTGTTTCGTGTGGGGGAGGGGAATAGTAGTTTGGCGTTTGATAATGTTGAAGAGCTCCCTGGGTCTGTACTTTGTGCGGTCAAGTTGGTTGCGAAAAAAAGTGGCTTTTTCTCTAAAGATGTGTTTCTTATAGGAAATCCGTGTCGTTCTTAGGAGTGAGAGGTGCACTGTGGAGGGGTTTTGTCTCCATAACCTTTCTGACTGTCTCAGTAGTCTCCTCTCGTTGTTAAGATCTGAGTTGAACCAGGATTTAGATTGGATAGTTCTAGATTGTTTAAGTTTGAACCGTGCCACTTGGTCAAGAACAGCAGATACCACAGTGTTATAGTGGGCGGTGAGGTCATCCACTGTGTGAGTGGGGGGATGATGCTGTAGTTGGGCATCGATCCTGTTCTCTAGTTCAGTTATAGGGATTTGCTTGAGGTTCCTAGCCCAGTGCTTAGGTCTGTCGGATGGGGTTAGATGGGATCAGAGGTGGCTCTCTAGATTAAACAGTATGAGATGGTGGTCAGACCAGTCAATAGGAGTGATGGATCAAAGTGAGGCAAGATCATTTTTGGTGATAATCACATCAAGAGTGGCGCCTTTGATATGGGTCGGTTCGCTGCAGAGTTGGATGAGGTCATTTATTTCACAAATGTTTGTAAGTTTATGGACTGTGGTGTCTTCAGAGTTGTTCCAGTGAATGTTGAAGTCGCCCAAGAACACGTCATTCGAGTCGGTTAAGGAGAACCGTGTTAATAGGTCAGTTATTTATTCTAAGAAGAGGATGCTATCACCAGGAGGGTGGTAGATGGTGTGGAGTTTGACAGGAGAGGTGCCTTTGGCAGTGAATTCTACTCCGAGGTATTCAAAAGTAGAGTATTTTGAGGTCTTTAAGGTGGAAAGATGTATTCCATCTTTGTGAATGCCTGCTATTCCGCCACCTTTTCTCTTTTGTCTGTCCTGTCTAATGATGGAGTATCCAGGAGGAGCTAACATGTCAAGTATGGGTGTTGAGTGTTCATTAAGCCATGACTCGATGAAGAATGCGATGTCTATTTCTTTGTCAAGAATAGATTCGGCTATATCTGTGGCATGTTTAACTGCTGATCTACAGTTAAGGAGCATGCACGATAGAGAGCTGGGACTATTGTTAGATGTATCAAGTGTCTGAATTGTGGTGTATTGCGCGGGCGGTCGAGGCGATGTGATCATTCGAGGGATTCTATTTGATCCCACCATAACTGGAATTGTGGAAGGATGTCTGTAGACCATTTTTTGTTTCAGTGTAATGTAAGATTCACAGAGTTCCATATCCTCACTAGCTGACATGGGGCTAAAGGCTCGGTGGGACGATCGACTCGGGGAGTAGAGGACCAGTAGGTATGTTGGCTGACAGTTGGAGGGCCTGAAAGGGGAGACATCTTCTACATATCATGGGTGTGATAGTGGGCATACTTAGCCTGGATCACAAGGTCATTCTTTACATGCAAGATGTCATTAGCTAAGAGATCATGTTGTTGTTCTATTAGTTTCAGGAGCTGGGTGATTCTGCCAGTGAAGGTTTCCGTTCTGAGACGGATAAGCATTGGGTCTCGCATTTAAGAAAGTTGAGTGCGCTTTGTTGAAGGGAAGGCCAGTATCATTTGGATTGGAAAGGCAGACAGTTAGTGCAGGCTGAGGCATGTCTGCATTAGGAGCGAGGGGAGTCCGTTGTAGACGGTCTTAAATTGGGGCTGTCACCATGTGGCTTCAGGTGTGAGTAAGCGAGTTGTTACCGTGTTTTCGTTGGTAAAAGTGGGTTCGTTTCAGGTAATTTTAGTTAATTCTTGACGTAGGCACACTTCCACGGGGGCTACCGGATTGCACATATTGACAGAGGGTCGCGCAGCGGTGCAACTCGACTAATCGGAGGCAAGGGGGCGAGAAGAATTGGGGGTTGCTGGTCGGGGGTAGTGAGGGGAGGCGGCTTTGGTGCACCAAGCCATTTTTCGTTAAAGAAGCGAGAAGTGATAGTCAAAGACGGTGAGGTGACAGTCTATGGCTTGTATAAGTATGTTCCCTGTCCTGAAAATAGAAATTGAGATTTCCCCTCTAAAGGTTAGTGAGGGGGAAGTGGTGAGTTTAGTTCCATAAGGGATTTTAATAGTTAGTAATTTGTAGGTGGAGAAGGAAGGTGTTTCTCCACTTTGCGGGGCGTTTTGAGTAGAAGACGAAATCGGACTTCTTGTTGCCGCGGCTCACGCTTTGGTAGGTATCAGCTAATAGTGTTTCAGGAACTTGTTTAAGTAGTTTGTGTTTTAAATTCTTTTTAGCATTATTCGAGAGATTTTTCGGATAGCTGATGCTCCATGAGTTGGGTGCCATATCTCACGAGTGCTGTGTCAATGGATTTGTGGTGGAGCATTGCAAGAGCTGTTCACAGCCTGGATATGGTGATCTAGTAAGAAAAGGAGAGGTAAGGGTGAGTTGAACAATTTTCAGGCTGGCAAGGCGCTGCGGATGGGTATTGCTTCACAGTGAACAGACAGTTTAACTCATTTGGAGCACAGGGCCACTTCAATAGAGAGTGTAGCTTACGAGTTAGTCAACCAGAGTTGGGTAACGGTGGAAAAAATACCAGTTTGCTATTCCAATAATTCTTGATACCACAAGATAAGTGGTGATTAAACTCCCACAAATGTGGATATAAAAGCATATGGGAAGCTACAGGCCGAGGGTTAAGGAAGTAAGATCAGAAACAAGGGGCCCTAATATTATTGTGGATCAAAGTTCCTAATTGGTCCACTAGGTGGAGCACCCAACTAGAGCAGAATCAAAGAAATTCTTTTGGTTTTCCTGTACAGCATTGTTGACGTAAAGCAACGCTTGGATCCAGCCATGACCAGCCTGGGGCATGGCCCTACCTCCCGCCATCTACAAGTACCTTCTCTAAATGATTTATATGTAGGGTAAAGGAACAGTGCCAAGATAAGCCTTTGCATCCCCCTGCCCCTGGTTCAGAGTAAAGTGTTTAGTAGTGCATTCCCCATTAGGCCCGAACCTGACTAAAGCGCACAAGTTAGAATTAAGAACAACCAGCAGAATAACTATATTGACCTCAAAACCAAGACGCAACATAATATCCTAAAGTTTCTCCCTATTTACCCTGCCAAAAGCGGAACTTAAATCCATAAAGGCCAGATGTATGGCACCTTGCTTGGCAACTGTGTACTTGTTAATAATAAGATACAGATTAAGACATTGATCGATCATCCCAAGACCAGACCTTAAGCCATATTGAACATCGGCTAGTACTTTACGATCCTTGGCCCTGGACAATAACCTATTGAAGACCAACTGCCCGAGAATCTTAACCGAGCTAATTAAAGAGATGGGCCAATAGCATCTGGGATCGTCATGATTCCTCTTTTTGAAAACTGGCACTATCAAAGAGGCAGACCATGTTTTGAGTATTGGTTCTTGGCCGCTTAATATATAACTATATATATATATAGTGCTATTTTGAACTTAAAAACATCCAAAGGGACCCCATCAGGTGCTGTTGGCTTTACTCAGAGGGAGCTCTCGAATAACATCATGGACCTCTTACCCAGAAAAATTAATACATAATGAACCATCATTTGCAGGGAGGTCACATGAAACTGGGTCAGAATTGGGCGCATCATATATGGATTTAAGATGGCTAGTCCATATCTCAGACAAAATTGTAAAGAATAAAACAGGCTCCATAGAGAGCTTAAATAGTGGTTGATTAATAATTTCCTAAAATCTAGAGCCTATCCCTAAGCCTGCTACTACACAGATGTTGGTCCCACGCCTCCTCACGAAAAAAACGATTTGCGATTCTTTAAAATACTTTTGTAGGAGGCACAGCAAGAAGCAAACCCATATGTGATCTCTGGGAGTGGCCTTAATTGCTTCCAACAGAACTCGATGTGCCCTGGAACACTGATTGTCAACCCCATTTTAGGGTTTAATGCCTGAGGATTTAGTATTACCGTACAAAAAAGAATTATTTTTTTCGCAAACAGCAAAGGAATTAATGATATAAGAGTTAATGTTCAGGCAAGGGTCGAAATTAAGCTGACAAAACGTCCTGAAGTAAGTACCTTGTTCCACCTATGGCGATGCGCTTGCGCATGAGGTCTAACATTATCCCAAGCAAGACGAACCGTATTAACTCTAATGAAATCCCCATGTGAAAGTCGCTGTTAAGGGATTCTGATCACTCAGAGGAAACCACACAACCTCAGATTTTAAAAGAAAATGGGCCATAGGAGAGGAAATAAAGATAATCACACTAGAACAACCCCTACATACAGAAGTTAGTACATTAGTGTTACATCCAAGTAGTACACACGGGAGCCTCTGGAAAGTGCAGGTTAGGTTTATTGAAGAGTCGCAAGGAACACCTCTGCCACAGCTGTTAAACCATACAGAGACTTTCTACTAATGCCTCAGAGGCACTCAAGATGAATCTCCTGACACCAACATTCTTATTACATCACCCGGCCCCAAAGACAATGGGTGTTCTGACCAAACCATTGAGGATAGAGGGAAAGGGGACGGAGAAAGGAAATAACAATAAAGGAAGGTACCACAAATAGGAACAGACAAAGCTTCAAATGAAGAAACTTAGTTGATAATAAGTTAAAATCATATATAATCAAATTCATTAATTCCACCAGAGGTGTATGAGTGCATTATCGTTACTGGAGAACTTTTTCAAGAAAGAACATTTTAAGCTGGTGAACACCTCGTAATAACAGGAATGCTGATCTATGTTGACAGCTAAAATAGGGGAAAGATATGTGTTGGACTTTTAATGTAGCTAGGGGTATACACAATTCACATTAAATATGTTGATCTGCCATTCAATCCCTATTCCTTTCCGTTCTCTTTATGTCTATTACTCAGTTTCTAATGCGTAGGATATCTGGATTAGACAAGATAAAAAGCAGGTCACACGTGTTTTTAAAATAAAGTAATGAGGAACAGGGGCAAATGCATAAAATTAATCTTTTGTGACTATCCACAATCAGATACTATCTTTTAAACAGCCAGAGTGGCGATTCACCCTCTTTTCTTTTTTTTTTCTTCTTTTTATTATTAATCTCTGAATAGTTACTGAACGATTTTAAACGTTATACCCAGGTCCTTAAGAGTTATTCAAATCTTATGAATCTAAGAAATATACATTCTTCCAAAACTTCTGCGACCGGTAAATAAATTAATGTGTGTTTGAGAATGAGACTAGATTTTAGGGTGAGAGGTTTCATTAGTAGGTGCTCATTTAGCTAAGAGCTGCTACAGTGTGATTTGGAGGCAAGTGGTTCTTACTGGAGTCTCAACACAGTTACTTGTCAACTTGATATTGTGGGCAAATTGCTTTTATGTCCCTGACACCTTGTGAGTGTGCCCCTCAAAGCTTTGCAGAATTTGTTTTGCCATAACTGGAGTTATTTATTTGGGAAACCACACAACACTTTGAATATATGTGTAGTGTGAAAAAAAAGTCTTTGTTTTTTTGTTGTAGAAGAAGCCTTTGTGGTATGCACAGGAGCACACCACAGCTAACACCCTTCATCCAGTGCAGAGCCCTTCAAACATCCCAATCACGGAAAGGTCTTGAAGAGTTTTTTGATGATCCAAAGAACTGGGGAGAGGCTACCGTCAAATCTGGTGAGCAGCACATATTTTCTTGTAAGTTCTTTTAGCTAACATGGGTTGTGTGAAATCAATTGTGCACCCAAGTGAACCGCCACTTGCACATCCCTGTCATAATGTTCAGGCTCCCCATGTGGACCTTAAAACAGCAAAGCATGGAGTTTGGTTTTACTTCTACAGGGTTTGTCCTGAATCCCTTGCAATAATGTGGCGACCATTGCACAGTCTGGACTCTTCGTTTTTCCTGCCACTTTAGCAGCTATCATAAATGTGATTAAGTGCAGAATTGAGGCAGCTTTTGTGAGACTCCTGTGCCAGTCTTTAAACAAGCATGCCAGCTCCTGTTGCTTTACAGCTACCTCTAAATACTGCTTTTCCATAAAAAGGATCAGCTTTGTGTCCCACTTCCATGTAAGACTTTATTTTCTTTTATTTGCTGACATAGGTGATGCATGGAGTACAGCTCAGCTAAGAGCCAAAAGCAGTGAAGATTTGCATAAACTTTGGTAAGTGCACAGTATGGATACTCCGTTTAAAATGTTTTCTTTATAAACTGCTAACATGTTTTTGTGTACATGTTTCCTCTCTAGGTATGTTTTGCTGAAAGAAAAAAACATGCTTCTCACATTGGAACAGGAATCCAAGAGACAAAGGGTTGCTATGCCAAGTCCAGAACGGTTAGAAAAGGTGATGGCTGCATTTTTATACTGTTTCCTCTTTCTTTTTCTTTGAGATATATCTATCGATATAGATAGATAGATAGATAGATAGATAGATAGATAGATAGATAGATAGATAGATAAATAGATAAATAGATAGGGATAGATAGATAGGGATAGATAGATAGAGATAGATAGGTATAGATAGATAGGGATAGATAGATAGGGATAGATAGATAGGGATAGATAGGGATAGATAGGGATAGATAGATAGGGATAGATAGATAGGGATAGATAGGGATAGATAGATAGGGATAGATAGGGATAGATAGGGATAGATAAATAGGGATAAAAAGATAGGGATAGATAGATAGATAGGGATAGATAGATAGGGATAGATAGGGATAGATAGATAGGGATAGATAGATAGGGATAGATAGATAGGGATAGATAGATAGGGATAGATAGATAGGGATAGATAGATAGGGATAGATAGGGATAGATAGATAGGGATAGGTAGATAGGGATAGGTAGATAGGGATAGGTAGATAGGGATAGATAGATAGGGATAGATAGGGATAGATAGGGATAGATAGATAGATAGGGATAGATAGATAGATAGGGATAGATAGATAGGGATAGATAGATAGATAGGGATAGATAGATAGAGATAGATAGATAGGGATAAATAGATAGATAGGGATAGATAGATAGATAAGTATAGATAGATAGGTATAGATAGGTATAGCTAGATAGGGATAGATAGATAGGGATAGATAGATAGGTATAGATAGGTATAGATAGATATAGATTGATAGATATAGATTGATAGATATAGATTGATAGATATAGATTGATAGATATAGATTGATAGATATAGATTGATAGATATAGATTGATAGATATAGATTGATAGATATAGATAGGGATAGATATAGATAGATATAGATATATAAATTTGTCCCTGTCGACAATGTATGCATATGTTCATTTAACACCGCTCCATCATTGAGGTAGGATAATTTCCATTAGTATTCAAAAAAGGCACACCTATTTTTGAGAGCACTGCTAGACCATGTAAATGCACAGTGAGAAAGCATCCATTTTCAAATAATGAAAAGGCTTTGTGTTTCTTTGTGCAGAGAACTGAGTGACAGTTGTGGGGTCTTACACATGTCTTTGAAAATACCGCAATCGTGCATCTAAGAAAAGCTTGCTTACCTTGCATATTATTCAGAAAAAACGTGTTTTAACCAAACACTTTTGGAAGGTAATCAGCGAGTCACTATCCAAACAAGGTATAACCGTTCTAGTGCGCTAAGTGAAAAGAAACAGCTGTGCGTTATATTCATGTTCTGGTGGAATAGCACAATGTTGCATGAAAATTTATCCCAGCTAATTCTCCATATGTGGTATATCATGAAAGAAGGGTGAATCGATTAAAAAAACAAAAAACAAATACTGAACATCTTGCTTCCACCTTAGGTCCCAATAAAACTAACACCACCATACACTTTTCCGCTAGTTCTGCAGCTATCCTTCAATGTCTTCCCATCTCCACAGTCCATCATGCAGCTGTTTTTCATTTTTTTTGTTTCTATTCCACAGTTTCATCCCCACTGCCCTTCCTCTGCTAAATCCTTTTCCTCCACTTTTCCCTGGTTCCTTCTATACATGTTAGGTCTTGTTATGACAAAGCACCCGCACCGCTGGTTGGTTCCACCACTTTGTGTCCTTTCCTCTCTTGACAATGGACCACTTTTAAACTGTTGTGGTGCTGGGTTGCCAAGATGGAAATGTACTAAGATGTGTCTCCCTTCCCTCAAACCCATCTGTCTAAAATAAAAACTGCATACCGTCCCCCACAGCCTGGAAACCGGGAATAAAGTGCCGAACGTTGACACAGGCCCATGAAGGTGAAGATGATGCTGGAGGATCACTGAAAACGGTAGATGCCACTGCTTACGACACTCCCACGGGGGGTCCTGGGTGGAACAACAAAGAGTTCCTTCTTCCCCAGTGAGAGGTGCTTTGCATGTCTTGACAGTAAACACGCTAAACCGCCGTTTTCACTGTGGAAAGGCTTGGTCACCAACGTGGTGAGTACAGAATTACACACTTACCCCTCAGCTGTGCTAGCTTCTGAACGGTGTGATCAAAGGAGTCACTTCAAGGTATCAAACAACTTGTTACATTAAGCTTCGACTTGTAACTCAAGTCGGAATTAATGTAACTTTCTGCAGTGTGCAGCTTTTGCTAAGTTGCCACCTTGTTGCCTTGAAAATGTTTGTGCCTTCAGGGCACACATGGAGCCTGTTCCAGGAGACCACTTTCGTACCAACGACGCTCGGGAAGAACAACAACGAGGGATTGCAGGCCAGGAAAGTGTTACCTCCCTCTTGTAGGAAGCCACTTAGGTGTTAGCCCCAAAAGGCATCCTTCAAAGGAGAAGCCGCCTTTGAAGGGCAGATGTGTCACACTAGGGAGGAGGGCTGCCCCATTGTTTAGACAGACAGGCTGGCATGGGGAGTAGAGCGGGGAAACCAGTTGCCAAACCGGTTTCCCAAGGGCTTGTAGCACCGAGGTAGCCACACCCCAGGTGTGGGCTAAGGAGGGCTGAACACCACGAGAGGGTTCTCGCCATCTTGATAGTGGGCAGAATGGTGCATCCTGGGATAGCCAGATGCCACACTCAAGAGGACGTGGTCACCAGGTGGGAGCCCATTGGCTACCAACCGCATCCTACCCTGAGGGCATTTTCCAAAGATAAAAAGGGCATCCCTGGCACCCAGACCTCCAGATCTCTGCCGACTTGGAAGAAGGACTGCCCTGCTTCACCAAGGGACCAGCACAGTCAGAGTGTACCTGCTGGCTAGCGAAGAGAGGGGCTGTGCCTGCTGTGTCCTGCTGAAGGAGAAGCTGTCTCCAGAGCCCAGTCAAGCCAGGAGATACCAAGGGCCAGCTGACTGGCGGCCTGTTCGCAGAAGAGGAACATAACAGCTGAAGAAGCTTGTTGGGGCAAGTTGGTAGTCCAAAGTCTTCAAGCCAATACCACCGCCGCCGTGCAGCACCTGGGACCAAGACCCTACACACAAAGTTGTACCCGAGTTGGCTGAGCCTAGCAGTGTTGTGGGAGAGCTGCTGGGACCCTCAGAAGGCAAGTTATCGACCTAGGAAGGATTGGTCTGTGACCGCGATACTGGTTAATTGGGTAGTCCAGTAGCGATTGGACTTTGGTCAGACCGGAGAGCACCTTGTGGGACATTGACTCTGCAACCAGGACCCCCCACTCCATCTTCGTTGACCATGGAGTACCTGCAGGAAGACCGCTTTGCATCCACAGGATCCTTGGAGCATCTTCAGCATTCTTCATCACTTGCATCAGAACCACTCCATAGGAATCCATTGCAATCCGGATAGGGTGCCTGGAACTGCTTGAAGACTGCATCTTCTGTGGAGGTAACTGTTAGGACCTTGCTGGTCACCCCGACTAGCTCGTTCACTGCCAGAGTTGGTCACGCAACAGAATTTGGAGAAGCCAGTCAAGTTAAGCTTGATAACTGGCGTTGACAATGTGTGAAATCTAATTATCGATTAAACATCCAGCCAGGTTTCAGTTTCTTTATGAAAAGTTGCATTACAAGTTCACCTAAGTAGAACTGACACTGATTATGACCATCTCCACTTGGAGAGCTGGATAAAGTTGTGCATTCAGCACAACAATAAGAAGCACATCAGAGACCACAGTGCAGCATGACCTCTGATGATTAATTCTGCTCATGATGTTAGAGCCAGTAGTTGAGGAATACATAATGAGACGTCCAAATGAACTAGGGTATTTATTTTATCTTTAGGAATATGTAATGTGCACCTGCCCCATACATAGAGCAGGAAAATGTGCTGAGGTGAAGAAGTACATAAGCATTTATTGATTTTTATATAATCTCAGGCGCAATATGTACAGACTTGTCATGAAAGATATCTTAATAGTGATTTTTCCGCTTGTCCTGCGCTCAGCTGGTTCTGGGTTGAAAATCAATGGAAGATGGGATAAAAACAATTAGATGGACAAATGGGGAGTTGAATGTGTGTGTGTGTGTGTGTTGTGCTATATCTTAACACCAGCTTTCTCTTTTACAGTAATGAACAGACCGAAATAAAGAAACTCTGGACTAATCTTTTGTATAAGAGCAGATACAGAGGTGGAGGTTAGGTAGAGCATGTTGTGTTGCTTTGGACAGGGTGTAGGGTCTGGCAGTTTTTCTTTCCAATATGTCTGTCTCTGATGTTTGTG
The DNA here is from genome assembly GCA_963921515.1 of Calotriton arnoldi. Taxonomy (NCBI): domain Eukaryota; kingdom Metazoa; phylum Chordata; class Amphibia; order Caudata; family Salamandridae; genus Calotriton; species Calotriton arnoldi. Next base: position 2,414,283 of record CAWUFW010000353.1, on the reverse strand, counting down.
GAGCACAGTTGAGGTTATGTATGATGTTACATTTCCAGGTGGATGATTCTATAGAAAGATTAGACACCGTACTTCAGGAGCGAGAAACCGCTTTACGGCTCTTACAGACTGGCCAAGAAAAGGCAAGACCAGGGGACTGGAGGCGGGACTGCTTTGGAATAACTACATGGTATGTATGTGAGGTGTTGGGATAGTACTGCATCACTCATACCACACTATATGTTGTTATGTTCTCTTCTTTCGAGTTTAGCCTCTTTATACATTTAAACATAGAAAGACTATGTTATGCTGGGTGTATGGTTTCCCTTCCAGTAATTGTGGATGTCCTTTTCACAGATCTGAACTTGTGTATTTTTGGGGGGTTTAGACCTTTTATATTGAAATAAATATTTTCTCAAACAGAGGCCTGATCTGTGCATCCTTTTTAAAATACACTTTCTTCAGTTATTTTCTTCTTCCTTGTGTGTACCGAGAGCTAATGCTGATATGTGGCATTCTGTCTTCAGAAGCAGTTAATTGAATAACTATTTTATCCAGGTCCTGGCAGTAACCTCTTTTAATATTAAGGAACTCAGGCTGCCTCAAAGACTGATGTAGGGCATTCAGCTTAGCAACATCAGATAAAATACTGAAAGGAGGCAAGGACATAGTGGTGTCTGGATCCCATGAACCCATCATGGCTCTATCACCTGTGTATATTTTGGGCCAATCGCTCTCGTCTTTATTTCTGTACCCGTTTTTATTGGGATTAACGCAACATTAAACATCAAACCAGTAGATTCAAATGCCCTGTAAAACATGTAGCACTAGCGGTATCACATGATATACCTGGGTGTCTGTCAAACGGAATCAGGTGTGTATTTTAACTGTAAAACACTAGCTGTAGTATTTTCTGCCAGAGACACCACAACAACTTCAAAAACGAACATTTTTGATCTCATACAAATGCTTCCTAAATATCTCATGGTGTTCACTTGGGTAGTGTTGCACTATGACGCCTCCTTACACCATAGTTTTACACTTGTGTAGGAGGAAAAAGAAGGCATCTGCATTTCGCCTTTTGGTTGTAGTCGGGGTAATCACAATTCTGGCTTTTTGTCACATAGGCACAGTACACACTTTAGTCGGAACTATTATGCCAACCGTTTAAAACATTTAAGACAAATAATGGCATTTCCAAATCCAAACTATGACACTACTGAGTCCACATTTAGGGCGCTCTGCATTGTTCTCCACAGTAAATATACCTTTTAATATGAGTCTTGGGTATGATTGCCAAGGCTTGGAGGGAATCAGATTGATTGTGGGCTATTGACACACGCAGCTGGAGTGTGGGTACATATCTCTGCACTGATTTATTATTTAGTTCCCTACCAGTATCTCCGCTACATCTTATCTGACCTCTACTAAGATCGGGCTATTAATTAATCTAGCTTATTACATAGTAAGGAAACACTTTTTTTTTTTTTACCATGGTGTGATAGCATGAAATGTAACAACCATGTCACAGGTGGTAGGAGTAAAGAAACAGCCTAGGAACACCTGAAAAGGGTATACTAATAAGATACACATACCTTCCTTAAAATCTGTCAAATATTCCACTCACTATATTTCTCTTAATTCCCAAAAAAGCTGTGCATCTCAGCTTAATACTACCAAACAATCTGATGCTTTTTCATCTGCCAGATCCATATCAAAGTATGTATGAGTAGGGCTTGGCATCAAAATCAAATGGCTTGCTATCTCAAAAGTATGTGCGGTTCTCCGTGATGCCAATAGTCTTACTATTAGACATCTCTTTATCAGTTGCATACATAGAACCTGTGCCAGCTTTTCATAAATTCCTATTGTCTTGTGTACCTTGCTTACCTCACTCTACACTTGTGAATGTGAACTACCACTGTGAGCGTGCTCTCTATTGATACATTAGTAAATTCTGCATGAGTTTAAACAGATGGAGTGCAATCATTTAAGACAGAAATTAGCTAACCAGAAGAGCCAAGCATTCTTCAGCATCGGTGACTGTACTACTAAAACGTTTTTTGCAGTTTTACAGCATCCCAGCATAGATTACTTTAGTTGATTTCTAACTTTGTGAGAACGGAGATATTCTCTAGCCATAATCAGTGTCTGGGTTTTACTAACTGCTCTGTAGCCCACTCAGTGGATTATTGGTACAATTCGTTGAGGCATGCTGATAGGCCCCTTTTTAGGCTCTCCAGCTGGACCTTCTATCTTAAAAAGCCTTCCACAAAAATAAAATCTTTGAGCTTTCCATCACAACATAGATGGATAAGGCATGTAGTATGTTAATCTAGTGGTTTCAGTTGTTTAGAAATGGATCATATTTTGATTCCCTTTACATTTTTAGCCTCGAATGTTAGCGATTGCCAATACTTAGAAGACACTAGAATCTTTGTTTTGTGCAACCAAGTCTGTATTTGCCACCTTACCCCTTATGTATGTAATTTAGGCTGAGGAAAGGTCCAGCATCAAGAAATGTGGAACCTACCCTTGCAGAATGGTATCATGTTGCCTTGCTGCATGGCACAAATACTCCCCCTCCTTTAGGCCCTGTGTTTCTCTTGGATGGAATAGAGGTTTTAGAAGAAGGATCTGCTCCTTTCACTGGAAAATACCTTTAACATCTTGATCCAGCGTGGACCTAATCATTTGGACAAAGACGAACATCCAATTACTTCATTTACTTTGGCCCATACACATACACCCAAAGTCCCTGTTGCGCTGGTGTCAAGTTTGCAAATTCCTTACCAATTTATACTCAGCTGTTCAAAATTTAGACAGTTCACAATTTACACAATAAACCTTTCGTTCAAATTTCCATCTTCTTGGTCGATGGACCAATTAGTTGAAAAATTGAAGGCAACAGTTATTCAAATAATAAAGACAAAAATAATCACAGACTTCGTTTGCAAATTGTTAATTTTATCTAACTCAAATGCAATAATCTTAGAAATACCTCATGAGAGAGAATACACTCTAAAACACAACTAGCAAATAATCAATCTCAAGAAACATATGTTGCATGGAGGGGATAGATGAAGAGACATCAGACATGTGCATTAATCAATTCTCAATTCGGAAGGATAGATGAAGAGACAAAAGTACCAGGATAATGACTTCGAGTTATCAAAGATACCAACCCAAAGAATAAGAACGAGGAAAACCACCACCCAGGCCTAGGTAGCGGCAGGGGACCCCCAGACAGAGAGTCGGGGATCAAAGACTCTAAGATCAGGACAAGGATAGGACTGGAACAGCTAGGCCTCTCTGCAACCCGACAATCAGCAGCAAACCCTCTCTCTCCTCACGCCTAAAGCAGCAGCCGCATCTGCAGCCCTCACTTCACTCCCCGCCCCTAAATCACCTATTCTTTATACCCTTACCATACAGGTCCATCCCACCAAATTTGCTAAAGTCACCCATTCTAGCTACGGGATTGGTTAAAAACGAGGGGCGGATGGTCACCCTACCATTAGATCATACTTCTTTGACTACCCCATTGTTGGGTTTCCGTTCCCACATATTCAGTATACATCCCTGTTCTCTCATGAGGATAAAGTAACAAATTAAGGACAAATGTTTGTACATTTAACATTTTGTGGATTTTCACACGAAGACACTGGAGTTGGCTGCACGTCAAGCGTCATGTCCTTCACCGTGTCACGCTCTTTCAGCTTGTTCAGCATTCCAGCCACTCAGTCACGTGGTTTGTGCGTGCTGCAAGTTTCACTCATCACAGTTCGGCTAACTTAACCCAAAATGGCGACTTGCCCATTTACTAAAAGAACAGAAAGTAGATATTTATTAATAATGTGATAATGACATTTTCAATGTTAACCACCCCCCTTAATTCTAGTCCATGTTAACAGTTAACCTAGCATAGCATAAGCAGGAAAGCGGCATTAATTATTATGACAAAGCAACATACATCATGCTTTTTACTGCATATACATGCAATTTGCCATGCAAAACATTCATAACACATTCTACCCACAATATTATTACATTTCCGGTATTTACCTATTGTTAGGATTAATTTCATGCATATTGCAAAGCGAATTTCCCACGTGTGATTGCACGTTAATATACTTACTACTTAAAATTAGTACGTATTACAGGGGTACTTAATACAAGCGGGTTTCTTTTTGCGAATCCCCGCTCCATCAATTCCCCCCCTCTGATGGCTTTTGAAGCCATCATAAATACTCACCATACCGAGTGCCACCTTTTATTTTATCTAAAGTTTAGTATCTTTCTCTTCTTTCATGGTACTCTCATCTAGCTTTTTCATCAAGTCATAATATTCTTCATTTATTTCCTCGTGTTCTACCTCACTCTTTTTCTCTTTACTCCTTTCCTTTTATTCCTTTTATCTGATATAACTTTTCTTCCTTTCATGCACTTACAACATTTATACGCTGTTATTATTACTAATATTGTTATTGCTATTGAAAGTACTGGCATCACTATCTTTCCCAAAAGACTTTTTCCAAACGTTGGAAACCAATTTCTCACAGCTGTAATACTCTTACCAACTCTTTCCCAAACACCGTCAACCTCTAGTTGGGTTAAATCTTTATGTAACTTTGTAATATTTCTAATAATATCCTTCTATCCCTTTACTTTTATCAGGGATAAAGGTACAACAGTGTTGAATTTTTAACGTTCCACAGACTTCACCCTCTTTGGCCAAGATAACGTCAAGGGCAAGTCTATTTTGCAAAACCATTGATCTTATTGCTACCATCTCGGTATCAATCATCAAAAATCCACCAGCAGTATCTGTTGATAAACGATCAACCACTGTAGACAGTTTTCGAATTTTATGTGAATTTAGAACTACCCCAACTGAGGGTATCAGTGCAGTGAATAAATCACCTATTATTTCAGAAAAACGTGCTCTCTTACTACGTGTTAATCCTTGCTTTATTTCATTGACACTATGATCTTTTCGGTCTATATGGTAGACCTTTGGAAAGACAATCCCAAAGTAACAACTCCCATATCAGTGGGCAGGTAACCGGTAATAGGCTTTCCTACCACATACATAATATATCCCCGGAAAAACAGGATCAGTTAGACCCTTTAATCCCCAACCTCCAGTAATTTGGAAAGTATGCTCACATTCACTAGTGCCAATAAAATAATTGTTGTAGTTAGTCTTTGATCTCAATAAACATAACTTCCCCTTCTGTGACCAGTACAGGGACATTGCAGCATAAGTATCACTCTTTTCATAATTTCCCTCTCTAAATGCCCAAGGTGGTTCTTGTGTTTTTTGTTTAACAGCTTTTTTCTGGAAACTCTCTCTTCTATGTTCTACCATGTCCAAAAACAGTTGTTCCTCATAATGCAATCCGCAAGTCAAATTATTTTTATAAGCATGTTCTAAATCTAATGGTTTAGTAATATGGAAAAATTCACCCATATAACGTGTGTGTTTACCACTTTCTACCTTATTTAGTTCTCTTATAATTGGTACTTTAGAAAATACCAAGTCTACATCTGTATATTGATACTCCAACTTACCTTCCATGTAAAATAGACTACTAAGAACACTACATGAAACAGCATATGTTAAAGAAAGATGATGGTAGGTTATACCTTCAGAGACAGACAATGGTAATTTCATGCACACATAGCAATCGCTCACATTCATGGTGTTGGTATATTCATACAACAGTTTAGTAAACGCATTTAAAGAAAAATCATTAATTGATTCATCATGATGGAAAATGCTTCCCTCTAATTGTTCTCCATTAGTATTCGTTATTTGTTTAGCAACATCTTTCATTCCTTCAATAGAGACATCATTAGTGTTATTTCCGGTGTTATTCACATTAAAAATTGGTATGACAACAATTAATAAAATCCACAACAATGTTAGTAGAAAAATATTACATAAGCAAAATTTAACACATCCACGTTTTAGTTTAGATTTTGGTTGTCCAGTCACTTCATTTCCTGTCATTTTAGTATTCTACAAAAATGAAAAAATCTAACAATTTCTCTTTGTTAGGGCCTATGTAAATCTAAATGAACTCTTATCTAAAAAAATATATATCTGTGGTGTAATCCTACACCCAATGACGTTCGTCTTCACCCTCCTTGTCTATTTTTGAGTTCCTAGATGGCTTGATCTGACAAATTTTTCACAACTTCAATTTGTAACAGTTCTTGTTAAGGTGGTCTTAATTTGCTCTCATCCTCTTTTTCAGTATCACTACTCTCGTGTTCCTCACTTAGGCCTAAAGTTTCAAACTCCTAGAGGATCACGAAGGTCCATTCAGGGGCCTTGTATTTTCTACAGGGAATTCTCATTCTTTTCGATCTTCTTCTTGTGCTCTTTACAAAATCTGCCTGTTCTGTCTGACTAGAGATTTTGTTGCTTTGTTCTGGTCTTCTTCTTAATCTTCTTACTATTCTGTATTTCAATTTTATTGCCCCACTTGGCCAACAGTCTCCCTTTCTAGGTTTCTTTGCCGGAACTATCTTATCACCTTCTGTGTTCTGTTCGCCGTTTCTCTTATTCTGTCTTACTTCTATCTGTTTTTCTTGGTTTTCGATCTCTGTAGGTTCAGTGCTGGAGTCTGTCTCACTAGCTATTTCTCCCTCTTCTAACTCTTTTGTGAGCTCATTTTCTTCTGGAATGGTATTTGGAACCTCAGCTGTTTCTTCTTCTGTCTCAACAGTTGTTTCAGCTTCTCCTGGATCATTAGCAGCCTCACCTTCTTCTGACTGAACAGCGGTCTCTTCTGTCCCAGTATCTGGTGCCCATTCTACTCGACTTGTGCTTGGCTATTCATTGTCAAAATGTTCATCAGAATCTGTCACTCCAGACTCTTCAGCTTCACACACTTCAGCTACTGGTTGTAGATTTCTGTTTCTCAGTTGCTGCTCTTCAGGTCTTTTGATTGGACTTGGGACTAGATGGGTATGGCTTGCATGTATCCAATTTAGCAAACCAAAACACTTCACTGCTGTGGTCGTCACCAATATGATCTGGTAAGGGCCGCTCCAACTGGGTTCTAGACACGTTTTCCTCACGTGCTTCTTCACTAGGACCCACTCTCCAGGATTCAGGTCATGAGCTTGGTCTCGCTGTGTCGGTGTGGCATCTCCTCCAACCTGGCGAGACACAGAACGTACCAGGTCAGCCATTCCTCTACAATAGTCCAGCACACGATCATCAGATAGGTTCATTAATTTATTTGCAGGTATGTATGCTTGTCTCATTGCTCTTCCCATCAGCACCTCGTGGGGACTTAATCCAGTCTTTTTGTCGGGTACACTTCTAAGACTCATCAATACAAGGGGTAAAGCATCAGGCCATTTTAGTGGTGTGGATGCACACACCTTCCCTAATCTGGACTTTATTGTGCCATTAATTTGTTCCACAATACCAGATGCCTCTGGTCGGTAGGCACAATACAACTTCTGTTCAATTTTCAAAGCAGCACAGATCATCCGAATTATCTCATTATTAAAATGCAATCCTCTATCTGATTCCAAAGTGACTGGAAAACCAAATCTTGGGATCAATTCTCTCAACAACAATTTTGCTACAGTAAGACTGTCATTCCTTCTCGTTGGGTAGGCTTCCACCCAGCGAGAAAACAAACAAACAATGACCAGGACATACTTTAGTCCATTACATGGAGGCAGTTCGATGAAATCAATCTGCAGTCTAGTGAAAGGTCCTCCTGCTCTCCCAATTACACCCCAACTGACAACTGTCTTTCTTCCTGGGTTTTGCTTCTGGTAGGTAACACACCTTTTGCATAGACTTTCAGCGATCAGCCTAAACTTGGGATTGTACCAGGACTGCTTGAACATTCTTACCATGGCATCTCGTCCAGTGTGTGCATGTCCATGCTACATCCTGGCCATGTGAGAAAGCAAAGAATCTGGTAAAACTGGTCTTTCATCATAACAAACCCATATTTCTTCATCGTTTTTCCTACAACCTGCTCTCTTCCATTCTTCGTCACTGACTTCTTCCTGTATTTGTCTCACCTCATCCCAAGTCTCAAAGGTGGTGGTGAACATAAGGTGGCATTCGGTATTTCCTCTTTCTATTGATCTGTTTATTGCCAGGGTATTTTGAGTACAGTAAAGCGCTAATTGGTCCGCGTATCTGTTACCCTTTGTTACATTATCATCTCCTGATTGATGTGCAGCACATTTTACAACTGCAATTCTTTTTGGCAACTGCAAAGCTTCCAATAATTCCTTTACAGTTTTCTCATTTCGAATTGGAGAACCAGAGGAAGTCATAAATACTCTTTGCATCCATAACTGACCAAGGTCATGTACAACGCCAAATCCGTACTGACTGTCAGTGAAAATTGTTACTTTTAGACCTTTTGCCTATTTACAAGCTCTGGTAAGAGCAACCAGCTCTGCAACTTGGGCGGAATTTATGCCTTTCAGACAAGATGCTTCTAGGGCTCCAGTCAAAGCACAGACAGCATAACCAGCGCACAATTCACCCCTTCCATTCCTCATACATGAGCCATCTACAAACAATTCACAATCAGATTCTTCCAATGGTTCATCTGCGATGTCTGGGCGGGGCTTAGTACAAAGCTCAGTCACTTCCAAACAATCATGTTCTGCTTCTTCTCTCACCTCTTCACATCTTGAACTTGGTAACAATGTGGCAGGTTTCACAGTAGTGCATCTTACCACTGTCACATTTTCAGCACCTAGGATCACTCTCTCATATTTAGTCAGCCGACTATTTGTCAGATGTTGAGTTCGAATACCAGTTAAAAGTATCTCAACAGAGTGAGGTACATAGACCTTCACTGGGTAACCCATCACAATTGATTCACTCTGTTCCAAACTTACACAGGTGGCAGCTACTGCTTTTAAGCAACCTGGCAATGTGGCGGCCACTGAGTCCAGAGTAGCGGAAAAATATGCTACTGGACGTCTTGCCATTCCATGTTTCTGAGTTAAGACTGCAAGCGTGCAACCATCTCTTTCAAAACAGTACAATGCAAATTCTTTAGAATAATCTGGCATTCCCAAAGCTGGCGCTTGTCAAAGACTGTTTCGCAATCGATTGAAAGATTCCATACTCTCTTCATCCAACACAATCGGATCCTTCACATCTTTTCGTGTCAACCTCTGTAGCGGTTTCGCAATCAACGAGAAACCACATATCCACTGTCTGCAATATCCAACCACTCCCAAAAACATCCTCACTTCCTTCTGATTTCGGGGTGGATACGTTTTCTTGATTATACTGATTCTCTCTGGGGTCACTTTTCTTAGTCCTTTTTCAATCTTATGACCCAAGTACTGAACTTCTTGTCTACAGTACTGTAACTTTGATGGTGAAACCTTGTGTCCTCCTTCAGCTAAATGGTTTAGTAAAGCAATGGAGTCTGTTACACATGCCTCACGTGTTTTTGATGCCAACAGTAGGTCATCAATGTATTGGACCAGGACAGAATTCCCAGGCAGTTTTAGAGTTTTCAAAAAAAAATTTAAGATTTGATTAAAGATTGATGGACTCTCAGTATACCCTTGAGGAACTCGGCACCATGCCAAAACACGATTTCCGAACCGGAAGGCAAATAAATATTGGCTTTCCTGATGCAAGGGGATGGAAAAGAATGCCTGACACAAATCAATAACTGTATACCATTCGGCATCACATGGAATCTGGTACAGAATTACAGCAGGGTTTGGTACTACCGGGCAACATGGCACAACAATTTTATTCACCTTTCTCAAATCCTGAACTATTCTATATTTTCCGTTGGGCTTTTTGATACCAATAATGGGAGAATTACAAGGACTGCTCAATATTTCTTTTAAAATTCCTTGTTCAATCATTTGATCAATCACAGGCGTGACTCCAGCAATTACTTCTGGACTCATTTTGTACTGAGGGGTATTGGGATACACTTCTCCATCCTTCACTATCACCTGAATGGGGTCCACATTCCTCATTAATCCAATCTCTCTTCCTGTGAAATCCCACACATCTGATCTCACTGTACCCTTTAACTCTTCTGGCAAATCTTCTTCTGTCAGTAGTGAATATAATTCACTTACTTCTGACTCTCGTTGGGCCATCAATATTTTATATTCGACATCCTCATCGGGTGTCATTATTGCAACACCATCCGGTGTACAGTAAATAGTGCAATTCATTTTGCACAACAAATCTCTGCCCAAGAGATTGACCGGACTGGTATCACACACTACAAACCGATGCATGTCTTTAAAGTTTCCAATTTGAACTTCTATTGGGGCTGTGACAGGAGTTCTAATGTGTTTGTTCGCAACGCCTACAACTTGGATAGTTTCTCCCAAGAGGGGTAGGTTTGGGATTTCCGCTGCTCTCACAGTGGAACGGGTAGCACCAGTGTCCAACAAAAACGTGATGTCTTTTCCTTCTACCTTTCCATCAATAAATGGACCTGACTGATCTACCCCTAAAGATGCGCCAAATACGCACTCTTCCTCCCCCCTCAGGCACCGTCACTGTGTCGTATCCAACTCACTCTCACTACAACACACCAAATACTGCGAAACTAATGGATTCTTACCAAACTGCTCTTCTCCTCGAAATCCCGAACTTGCACTGTACATCTGCGTGTGAGCATTCTCATTGGGAGGTATGGGTGGTTGTGGCACCTGTAACTGTGGTGTAACTACCTGATGCTTCCCAATCACTTCATTCTGCATCTGTGGATTCAAATTTTGATTTACTCTGTTACCCCTTTGTGCAGATCTACACTCGTTCTTCCAATGTCCCAACTTCCCGCAAGCATGACGAGGATATTTCTTTTTAACCTCTTCCTTACTCATTTTAAACTTCCCTCGATTTTCACCGTTTGCCTGTCCTTCCTGACCCTGTTTTTGTGGAACATTATTAACTTCCTTTTGTTCTGCCAATTTCACTTGTGCCCACATTATTTTCTCTTTTAACTTTTTAAGACGAGATTCAATATCGTCGCTACAATACTTGGCATACCTTAGAATCTCGTCTATTGACTTACTCTGCCAGCACAGCATATGCTGCTGTATCATTGCACTAATTTCGGGTCTTAATCCATATACAAACCGATACACAAAATGTCCCATATCCTTATCTCCAATATTCTCAAACCCACTATACTGTTTAAACACCTGCAACAACCTCTCATAATAGGCTTGAACCGACTCTTTAGGCTCTTGGGTTGTTCTGTCAATTTTAACCCAGTCTGTTTCCTTTGGAGAGATTTTTCCTTTCAAAAAGGTAATGACTTGATGATACGTTTTCATCACCTCCTCCGATGGGGCACCTGTTTTAGCATCCCTAGCATACTCATTATTTGGCCAATCAACTGTAATCTTACACTCTGTCCACAAATCAGCCGGAACCACTATCTCAAAAAGGCCATCTAAATCTTTCAGCAACACCTTTGAAACTTTTACAAATCGGTCCACTTGCTTATACCACTCAACAAGTTTCTCTCGTAATCTGGGAAAATCATTTGTAAATGACAATATATCCTGTCTAGTCCAAGGTACATGAACATATCCACCACCTGGAACTTCTCTCATGGGACAAACTCTTTCTACCTGCTCGGTTTCCTTTAATGGAAACATGGATGTTCCCTTTCCACTGGTTTCTTCCTTCTTTTTCACCCATTTACTCCTCCATTTTTCTATCGTTCCCCCATTTCTTCAAGATATTCATCAATTCCTTTATTTGCAATCTCCTCCCTCACGTATTCAAACTCTCTAAATCCTTCTCAGTGTAAGCCATTCGGTACGTCTTCTGTAACACCTTTGATTTTTCTATATCTACACCAAATTCACTAGCCACTTCTGACAATTTCTCATGGAAGTTCTTTGCTCTCCAAGTAATACTTTTACACAAAAACAACAACTCTTCGTCTGTATAAGTCCCCAATCTATCTGGACTTATCGTTCCAATAATCATTTCTTCTAAATCTACTTTTAATTGACTCACATTCACACTTTTAGGCTGTGTATCTGTTTTAGTTAATTCTTTTACCCAATTACTAAGCTCTTCTGGGGAGGGACCTGTCGAACTCCCAGCTATTGGAGTGATAATTTTACCTATTTTCCTCGGCTCTAATTGAGTACTTCTTCTTGGGGTTTCAGTCATTAAATCTCCAACCGGTAGATCCAACAGGGTATTATTTTGTCCATCTTGACTCTCATTATTCGTTATATTAATTATGTTACTCCTGACACTACTTCTTGGGACTGCTAACGTTGGCATTTTCTGTAAATTAGAATTCTCCCCAAATAGCGGGACCACAGGACCAATAGTCACGGGTACTGTCAGGGCTTCTGCATTCAAGTTCAATTGATTCAGCTTCTGTACTTGTTCCATTCTAGCCTTGTTTAACAGACTTACTTCATTCTCTCTTATTAGCTTAGCTAATTCAGTGACTTGAGGAGTTAATGGGGTTACATTTACTATTTGCGGGGCACTTGGAGTCACCCCCCTGAATTTTCTTCATATGGCGGAGGTCTTTTTATCATCATTTCTTCTAATAATTCATCATCGGTTTCATCCAAACCCTCTCTAGACGCTTCCAGATTTTTCCTTTTTTCCTTGCATTTAGCTCCTGTTTGACTCTCTACTGTCAAAACTGGGTATAACCCTGCGGTTACTACAGCTTTTCTCCATCTTTTCATTTGATCCTCTCAAATGGGTAACCTGCAAAAATCTTCTATTTTTCTACCACCTCGATCCTTCTCTCTCTCAAATGCTTCTACTTCCCATTCTTCCAATGCTTCATATTGAGTGAGTCTAGGATTTGGCTCCAAAGAGTTCATCTTATCTCTCAAATTTTGTAAGATCCTTACATTAAACGTGCCAAACTCAGGAAATGCTAACACTCCATCATCCTTTCTATATTTTCTCCAGTTTTCTAACCAAACGCACGTATGATACCCTCGCTCCATCATCATATAAGATGCGGGCGTTTTCGGGGGCAGAATAGGATTTCCCTCCCTTGTCACAATCGGTCTGTCCTTATTAAAGAGATTCTTTAGTTTCTTCCACAAACCCATCTTCGGACTGCTGTATTAGTAAATTTCCACCCGATCGAAACACCAAAACTTTTCCGTATTCTTCTTTTCCCAGTCGTCAACTTTTATCCTATCCCAGCGCGTCTCACACCAACTAACCAATCATAATAAACTACGTATTTTCAGTCTTGTCCAATGTCAGCGTGTCTCTTACTAGTCGTTCAATCACCACTCTGCTCACCTCCGCTATCTGACCAATGCCAGCGCGGCACCTTGTGACGTCAGTATCACTCCTGCTACTGACCCTCCCTATACAATCTACTCTTTGTTACACACCCGCTGTATTCTCCAATTCCAGCGCGGCACCTTGTGACGTCAGTATCACTCCTGCTACTGACTCTCCCTTTACAAAATCTTACGGCAATATTTTTCTGAATTTTCTTAGTCAAATTCTGTTAGTAACAACATAAAAAGACAATGCTACCTTGTCTGCTCCACTAAATAAAGAGAGAGTCTTCACTTCTCAAAGATATTTTCATACACTGCAAGCAATAATAACGACCAGCGTTATCTCACTTCTCTGTCATGCTCTGGAGTGACCTATCTACTCCTCTCAAGATCGCACCGAGGTATCACAAGAGGGCCTCTTGACATACAAAGAGGGTTGTCCTGTTACTGTTCTCGGATTCCCTTACCAGAGTTTCAAAAACGGTGACCCTTCACTATTACAAACTTTCCTCTTTCACCCAGAAATTTCCCTAAACATAATACCGACAGCCCTACCCAGCTTTTCAGTATTATCACAACAGACAAAGTACTTCTGCAGTGTGATTTCTTTACCACACTCTTCCAATTCCTGCCCGGGATTCCTCAGGCACTTCTTGTACCTGTACTTCTGGACAACATATAAACGAAAACACTAACCCTTCAGGTTAAAACATATAATGAATATTCAATAACCATTACCTCCTTAATCAATAATTAAACCACAACTCTGCTACCAAGAAACTGATCCAGCGCGGACCCAATAATTTGGACAGGGACGAACATCCAATTACTTCATTTACTTTGGCCCATACACATACACCCAAAGTCCCTGTTGCGCTGGTGTCAAGTTTGCAAATTCCTTACCAATTCATACTCAGCTGTTCAAAATTTAGACAGTTCACAATTTACACAATAAACCTTTCGTTCAAATTTCCATCTTCTTGGCCGATGGACCAATTAGTTGAAAAATTGAAGGCA